>JAJEJH010000023.1:249962-984928 GCA_026122585.1 Anacardium occidentale
AAAGAGGAGGCGGCCAGATCTGGCCGCCTCCGTCGATTAGGGAGGCCAGATCTGGCCTCCCTTGGAACCAGGTGGTCGGAACGACCACTTGGTGCTATTTACTACGGCCACTGCTGCCATGCCGACGACGGTGGCTGGTTTTTAATTTTTTTAATTTAAATATTTTTTTTATAATTTTATAAAAAATTATAATTTTTTTATAATTTTAATATATTTTAATATTATTTTATATTTTTATTATAAATTTTTATTAATAAGGGTATTTTTGTCATTTCATAAAATTAGGTTAATGAAATTGGATGGAAATTGGATGAAGGGTGAGAGTCTGGGCTTTTTAAACTTGGCGGGTGGGACTTTGTTCCCGCCTCAAACTATGGGTGGGATTATGTCCTTTGGCCGTAAATAATTGTAGGATAAGGCAAGTGGGTGTTTTCATTTTCAATTGATTAAGAAGCATAGGTGATGTCACAATAAATAGAATTATAGGGATGGGCTTTACCGATGTGGACCAATGACAAGACAACAGCTTTTGACATAGGATCTGGTTGAACCAGTAAAAATTGAGAGTCAGATTTGGAAATGGCCTATCAATGTCAATTTGTTTGGAAATATTTATTAATGTTGAAGCCAACAAAATTTGAAGCAGCTTCACTATGTGCAACATGACACATTATTTATTTAGCATTAGAAAAACAAAGGGAAGATTGAATTGACACCTAAAATGATTGGACCTTAAGATAGCTACTTCTCAACTTTGAATCTCTCTCTAAGCCCTTCATAACCCACCAAGCAAGCATAAGATTTTTTCTTTTTTTTTTTTGAGGCCTGTTGCTCAATAATTCAGGCAAATGATTTTGAATTATCATCTTTGATCTTGTATAGGATAATAATAATAATAATAATAATTCTGAAGAATGTTTTGACCATTTTAGAATCATTTATAGGGCCAAGTTTGCCTTTAAGTAGAGAAGGCATTTGGCATTGTTTTTTTGCTACTTGGGATCAGCCCAAATATTTAAAGAAGTCATCGGCCCAAACTAAACTTTGATGGAATATAGGAAAATGAAAGACTTCACAAGGCCAATGCAAAATTTTCAAGGTCTATTGGGAGGCTGATGATGAATCGTTGTTGTTTCAGCTTCAGCTCTCTCTAGCTGGGGCCTGGGAGAGACTTTGAAGTGAAGATTGGACTCACGACTCCCGAGCTTTCTTGTGGTTTTTTGGGCTCTGATTGTTAATAAGTTCTTGTTTGGGCTAGAATTTCATTGTTGACAGGGCGACAGCCCGGCCCTGTCCAGCCCACGGCCATAGACTATCCTATAACTTTCTCATCTCTCGCTGCCGCTGTCAGCAGTCAGATGCAGCAATTGTAAGGGTTGCAATTATCTTGCTAGTTTTCAGTGTCTGGAGAAAAAAAATTTCATCTTTCAGTTTTCTCGAGGGAGATAAAAAAAGAGGAAACGATTAAAATGTCGTCTGTGGGAACAACGAAAAGGATTCTGGAGATCGCGAAGTTCAGTCTGTATGTCAGCGTTCCAATCATTCTTTTGTTCGGTGTCGCCCGCAATACCGAGGAAGTTCAAAAAATGTTGGGCAAAGTATATCTCTCTCTTTATCTATCTTTTTGTACATGTAAATTCATCATGTTTTCGATCAAATAAATTGTTTGAATATATAGCTGTAAGTTGATAAGATTTTTCCTGCATCTGTTCAATGTTCTATATTCTATGAGAAAAATGTTTGAATATAAAGCTCCAGATAGCTAGCTGAGTTAGAGAGAATTTTCTTTTCATCTGTTTAATGTTTGATATTCAACGAGTGTTGTTATATTCTATGTTGAGTTGGGGTTTTAGAGTGTTGTAGAATGACGTACCAACAAGCCCTGCTTCTAATAAAATGCGGGTTTGATGCATAATGATGATGATGCTATTGAGGTCCTTCCTGCTTCTAATGAATGGTGAAAATATGTTAATTTGACTGTGTGAGGAAAATATGTGATAAAATGCTGTAATGAAAGGTGAAATATACTGTTTGATGATGCAAGAAAAGTTTTTGATAATCTGTTGCTCTAGATTAGTAATTTCATGGAGTTTGATAATTATGTAGTCTGTTGAATGGGAGGTTTATGAAGGCTTGAAGATGTTTCATCTGATTTGTTCTTGAGGGTGCTCAAATGGATTTTTTGTCGATCCTTTTCTAGTAGAGGCTTGTGGCAATTATGTTTTCATGATTTGAGTCGAAAAATTACATCAAATCTATGATTTCTCTGCTTTGCATTTCATTTGGGAGGGTAATGGTGTTATAATAATTTTCACAAAGATCAGAGTATCTTCATTGGACGAACTTGCAAGCATTTAGATGCCAACATATGACTTTACTTTGACATGGAAAATAATTTTTTCATTCAAATTTTGAAGTTCAAAAAGGTTTTTACTTCTTTTGTGTAGAAATTCTATCAAAAGGATTTCTTGTCAAGGTGTACTACTTTAATTTGTGTTGTCTACAATTTTTTGTTTTAACTAGTAAGTGCTAATGATGAAGAGAATTCCATCAAGATGGACACTGCCCTTTGCATACTAAATGACTTCTTCTTTGCTCAACCTGGTGTTTGTTTAAGTTCTTGATCAAATGTTAAAGACATGCATATGAATCACTAAATTAGGTCTTGATGGTTCACTTATCCAAATCATGAACTATATGTCTTATAGAAAGGCATAATCCTTCCATCCACCTTAACAGATGCCTCAGAGTTCTTCTCGATCTTGGCCACATCATTGAGTGAGAATGCTATTCTTTTTTAGGTATTCATCTAAGGATTGGGTTGGCTTGGCATTGTCAAGTGGGTTGTGTTATCAAATTTTTTTCTTCTATTCCTCTATTTTCCAAGCAAAATTCTTGATAATATGAGTTGCTCTCTTGGTATTAATTGTCATGTATGATGGGTTTACTGGAAAACATATCTAATCATTTAGGATGCTGTCTTTTTTATTTAATTGTTTCACTATATTATACAGTAAGTAATCCATTCTAAATTGGTGCTACAAAATTACTAGTTATGGCTAATATGTGATAGAGGCATTCTTGTTTGTTTGCATTGGATGCGCATATCATTAAATGCTTCATAAAAGAATTCAGTGTGCTGCAGCATATGATGCTACAGAATCTTGACATGCCACTACCTTGAATGTGTTCATATCTTATATTATGTGAGTTTTAACACAATATATATATATTTTTGTAAGTTTAACAATCTGCAAAGCGGCCAACTTCTTTCTCATGGATGTGGATTTTTCTATTTCTAAAAATATATGTGAAGGCCGGGAGATTTTTCTGCCATTTTTCGTTGCGGGTCCAGATTTTGATATTTTGTTTTAATTCTAAATCACCTGTGCTTCTTTTGATGTGAAGCGGCCTTACATAGTGTATCCCCCAGAGGGACCAAGACCTCAATCGCCAGAGGAACTGAGGGAGATGGCTCGAGAACTAGCCCGCAAGATGAACTCTCGTTAAATTCTCCTCAGTGTTGTGAGTTGCTGATGTATTTTTTATTTGCTTTTTCTGGTACTTTGAAAAATCAATATGTAGTATGTGATAAGCATCATGGATTTCGTTTCAGAAGAATAAATGTCTGTTCTGGATAATGATAAGAGTTTTATCATCGTTAATGACATGGGAGTGTATATTCTTGTATGGTTAGTATGTCAACTTTAACAATCAAATTTATGTATGTCTTTCAGAGAAAAGAATCTTTCAAAAGTTCGTTACTGCATTCCCTTTGCTAAATATCGGGCCCTGGTTGTTTACACTTGGGCAAAAAACCAGCTAAACTACGATTCATATGAATCTATTCTTCGGGTCTTGCCTTGTGCTGATTATTTAAATGGCAGTCATCCACTAAGTTATACTTGGGACCGACGGACCTGATTATTGGTAACTGGCCATTGTGTTCTATTGGAGAGACAGGGAAAACTTTGCACCAGAATAAATCAGTTATAGTGGGATCTTTGATTGATATCTATGCTAAATTCATGGTCTTGTTGAATGATTGAGTTGGTCATTTTAGAATAGAAACAAATACGTTGTTTATTTTTCGTTTTTTTTTTTTTTTTTGAGTATACCCTATTGTAAATGCACTTGATGGGTCCTGATAGACCCTTGGATTAGGATAAGAAACCTTGGACAAAGATTAGGTAAGTTTAAGGCAGTCCTCAATGGTCTACCACTGGACAGGAGTGGAATGAACTTATCTTTAAAGATGCTAATTTTCAACCTTGATTAGAAAGAGAGAGAGAGAGAGAGAGGGAGAGAGAGCCTGCCTTGGACAAAGACTTGTACTTTCATTTGATTTTGAACTATTACTTAGGGTTGGCTCCAAATGGAGCATAATTTAATTCGAATTGAAGTTTTAGTTTGACAATTTATTTTAAGTTTGGTTCAAATTGCTCTGATAATACTGTTTATCCTATTGATAATATTATTCATCTTATTCATAATATTACTTATTTTGTCACTGAGCCTATTTATCTTATGGACAATCTTTTGATATGACGATAATTATAGATTTGAGTTGAGTTTGAATCAGTCTATATTTGTGCTCGGTTTAGCTCAAATTCAGCCTAATGGGTCAGTATTCAGTAACAAGTGCAAAATCTGGCATTTTAGTTCACAATAGAATAATTGATGGTGCCCATGTTATTTATAACAAACTTGATGGAGAAATTTGAATTACTTCAATGTTTGTTAACTTGAATAATCTGAATGTGTTGCCACGAAGAGTCAATGCGATTACACGAATTTTACATGATTTATGTAGAAAATTCTTTGGGCTAATTTTCGCCGTGGCTTCAAATATGAGCTGCACAGTCGTCCTGATCCCTTCCTGGCTCAAGTTACTATTGACCTTCCGCATTGCCGCCCGCCTCATGAAAGTGACTTTGAGAACAAATATATGGCTGCACTTCCAGATACTCTGCCACAAACCCGTGGACAGACAGACCATATAGATTACTTTAGGGCCTTACCGGCATTTACGTCTTATGATATTGTCGTCGAAATGATATTAACATAACCTTTAATGGCTCTTCTTCTTTCTTTGCAGATTAAATCATTAATTAACGGCGAAGTCATCTGCCATTAAATATCCCGGAAAAATCAACTATGAAATTTATAACATTGACTTCATTTGACGTCAGCCCTTGCAACTGCAAGCAAGTCTTTCTGGGCCGGGGAATCAGAGACGTACTGTCATGTATTCCACATTTCACACCGAAAGAACTGTATGCATAACCACATATCAATGATCAAAGTCAAGGAACTTCTTGTAGTTCTTCTCCTCAATCTCTTTTAAGAGGTGATATTTTCCATCTATTTATATTTCTTGCTTTGCATAAATGTTTTTTTTTCAAGCTTGATCGGAAATATCTTGCTGAGTCTTTCCAGTTCTTTTTTCTCCTTGCATGATTAAGATTACAGAAATTAGGTTTCGGGAGGTCAACTTTATCCCCTGGGTGTCTTGTTGCTTTTTCATTGAATCATTTATTCTCTCATACTTATACAGTGAAAGTTAATGGGAAGCTCGGTGGGGGCTATAATTTGATGACTGAATAATGCTTGACTTCAGCTTTTGGTACAAAAGAATTAGAAACAGTCTCCTTTTAACGTGTATTATGAAATGGGGAGTCTTGCAATTGATAAATTTATCTATTTTTGACAAAATGAAGCGTATATACTCTATTTACAAATTCAGTTAAGTCAGTAATGTGTTAACGTTTTACCTACTTTTTTATTTTCATCTGTTCTGCATCTTTTCCTTAAATAATTGAGGTTTTAATACTGTTGGAGTAGGTATCCAACCAAGAATTTTTTTCATTGGTTCTTCCTCACTTAATTGATCTGCCCCGTTATTCTAATCCATTTTTTTCCTAATGCCTCATATGTATTTCATTTCTATCAAATTAAGCATTCATGTATATTGGTTTTACTTTCAGGGTATGACTGAAAATTGGTAAAGTCAGGTAAAAGAGTTTACTTTAGGAAACATTTTGAAGGAACAGGAGTATGAATTACAGCTCAAATAATTTATTTCAGGCTATGAATCAGAACTGTTTCCTTCTGTCTCAATAAAGACTTGGCTGTGAAATCTCATAATGGCATTGGAGCTTATACCGATAGGGACTATACTAACTGTGCTAACAAGCTGGGTCATTAAAACAGCTCAGGCTGCAAAGAATTTTGTAATTGAGAAAGAAGGTTTCAAGGACCTGTCAAAGCAGCTCTTTGACATCGAAAAACTGTTGCAGGAATTGCAACTTAAAAAATTGCATGATTCCCGAGCTGTTAGGCTTGTTCTTAATAGCCTTGAAACTGATGTTGAGAAGGCAAGTAACTTGGTTGAGAAGTACAAGAATAGAGCCCGTTTCTACTTGTCAAATGCCGGTATATTTTCACTGAGGTACAACAAGTCACGAGAGATATTGGAAGGTCTTTGGCTTCATTATGCCTTGCGAGTACTGAACTCCTCCTTGTAGAGATATCCGACCAGGTGAATAGACTGAAAAATAAGATGCAAAGACTGGAATTTGAGACTTTGTAGTCTCAGCTCCAAATTGTTGACAAATTAAACCAAGGTCTCAGAGATCAGAAACTTGATCAGGGTTTTGCAAATGACATGCTTGAACAGATAGCAAGGGGAGTGGGGTTACCTGTTGAGCCATCAGAGACATGCAATGAGCTAGCAACTTTCAAAAAGAACAAAGAAGAAGCAGCCAACAGGGTAGAAAGAGCAGTTAATTGAGCTTCCCTATCGGACTGATGCTGTGAGGGACTATGAAGCAGTCAAAAAGTAGTATTCTCGAAAGCTTCAGGTTATAGGGTGTTTATGATTCCAAGGAAGACTATATCCCTCCCCTTAATCCTATAATTTGTCCTCTTTCTGGGACAGTTGTGGTTGATCCTTTCAGCTTTTGCACTGTTTCTACCTTCTGAGAGAGCTGCCTTTGAAGCTTGCTTTGTGAAGTTCTTATAAGCACTCCCTTAAGGTCTAACCTACCCTTGAGACAATCCATAGAAGAGTGGAGGAAACTAAATTATTGTCTTAAAATCAGATGCTGCAGGGTAAATTTGCTTTCAGGTTTGG
The DNA here is from genome assembly GCA_026122585.1 of Anacardium occidentale. Classification (NCBI taxonomy): domain Eukaryota; kingdom Viridiplantae; phylum Streptophyta; class Magnoliopsida; order Sapindales; family Anacardiaceae; genus Anacardium; species Anacardium occidentale. The sequence goes on from JAJEJH010000023.1 coordinate 257,098, forward strand.
ATTTATAACGAAGACACAAGGAAGATTTAATTACATTAAAGGATATTGTTGAAGGGCATGCAATAAAAAAGATATGCTCCTCTGACATTTAGAAGGCTGGCCTTTCTGTGCGTGTGAGTGTGCATGTGTTGGTGGTGGGGGAGAGAGTAAGAATGCTTGGTTGTCTGTTTACAATGTATCGCTAATTGTTTTGAATATTTTAATGCCTTCAATGTTTAATTATGGGACGAGCACAGATTTTGGGAAGTTGATGTCCATGGCCCATAATGAGCTAATGTTTTTCCAAACAGATTGTTGAAAAAATAAAATGCTTGCATTGATAATTTTGTTCATCCACCTCCATAAGCTTGTTCTCTAATTTGTATTTTGTTAAGTGAATTAGTTTTAATTTATGATATTCAGTATGCATTATGTGGAGTTTCCTCTGTATATTAACTTGATAAAAGGAGAAAACCTTATTGACCGGGACGGGCTAGATATCTGATCACATGTCTTGGTCAATGTCAAATCACTATATCTTCGGCATAGAACCTGCAACCTGCACTTATATGTATGGATATACGTTCTTTTAATTATTTATTTTTTCTAAGAAAAAGCGGATTCATTTTACAGGAAGCAGTGAATGAATATCAGGGCCGGGATCACATTGTTTGTTGCTTAGTTTGTGACTCCAATATCTCAAGGGCTGCAGTTGAATTGCTGTACAAGTTATTGCAAGACATCTTGGTGGAACGTGTCTGCTAGCAGGAAACTCTCTCAACAACGCAGTGGCATTCTTTTCCATGTTACTCTGATAAAGGGCCCAGTAAGGGAATCAGCAGAGTATGCAGAAAAGATCCTGCAGAAGCTTTTTGATCTTGATGAAGAGAACATTTTTCTTCCTGCAATGTCAGGCTGGTATAACCCACTTATTGATTGCATGATCCAAGGTTTTGAACACTCCTGCTAGCTTTGCCCTCGCAAATTATCAGTTCATTTAATTTTGTTTATCTGTATTGAAATGCCATCTGTTGTTTGAAAGAAAAGCAGAAAGCTGTTTCCAGGCCAGTTTCTAATACTCTTATTTTTCTATTAGTCTCACCATCCCTTTCATAAGAAGTAAAGGGCAGCAAATGAATCAAGAAAGGAACTGAGAACGTAACATTCTTTAAAGCATTAAAAAAGGAATGATTTCATGTTTCTTGTGGAATCTGAAGATTCCATACCTTAATAATGAAACTGTCAGCAATAATGATTTTATATTAAAAGACTTTAATATACCCATCTGAAGGAGTTGTTGAGAATTTGTATAACAATTCAATTCTAGAATACGAAAATATAATAGTTATTGTTTGTCAGATATGTCAATAAATCAGTGATGGATCCTTAATTCTGTATGCAGTATAAGATTAATGTTTTGACTAGTTGTTCCATTCCTTGATTTTTATATTGAGTGCAATTCTGCATGGATGACTATAATCCTTCAATTGAATTTGTAGTATTCTAGATTGCTCATTCTGAATATTTCAGGGTCAGATTCTTCAAGGATTTCGATGGTAACTGCACTAGTCAATATGGAACTGGTTGATTCAAATTTAGAACTTCTTGGAAAGGAAGGGATTATAGCTCCTTTGCTTGAAATGGTGAAGCATGGCAATTTACAAGCACGAGAGTTGTCCATGTCTGTCTTAACTAAACTATCAAGTTGCCATGCCAACAAAGAGCTCTTTGCTGCTATTGGTGGGATTCTGCTTGTTTTGCAACTAATATTCTCTTCCCATGGGCACAAGGTTATTATTGTTAAGTGTTCTGAAATCCTTGAGAATCCTTGAGAAACTTTCTTGTGATAATGATGGAATCACATTCCTTGTGGATGAAAAAAGGGACCAACTTGACTTAGAATGGGGCATCACCAATTTGTTTACTTAGCAACAGATTTCCAGTTCTTCCCCCGATGTTACACAACCTGCTTTGCGTGCACTTTTCAGAATTTGTAAGTCTGAATCTGAGTTGGTGAAGACTGTAGTTCTCAAAGCCAATGGTGTATCCCTAGTATTTCATCTGCTCGATGACTGACCCGGATATACGCTGAACTTCTTGTCCGAGTTGTGGAGTCTATTCTTAAGCCAAAAAAGTTGAAAGCTTTAGTGACTTTTCTTGAGAATGATAACAAGAGTGATGTGCAGCTGGTTTATTAGTGTACCTGCCAAAATCTGAACTACTTCTAACAGTGAAGCTAATTGAACTGGAAGGACTTGATGCAATCATAAAAATTTTAAGATCAGGCACAATGGAAGCAAAAGAAAATGCCCCGAGTGCACTCTTTAGGTTCACTAATCCCTAAGTCTTGAGTCACAGCAGATTGTGGTTCAGCAAGGAGTAAACCTTTTGCTTGTTAACCTTCTTAGGGTTGGTTCACTGACAGCAAAGGCAAGAGCAGCAGCTCTAATTGGTAATTCTTACGTGGACAGGTTCATGCCACAGCTTATGAAGCAATTCAGAGACTTTCCACTCTTGTTCTAGAAGCCTGTCCTCAAAGGGGAGGCAATGTCTTGCATGAAGCTGATCCTCTGCAAGAAGAAGCTTTGGGACTCTTGGAAAAGGCTTTTGTGTCCAGGGATATTGTTGAAATCTATGGATCAACAGCTAGATTACTTCTAGTTGGTCTGACAGGCAGGATCATTCACGATGATGGTCGTATTGGGAGGAAGGCTTCAAGGATCTTGTCACTTATTGAATGCTAATCAAGATCATCAACGACACTTCTTCCAGGACTGTTTGGGAAAATAAATTAATTAGCAGGTTCAAATATACTACTACAGTTAAATGTAATACGATTGTAGAATGTTGAGATATCATATGGCAGTCATGTTGATATGAACATATGCCAGTAAATCTATCCAAGCCAGATGTATACAAAGTTATTGTTCTCATGATTTGTGTTCGCTCATAGTCAGACACAGAGCTGTGTTGCCATCTAACTATGTGGGAGTTTCCTCCATTACTTGTGGCTGTTCTTCAATGCGCAAAAAGCTTAGGAATTTGCCCCTCCCGTATTTTGAAAACTTGTTAGTTCGTACTTAAAGCTGGAGATCATTGTTGAACAAACATTTTCCTATTGTGATCGAGAATGCAACTGGGGTTTCAAACTTTGTGCAACTTTCCTTGCAGCAGACAAGCTAGAGACCAATGTTCCTGTATAGCCATGAACCAAGTATCCACAGAAAAATCTGTTGCTATTCCTATTCAATCGCATCACTATATGGGATGCTATAAATTTCCCTCATTAACATGACAATCACTTGTTTTGCAGAATTCTAATCTTTACAAAGTCCAGTCTGCAGGAAAACATAAAAAAAAAAAAAAAAAAAAACTGTATGATTCAGCAAGCAAAGGTGCAATCTTTTAGACGAAAAATTTGACAAAACTTGTGTAAGACAAAGTCAATAAAACATCAAAATCCTGTCTTTAGAATTTGTCAAAATCATTTGCGTAAGGTAAGATTGTGAATTGATTGTTGAAAGTAATATGTCGACCTTGTTAACCAGTATTTGTTTCTTGTTTCTTGTTTCTTTCAGCAAAGACACTGGAGCAGGCGGTGGTTAAACCGAGTGTCAATATTAATTATATAATAATAAACTGATAGATGTTGTTGACAATTTTCAATCAATTCTTTTCTTCCCAGTTTTCTCTTACCCATAACTTGCAATCTATGGCAACTTATGTCCATATGGTCAAGCAAAATCAAAATTAATTATTTCAGCCATACTTCTTCTTGTTGCTCTGCAAATTGATAGATGAAGTAAAAGCAGGAGAAAAGAAGGAAGAAAAGAAATGTGAAGTGCAAGAATGACAAGTTTCTTGTCTACCATTTCTACTTGGGACTCTTATTTCTGTGGAAGGCGAGCTTTCTTGCAACCATAATATCCGCTGGCATGGGGACTGGTAGGAATTTGGTGAGAAGATTGAGCATTTATGAGATTCATTTGACACGCTGCTAAAGAGATTTGAGTCCATTTCTTCCACTCTTTCTTTCAGGGTCAAATCATTTCATTTCGTTTCACACTACTACCTGTTCCCAGCCATCTTCTCTGACACAGGCGGCTAGCTGACCATTTATCATTTGTCATTTACCATCTATCACTTCATGCACCCTACCGTCATGCTCTTTCGGTTCTGCAGTGATCGGTTTAAATAAATCAAATTTCAAATCAATTTGATTCAATTAAGTTGTCATAAATTTGCTGACAGGGTCATCTTTTTTTTATAATTATTTTCTTATCAATTTTTTTATTTAAATAATAATTTGTCTTTTTTTTATATTTTTTTAAATAAATTTATTGTTAATCAAATATATTAAAACCAATTTCAAATTAATAGTTATAAATTTAAATTAATCTTTATTCGAATATGACTCGCGTAAGTCCACACCCTATTTTTAGTTTTGGTTAGTTTCATTTTTTATGACTTATATTTTTCTTTTAGGTTAGATAAAGCCATCTATTTTTATTTTTATTATTATTTTTTTAAAAAATAATATATGAATAATTTTTAAATTAAAAAAAATTAATGTTTAATTATAAAAATATATTATATTTAAATACATATAACATATACAAAAACTATGTGTACATTTTATTAATGCTAAAGTGTCTTTTTAATTGCATATGACAAAGTGTATTGGAAGGCTTCGACATTAATGCTATAATCAAGAGAAATTAATAAAATAAGTTTCTTGACCAAAAGGGCTTCATTACAAAATGATTTTTGCAATCATCTGCCTAATTTCACCGAAAATTTTGCTACTTTCATCATTTATTGGTAAGGATGGAAACTTAGAAGATCAAATTGGCAACTGGGGAATAATGGAAGTACAAGTGCTATTATCAATTTAAGGCCAAAGAACCTAATCCCACTCATAGTTTGAGGCGGCAACGTGCCACCCTCCAAGTTTTAAAAACCAAGTTTTTTACCCTTTAACCAAACTTAATATCAAATATATTAGTAAACAGTAATAGTTTAAAGGTATTTTTATCTTTTTAAAATTAAAATTTTATAAAATAATAAAATAAATTTTATATAAATATAAATATAAAAAAAATTTAAAAAAACTTAAAGTAGTCACCGTCATCGATGCCGAGGGTGGTGGCCATCGATGTCGGGGGCGGTGGCCATCGATAACGGAAGCCACCAAAAAAATAAGTCGAAAACAATCAGAAAAGATCATCCTTGGTCATACCGACTATTTCTGACCTTTCTTTCTAGCGGAATGGCCAACTCTGACCGCCTTCACGATCATCTAGTTCCGTTATCGGTGGCGGTGGCTGCTTTAATTTTTTTAAAAATTTTTTAAATTATTTTATAATTTTATTATAAATTTTTAAAAAAGTATTTAAATTATTTTAGTATAAAAATAATAAAAAATAATAAAAAATACTCCTAAAGGTGAAAGATTAAAATTTTAAAACTTTAAGAATGATAGTTTGCCTCGCATCAAATTATGGGTGGTGGGAACAAATCCTTTGGCCTAAATTAAAATACAATTGGTGCCCACATTTTGTAGTCCGCAGTGGGCAGTGCGTTGGGACGGGCCAGCTAAACCTAATAAATATGACCCTAAAACTTGTCCATCAGCCTCCTTCCATCGGCTTTCATTTAATGCACGCATGTTCATTCTTTTACTTGTTAATTTTGTCCGTCCAGTTTGTGTTAATTTGAGCTTGATTTGATTGACTCAATCCAAGCTTCAATTGTCCAACTAAAAGAAAGCCTTCACTTAATTGATACTGTGCTGGCGAAGAAACAGATGAGCTGTGCACCAAAGAAAGATGGCAGATTAGAAGTTGAGTAAGGCATAATGGGTCAAACAGAAATTAATGAAAAATAAATAAATAAATAAAACAGAAAATCCCGCTATTTTGCGGGTTGGCAAAATTGAATGCCACGGCGGGTTAACAATTAAGAGTTCGTTGGGGTAGTTGCATCCTCCCCTCCCCCTCCCCCTCTTAAGCCATCAGGCCATGCTGTCTCCTTTCACACTCTTTAAATTCTCCTCACTTTACCCATCTTTGCATCCTATTTCAGCTTTTCTCTCTCACACTTTCTAACTCTTTCCATATTCATTTTTCCCGTTTGTAGTCTTTCATTGACGCTTTACAGGTTGGTTTGATTGTTTTGCTTAGTGGGGAATTAAAGATGGCGAGTGAAGCTCAAGTTGTGCCTGAAAGAAGAGAAAACAATAAGCTTCCTAACTTTCTCTTGTCTGTTAGGCTCAAGTATGTGAAGCTTGGTTATCATTACTTAATCTCAAATGCCATGTATTTATTGCTTTTGCCACTTCTAGTCATTGCTTCTGCTCATCTTTCCACGCTCACAATCCAAGATTGTGTTCAGTTATGGAACCAACTGCAGTTCAATCTTGTAACGGTCACTTTAGGTTCAAGTCTCATGGTTTTCTTGGTTACACTTTACTTCATGAGTCGTCCAAGGAAGATCTATTTGGTGGATTTCGCTTGTTACAAGCCCAATTCAGAGCTTATATGTACTAGAGAGACTTTCATGGAAAAATCCAGTAAAATTGGGTGTTTCTCGGAGGAGAACTTAGCTTTTCAGAAGAAAATTGTTGAACGTTCTGGCTTAGGTCAGAAGACATACTTCCCTGAGGCCTTGTTGCGAGACCCACCAAACCCGTGCATGGCCGAGGCCAGGAAGGAGGCTGAGACTGTGATGTTTGGTGCTATTGATAAGCTACTGGAGAAAACTGGCGTTAAGGCTAAAGATATTGGGATTCTTGTGGTGAATTGCAGCTTGTTCAATCCAACACCATCTTTATCGGCGATGATTGTCAATCATTACAAGCTTAGAGGAAACATCTTGAGCTATAATTTAGGTGGTATGGGTTGCAGTGCTGGACTTATTTCTATAGACCTCGCCAAACAACTTTTACAGGTTAGCTTCGCTCTTTTAGTACTAATTATTTTACTCTTTACAATTAACTTTACCCGTTTCTAAATATGTAAGATCATGTTATATATTCACTATTAATTCCTAATAATTTCCCAACCCCAATCAGGTTGGTTACCAAATTATATTGAAACTTAGCTAGTATAGAAAGAAAGTGTCACATTAATGTTAATTCCAAGCTTTGAATAGGTGGGATGATAGAGTTCTAAATGCCACCTAACTGCAAACTAAACTGTTAAATTAATGTTGCTTATCAAGGTGAACTTAATTTGGAAGGAAAAACTTTTGTTTGAATTAACATCTTTTTTTATCTTGTTTTATAACAGGTGAATCCAAATTCATATGCCTTGGTAGTGAGCATGGAGAACATAACTCTGAACTGGTACTTTGGCAATGACCGATCAATGCTTGTATCAAACTGTCTCTTCCGTATGGGTGGAGCGGCAATCCTCCTGTCAAACCGATCGTCCGATCGTCGCCGTTCGAAGTATCAACTCATCCATACGGTGCGGACTCACAAGGGCGCCGATGACAAATGCTACGACTGTGTTTTCCAAAAAGAAGACGAAAACAGAAAAATCGGAGTCTCACTCTCAAAAGACCTAATGGCTGTAGCTGGAGAAGCCTTGAAAACAAACATCACCACACTGGGTCCATTAGTTCTGCCAATGTCTGAGCAACTCCTGTTTTTCACAACTTTAGTAGCAAGAAAAGTGTTCCACATGAAAATAAAACCTTACATTCCCGATTTCAAGCTGGCTTTCGAGCATTTCTGCATTCATGCAGGAGGGAGAGCGGTGTTGGATGAGCTAGAGAAGAATCTTGAGCTGAGCGAATGGCATATGGAGCCTTCAAGAATGACCCTTTACAGGTTTGGAAACACTTCGAGTAGCTCTTTGTGGTATGAATTGGCATACTCAGAGTCGAAGGGGAGGATCAAGAAAGGTGATCGCACATGGCAGATCGCATTTGGTTCAGGATTCAAGTGTAACAGTGCCGTGTGGAAGGCATTGAGGAGTATAAATCCTGCCAAGGAGAAAATTAATCCTTGGATGGATGAGATTGATGAGTTTCCAGTTCAGGTTCCAAAGCTGGCACCTGTTATAACTTCGCCTTCATCTTAAAGCTTTTCAAATTTATTTTCTGGAGTGTCATTGACATATTTCAGTGCACCTGCTTGATACATGTAATTGTTACGGCTAAATATGCCAGATAATTAGTTTAATTATACGATTATTATCATTATTATTTGTCATTAGCATTTTCCCACTGAAGGTTAACCTGAAAATACTTTTCATTTGAATGCAAAAATCATAATTTCTTATCTAAAACTTAATTTAGTATAAAAAAAAAAAAGAAGACAAAAGTGAAATAGTAATTTTACTATCTAAAGATTTAGAAAACAATAAAAGAATAATAGCTTAACCCTTTTACATATTTAAAAACCTATAATAAAAAAAATATTAACACAAATAAATCGATTATTTATTGAGTCTTGCAAATAATGTATTTACTGTTGTAACACATAAAGATTTCAATAACGATAAAAAAGATTTCATCAATATGAATTAGCAAAATAATCAAAGCTAATAATATCTCGTCGAAGATAAGAATTTAACCTAACCCTAATGATGCGGATCTTAATAAGGAGACAAATTAGTAGGTGATTTGGTTGCTAATTCCAATTTTGATGAAGTTGTTGGTGAAGAAGAAAATAAGCATGATGAACTAGTAGGGGATTGGGATACTTATTGCTTTGTTGAGAAAAGAAGCTCCAAGACCCACAAGAGTTAAGACAATTTGGTGACTTCAAGACCCTTGAGAGTCAAGATAATTTGAAAACTAAAATTGTTTGAAATAAGATGATAATTCAACTCTTTTTGCATTGTACAATGATTTTTTTTCATTAATGGAATTAGATTTTGAGTGAAAACTCAGGTGGGAAAATATCAATCACTCAGAAAATAAAAATGGCAAAGACTGAAAGCCAAGTATTAGCTAAAAGCCTAGAACTGAATGAGCTCCTTACACTTTCTCCAGCTTTATTTTTTGTACAGTTCTATAATATAGCCTTGCCAAACAAGTTGGAGATTGTACGCAGATGTCAATCTTATTTATCATCAGAAACAAACGGGCATGTTAACTCATTTAAATTCTTTCATATTATTTTTTTTTTAATTGCATTTCAATTAATGTTAAACCCAAAATTTCAAACAAAAAACCTAGTCAAGCATTCATACCTCACAAATCTTAGTATCTTTATTCTATACTTCTCTATCTGGATCTTCCCTTGAAATGACCATGGGCTTGACTTATCCGAATTATAGCATTCCTGATTCTTGAATCTAAATTATATTCTATAAAAGAAAACAAACCAATATTATCCATGGCTTCTTGATCCAACCTATCGAACTTCGTATGATGTGTTTGAGTTCGAACCTAAATTTTTTTCGATGCTGAGCTTTGAGTTTGTTCATTTGGGTCTTAAATTTTTTGTTTAGATTCACTTCATTAATATTTTTCAGATTTGTTTGTCTCTGATAAATTTTATAAGAAAATTATGCAGCCATTATCCCACAACAGCTTAAGGGTAGATATAAATATGGTTAATTGATAGCAAAAGGAATTTCCCATTAAACTAATTTATGCAGTTTCAAAGAAAAAGACCTTTAAATAACGTGTTTGGTAAAAATAAATAATTAATTATATTAATTTAAATTTTTTTATTATAATACTATATAAATATATTTCGATCATATTATGATATAATTTAATTTAAAAATTAAATAAATAAATGCTTTATAAGTAAATATTTTATTAAAACTTATATGAATAATTTTTAAATTCATTAAAATTAATTCAAATAATCTATTTAAATTAACATAGAAAAACAAATAAAATTACATAATGAAATTTTAAAATTATAAGTAATGTAATAAAATACATGGTCAAAATAATTTACAAGTAGAGTATTTATAAATATTAAAATAAAAAGTTGGTACTCCAACTTATTATTATTATTATTTTTTTTTGGCTTATAAGCTCAACTTATAAACCCAAAAATTATCATAAATAAATAGGTTAGCTTATTTTATGGTTTATAAATGAATTTTATTAGCTTATAAACGAAGACGAACACCTTTAATATTGATACTATTGGTATGTTTACCCAATTGTAGATGATCAGATAGCTTTCGCATCTCCCATTCCGTACTTCGAAAAGTTTCTCATAAATTTTCCTCCTTTTATTTGGATCATCTTTAATGGATTGTTTGTTCTTTTTTGTGTAGTTTTTTTTTTTTTTTTTTTGGATAAAAAAACTAATATGAATTAACGTTTATATGATTATGTTAGACCCCATACATCTTTCGACCTCCTTAGGCTCCTAACCCGTTGACCCTTTCAAATATATGAATTAAAGTTTGTATAGGTTTTTTTATCAAGTGGCGAGTGCGAACACTACGTGTGGAAAAGCCAATTGTTTGTGTTGAAATTTGGTGTGAATGCAATGGTCTCAACCCAGCGTTGTCGATCCAACCAAGCATCAAACCTGAACAATCTCTTTTCACATTTGAGACCAAAATGCTTATTAAATAAAAATTCTGTTTCGATTCGTTTAATACCCAAATTTTGTCAAATCTAGAACTACCTTTTTTTTTTTTGTTTTTTGTTGAATAATTTGGCATCACATTTATTCAATTCGGTTGACAGACCTAGTCACACGTAAATTTTCTATCACCCATGAAGTAGGGACGGGGAAATGTCCCTTGAGTCCAAATCATATCCTATAAAAGAAAAAGAAAAATAATATTACATGGGAGTGGTGAAATTATCCAAGCAGGGTGGACCAATCCTTTAGAAGAGGAGACCATACCTATCCTTAAAATTTAATAACTTAAGAAAATTATGGGTCGACCACCCTTATTCTCCTCCTCCTCCTCCTCCGTTTGTATAAGTTTGACTCAATTTTTATATTCGAATGACTTACATTTGATCGAATTGAGCTAATCATCAATCGTAAGAAAATTAATCCATTATTAATAGATTTATCGATGGATAAAATTATTTTTATTATATAATAAATATTAATTTAAATATCAATAATAATAATAATATATATCAAAAGTGTGTTTTAAAGAATTAATTATTAAAAAAAATGTGAGGGTGAGTTGAGAAAACCAAAGGGATTATGATTACGTTAGAATTGTTAAAAACAATATCTAAATATCTTATTCCTAACTAGCCATACCATAGATATGGCATGAAATGTCACTTCAAATTTAAGGTCTCAAATTCAATGAACTTGATTGGTTTTTGGGTTGACCTTTCACTCAAAATGGCTTCCTTAACATCTTCATGAATTAATTCTTAAGATTTGATGGCACATGGCCAGGGCGGCCCATGTAGGATTCAAGGGATCCCATAAGCTCTCTAGAATTGTTTTTTAATTAATTTTTTTTTTTAATTTTAGATAAATTTTTAAAATTTTGAATTTATAAATTTTTTTCAAAAAGTTTTTGAATTAATATTATTTTTATAAAATTAAGCTTCTCATATCCTTATAAAAAAAAAAACACCAATTTTAATAATAAAAAAAAGATGAAGTAGACTTTTTAATTATAAAACACTAATTAATAAATCAGTTTTTATATAAATTAATTTTTTAATTAAAATATTTAATCTATTTTAAGGTTTTCATCTATATTATATTTATAAAAATAAATTTTTCTAATTTTTTAAACAAGAGTATTAATAATATATAATATAAATATCATTATTATTTTTATTCTTCAACTAAATTTATTTTATAAATATAAATTTTATTTTAATTATATCGTTGTAATAATAACTTTTACAACCGAAATAGCTCATGATACTGTATGTCCGATGAAGATAATAAATACGAAGCCATGCTCATTTAATTTCGTTGGTTATCTTTCTCGTCTCTTTGTCTTTCCCCTTTCAACCCCATTATTCCCCTCTGCTTTTCAATTGACTTTTTGGGTTTTTCTGCTTAGGCATTAATAAGGATGCTTGAATCCTTGAAGATGGTAGGAAAACACATTTAATATGTCTTTAACTCTGTCAACCATACATATTTCTTCTTGCCTTTCAATTAATAAAGAGTGGCATTCAAGCAACTCCAGCTTTGGCATTTAGGGTTTGAACATGTTACCTATTTATAAATTGATTTAAATATGAAATAATTATATATTATTTTCTCTTATTTTAAATAATTAGATATTTAATGTATTAAAATTCGAACACATTTTTATATAATTTATTTAATTAATATTTTTTTTAACCATATGAATAAAAGAGTGTATACAAGAAAGAAGACTTTCAAATAATAAATTTAGGTTCTCGATTGTTTTCTCCACCATTGCTAAGACCCTTCACTACATTGATAAGACCCTGTACTAAAAGTTCAGTCCTGTTTTTGCGTTTTGAGTTGACATTTAATCTTTTGAAAAGACTTTAATTTAAGATTTTAAATAAATAATAATAATAATATATAATTATACCAATTTATATTATATTATTTTTATTTAAAATAACTTAATCATATAATAATGTATTATTATTATTATTATTATTATTAATCAAATTAATATTTATTATAATTATACATAAATTTATTAATTGATGCATTAGGGTCTTCAATTAGTTTGTTTAATTGTTTATGTTAAACATGATTTTTAAATTATTTTAATATAAACTTCACCACTCGCCAACTCTATTTCAAAAGTCATAATAAAATGATAAATTTTAAATTATAAATAAATTTATTATTATACTTTTCCAACAATTTTTTTTTTAATTTTTTTATTAGAGAATATGATTTTTTAAAATGAATAATTAATATATTTAAAGTTAATAATTAAATTTTATATTATCAAATCAAATTTTAAGTTAAACCTAAACTCATATCTTCGTATCGACCTCATTTCTTTCAAAATTCATTAAATTTGATTCTTTTAAACCATGTTGAGCTCGAATAAACACAACTATAAGCTTGTTTAGCTCAAATCCATCTCTAACCTTACACACCTAAATATTGAACCAAACGCTTGACTAAATGAATAATGCATGGTAAATATAAGATCTCATTCTTCCAAAAAGGCTATATGTACAAGTAGGTAATAAATAAATATATGTCTTGATTACATGTATATACATACATATATATATATATATATATATATATATATATATTTTATTATAATTTGCAATAACTCATTTATTCCTTTCTAGTAAGATTACAATTTATTATTAACTATATTATAATTGTCTAAATTGTATGATTCTCTATTGATAAATTACATGATTTTATTCACAATTATACATGATATTATAGTGCCAAATATCCTTTTGTAACCCTCAATTTAAAATACTGATATTTTCATTCTTGAAATTAGGATTTATTCTTTTTTTCTTGTGGTCACTTCCCCTACTTTTGAAACTTGACAATTTCACTCTTACATTGTTGTCCTTATTACTCTGATGGTAGTGGATTGTGTGTTTTGATAGTAGTGATAAATTTTTTTCTTGATATTATAAGAGTCTAATATTACTGTCATTTATACTAAATTTAAGTTAAAAATAGAAAATTTACTTTCATATCCTATATGGATTATGTGTTCTGATAGTAGTCATAAATTTGATAATAAATTGTTACGTATGTTTCTTTACTCCTATGATATTACATTTTAATTGTCATGCCTTCACACTTCTATCCAAATTGATGCTATTGAAAAAAAAAAAAAAAACATCATGACATAATGGAAAAATGATTTTATCTCTTGTTACAAGCTAACTTGTCATCACCCTTTTGGGTGAAGGCATTTTCTATTGTAATTTTCTCAATCACATGTTTTTCATATTGTTGCTTAAAAAAATTAGTTTGTTTCATGTTCTTCTTTAGTGTCATCTTGATTATGGCTTCTTACAAACATTTGGTTATGCTTGTTATCTATTATGCACACATGTTGACTCATGATCTATTCTCTATATCTTTTTGCAGTATGATACCTCTCATTGTAGGTATCATTATCTTCATGCATCCATTGGTTGTGTTTATAACTCTTGTCATATTGTGTGTTGAGCCCTTAATGTTTGAATGATTATAAAAACATGTTTAAAACACTAATTTACCCTTTGCATTACTTAAATCATGACAAAAAAAGCCAAAGTTTTACTTTTACAGGATTCATGCAACACACGATTATGTGCTCATTAAACACGATGGTGCAATGTTATATTTTAATACATACATTGAAAACACAAGATCGTATTCATAACCATACTAAAGCTTGTGATTTTCTAAGAAAAATTTTAGGTACAAATGACTGTGCTAGATTAAAACACAATCGTGTTTACACAATTCAAGTCTATTGGACCCTTGTGGATTTTGAATTGATGCAAAACATATGTTAAAATATCTAACTGGTCTATGCATGTGTTGAACATGACAAATAGGACCAAAGGTTTTTATTTTTGCAGAATTTGAATGACACACGATCGTGTGTTAATGAAGCACGACCGTGTGTAAGCTTAGAATTCAACACATACCTTGGTTGAGTCGTACAGAGTGTCCGTGTGTGAAGAAAGCAGGATGCACGACTGTGTGTTTCTCGAGCATACGATCGTTTGTTAAGTTTAAAGATGCACACTCTCGTGTATATCTAGTCGTGCCCGTGTACCAGTCGTGCCCGTGTAAGAAGGAACTTGCTGGATACACGCCCGTGCAGCTACAACACACGCCTATGTTACCTGTAAAATATTGATCATGTGAAGATCGCGTGGGTATCGTGTGTGCAACAGTGTAGCCTTCTGGAATTTTGGAGAGCTGAAACTTTAAGGACACACGACCGTGTGTGTACGCGTGATAGAAAATTATGACTGTTGGAAAGTGCAGAACAAAGGAAACACGATCGTGTAAGAGAAGGACACACCTGTGCAACTTTTCAGAAAGTCTCCAATGGCTCTCAAATCATCTCAACAGCTACCTCTTCCCAATTCTTATAAATTAGAGATGATTTGAAGATGCAAGAGTTAGATAATCAGGCCAAAGACTATTACTCTTCCATTCTCTAATTTTTCTTTAAACTTCTCTCACAAAATCACATTTGTAAATCTCTTAGAGAGAAACCTTGAAAGTATATTGTAAATTAGCCTTGTGAGGTAAATTATTATAATATTTCACAAACCCTTGGACGTAATCCCGTGAAACTAGTATAGGGCGTAATCCTTGTTAAAACTAAGTTAAGGACGCAATCTCTTGTATCAAAACTAGTGTGAAGGGCGAAATCCTTTGGATCAAAACTATTGTAACTTTAGAGTTGAAGTTAGTGGAAAGAAAATCTTCAAACGGGATTGCTTGGAGTAGTAGACGTAGGAGGCGTAGAGAAGCTCCGAACCATTCTAAATCGGTTGAGCATTTCTTTTCTTTTACTCTCTTTTATTTATACTTGTTTAGTCTTATAATTAATTGTGTTTAATTATATTTATATATTTGGATATTTGAGTTGGTAGAATAGGAAAATGTTTTAAACTTGAGAAAATTTTTAAATAACTTATTCACCCCCCCTCTAGGTTATTTGTCATTTAGTATTTGGGGTTTTAACAAAGTCTAACACGATCATCTTACTCGTGCAACTATGTTGTGTTGAGTCAATCAAGCAAAGGTCAATCGCACGATTGTGTTCAATTTAGACACACGATCATGCAGAGGCATTCACAAAACAACACGAGCTTATTAGTCATGCAATCTCATCATGCTTAGCAAGAAGGTCAAAGGTTAAACACGTAACTGTGTTCATAATTAACACATGATTGTGCCATATACCTTGTGAGAAAACATAATCTCTAAAGACATGTAATCTCATCATATGAGACGGTTAAGATGCTCTAATTAACATACAAATGCGCACAAAGTTACTACACAAGCGTGCAAGTGAAGAATCAAGAGACGTACTATCAGACTAATTATGAACTCATGAGATTGCTTTTCTCATATAAATTATTGTTGTTCCCTCCTTAAAGCCATTTTTAAACATTCACTTCTTGGCAATTTCGTCCATTACTATTTAGTTAGCGGATGTTTTTTGCTCATATTTTTCTAATTTTTCTTCTTTTCCAGTTGATCCATTACAATATATCCAAAGCACACAACCTTTATCCAATTTTACTGGTTTTCATATCTCAATTGCTCTATTATATCCTTTATTAGTCATTTCCCTACAATCCTCACAAAGCTTACAACATATTTTTCATTTTGTTGGCTTACTTATATTACCAGTAAGTGTTGGATATTCTCTAGAGGATTATGTTTCTAACTAGTCTAAAACACCACTATTTCATTCAAAGATTCACAGTTTCAATGTTATCATGGCCTCCTTGTCTTATGTGCTTCCTTGGGTTATTATTGCTAACACTTTGAATCATGTATTAAAAAATGAGCTTTCCAGTTTCAAATATGTACAATCTTTTTCTCATTAACCTTAAGTGATGAGTGAAGAGTATGATGCTCTCATCTGATAACACGTTGATTCTTGTTTCAGCATCTCTTTAGCATAATTTAATTGGTTGTTATTAGAAATACAAGTTTAAACATTAAGTAGATAGGTATGTTGAGCGGTACATGTACATGACTCATTTAATTGCTAAGGATTTTCATCAACATGTTGGTGTGGATTTTGGAGATATCTTTAGTCTCGTAATCAAGCCAACCACAATTAGTATTACTTTTGCACTTACCTACCATGCATGGTTGGTTGTTTTGCCATCCTGATGTCAAGAATGTTTTTCTGTAGGGTTATCTGATTGAAAAAGTATTCATAGAGTAGCCTTTCAATTTCACTAACCCTAGTCGACTGTCTCATATCTTTTGTCTCATTAAGGCGATTTATGGCATTAAACAGGCTTCTCGTATGTGGTACCATCAAATATACTCCTTATTTGATTATGAGTTTGTAAACAATCAATCAGACTTATCCCAATTCATTCGTTGCATTGTGATTCTACTAGTTTATATGGAGGACTCAATTATGATTGACTCAAATCCCTCAACTATTACAGATTGTGTTGTTTGTCAAGGCTTGGGCTAACTTGACTTTTTCGTTGGAATGGAAGTTATTCAAAGACTCATCATTTTGCACCTTCTCAATGTCGCTACATGGTATATTTGTTTCTACATTTTCAATTTGACATTTGTGCTCTTTGTGCCATGCGTTTTGTCTCCTCTAAGATGTCATTCTCCATAAATGATAAGTTATTTTCTAATGCCACACTTCATCATAGCATCCTTGGTAATCTTTAGTACCTTGCTCTTACTAGACCTAATATTACGTTTGTTTTGAATCATGTTACTTAGCGATTGTCAACTCCTAATAACTGGTACATGTTTTGTTGGTTGCATTTTTCAATACATTAGCGACACCCCATCTCTTAGCATCACCCTTCATTGAGACTCTGAGATTTATCTCTTAGCTTATTTCTATTATGATTGGGTTGTGAGTGTTTCCACTCAATGATTCATCACAAGCGATTAAGTACTTTTTTTGTTGCTACCTTGTCTCTTAGGTTGCCCAAAAGTAAGTTCTTGTGTCCTAATCTAATGTAGAGTCTAAGTGATGTGTCTTTGCACATGTTTTTGCTTATGTTTGGTGGTTTTGTTATTTTTTATATAAGCTTCACATTCCTCTCCATTGATACTTTGTGACAATCAGTCTACTCTCCACATAATAACTAATCATGTGTTTCATGCTCATACTCGATATGTCAACATTCATTTGCATTTCTTTGTGTGTTGATTGCTTGTGGGGTTGTTTGTCTTTAACATGTTCCTACAATCTCTTAGCTTATGGATATTTTCATCAAGGGGCTATCTTGTGAGAGCTTCCCTTTTTTGTATCTCCAATTACAATTCTGCGAGTTCTCACTAATATTGTAGGATGTTAAATGAATATGCATTTATATGTATATACACACTTCGTTATTTGATTTTAATCCATTTATTCTTTTTTCAATAATGGTATAAATTGTACAATTCCCCGTTAAGGAATTACACAACTTTGTAAGTTGTATAACTATGCGTCGGCAAATGGTAATTAACATTAATTAGAGCTCATGTGTCATGTTTGTAATTACCATTGTGACACAGTGTCATAATGGTAATTACAACAATTTAATTTTCAGCTGCCCAATCCACTGCATTCGCCGTACTCCCCAGGATTTTGAACAATTCGAAGAAGTAGCTGTTTTGCTTGTATTAAAAACTAAATTAATATGGGATGCAGGTCCTGCATTTTGACACATAAGGTAGAGAATAAATATAAGAGAACAACCAGCAAGATATTTTGGTGTAACGGAGTCGTGTGCAAAAAAATAATCTAACAATCCAGTTTTATAAATGTGTATAATTTACTAATTATGAACATTGTAAACTTTAGAGCTAGATCAACTTATTATTTAAATATTATATGCCCAATTTCTTCCGGGTTTGATGATGTTTTTATGGTGGATATGTTGGCACATTAAAAACTTCAGTAGGGTAGTTGCTGACTAGTTTCACCGCTATAAATCCACATGCCACAACTCCTCTCAGTCTCACTCATTTCTTCTTTAGTGTAGTATCTCCATATTGCTACGTACTACCTAAAATTCTCGCTTGGGTTTATCTTGCTTTCTTTTCAGGTATTATATCGCCTAAACTTGGCTTTTTTGTTCGTTTTTTCTTTCAAATGACTAAATACATCTACGTTTTCTGAGAGACTGTTACTTTCATTGTTTTTGCACACCAGCTAGAAATGGCAAGTGAAAGGGAACTAAAAGTGGATCACAATGATCCAGTACGTCAAGGAAAAAACTCCTTGTTATCCTTCAGACTCAAATATGTTAAGATTGGTTATCACTATTTAATCTCCAACTCTCTATATCTCCTGCTTATTTTTCTTCATTATATTGTCTTGAGTAATCTATCAACACTAACCATTGATGAAGCCCTTCAGCTCTGGAACGACCATTTAGTGACTGCAGTTGTATCTTCTGTTTCTTGCGTTTTAATGATTACCATTTACATAATGACTCGCCCGAGAAAAGTTTACTTGGTGGACTTCGCATGTTACAAGGCCGAACCAGCTCGGATGTGCACTAAAGAACATTTCTTGACATTATGTGCACGAACTGGGAGATATACAGAAGCAAGTTTAGCTTTTAAAAAGAAAATACTGGAGAGATCAGGGGTTGGACAGATGACTTACGGACCAAAAGCCTTGATGGAGATCCCTCAATCCCAGTCTTTGGTGGAGGCAAGGAAGGAGACAGAAACGATCATAGTTGGAGCAATCGACGAGCTCTTTGCAAAAACTGGAGTGAATCCTACAGAGATTAGTATTCTGGTGGTGAATAGTAGCTTGTTTAATCCAGTACCTTCTTTATCAGCCATGGTAGTGAACCACTATAATCTGAGAGGGAATATTTTGAGCTATAATCTTGGTGGTATGGGCTGCAGTGCAGGACTTGTTTCTATTGACCTCGCCAAACAACTTTTACAGGTTTAATACTTCTGCCAAATTCACGGAACATCTCTATAGTATGTAGCAATCAATACTGCACCAGAAAGACACAATTTTTTTTCTCAATTATTTAATATTAACTTATGTTTAATTTGGTGGATATTTTAATATATAAGTATCTATCAATTTAAAATTCATGCAAACGTGTTCCCATCAAGTAGAGATATATTGGCACGACATGGGTTTGTGTAAAATTTATGACGTCTGAAAATTCATCAAGATACTTTACATTTACCGATGTAGATGTACTACATGTTCAGAAGATGCTTGGTTTCATCGGTCTTACAAACTCTTTAATTTGATTGTAACAGGTGCACCCGAACTCCTGTGCTTTAGTTGTGAGTACAGAAAACATCACTAAGAACTGGTATCCTGGCAATGACCGATCGATGCTTGTCACGAACTGCTTATTTCGAGTGGGTGGGGCTGCCATCCTCCTGTCCAACCGATCATCGGATCGCAGTCGCTCCAAATATCAACTTCTTCACACCCTTCGCACCCACAGGGGAGCGGATGATAGAAGTTATAATTGTGTGCAGCAGCAAGAGGATGAGGCCCAACAGATTGGAGTCACGCTCTTAAAAGACCTTATGGCTGTTGCTGGAGAAGCCCTTCAAACTAATATCACTAAACTCGGACCATTAGTTCTTCCAATGTCGGAGCAACTTTTATTTGTTGCAACTTTAGTTGCTAAAAAACTTTTTAAAATGAAGATTAAGTCATACATTCCGGATTTCAAGTTGGCTTTCGAACATTTCTGTATCCATGCAGGAGGAAGAGCAGTTTTAGATGAACTAGAGAAACGTCTTGAACTCTCTGACTGGTATATGGAGCCTTCAAGAATGACACTTTACAGATTTGGGAATACCTCAAGTAGTTCTTTGTGGTATGAACTGGCTTATTCTGAGGCCATGGGAAGGGTGAAGAAAGGTGATCGGACGTGGCAGATCGCATTTGGTTCAGGATTCAAGTGTAATAGCGCTGTGTGGAGGGCATTGAAGACCATCAAACCTACCAAGGGAAATAATCCATGGATGGATGAAGTTGATAAATTTCCAGTTCTAGTTCCAAAATTTGCTTCAATTTCCTTCTAAATTAATTCCAGCTTCGTCTATTTCAGAAGGCTACAGTACTTGTCAACTACTTTTAACATTAAAGATCCTTAAGGTCTGTGTTATAATAAAGGGTTGAATTGAAGTTCTATATATACTTACACATGACAATAAATCACCGTCTCTTCAATGCCATCATTTCGGCTTTATCTTAGGCGTGTTTTGTATTTTATGAAATTAAAAAAGTATAACTGGAAATTTTTGTCAATTACAAATGTCACATTAAAATATCCTTATCAGCGGACCAAAATGACTACGTTATTGACAAAAAGACTATCATCACTTCGTTCATATTTATTAACAAAATGATAGTTGAATTCCTTTAATCGAAAATAATGAAAATCTGATTCCTTTGATACGAAAATAAGAAAGATTGATTTATTTAATAAAAAATTTGAAAAGTTTGATGTATAATATTTCTATCATAAATTGGTATTGTTATTCGGGTATACAATAAAAAGGATGATAATCCGATACATTTGGGTACTGCTATTTTTATCATAAATTGATATACAATATTTCTACCATAACAAACTGTTGCACCATAGAGGGGAACAAATAGTGTTAGATAAATTTCGCACTTGTTTAATGCATAGCATGTGTATCACATGAATGTCTCTCTTCTAAATGCAACTTCATAAGTATGACTATTTTGGTGTTTAAATGACATTATTATATAGTTCTAAGTAGGCTAGTTGCTCTTTAAAAAAAAAAAAAAAAGAACGAAAGAAAGAAAGAGTGGGATTTTGTTTCCCTTGAAGGGATAGAATCCTCATGCATTACATTTTCAGCCTATGTTGATTCAATTGATAGCGGCTACTACACAAGATTCCATGTGCTTTGTTGTTTCCAAGCCATAAGTTGCATACAAATTACATGATTTATTTATTGATTACCAAGTAATCTTAATCTTGAACTAGCTTAATTTCTTTTAACCTGGTGTTCGTTTGGTTAATTCTTTCTTAATTAATATGGAATTTAGCTTATCATAATGAATATAGAGCAAAGTGAGTAGCCCTTGATGGTTCATGATACTTCAAGCTCCAAGTTATGTTCATAATTAGAACATATTATCAAGCAATTATGCTTTATTACAAAATGTGTAACCTCTTAGCTTTGAGGTAAGTAAATCCCACCCAATGCAATTTGGAAGTAACAAATTCAACCCCTCTTGAATAAAAATGGCTTTAACTCATTTTCAAAGTTATGTTAAATTGAACTTAACTATTTAATCGATTAGATGAGATAAAAAATTGAAATTAAATATAAAGGTGAAAAGATTAAAATGATGATCACCTTTTCTTTTCTACTTTTGGCCCCTCAAGTCGTTATTAATCACAGAACTCGAGAACGTAGCCACCTAACATGGGTCATGGCGTTGTGACAAAGACGGATCAGAAATTGCAGCTGAATGCTTATGCACTAGCAGTATTCATTCATAAAGTGGCGGCCATCCCCTAGGGTTTTTGAATTTTCTTGGGTTTTTTAAGTTTTTGTCTGTATGGTCGTTGAAGCTTTTATGGAGAGGATAGGACTGGCGTTTTTCGTTTTTGGTTGGTGGTTCTACTCAAAGTTTTACCAATAAATGAAATCTTACCATTTAAGTTTATTTATTTGTTAAATTATTAAAAATGTTATTAACTTTTTTATAAAATTATTGAGAAGATAAAAAAAAAAAACTAAATAATACTTTATTCCAAAATATAATTAAATAAAAAAATTACCGCTAATTTATATTAATTTCAGTTAAAATAAAAATATATATATATATGTACAATTTGAGGGATAAACTTAATTTTTATAAATGTTAGGGGCTTTAATAAAATTTATCAAAGGTTTGAGGAAATTAAAAAAATTAACATATTTTTTGAAATTTTTAAAATTTTAATATGTCTTTTAGTAATTTAAAAAATAATAGTTATACTCTTACACAATTAGGTAGAATACAATAAATTAATACAATTCTATTTTTTAAAATATATAAAAATGCATTTGACAATTTCGAAACATAACAAGAAAAATGTCAATTTACCTATAATGAGTTTTAACAAATAATATTTACACCGTCGTAATATAATTCATAATTCAATTTGATAAGAGTAGTATTATAATATTTAAACCTAAAAAACAAAATAATAATTAATTATATTTATATTATAATATTTACATAAAATAACATAAATATTTTTTACCTATTAAAACTAACTACTCACTTTAATAAGGAAGTGAAAAAATGAGTTTTTCAAACTTAAAGAATAAGAGTTTGTCAGTTTATCGAACCTTGGGTGGGAAATAGTAATTTTTCCTACTGTAATATGGAAGTTTTAGTTAGCGAAAATGACAACAAATTTTATTAATTAATTAAAGTACCCTAAAAATAACATATAAGGGTAAAAACATTCTCATTCTCATTAATTGTGAAACTGAATTTATAATAAAAATACCAATTTACCCTCATCTTCCGTTGAAGGTTTCAGCTGTCAATATTGATTACGTTCATTCATGGATCAACAAAAAAACATCTAACTTTCAAAATTGATCTCAACCATTCAAACTTTATTCCGATAATGAAGGGAAATTAAAACAATATGCACGCGATGAATTGAATTCATTATAATCTTACTAAGAAGAGAAACAAATTTAATTTTATTTTAAGAATTTACTAAAATAAAATAAGATTTGTTTGAAAGCAAAAGAAAAGGGACAGTAAGATGAGTTATAAAAAGTTAGGCTGGATTTGAACCGAATATATTCGGATTCGTTTTTGAGTTCAGTTCGAACAAACCCGAAATGAATCGAATGAACTCGAATACGAACACGAACCCGAACTACAATTTAAAATTCAACGAATACGAGTCTGAACACGAACTATGCGAACCGAATACAAACACGAATCCGAACTTAAAATAATAATTTTTTAATTAAATTTTATTAATTATTTGTATTAATTATAATTTTTAATAAATATAAAAACGAATTATACGAACCGAATACGAATTTAATTATACCAACCGAACACGAATACGAACTTTGCTTAAAAATATTCGACGAACACGAATACGAATCCGAATCTAAACAATACAAAATGAGTTCGAACACAAACATATTACTGTTTGCGTTCGGTTTGGTTCGAATCCAGCCCTAATAAAAAAAAAGAGTTTAAAGTTAATTTGTTTATTAGAATTCATAAGAAGTTGGGTTTTTTAGTTCTAAATTTGTATTGATTGACCTCCCTTAAACCAAAACAGAAAAGAGAAAAAACAGAAAGATAGGTGGAGCCTAAACCATGGAAGTTGAATCCCACTGTTAGAGCCACTATAAGGGTTAGGGTTGGGCCACCCCTAACTTTAAAACTCTTTTAAACTTTTATATTAAAAATATGATATGGGCTCCTTAATTTTTTTTAAGTTTTATATTAAAAATAATATGACATTAATTTGATTTATTATAGGAATAAGAAAAATTGTTGAGGGATAAATTATGAATCACAACAATTCTCAACCATTAACCCCTTTAGAGTTGGACTTCTAACATTGCCCTTGTGAATCATTTATCGTATCGTATATCAAAAACTTTCTTTTCTTTATAGTGTATCGTTTATTGTATCGTATTGTAATATATATCCTTTTTAAAAATAATAAAAAATTTTATTATCATTTAAAAAATATCACAAACACTCTCTAAAAGACTCAAAATTTTCAAATATTGATCTCTTATTCCAAAAATGTGTCTTGATTTGTATCAACATTATGTATCATATTGTAAAAAATGTATAATATCATAGATACATCCACTATTAAGGATAAATCGAGATTTCACACCCCTTTAACTCAAATAAAAAGTGGTTTGACTCTAGTTTTTCTAACCAAAATTAATGATAACTCGAATTGGATAAAATAAAACATGGTTTAGTTGTAGCTTGGATGCATTTAACTTAAGTTTGGCTAAAATTTATAACTTAAATCTGTAGTTTGGATTCATGACTTGAGTTTACAATTCATTGATAAAACAATATAAATTTTTTTAATAAATAGTGAACTCAAGATACAAATTGAAGTCACAAATTTGAGCTACAGATTCAAACTATTAACGAAAATCAAACTCAAATTAAGAATATAAATCATAAAATATGAGTCATAAATCTGAGTTGAATCGAATCTAACTCCTCTTTTAAAGCGGATCGATTCTCTTGATTCAAATTTAGTTCAAATTTGAACTAAACAAATTCTAATCGTATCAATTGAATTTTAAAACCAAACCAACTTTGTTTAAGTCGAACTTTACCTATCATATTGACAAATTGTTTATACACTTTAAAATATGTATAATTTTTTATCTGTATTGTATAGTATTATATCATAAAATGCGAATCATTTTCTATAATATACTAACAGCCATGGTTTAAGCAAATTGACTAAAAACAATAATTATTATGAAATCCGTCCTCCCATAACATGTAGAGGCTCAAGCTAATGAAGAATACTAACATTAAATCCACCCTATTCGGTGGCTCATCGTGGGACGTAGGAGGGAGCGGCTGATTCCTTGACATTCCTGTGTATGATCTAATGTATGTGTTGACAAGCAAAGAAAATGTTGATAATAGTGTTTCTTTGAATTTACTTTCGTGATGTTTATATTTATATATACACCATCGAATCATAACATTGCTTGTACGTTTACGTGCAATTATGCTGACGGGAGAGCAAGGTCTTTAACTCGTAAGGGGTAAATAAGGCTAAATTATATATATAAAAAAAAAAAGGTAAAATAAGATAAAATGCAAGAGAAAAATTATATAGAAAAGGCGAATATCACGTAAAAGAAACAAGTTAAAGGCAAGAGGGAAGAAAAATGGATGACATGACAACTTATTTGGCAGATGACATGATGACATGGATTTGCATGATGATGTGGAGCCATGTATAAAACCTAATACATGTGATTTGGTGTTTCATTACTGTTAGTTTGATTCAAATAAGTTTCCCAGCCTAATTTAGTTGATTTGGTCTTTCAGTACTACTAGTTTCCTTAATATTTTTATGTCACATTTTGAGCGTAATAGATAGTGCTCAATAGTTCTTATGTTTTAGGAAAAACCTATCTGATGCAGTTCATGTTATTTACTTAAAATCCAAGTTCGATCGAATTTGAAATTAATTATTATTCCCAACTATAGTGTGACAAGTTTAATAAGTTTTTCAATCTAGAAAAAAGGTGTAAAAGGGATTGAATTTGTAATAGTCATTCATTTAATTCTCAATTTATCATGTCATCAATAAAAATTCAGTTGATTTTTCTTCAAGAAATTATGCACTTTTAAGCATGGTTCTTCTTTATCCTTCATCAATTGAACGTCATCAACTATTAATTGCTCTTATGAATGATAAAAACCTCAAAACTATCTAATCACATATGAGAATGAAATTGTATAAATTAATAAAATTTGTTTATCCATTTAAATAGTACTCCATCCATGCAAGTGCTTTTTGAGCAACTTGTCATAATTGCCTTTATTATGAAGGGCAAGTGTTGTTGTTTTTAGTAATGGCTTCTTGGTGATGTGGTTGGTTGTCACCATCCAATTCAGTGAAAAGAAGGTATGTCTCATATAAAGAGTAAACCTTTATATGCAAAATAAAATTATTGGGAATGAAAGAAAAATAATATTTCTATGATAATATTATATAATATGTTTATCTTTCATACGAGCACTTATTTGTATGAGTAAATTAAGTTCGAAAACTTTACCCGGGTAGTTGCTCTCTCTGTCTTGCTATAAATTCCCTTGCCAGTGTAGATTATCCTTGTGCTTCCAAGCCTAGTCTCACTTTCTTCAATTTTGTTTAAGTTTGCTAGCTCTCTACATTTCTGGTACAAGATCTCTATTAACAACGTAAAGATGTATCTCTTTTTCTTATTTCTTGCTTTCATTTCTGTCATTATATTGTTTAAAAATATCGTTTTGTTTTTGCAGAGTGGTAATGGTTAATGAAAAGCAACAAAAAATGAACCCTACTGTGGTTCATATTGAACCCCAAAGAAGAAAGAACAATATTCTTCCCGACTTCATGCAGTCGGTCAGACTCAAATATGTAAAGCTGGGTTATCACTATTTAATCTCCAACGCTCTATATCTCCTGCTTTTATTGCTCCTTTGCGTTGTCTTTAGTCATCTATCTTCATTAACCTTTGATGAAGTCTTCCATCTCTGGAGCATAATTGAGTTTCATACAGTGACTCTTCTTGTATCCTCGGTTTCCGTTGTTTTAATATTTACCATTTACTTACTGACTCGCCCAAGAAAAGTTTACTTGGTGAACTTTGCATGTTACAAGCCTGAACCAGCTCAGAAGTGCAGTAGAGAAGTTTTCTTGCAAGTGTCTGGAAAGACCGGGAAATTCACAGAAGCAAGTTTAGCCTTTAAAAAGAAAATCCTGGAGAGATCGGGGTTTGGACAGATGACTTATGGGCCAAAAGCTTTGATGCAGATCCCACAGAAGCAGTCTATGGCGGAGGCGAGAAAGGAGACAGAAGCAGTGATAGTTGGAGCCATCGACGAACTCCTAGCAAAAACCGGTGTGAATCCTCGAGAGATAGGTATTCTTGTGGTGAATAGTAGCCTGTTTAATCCAACACCATCTTTATCAGCCATGGTAGTAAACCGCTACAAGCTTCGAGGGAACATTTTAAGCTATAATCTTGGTGGCATGGGCTGCAGCGCAGGACTTATTTCTATTGACCTTGCCAAACAACTTTTACAGGTTCACTATTTCTACACTACTCATACTGTCAGCACTCAAAACCATATAAAACAGAAGGGATTTTTTCCATGTTAATCAATTTGACCGATGTTTAAATGAAGTGGGGAAAGAGAATCATATTAATACGATTATATTTAATACGTATGAATATTTTATACCATATTTTATATATACATGTTACATCATTATTTGTCGTAAATTTATAAACTTTATATTTTATTTTAATTCATTATATAATCATATATTCAAATGCATTATTTTTGTATAAAAAACTGTGTAGCATTATTTTGTTTAGAATTGATTAGAGGAGATAATTTTGAGAATATTAATGATAGTACGAGGAGACAAGACTACGAAAAATTTGTTATGAATTTCAATATGATGGAACAGCTTCAGTTCCACGAACCAAAATAAATATTTGATTAGAAATTAAGGTAGTTTTCAAAGGGTTTAACTAATTGGATCGTTACAGGTGCAGTCCGACTCCTATGCTCTAGTTGTGAGCACAGAGAATATCACTAGGAATTGGTATACCGGCAATGACAGATCAATGCTCGTCACCAACTGTTTATTCCGAGTGGGTGGTGCGGCCGTCCTCCTTTCCAACCGATCATCTGACCGCAGCCGCTCCAAGTATCAACTCCTTCACAGTCTTCGCACCCACAAAGGAGCCGATGATAGATGTTATAATTGTGTCTTTCAGCAAGAGGATGAGACTCGAACAGTGGGAGTCACCCTGTCGAAAGACCTTATGGCTGTCGCGGGAGAAGCCCTTCAAGCTAACATCACCACCCTCGGTCCATTAGTTCTTCCATTGTCAGAGCAACTTTTATTCTTCGTAACTGTTGTTGCGAGAAAACTTTTTAAAATGAAGATTAAGTCGTACATTCCTGACTTCAAGTTGGCTTTCGAGCATTTCTGTATCCATGCAGGAGGGAGAGCGGTGTTAGATGAGCTAGAGAAAAACCTTAAACTCACTGAATGGCACATGGAGCCTTCAAGAATGACTCTTTACAGGTTCGGCAATACTTCAAGTAGTTCTCTCTGGTATGAACTGGCTTATTCTGAGGCCATGGGGAGGATGAAGAAAGGTGATCGAACATGGCAAATTGCATTTGGTTCAGGATTCAAGTGTAACAGCGCTGTATGGAAGGCGTTGAAGACCATCAAACCTGCCGAGGAGAAGAACCCATGGATGGAAGAAGTAGACAATTTTCCAGTCCAAGTGCCAAAAGTTGCATCAATTGCTTTCTAAACCTACTTTCCTTCGTGTGGGGAACCATAGTCATTGCAGTATGCATGAGTCAACTAGTATCAATGCATACCTATGCCCCTGTGTGTGTCAAGGTAGAGAAGTGCGATTGAATTAATATTGGGCTCGATGGCAACAAATAAGGGTCTGATAGATCAACTGAAGAATGTACTAATTATTAAGTAAACTACTCCTGTCATAAATTACTCTATATTTCTCAAACTCTATATATATATATATATATGGAGTCACATCCTTCAATGGTAGGTGGGGAAGTGGGCTAGCAGAATTCATTTAATTTATGATACAAGATCTAGCAGGACGCCTTCTTGTCGTACTTAGGACCTCAATTTTCAAAGAAGGAAAACTTGTGCACGTCTATGAAGAAGACCCATTTTTAGCAAAGCTTTGTCTTTTTCATCAAAAACATGGTATTTGACTAAGATCTGGCATTGATTTGAGTAAGCAACCGTTGCTTTTCCATTCTATGATATAAATCTTATCATCTTTCTGCATACAAAAACTTATATTTACTTCAGAAAATTGACCATCCAATTGTTTATCATCAAAGTTTTCCAATTTTTTTGAACTTTTGAAAAGTTCGTAATAATGATGCCAAAGACTGGTTCTGCGAATAACCAATCCGAAATTCAAATACAAAAGTTTGACTTATAGAACCTTAGAATTGTTATTTTTATAACAGGCCAGGATAAAATTGAAATTGGCTATATTGTCTTACATAGGCTTCAACCAGTAGAAATGGAGAACCAATTAAACAACAAAAGACTGACACTATTATTAACTACCACATTTAAACAATCACCAACTAGAACTAAAGTCAGCTGGTATATACATTTAAACCATGTAACTACTCTAGCCGAGACCATTAAATTCTTGCTCCCGGACCCCAACCAACATGATCTTGCCGGGTTTCAAGCTACATACCCCAAACACCACGGGTAGCTCCCATTTTGTTGTTTGGCCTAGAAGTCAGTTCATACAATATCCTAGCAAATGTATCAGAAAACCTACCGTCCAAGAAGAGTATCTCTGCAAAAGCATTCTCATAAGCTAGCAGCGAAACCCTGTTCTGAGGTTCAGACACAAGACTCTCAAGTATCATTGCTGCTTTCCTACAAACTTCAGGAACTGGATGTGGTGTCCTGATAATTTTCAGCAGTCGATCAATTGCCCTGAATTAGGCGCATATATGAAGAAATTGTATCATCATCAAAACAAATAATCAATAGTACAATCCTAAATGAAACTATCTTTAAATCAGAAAGTAAATCACCATCGCTCATTAGCAAGCTTCAATCTGCAGTCCATGTTAACTTCCACAAGGTTATACAGTGCACCAACAGCAGCAGCTTGTGCATCAATTGCTTGCAAGCTCATAAGGTCAACTAAGCGTTTATGTATCTGTGACATTCATATTGTCACCTATTATGATCAATCAAATGCATATACAACAAATGACAGTTGAGCAGAATAATATCAACCTGAGGAAGAAATGGAAGAAGGAAGGGCTCATTATCAGGATTTATTATCAAACGCCCAATTAACTCAGCTGCTGCACAATGCCAAGCTTTAAATACAGATCCCAGCATCCCCATGATAGCTTCAACTGCCTGTTTCTCTCTGTTTGGTAAAAGGAACTAATGAATTTACATAACACAAGTCATAAAACAGAGTACCATAAAATAAACCAAAATTACAAACAGATTCTCACGTTATTTTGATGTAAGACGGCTTTGATGAACTGAAAATTCGAAGATCAAGCAATGGACCCAAATTTACAATGGTCTCAAGGGCATTTGTAACAAGTTCCTCATCCTCTGTCAACGTTGTAAAATTTTAGCAGCATTCCTGATTACATTAAAAAAAAAGAATTCCATTGCACTGATAAAAGGAGACAGATCTCAGGCTTTTCTTGTACTCAACAAGAAGGAGACAAAAAAGTCGATAGACTGTCACAAAAACGTCCAGGGATATACTAAAATCAGTATATCTTATACTTAAGATACTTAGCTCCACTCTCTAGTACCCTGAAACTATAATAATTGCAATATTTTTGGCAAATCAGAACCACTGTTGAGTCATAGTGCGGTAGGATCTAACCTTCTTTGTTTTCTCACTCCAACCATTATTGCCAACTCCAACCTCAATAGCACCGGTATATGCATTCTTGAAAAACAACAAATCATCCCATTAAAAGATTTTGATTTTAATCTAACTTGCTAGAAAGACGATAGACTGATTTCTAATCCTAATTCTGACCTGTCTCCAGTAATTAATAGAATTGCCTTCAACCTCTATACAAGCATAAAGATACTGTGACTTTCCAATTTTGTATCCATCCACTTCTCTATGATGCAGTTAAATTAATGAGGAAAACCAAAATAATGTTTTACTACTAACAATATAAAATACTAAAATTACGATCACTTTAGGACTTGTAAAAATAAGATCATAGAATGCAAAATGTAAGTTGTGTTAAATAAAACAATTAAGCTGTGACAAGGGCATAGTACAATTTATAAAACAATTAAGTGTCATCTAATAAAATTTGAATTTTGAAAAAACCTCAAAAAAGAGCTTCACAGAGAAGCTCATGGTAGAAGTAAATGCGCTTTTGAAGACTTTCCAAAATTTCAACCCTAATAACCAAAGAACTGAAAATAAGATTTGAAAAGAGCATTTGACATAGAAAAAAACCATAACAAACAAAAACTTGAAAATCTTTACTCTCAAGGATTTTTAGGTAAAAATAATATCCAGTTATGCAAGCTACTTATCAGGCTAATCTTTCTAAAACACAAGAAACTTCATATTTGACACCATAAGTTGTCATTCATTATTCATCCAATTTGCATCAGGCACCCTCACTCACCTTTCATTAATTGATTATTAGGACACTAGACAGGCAAATGCCCTCCATCTTCAAACATACTATATATTTATTTACAACATCCCACCATGAAGAAAACTATTCTAACATCTATCCAAAAAAATTATGCTTAACATATGGCTATCAGCTTAGAGAAAGTGCCTCAAATTGGAATGAAATAAATCTCTATGCTTGACCCTTGGGTTCCATCAAACTTGAAACCAATGATATCATACTCAGCCATATGGCATTCCACAAACTCCAGATATATAAACTACAGCATTTCCATATTTTTGTGCTAACTGCAGTGCGAGTACATAAGCCGAACAAATTGGTTTCAGCACCTTCTAATTGAGGTAATATCTCTTCAAGAGACATAAAAGCAAACAGCCATAAATCAAAATTTCGTCAAAAATTTTCAAAGCATTTGGTCTCATGAACAACACCAAATATAAGAAAGAATAGAGCGAAATATCATATCTTCAACAACAGATGCCAAGAACAAAATATTCCAAATTTCACCAACCACTACTTCTCACCTGTGATGTGATCTTCTATGCACTGAAACACTGTTTCCAAACAATGACGATGTTGGGCCATAATGACTTCGTTATCTGGCATGAAAGAAAAGTTCCTAATAATATTAGAGGCAGCAACCGCACACTGCTGCTTCTCTGCACGCCCCTCTTCGTCTAGATTAAACAAACCATCTTCATCAAACCACCACTCTGAAGAATGAACTTTTGCAGCATGTTGCTGTCCCTCAGCTGCAGAAGCAGCAGATCCAACTCTACCACACAAAAAACATCATCCAAAATTCATGTTCAAGTTTCACAAACCAAACTAAGTCATTCATATTACAATGCACCTTACTTACCCAGAACGTGGAATAGTATTATTAATCGAGCCTAGTGCCTCGTAGGCATAACCAAATCCTGTTACCAACGAATTTACACCTAATGTTCTATTTCTTGGTGTCTTTCTTAGTTCTTTAGGCAGCGCTATATCACGCCAGTCATCAATCTGTTTAAGCAATGTCAACAATGCAATAACATATCAAGTCCAAGGACTATAAAGCTTGCAGTAAATTGCAAACACAAATAAAAAAAATTCAGGGCCCATACCACTTGGAGAAGAGCATCGAGCAGGCCAGGTATTTTGGCCAGAGGCGTAGAATCTTTGCGAATATCGTCTTTCTCTTTGAAAGAAAGCAATGTGAGAGTATTCAAAGCCCATGTTAATTCACTCTTAAGTCCACTTTGAAGTGCAAGAACAATTCTTTTATTGTTTTGATCTGAAAATTAACAAAGCATTTAAGAATTTCGAATTAAAATTAAAATTTACTATAAATTAGGGTTTTGACAAAGTGCTAGAGCTTTTAATTAACTGACCAGCGAAGGAGCTGTGAACTTGAAGAGATGGACCAAGAAGAGTAGTCGGAGCAGCGGTATCCACTGAACCGCCGGCGCCGGAGGAACTTCCACTGGTGCTGCCGAACGGACGGCCCCTCTTAGCAGCCGGTGCAGCGGCTCCGCCTGCCATGCCGCCAGACTTGCCTTGCTCCCTCTTTTGCATTTCGCTTGCCGACGGCTTTGGTTGGAAAGGGTTGGGTATAATAACGGGTCTAATCCAGTCACCAAATTAACGACCCGATCAACAAATGTACCCGAACTACAAATTCTTAGGCTTCGGCTAATTAGCTGGACTCCTTATATCATAAAGCCCAAAACTGACATAGGATAGGCATGGCTTTGGGACTCATGTGGGCAGCAAAGTGTCTCCGACTGGGTCCAAACACTAAAATCCAACCAAAATAGGGTTCGTTTGTGACAAATCGAAGCGAGATATAAGAAATCTAAATTGACCCGAAAGTGAGCAAGGGCCATTGAAACGTTATACATAGGTTGAAATTGTGGCTGTAATGGGAGGATCCAACCATACAATCACAAGAAGTTAAAACGTAAGAATTACGATAATGAATAAAAAATAATCCTGATGATTTTTTATAATTTATAATTTTTATAATTATTAACTGAGAGCAGATGAATTTATAATTTTTCTTTTCGGAGAAGGGTATTTTTACCATTTTACTAAGTTTGAAAATTATAAACAATGATAAATCTTATGAACAAATTTAATGGATAGGAAGGAACATAGACTTTTTCAAATTTAAAGGGTTTTCAATGATCTCATCAAAAATTGGGTGGAAAATAGGAATTCACCATTTTGAAACGGGAATATGCGTTTGATGCCATATTTTTCACGTGCTCCTATAAATTACATACAATGATGATGAACATAATTATTTGGAATCAAGGAGATAAAGTTCGTGTCCAAGGTGGCTTAAAAATTTGTTTATTAAGAATAAGAAATTAAAATTAATTTTAATTTGAAGAAAAGATTCGGTTGGTACGATAATTTAGGCTAATAATGTTTGCTTATGCAAATTAAATCAATTAAAATAATAAATTGGCACCCACAAATACCAAATCCATTTAACCATGAATAATTTATATGTAAATATATTTTATTTATTTAATTATTGTTTTCAGAGTAAGAAAATTGGTGCCTATTGCTAAGCCTGATTCTGTTGGTATTTGTGCAAGTGGCGACTGTACAGATCCATTGTAAGATCCTGGTGTCATTTAAGACTACCGACATCTTCTTCTTCTTCTTCTTCGACCCTTGCCGAGCTCTCAAGGTTGTATATGTATATGAAGTTTCTAGTTATAGACGATAAATGGGTTAACTGTTTCCGTCTTATTTCACTCCACTTTGCTCTGTTTTTCGCATTTCATTCTTGCCCTCAGTAGGCCTATTTTTTTTTTTATTCCTGCGACTGGATTTTGTGACTAAAATTCTGATTTACCTTAGGAAATCTTCTCTGGGTTGTGTTTATTTGTTTGATTCTGAGTTCTTGGGGGTAACATTGCGCACGCTTATAATACTCTGTTTTTCTACGCTGTTTCTGTAACTTGTAAAATTACTCTTCTCATTTGATGTTTTTTTTTTTTTTTAATTCAGTTCATTATGTTTTATTTGGCTGTAATAGTGGAGAAATAAAAAATTTTGCAATCTTTTTTTTTTTTAATTGTTAGTTGAGAATTAGAGATTTAAGTGGCGGACTCAGTTCTGGGGTTTTGTGTACTCTTTCTTGCAGAGATTATGCTTGAAATTTTACTTTGAGGCAACAGACAAGGCCTTTGTCGGTAGATTGGAAATAAGGTTTAGTTCTTAAACTAAGTTAGTGATCTTTATGACTTTTTTTTCCCACAGGTCTTATAGGTTTTCTAAAGATCTGAATTTCATTAATTAAGGGGCGGCTTCTGCATTTCGAATCTGTCTTGTGGGCTGACTTGTTTTAGTTTTCTCAAAAAGAAAGAGCGGAGAGTTTCTAGTCATTGTGTCATCTACCCTTTTCGTTTTCTTTTTTGTACACCATTCCTAACGACCTTATAATTGTACTATGAATTGGCATCTTGGTTAAGAATTCTCATATTTACTTCATGGATCTAACTGGTACAGAATGGGAAGTTCGTATGGAGAGTACACCTATGAGAACCTTGAGAGGGAACCCTACTGGCCTGCGGAGAAGTTTAGGATTTCCATTACTGGGGCTGGTGGATTCATTGCCTCTCACATTGCCCGGAGATTGAAGAGTGAAGGACATTATATTATTGCTTCTGACTGGAAGAAGAATGAGCATATGACAGAGGATATGTTCTGTCATGAGTTCCACCTCGCTGATCTGAGAGTGATGGATAACTGTCTCAAGGTGACTACTGGAGTTGATCATGTGTTCAACCTTGCTGCAGATATGGGAGGCATGGGCTTTATTCAGTCCAACCACTCTGTCATTATGTATAACAACACCATGATCAGTTTCAACATGCTTGAGGCGGCAAGGATCAATGGAGTTAAGAGGTTTGTAGCAAGAACCCACCAAAAATATTTATTTACTGCATTGATAAAATTGTTTAAAGCATTTTATGACTTGCACCATGGTGTAAATTAACATGATCTGTATTATTTTCCCTCTCCAGTTTTTTTGTTAAAAGTGTCTATGAAACTACCCCTGCATGGCTTAGATTTGCATGAATCCCCTTGGTAACTGGTTTCATTTATATGTCATAGTGTGTTGGGTAGCCAAATGTAAATATTGACATATTCATTGTTATTTTCAGGTTTTTTTATGCCTCAAGTGCTTGCATTTACCCTGAATTTAAACAGCTAGACACTAATGTGAGCTTGAAGGAGTCTGATGCTTGGCCAGCCGAGGTTTTTTCACTTGAACTAATGAAAACTATTCCATGTAGAAAATTAAGTTAGATCTTTTCTTTCTCCACTTTGATAAATTGGTTTTCTTTGCAATTTAGCCTCAAGATGCTTATGGCTTGGAAAAGCTCGCGACAGAGGAGTTATGCAAGCATTACACTAAGGACTTTGGAATTGAGTGTAGAATTGGAAGATTCCATAACATATATGGACCTTTTGGAACATGGAAAGGCAAGATTCCATTCATTATTTCTTTATATTCTTGCATATATGTTTCTACACTTCTGGATCGCATAATCTACCCTTTCTACAGGTGGAAGGGAGAAGGCTCCTGCTGCTTTTTGTAGAAAGGCCATAACTTCTGCAGATAAGTTTGAGATGTGGGGGGATGGGAAGCAAACTCGTTCTTTCACATTTATTGATGAATGTGTAGAGGGTGTTCTGAGGTACTTCACTCTTGACTTGGACATTTGTTTTGCTAAGTTTGTTCTTGTATGAAACCTTATGGGATTAGAAGCTTATTAGGGTTCGAGACGAGATCAGACCATTAACTTGTGACTACTTTCTTCTTGCAACTGAAATAATTAAGCTTTTTTAAAATTAGGCTATAGAATTTATACAAAGAATTTGCTATCATTTGTTAGCCAAGCTAGAGAAAATGGGCTAAGTATCTTATATGTTATCCCATTAACTTTATAAAACTTCTGTGTATGCTATTAAGTCATTCCTTGAAACCTGTAAATCTTAGGCATGATAGGGAGGATATTATATGCATTGACTGGATTTCAATTCATGTCTAGATTGACAAAGTCAGACTTCCGTGAGCCAGTAAATATTGGAAGTGATGAGATGGTTAGCATGAATGAGATGGCTGAAATTGTCCTCAGCTTTGAGAACAAGAAGCTCCCCGTTCAGCACATTCCTGGTCCAGAAGGTGTCCGTGGTCGAAACTCAGATAACACTCTCATAAAGGAGAAGCTTGGTTGGGCCCCTAGCATGAAACTGAAGGTACAGAAAGTAGTTTGGCTTCTATGCAAGTTGATTTAATCATGAATCAGCTGACTCAGTGCATGCATTTCTTTACAGGATGGGCTGAGGTTCACATACTTTTGGATCAAAGAACAGATTGAAAAAGAGAAGGCTCAAGGCATTGATTTGTCAATTTATGGGTCATCAAAAGTTGTGGGAACTCAAGCACCAGTCCAGCTGGGTTCTCTTCGTGCTGCTGATGGCAAAGAATGAAGCTCAGATTTAATTTATTGTGTTTGAAAGCCAAGTTGTATTATTAATGCAACCATTTAATCATGTAGTGGCATCTGGATGTGGCTGAAGAATGTTTAAAATCTGTTGGTATTTTCTAGCCTCTATAAGAGAGGCCCAAATAATGATGATATATTGTCTCCGCAAAATTCACTCTGCACTGTACCTTAATTACACTTGCTGCTATCATGTAGGCTTAGTGCGGTTCTAGTTTCTTTGGATAAACCTGGCTACAATTAATCTACAAAGAAGCATCGATGCAATGATCCTAATAAACAGATTTCATTTTCTTGTTTGGACAGATGAGCAATGAAAGTTTTGATGCAGATAATGGAGGGAAGTATTTTAGTTTATTCTTCTCATGTGATCCAAAGACGGTTACTTGAAAATGCCCATCACACATGGATAAGAATACTACTTTGAAAAGGTGCATCTCCCAGGAAGAGTTTACTATTTAACTCTATGCTAATAAAATTTTTTTTTTTCTCTGTTTGCTTAATCTTTGTCTGCCCTTTTAATTTCTATATTATAATGTTAAAGTTTTTGATAAAGGAACTTTTTTGGAACACAGATACCAAGAAGATAGTTGGTATGGATAGTGATTTAGGGTTTTGTCTGAGACGACTCCACCTTCAGCATGATTGGACTCTTCTTGGTTCAGGTTCAGGGTCGGTGGCCCACGAAAAAGCATGCCTCAAATGATTGGCACGTCTGATTTCTTAAGGCCTGACAAACCCACATGGTGATGAGCTTGGAAGAAGTGAAAGCCACCCACTATGAAACAAAACTTCTGCAGAAGCCTGTCTGCTAGGAAATATCATGAACAAAGATCGGAACCTCTTACTTCTGATTTAAAACTTCTGCATTTTGCTGGAGAATATCAATACAACCTTACAAGTTCATGATAAAACACCTTGTCCCTGTGTTTTCTGCAACTTAATTCACATTTTTCAAGTCAATGTTTCCAAGAA
The DNA here is from genome assembly GCA_026122585.1 of Anacardium occidentale. Lineage (NCBI taxonomy): Eukaryota > Viridiplantae > Streptophyta > Magnoliopsida > Sapindales > Anacardiaceae > Anacardium > Anacardium occidentale. Next base: position 295,142 of record JAJEJH010000023.1, read on the forward strand.
AACCCCATCTAAACAATTAGTGAATAATTTTCCATAACATGACAGTCAATGTCACTTTTTAATCTTTTGTTCTTCTGAGAATAAATCCTCCAGGATCAGTGTCAACCAATATCACAATAATCTTGACATTCAGGTTTTATAATGATTAATTTCTCTGGGGAGTGGTTGTTAAAAGATTCTTGTCATCTGAAACTGAGATTTATAATACTAATTCTATCTAATTCAGATTCCAGGGAAACCACTAGAACCAAACCTGAAGATTATAATAATAATAGCAACCAACAACTGTTTGTTTATCCTTGTTGGTTAGCTACAAGTCAAGTAATGAACTGATTATATTATTTCTCAGCCTCAAAACAAGTCGTCTTCTTCTTCTTCTTCTGATTCCATGCCTGGTAGCTCAAATTTTCCTGGCTTCAAACCTTACTAAATCCTCAACGCGAGGACCGTTATATATAAATATATTACAGCTGATGATCGGCATTGATTTTGTAGTATCCGGGAACGAATAGTTGAGTTCAAACATGGCCTCTTTTCTGGACCAAAGTTTATAATGGTAGCTGAGGTGGAAATCCAATCTGTATATAAATGTTACAGCTTCATCCTTGGCATATTCCATTCCAGATTCAAGATATTCTTCAGAAATAATTTAAGTTATCCAGATTACATACTGAATGAAGAGACAGAGACACCCACAGGAAATGAAAACATCCTGGAGAAAATGTAAAACAAATACTAGAAAATTCTGAAGATAATGTTAAGTATCTGCTGTACAACAGTGATTAAAATCAGGACGGTAGCAGAAAATCTCATAAATGGTGACAGTCTCAGTCTCAGCCATGCCCATCTCAGAAATCCCAGGATAGTAACGCAATATATATATCTATCTCATATTGATCTGAGTCACTGGACAGATGAATCGTGATTTTCAAAAAAATTCTGAGTCTGAGCGAACATTTTCCGGGAAAAGATTAGCAATCTGTCACATATCAAACCATTAATAAGGCTTTTACCCATTTTCTTCATACTTTACATTCATATTTTATTTCCCAAAACTGTTTTTCAAAATCAAATTTGTTGAAAGCGTGTCCACTTCTTGATCTTGTCTTTGTCCCGTTGAAAATTTTAAAAATAATATCTCTAAATTCAGAAAAAATATCAAAAATTATGGAAATTGATATTTTTTCTGAATTTGAAAAGAAAAAGAAAAGGTGTCAAGGATAAGACGTGTCAGCGTAAAACAGGGTCCACGTGAACGCAAAAAACGACAATGCTGGAAAGGGACATGTAAATAAAAATAACTTAAATGGGGCTGAATGACTATGTCCCACCCAAAGTTTGATAAATGCCATTTCCCCCCTTTAAATTTAAAAAACCAATTTTTCACTTATTGTTTAAATTTGTTAAACAATTCTATTAAAATTACTAAGAAAACAAAAATATTCTCAATCTAAATAACACTTTTTTCCAAAATTTAGTAAATTTTTTATTTTAATTTATATTAATTTTAATGAAAATGTTAAAAAATTGTATTAATATAAATATAGATGATGGTAATAATAATCAATAATCATATTTTTATAAGAGGTTTTCTTTTAAATTTAAAAAGATATTTTTTGAAATTTTTAAAATTTTAATATATTTTTCAATAATTTTAAAACAACAACTATACCTACAAATAGCACGATAAATCAAGTGTGTAAATATTATATTATAAATTATTGAAATTATATATATATTCAATATATAATTTCAAAAATAAAATAAAAAAAATTTACTTACTCTAGTAAGTTTTTGAAAAATCATATTTGTATCCCACTTAGAGCTAGATTTAAATCAAAATAACTCATAATTGAATTCAAACTCTATTTGAACGAGTCTTAACGTATTTTGTGAATTCGAATTTGAAAATTATCATCTTGTGATATTTACCTAGAGATTGAGCTTGTAATGAGCTTAACTTACGAAACTAACGAGTCAATAAAAATCGCTTAAATTAATTAAAATGATATTATTTTGATCAATATATATTAAAATAACAGTATTTTAAGCATTTAAAACGTTTTACAAATTAAATTGAAGCAAACTCAAGTTTGATTCATTTCAAACAAGTCGAGATCAAGTTTTAACTATTAAAACTAGTAATTGATTTTAACAAAGAGATAGAAAATTGGCTATTTCAAATTTAGAAGGTACCCATATCATTTTATCAAACCTGGGGGGGGGGGGGGAATAGGTATTTAGCCCTTAGATGATAATGAAAAGTGATAACGTGTGGAATAGGCAAACTAGGTAAATCAAATTCCACAAGCAATGAAAAGAGTGGGTAGGAAGTTGCTTTCACAAATGTATTATTATTATTATTATTTGTCATTTTTTTGCTTTTATTATTTTTGCTTTCTGAGAGACCCCACATCTTATGTTATTATTATTACCATTAAACATTAATGTTTATTTATAGGGATTACATTAATATATATGCGCCCCACAACAATGATTATGAGGAGTACATATTTTCCCACAAATTAAAATTATACATCAACCACAGATAGAGAAGAGGGTCTCGTGCCTAAAATCCCCAACATGTTACTCTATTTTTAGCTTCTATTATTTCCAAATTATGATTAAAATTTAATGGGTAATTAGTATGGTGTAATGTGGAATTAAATTAAAGTCGCACGTGCAAAACCGCGTCGTATTGAAGGTAGGTATCGAATTCAACAGTCAAATTTCTCTGGAGGCCGAGAAAAACATGAGCCATGCCATGCCATGCCATGCCCATGCAACATAAAAGAGGCAGTTTATTAACCCCAAAAAGCACAAAAACTAAAAAGAGAATATCACGCTATTCAAGTGAGTTTTTTTTTTTTTTTTTTTAAATAATCTCCCGTAAAAAAAAAAAAAAAAAGTACGTTGGTATCGAGACTCCACGAGCCTCAGCGCTCTGCACTCTGCAGTCTACAGCAAAAACTAAAAAACAATTCAATTCAAAAGTAAAAATCCCAAATTAATAAAGAAAAGTTACATGCTTCGATGTTCCCCCTCAAGCAACAAAACCCAGACCAATGTTATAAGTTTATTTTCTCAAAATCTGGTATTTATTTATCCAAGATTATTATGAATTAATTCCAAATAATCATCACAAGGACGTTCAAATTTTAGATCGTTTTCACTTTAATGTTGTGTGATTTTCAGCTGATGAAATTATTATAGCAGTTAAAGATGGTTTATTTTATTTTAGATTTTTTATTTAATTTTTTTATTACATGGCTCTTTCTACAGGCAAAAAAGAAGAAGAAAACAAAACAAAATGTACCATTATCCGATTATATATATATATATATATATATCCGTTTTTTTTTTATGCCTCAAAAATTAGAAAAAGAAAAATTATTCTTTTTTTTGTTTTTTTTTCATGGTTTCTCTTTCAACAGAGAAGCTAATCCGGTCACCATCTTGGGTCTGCTCTCTACAGTCTTTGGTTTCACCACCGGCGGTTGCCACGTCATCGTCACCTCATTCGGTTTTTTGGTTGGTGAATCTAACGGCGACGTTGTTTCACCAAAAATCAACTCCAGTTCTCCACAACAATCATCGCACTCGCCAACGAACAAACACTGTTCACTCTCTGGCTTCGTTTTGGTTTGCGAAGCGGAGTCGTTGCCGCAGGAGGTTACGGGGAAGGGAGAAAGCCACTTGGCACGCATGTACTCTGCTTTCCTCCAAGGCGGAAAATACATGCCTTTCTTCTTCAAGCTCTGCTTGGCCGCCTCCGATACGATGGACACAATCTGTCCGATCCTCTCCGGTTTGCCGACAAAAATGTACGGCAACGATTGCAGGATTGCCTTGTAAGCACTGGTCGGTCTTGCAATTTCAAATTCTGATCTAAAATCAATATCAACCAACAGCCTCTCGCCGTTTACAATCACATCGATATACTCGTACTCGCCTGAATCAACAAATAAATTTTAATTTTTTTTCACAAAATAAAAAAAAATCGGCTTGAAAAGAATATATCTAGAAGCTTGAGAGCGTACCGGCGGGGAATGAAGGGCACTTGTCCCATTTCGATTTGCAGATCGAGCAATTATAGCCGAGAGATGATAATCCTTCGGTTACGATTTTTCTCAAATCGTCCTTCCTTTTGTGATTCTTGCTGTTTTTGTCAACAATCAACGCCGTGTCAGCCAATAGATTTCTCTCCGCCACACTGGCGCAAGGTATGAAACTCTGTATGTATAATTCAAAATATACAAAACCAACATTAGTAAGACCAATTATGATACTTTAATGTTTATTTTTGTAGGAAATGAAGTAATTTCTGATAATTTCTTTTTATTTTTAATTACCTTGAGTATTTCAAAGGAGTCGCTAAACGGTCCGCCACTGACTGAATCGGAAAAGCCGTTGAAGACGTCGAATTCATCATCGGAGCTGTCATTACCGTTTCCGTTGAAGCAATTGCAGCGATTACGGCTGCATTTGCCATTGGATTGTTTCTCGTTGGTTTCTTCGATGAAATTTTGAACCATTTTAGCCAAACAAAGCGAGCTAGGCTCGAAGTCGATTCCGTTCGCCCCATCTTTCGTAAGTTGCACTTCAACACCTACACCAGCTGTAGAAGGCTGTCTCTCACTAGATGAAATTCTCAAAACGCTAGGAAACTGGCGGTCAAACAGCCTCTTTAGCCGCGATTTCAGCACAGGTTTAGTTGACTCTGGTCTAATTGTTGGTTCATTGAGTGCATCAGAATCGACATCAATTGGTTGGATCTTCATCGGAAAAGGATAACCAAGCTTAAATTTAAAAGATTACGCTGTTCAAAGGTGAGTACTCTAACTAACTACTTTGCACAAAAGTCCACAGTGTTTTGTTGTTCATATATATATATATACACATTCACCCTCTACAATCTAGCTCCTCTACTCAGTAACAGAAACTACACAAAACTCTCAAAAGAACAAAACCTCAACCTCAGCCGATTGTTTAAGTAAATCTACCCAAGAATCAGAAAAAAGGCCAAAAACGAATACCTTTCAATGAGAAAGAAAGGAATAACTTGACGACTATGTAGAACAGGTGTAAGGCATTTCGTGGCAGACGTGGCGACGATGATCCGTAATTAGGACATTGCGTGTAGATGAAGAAGAGAATAAGGTCACCGGAACATTCATTTCTCCGGCGATATTCTCCTCACGGGCGATTGTAACCAGATAGGAGGAGAGTAACAGAGTTTTTGATAAATTTTCCTGCTGGTTTGTTTGGTTGTTTCGGTAAGGAGTGGGTATCGCATAAGCTTTTATAGGGAAGTCATGTTGATGACTTGGATTTGTGGAGCCATCTCGAATCCTACGTGGTATTATTACCTCGAAGCTGTAAGTCTCGACGTGGCAGCGCTTGAGAGCATTTGGTTTTGATTGGATGCTTTTGCTATATACAATTACACAACTGTCCTTGCTAGTCCTCCTTGAGTGACTCCTCCCTCAATTATGAAGATCGTGGCGCAAATTTGAGAATCGGCCCCAAATGTCGAGGTGAGATTTGGATGAGATTACAGTATAAGTAGCTCAGTTTGATTATGCTATCTGAGCGACCCATCATGCGACACGTGGTAGCTAGATGTTGTAATAACCTCAGATCATGATTTCTATTTTCTTGGGCATTTTGCAAATCTAAAATATATTATCTAAATATACAAATTAAATACAAAAATCATTTATAAATAATTTTATATTTCCAATTAATAAAAATAAGTCAGATTCCTAGAAGGTGATTCACGAATTTAAATCTGGTAACGTGTTAAACATTTTTTACAATGCTCTAAATATTGCTTTCTTAGTACATGGCCCCTTTACTTTCCTGTTACAATGTAACTCAAATGAATTTCAAAGTTTGGTATCTTTTGAACAGGATGTTACAATCTTTAAGATGAAATTGTACTGTCACAGCGAAATTCCAAGCAAATGAAAATCAGATGGACTTGGTCAAACATTTATTTTGACAACAACTCTCCATGTTTCCCATCTCAAAACCTTATGAATTACAAGTTGGGTGAATAACACTTTCCCCTCCAATGTTTGGCCTCGAGTATTTTTCCACTTTTAATTGATTTAAATAATATTTTTATTTAAAATTAAACATAAATAATAATTTTCCATTTAAATTCAAATTATGTTAACGAAAAAACAATATTAAAAAATGAAAATATTATTTTATTTTTCAAAATTATTATTTATCTTAAATTGACTAAAATTAAAAAATAAATTATCTAAAATATTCAAATTATATAAAAAATTTTAGAGAGTTATTGGAAATTCAAAAATAGTTTAGGGATTTTTTAGAAATTTTTGGAAAATCAATCTACCTATAATAATCAATTTTTAGAAATTATTTTATATTATTAGTTTTTAAATAATATTTAATTTTAAGTTTTTTAAAAAAACATTATTTACACCAATTAGTTCAAAAATTGGGTGAAAAAAATGTTGTGTACCCTAAACCCTAAAACACTCATTAAAAACGTTTCATCCTCTGCATTTTGACCAGTCCAACATAGTCCAAATTAAAGACATGAATAATAATAATAATAATAATAATAATAATAATAATAATAATTACTTTCATTAAGTGAATGTTGCACTATATTTACACGTAACATTTTAAACCGTATTCGCATCATATGATTAAAAAAAAAAGGCCAAAGCTTGTTCCCACCCAAGGTTTCCTTAAACCCAAAGAAGTTTAAAAAAGCCAAATATCTGTCCTTCTTCTAACTTTTTTAACATTTTTTTTTAAAACCAAAATACCTTCCATAAAAATAAATAATATTAATATTAAAATAAAATTTAATATAAAATAATAATAAAAAATGTAATTTTTTTTTAAATATAAAAATATAAATTTTACAACTAACGACCAGATCTAACTGTTTAAATAATAAAAACAACCAAATCTTATTGTTTTTACCATTAAAAATATCAAAAATGATCAACATATTTAAAACTAGCCTTTTTCGATCATTCTTAACCACATTCGTTAAATCTTTAATTATCAGATTTGACCATTTCTGTCATCGAGGTAGTTAGATCCTATTACTAATAAAATTATGTGACATTTTTTATCATCTAATTAGATTAACGATGGGTATCACCTACTTTTTTTAAAATTTAATTTAATTTAATTATTATTTTATATTTTAATTATTTAAAAAATAATTTTATTATTTTTAATTTTTATTAAAAAGATAAAAAAATTTTAATCATAATTGATTAATAAATTTAATAATTTGTTTTAATCAATACATGAATATTTAAATTTTTTAAAATTTTTAAATAAAAATTTGTCGTTTAAAAAAAAAACTTTTAACCAGAAAAACTCGTCTGGCCTTAAAAAAATTATTTTAAACAAGGATGACCCACGAATACTTGAAAATTATTGGACCGCTGCCCACATTAAATCCAAAGTGCAAAGTGATTTGCCAGGCGACATACGATGAATAAAATTTAAAATGGGGCCCTCTTCTGTCACCATTAAGGTTAAAATTAAAGTTAAAAAAATATTAATCTTTTTTTAATTTACAGTTCCCATGAATCTTCATTCCTACACTTGTCCGCTCGTTGTCCACAATAATAATTTCTTTTATGCAATTAAAGGGGCAAAGAAGGAAATTACTTAATATAATAATCGTATTAATTATATGAATTATAATTTTTATTTATTTGTTTACGGAATTGGAAATAATTACAAAGAGCGTGACAGGGCAATAAACATTTACTGGACATTTTTTTCATGACTCATCATAATTGTAATGCTGACAAAAAACACATTTCAGATCTCACTCAATGAATATTTATTTAAATATTAATTAATTTGAGCATCAATTAAATCAAATTATTTTACTAATAAAATTAATATTTAATTTAATTTGAAAAAACATTGTGGCTAATAAATAAGAATCTAATTTTTATTTTTTTTTCCAAAGAGAAATGGGGCCTATGTAGGACCCGCCGCCCCGAGTACCCCTGCTGCTGAAAGAAACTAATCTTTTATTCAATAAACTGGAACTTGGGTACCAGAGACGGGAATCCTACGAAAAAGTAAAACTACCTGCTGATCTAATTTACACTGCAAGCGGAAGCTGAAACTGAAATATACAATGAGCCCAATGGCTTTCATACATATGTGACTGCTTTGTACAACTGTTTTACATCTGAGTACATATACATTTGCAAAACGTACAAGTACAAGACCTCACAGGTCCAACTGAAAATAAAATACAAACTGGAGAGTGTGTGTGGGGTCCTCCTCGCCAGCCTCAATCCACCCGCTCCTCGCCAACAGCAAACTGACCTGAAAAGGAAGTAAGAAGGAAAGGGATGAGTGATAAAGATCACCCAGTAAGCATTCCTTACTTCCCTCAACCCAAGCAAGCAGCAAACAAGGGCATACATACCTGATCGGCCCTATTCATGCATCTAATCGCTTGCTGACACTGAATCTGATTTATCTGATTACTGCTGTTATCTGATTATTCTGTTATCTGGTTACTGATTTCTGATTAATGCATGTCAATATGAATATATGAAATGACATGCTGAGCTGGAATCTGAAAATGACTGATGATGCATGTATCTGAACATCTAACTGAATGTACCCGAAGGTACCTGCTGTGCTGATCAGGCTGATGAACACAGGGATTCGGCATCCTGGCCAAGTGGGCTGAACATTCTAGCTACTGACTAGAAAGCTGAAACTGATCTGCTGATATACTGCTGAGCTGACTGACTGGTGTTAGAAAGCTGGGTCCCACAGATGCCCCCTCGAGTTCACCCCAAAACTGAAACCCATAGATTGGGTTCTGACTGCTGAAAACTATTGAATTTGGATTCCCTGGATCCTCATTCAGACTATATGCTATGCTCCGAATGCATATGCTGCTATTCTTAACTGAATTCTGAATTATCTGATGTCTGATTGCCTTTGGATGGATTACCAAACCTTTAATAAATCAATTTCTGAATTTCTGGAAGAAACTGGCTGACACACGGCCGTGCAAGGAAGACACACGGCCGTGCAAGGAAAGCACACGGTCGTGTAGCACACACACACGGCCGTGCAAGCAAAGGCACACGGGCGTGTGCCCCAGCACACGGGACCGTGTGTCGGTCGTGCGTCTGGGCGTGTGTGCTTCTGGAATTCTGGCCATTTCATGCAATAAATGGGACACACGGCCGTGTCCCTCAGGACACACGGTCGTGTCCCTGCGTTTCCTGTCCGTGTGCACGAAGTGCACACGGCCGTGTCCTTGCAGAAACAAGGGCACACGGGCGTGCTCTTGCGGGCACACGATCGTGTGTCTTGCTCTGCTCAGACATGGCTCGCCTGAAACGCGCTAGAAACCAACTGATTCTCAACCAAACTGAAATTAACTGGAAATATGCATATATGGCACTTCTAATAACACATATCAATCATCAATTTCAACATCCATCCACTGCTACTGATTCCACCATTAACACATCAAGTTTTCTCACACTACACACACACAGCAAAGCATGCATGGTTCTAGGTGGAAAATAAGCATGGCAATCAACATATAATCATCATCTCATCATCATACATACATACAAGCATAGCATCTCAAGCTAGGAATGGAAACTCACATTTCCATCCACATCAAACAAGCTGGAAAACTGAAGGAGAGAGTAAGAAACACTTACCTCTCGACATGGCTGCTGGAAGCTTAAACTCAAGCTATTCTCTCTGATCTCTGGCTGGATTGGGAGCTGCTGAAAGCTGGACCTCTCTCCTAGGGCTGGAAGCTGCTGAAAAGGAGAAGAAAGCTGGCTGAAATGGGTGAGAAAATGAAAATCTCCCGTCTCTCTCTTTCTTTAATCCTACCTGCACGGGCGTGCAGGCATGGCGCACGGGAGTGCACCTGGGAAAATGGATGAAATCCATTTCCCGCGCTTCGCATGATTAAAACCTCCCTAAAGACATCATACGAAGGCCACACTGCTCTGGAAAATTACTAACTCACCCCTGAATTCTGCTAAACTCCCAATCTATCTCTGAATTCTATTTCTAACCCCAAAACTCTACCCTTAAGGGCTTTTCTAACCTGGGATGCTACAGCCTAATATCCTGCTTTGTCAAAAAGGGTTTCTTCCCAAATATTATTAACAAAGTGGTTATATTAAGCATAATCATGTTTAATGACTTAATCTAATACAAATTTGTCAATAATCCATTGGGTTTGTTGTTGTAACTTTAATGTGGCAGGACTATTTATGCCAGCCACTTTTTCATAATGCCAATTGAAATCATTGAACCTCTTTAAAACTACTCATGATTTTTTCTTTTTCTTTTTCTTTTTCTTTTTCTTTTCTGTGTTTTGGGAACATGGGCTTCTGATTAGCTTTTGGAGAATCATGAAATGCTTTAAATTCACACTGAGTTTTACTTTTTCCTCTGAAATGAAAGAAAAGTTTTCTTTTTCTTTTGTTTTTGGTTTTTGGGGTTTTAAAACTCTTTAAGGATTTCATTAAGAGGCCTTACTTTCATGATTTCACTGCCTTCAAACCCTAATCTCAATTTTCATCCTTCCTACTTATTTCATATCTTACTCCCAATATCCCCACCATCATTTTATCCACTTGGTACTTAATTTTTCACCAACCAAAGTCTATTTTAACAAGATTTCAACAGGATTTTCACAACTTAATTTGTTTATTCATAAAATCAAATATGTATGAGCGAAGTAAAGAAAATTTTTAAAAATTTTAAGAACAAGTTAATTCTTTTATCACTTTAGTCAATTATAAAGTTCTATGATAGAAGACTTGATAAGGATATAGTCTACTTAAATTTTGTGGAAAACAAGGCAAAAGAAAATCGGTTGAAAGTTAGACTGACGAGAATGGTGAGAAAAGAAAAGGGCATGGGAGAAGAAAGAACAAGCGGTTGAGAAATGAAGAGTGGAGGAGTGTCATTTTCCATCAAGTCAGTGCAGATGAAGAAGGAAGATTTAAATGAGAAATTGAAGAAGAAAGTGGGGCAGTTTCCTTCTCTCCTGAATAAATAAATTTTCCTTGCTGGTAGCTGCAGAGTCCAATCCATTAACATACCCCACAAAGGGGGAAAAAGAAAAATATATATGGCTTTTCTGCAGCTTTCATATTCATGTGCATAACCCCATCTCTACTATTTCTTCTCCACACTTGCCATTTCATTACTGCAAATTAAAACTTAGTACCAGTGAAGTGGGGCATCTCCCCTTACCTTACTTCTCTCTTAATATTACATTATTAACATCACTTTCTCTTATGTCCACATTTTCACCTAAATTCGTCTCACAAATATGGCCCTTCTGTTTCTGTTTCTGTTTTGTAATTTTCATACTTTTCTGCTTTCTCTTCTGCTGTAAAATGAATTCTAATTTCATTATATTTTGAGTCCTTGTCAGATATTGACTTGTGAAATTATATATATATATATATATGTATGTGCAGTGTTTTGGTGAATCTGGCTTATAAGGGAATACAGAGTTGATGGTCCATTAACAATAAATTTGGTCAGTTTCAGAAGAAAATTCGAGCACAAAGCGACAAGTCAGGTGCTATTTGAAAAGGGGATCCAAGGCAAACAAGGTCAATCCAATAATTCATTTCAGTGTAACACCCAAACTATAAACCTGCATTTAACATTCAAATTCTAGTGACCAAGGCTTAGTACCTACTGGTTCAATATTTTCACTTCATTCAAACCACATTGTATAAGTTGGGGACCCTATTCCTGTTTTTGATGTTGTTAGTGATGACTAGCAATTAGTTATAGGTATAGGACATGTTGATATCAAATATTTCATATTAAATAAACATCTAGGATCTCGGGCCATATAAATTTATTATCTCTCTTATAACAAGTCTTTTAAAAACAAGATCGTGATGTCAACGAAAACCTAAAAGGATAAAATCTTAAAATTCTAATTGATCAGGTATGTACGCATCGAGATAACATGAATAATGACACTGTTTGTAGAAACGTTATAAAATACTCACCCCAAAACCGTCAATTAAGGATTGTGTTGATGCTAATCATTCATGTCTTCAATTACTAGTAGCTTGTATTTAGTCATAGGATATACGGATGTCAAAAATCTCACATCAAATAACTATTTAGGATCTTGAGTCATATAAATTTATTGTTTCTCTTATAAGACGTTTTTTAAAAATAAAAATATGAGGTCAATGAAAACCTAAATGGACAATACCATATGATTTTAAGTGATTAATCATATACGAATCAAAATAATAATATCAATAATTACGTATTTTGTAGAAACGATATCAAGTGCTTACCCCAAACCCCTTAACTAAAGATTGTGTTGATGTTAGTCATATCTTATATAAACTCATTATTTCTCTCCCCTTTTAAAGACAAAATTGTGAGATTAATAAAAATTAAACTAAATAATTACAACTTTCAATAGATTTAAAAAAAAAAAAATCTATCTATTTCTTGTCACTTTGTATCCAAACTTAAAGTGGATTAAGAATCCATAATTACCATATCAATAACATTATGCATACATTACATTTATACTCGCTTTTATATACGTAAATAATATATCATCATATAATTAGATATTCATTTATTTTTAATTTAAAATTATTTAATTATATAATAATATATTATATGAAGACACCAGAAATATATATATAAATGATGCATATATGACATTACTCTTACCATATTCAACACTAAAAAATTAGAAAAAAAAAAAGGTGCCCTATACAAAAGAAAGGTGATCAACTATTAACAACTTCAACCAAATCAGGGCAAGCTTCACTAATATTCCTGAGTCTACATTCTTCCCCCATTTGTTGGCCTACTCTTTTTATGAACCTAATCAGTCAAATCTATCTCTATCTCTATCTTACCTCATTAATCCTTATTACCATAATTAATTCATTATTATCTTAAAAAAACAATTCCATGGTTTTGGACCCACTTGAAGATTTTTGCCCATAGAAAATTTTAAGGATTAGATATGCTTTCCTTCCTCTGCCTTGTTCATCACTATATTCTTTGGGCGCCTCAATGCTCACTCAAAGATAACATTTTCAATCTGATTTATTTTATATTAACCTTGGTTGGTGCATTGTAAAATTAATAGTGACTTATAGAATACTTTATAGAATAATAATTCTTCTTTCTTTAATAATATATCGATATTATATATATATTGTTTTATATATACAAATAAATATTTAAAAATATACAAATATAAATATTATTACGTGATTAGATGCTTTTAAATTAAGATATAAATAACATAGAGTTACATAATATTATTTTTTATAATCTCTGAAGGCAAGTCAACATGGTTTTATTGAAAACTTCTTATTTGTGAATTAAAGCAACCCACATGAGCCATGATAATGGTGGTTTGTTTTTTCCATGAAAACAAAAAAAAGAATGTATAAAAAAAGAAAAAAATTATTAAGATTAGGAAATGAGATGATCTGTGATGAGGACATAAAGGGCTTTCATAAAGTAAGTTATAATTTGAATTGATGGCTTGTGTCTATGCCTATGTAACATTGAAACCCCATTCTTTCTATTTGGATTCTATCCAAAACCAAATCAAACCATTAGTTTTACTTTTAATATTTATGTATTTTACTTTTTTTTTTTTTTTTGTTTATTGGGTTTTATTGGTATCAATAAAAGAATGCTTTCATCGGCCAAAAGAAGCTTTTGAATAAAAATACGTATATTTATTGATTAAAAAAAAATGTAGAAAAGTAAGTATTTTTTGATAGAAAAAAGAACCCATTTAATAATTATTGAATTTAATCATAATTTATTAATATTAAGTAGTTGATTAAGTAGGATTGAAAGTCTTAATTAAGTTTTGATAAAAAAGTTGAAGAGGTGAAGTCATGTATAATTATTGGGTTGAAGGAGTCCAAGAAAATAATAACGGGCACCATCATGGGCCCCTCTGTTGGGCCCATTATGATGATATTGATATCTCATCAAATATCGAAGTTAGAAAATAAATTCAATAATTGAACATCAGCTTCACACGTGTCAGAAATCCAATGGTGAATCCATATTTTGATTTTGACATGATATCACCTGAACCTTTATTTACTTTGAACAGTATCTCATCTCAAATCTAAATTACATCATCCAACTTCAGAATTTTGTGGTCTTATTGCTTGTGAGGCCAAATGCCTAGTCCCGCCCAAGGTTTACTTAACTCTTAAAGTGACACCAAAAATTTTTACAAAGTTAAATATTCACTTATTAATCAAAATTAATAATTAGATTTAATGGTCAACCATTCAATTTAACTAATTAAAAGATATTTTTGTTTTTTAAATTAAAAAAATAATAAATAAAAAATAATAAAATCACATTTATAAATATATTTAAAATATAAAATAATATTAAAATAATAATAATTAATTTAAAAATTAATCAAATAATTCAGAAATAAAAAACAAAAAAAGGGTTATCATTAGTGGTAGTGATTATAAAAAACCTAATTAGATGGTCAAAGATAACCACTTAATTGAATTGGAGGTCGGATCAAGTCATCTCGAGCTAGTGACCGTGGTTGTTTTTTAATTTTTTTAATTTATTAGTTTATTAATTATTATATTAATATTATTTATATTACATTTTATTTTAATATTAATATTAATTATTTTTTTTATGGAGGGTATTTAGTATTTTATTATAAAATATTAAGAAAAATTAGAAGGGAAGTAGGTATTTAGTTTTTAAAAATTTTTTGAGTGGGACTTTCATTTACGAAAACCTTGGGTGGGAATTAGGTGTTTCGCCTACTTATAATAATTAATATTAATAATTAACGAGATTAGAAGATTAACCAAATCTTTAAACACAATTAATAATTACTTAAACTAAACTATGGTTGGATTTGAATTGAATATATTTAAATTCATTTTTTTAATTTGATTTAGATGAATATGAAAAGAATAACTCAAACTTGAGCACGAACACAAACTTGAACTATGATTTTAAAAATTTATGAATAAGAACCTAAACAAAAACACAAAGTTGAACTTAAATTAAAATTTTTTTAATTATGTTTTATTAATTATAATTTTTTAATAAAATATAAATACGAACCATACAAACTGAACTCAAATATGAATCAAATACAAATCTAACTTTCGAATTTAAATTTTACTATAAAAAAATTTAACGAATACGAATTGAATCCACAATAAACAAGTCGAATATAAACATATATTTGTTCATGTTTAATTTAGTTCGAATCCAACTCTAAACTAAATATTCAAAACAAGTAATATTTTATTGAAAGATCGAATTATTGGAGTGAGACATTATAGTGTTGATCCGAACATTGGTTACGATTGAAGAAATGGGGGAGAGAAGTAGGGCATGGAAAAATAGGAGGCATTGTGTTGTGGGGGATTTCATAAGAGCACAAGTTGGCTTGATGTTTGTCCAGACCAAACAAGTCCATGTCCATTTGCCTCCAACTCCATCGACACAACATGTTGCATTGCTTTCAATTCTATTCACTTTTCAAAGTTTTCAAATACACACTTAACATTTTGAATTACGTTGATTTTTCAAGCTCTCTCCCAACATAACTTTTTTAATCCCAAAAAAAATACAATAATGTTTCCTTTTGCTTTTTTTTCGCTCAAAAATTAAAAAAATAAAAACAAATGAAATTCAATTAGGTTGTTTAAACCCACTCCACAATGCACGATAAAATCAACAAAAACCAAAATCCACTATCAAATAAATAAACCAAAAGTCACTGTCTCCAAACAAACAGCAAATTAACAAAGCCAAAATATCATCTTTAATTAGCCATAAAGTTCGTGGACTCCGGATGCAGAAAGGAGTAGTTGTAGGCTACATGGGATAACAATGGTAGTGGTATTTGGTGGCCTCTTACAGGACAACGACTTTGTCATTAAAAAGATTTCCAATTTTATTTTTAGGTTATTTCAAATTAATTCATGTCAACCTGAATTCGAATATCTTAATACTGTTTCAAGAATCTAATTGTCTTAAAACTCATCCAAAAAAAAGATTCACTTTTCCTATCCTGCGTATCAGGAGTAAATTGGTTAGTTAGTGAAACCCACCATAAATGAATCAATCCAGTTTTCATTTTTTGTCGAATTCATTTTACCTTTTATTATAACATATACAAAAAATAATAATGCAGTTATCATTAATTTTTATTTGCAAAATTACTTAAACTATGGAAAAATAAAAAATAAACTTCAGAAGGTTTTAATACATTTACCTTGCATAAAAACGAGCGCTACACTTACAATGATAAAAGCAAACATATCAATTAGATTTAAACATTCAATAATCTTTTAGAAGAAAAATAATAATAATAATAATAAATGCCAGCTTACTTGCTGTACAATACGCCAGGCAGGCTGAGAAATTTAGTTTCAGAATTCAGAGACTGCATTTCCAAAGCAAGGATCAGATAAAAGTTCAAATTCAGAACTTGATGCAATCTAATTGTTGACATACATTATCTGAATTGCTTAATAAATTTGATTCCTGGAAGATGAGAGGATAATAATAGGATAAGAAGATACCAGAAAACACTCGAGAAGCTCATAAATACACACAGTTGTTGTAATGTGTAGGAGGAGAATTTGGACTTGGATTTAAAGTGAAGTTAGGTTTAATGCAACCAAGATATTGAACAAGGAAGAAAAATCAATGGTCAAATTAAATTGATCGACTAATCTAGAAGCACTTTCAGTCTCAAAACAAGTTAGATTCAAGGAACATTCATAACTTGGATTGACTGCAACATGTCTGAAACCGCAATGACAAGATCACCTGATTTGATCATACCCCTGGCTTTGAGCAGAGAGAATGTTTTATTTAGGTTGCTTTCCATATCATCAGAGAAGCTCAAGCGGAATGGTATTAAACCCCATTGTAGATTCAGGCGCCTTCGCATAGATGTTGTGGTTGTAAATGCGAAGATTGGGCAGTCAGGTCGGCAACGTGACAAAAGAGATGCCATGTGGCCTGTCTTTGTGTACACAAAAAGTGCATCTACCCCTAGATTATTGGCTGTAAATAAAAAACAAACCAACATGAAGAATCAAAACATACAATCAATGTATACAACCAAAATGTCCCGGGTAACAAATCCTAGAATATGGACTCTTAGTTTTTTTTTTTAAGTAGAAAATCCCCAACACAATTGCTTCAATAACACATTACTGTGAAAGAAGATGGCAAAACTTACGGAATCAAGCAACAAATGCAAAACTATATTATACTTACCCATCTCAGCAGCAGACTTACAAATTTCTTCTGAAATACTGTCTGCAAATGAGGATCCAATATCAGGGAGTTCCATAGCTTCATGACGTTTCTCTTCTCTCCACCATTTCTCAATTCTGAGACTGACACTTCTAAGAACAGTCAATGCCTTATCAGCGAACTGGCCCATAGCTGACTCTTCAGAGAGCATCAGAGCATCTGCCCTCTGCCGAACTGCTTCAGAAACATCAGCTACTTCAGCTCTGGTTGGTGTAGGATACTCAATCATAGATTCAAGTAACTGAGAGGCAACAATAACTGGCTTATTCAGCTGCCTGCACACCTGAACAATCCTTTGCTGTGCTGATGGAACCTGTTCCAAAGGTATTTGGGCACCCAGATCTCCTCTTGCAACCATAGCTCCATCAGATGCTTGAATAATCTGTTCTAGGTTCTTCAATGAATCAATACTTTCAATCTTCGCAATTACAGCAATATCACTGTATCATAGCAATGAAATTCTATCAGCCATACATACTGACAAAGATAGCACATAACTATTCTGGAAATTGTGGATATCACATCAGAGCCATGGTTAAACACAGTAAAAATATAAAATAAAATCAATTTGAGTCACCCAAACTTTGAGTGCAGAAAGTAATATTATTATATCAACCTTCTAATAATTCATACCAGACAAAGAAGTGATGCATCTAAGAAGAAGACATTATTGTAAAAGTATAAAAGCTATAACATAAGTACAATAAAAAATTTGTACCTATCATGAGATCGTGCAGCAATGTAACTCTTAAGATGATTAATCACTTCAGCTGACTTGACAAATGAAATGGCAATGAAGTCAACACCCTCTGAAATTCCAAAATCAATGTCCAACCAATCCTGTGAAATACAGAAACCTGATCATGAGATCATACTGAACATTTTAATTTTAGTAGACTACCTAGCCAGACATGCTGAACATCAGCATGCACGCAAAGAGAATGTGTATTAACAAACATGTAGAAACACTCAAAATTTCTTCCAGAATTTTTAAAATTTTTAATTAGCTATTCATGTGGAACTTTATAGATATGTGGAGTCTGATGCAAACTAAACTACCAAGGGCTAACTCAGTTTCACATTTTCCTCCTTGAAGAGATTAAGCCATGAAGAAGTCTAACTAAGAAATTTTGGTACCGTTATGAACTCCTTAAAGTTTAAAATGATTTCTAGGAGCTAACAGGAATGACCAAATCTCAGACCGGTCTTTCATCCCAAGAAACTATGTTACCTATTAAGGAAGTTTAAGCATGATAAATTTGATTTGGAGGCTTAATAAGGTTTATTCATAAGTCAAAATGATTAATACCATGTTCAACACAGGGTGTTGTAAGTCAGTTTAAGCTTTCACAATTCGAGTTCCTCATGATGCAACTCAGTGCTTTGGGATGTCAAATGCACCTCAGCTTTCAGACTTTCTAGTTAAGTATCATCAAATATTGGCACAGGCAGTCACTTTGATTAACGTAGTTGAAACAAATTTTCTAGGAGAAAAATCTCATGCACAGAAAAACCATCCAACCTTAGAAGAAATTGTGGGAAGCATTGCATTATGCTCTCGTACAACACTCCCATTCCTCCAGAATGTTAAATTAGCTCGTGGTAGCAACAATCCAGGATCAGTGCAACGGCATTTGACATCTGGACCAATCTTCTCAGTCACCTCAAACCTCACCATTCCACCATCCACAAGGAGTTCATCTCCAACCCTCACATCTGTATCACATTCACTTTGTTGCAACTTAATTGAACAATCCAACATCAAACACCGCATAATAAAATTGCAGCAGAACAGAAATAATTTAAATACAGAAAAAACAATAACACATTTAGAACCGAAGAACAATTACCCTCAGCAAATCCATCATAATTGACATTGATGGTGCGTTCTGGAAGAGGTGCATCAAAAGCTCTGACACTAAAAGTCCAGATCTCACCATCCTGCAGATTAAAATGCGCCAACGGCCATAAATAACAAGTCACACAAATTTTGAGCAACCAAACCAAGCTTGTATAAAATTGTCTGAGCTTGGCTTTACTGACTAATCAATAAATGAGCTTGAACATGCCACTAGCTTCATTAAAATTTTACAATCTTGAATCCCTCAAACCTACTAGTTAGCTCAGAGTTCAAAAGTGGGCAGCAATTGAATTCTACAATTTTCGAGAAGTAAAGGGATCAACCCAACATCTCCAAAGAGCATATCACAAGCCTAACCACTTGACTAACCTTTCCAGGTTGCCAGATAAAAATGCATTACGTAAACAATTATATTAAACACGTAAACAGTATAATTAATTGTTTAGGCGTGGAATTCAAGTTTATACTAATTCAATGCCTAATCTAGTCAGTTTAAGTCAAGCTATTGGTTTTCTCAATTATTCTACAAAAATGATGACGTTTCGAACCTAATAGAATTACCTCAGCTTTAGCAGAAGGAGCACCGCCAAGGTCACCCATATGAATCTCACTACCTTCAGTGTCCATCATAATCGCCACCGCATAACCTTTCTCTTCATTCAACCTCCTAACGCGTTCGATCACTCGCTTGTGCCACTCGCGCGTGCCATGGCACATATTGATTCTCGCCACGTTCATCCCCCCAACGGCCAACGCCTCCAACTGCTCAAAACCGCAAGAGGCCGGCCCGATCGTGCACACCAGTTTCGTCCGCCTCGTGCTTCTGAAACCATTCTCCTTCAATTCCGCTTCCGTCACAGCATCGACATCGATCGATAAGGAATCAGCAGAAACCGATTGTGATTTGACCACGTGTGGCCCAGACTCAGGCGTTCCATTGTGAGCGAGTAAAACTTTCGGATCAGGAGACGATGACGCGGATGCTTTGATTGTGACAGAGCGTTGTTCGATAGTGGTGACGTGTAAACGGCGAGGGGAGACAGTTAAAAGCGCGTGATTGAGTTTGGGTTTAAAGAGAGTAATGTTGGAGGCATGAGTGAAGAGTTGAAGAGATTGCGACATGGCGAGAAACGACGGAACCTTCTACCAGCTAGGGTTTGAAAATGAGAGAAATGAAGAGAAGAAAGGAATAATTCTATAGGATTTTATGGCTGAGAGGCGGAGATAACGAAGGAGTTGACCCAGTGTTTTTGTTTCGTTTAGTTTAGCTTCGAAGATGTCGCCAAAGCCAAAGCGAGAGGACAACGATAGACAAATTTCATGTCTAGTCAGTCGCTCAACAGCTCATTTTAAGGCAAGGAGGCAAGGAGAGTGATTTATTATATGCACTCGATTCTATTTTATTTCAAATTACGTGTTGTGTCTTTATTGGTTTAAATCTAAAATATGTCTAAGTGGGACACAGGTGTCCATTTTGAACACATCAAATTGGTGGTTCGGTTTTTAGTTTGGCCGACATGGAGTTTGTATATGTAGATGAAATGGGTTCCAAGTTTTGATTTCAAATCTTCCTTGGATTTTGATATTTAAATTATTATATTATTTTATTTTCATTCATAAACTACTTTACCAGACTCTAATAGCAGTGGTAGGCCAATGTAAGACAATAATTAATGGATCAAATAGGAACTAATAACAATTCTAACAATATATTACGAATGGAGTCACAAGCATTTAAAATAAAATAATTATTATATATATATATATTAATTGTTTTTATATGATTGTTACTATAGACAATATAAAAAATAAAGAAAAATGAATTCATCTGTTCCAAAGAGGGTATAAAATTGAATTCCAAATTCGATAAAATGGTCACTCATAATTAACGAATGATTGTTTCATCTCTATAGATATTGACATAGACAATCGTATCTGTTCTGTGAATGATTATTAATAAATATTAAGATAAATAATTATTACAAAAATAATAATACTTATTTCTTATTATAAAGAGTGATGATTATTTATAGATTATAAATAACCGTTTTACAAATTGTTTCATAAAATACGAAACAATAAATAACATCAAGTTGTACGAATTACGACACATGTATGTATAAATAGTTTTAAATTGTGTGAATCAAAATAGATATAGGAGTAAAATATTTAAGAATTTAATAATTATAACAAGCCCAACTCAGCTTGTATCTAACAAAAAAGTATTTGAAGTACTAAAAACCAAGCCCAACTCAGCATGCGCGGGTTGCTCAGCTTGTATGCAGCTCTACATGCTACATCACACATGAATTGCTCATTATGTAACAAAAAGTGTAACTGAGGATCAATATTTTTATTTATATTTGCAAAGGTTTCAATAAGCTGTGACAAAGTGGCTAATGTAATCTTCCACCTTTTTCGAAGTGACGATTTTTTGTGTGTCGTAGTGAATATGTTTGCCAAGATCAAGTATAGTGTAAGCATATTTAAACATACTGTTGATTTAGTGCTAGCTATTTTTGTTTCTTTTGGTTTTACACTTGCTTCCCGAAAAAGGTGGGTTGGATGCAGGAGTTCTTTATGGTTGAAAGAACTTTTAGTTGTAAACTGACGACAGTGTTCTAATGATGTTTGAGTAGTTGAGTCTCTTTACACACATGATGATGAACTGAACATGGGATGGAATTTTTATGTATGTCATTGCTGCCTCTGTAGAACCAGTATATACCCTCTGCAATCAAATGCATATACAGATCGCAACCGGGTGGTTTGCCAATAATAAGAAAATTTTAGTTTTTCAATTGACTAGGCATATTATAATCTGTATTTACAGAAGCAACATTATCTGAAGTATGCCTTCTAATGCTCATTGCATGACGACGACATCATTTTGGCTGATTAATATTTAATATGTTAGCACTACATGATATTAGAGGGAGAGACGAAGACTTTTAAGTAGCACTATTTAGGTTTCATATTGGTCAAATTTGTGGGGCTTGTTCTGATAAAGTTTGGATTACGATAGATAGGTTTGTTATTGCCATTGGGCATCCTTTATTTTAAACCTGCTAGCTGTTCATATATCATTGTTTATTGCCAATGTTTGTTTCAGGCTTGGGATATTGGTGGACAAGAAAGACTAAGAACATCATGGGCAACTTATTATCGTGGTACTCATGCTGTTGTTGTGGTTATAGACAGCACTGATAGAGCCAGGATTTCTATTATGAAGGATGAACTCTTTAGGCTTCTTGGGCATGATGACTTACCACATGCGGTTGTCCTTATTTTTGCAAATAAACAAGACCTCAAAGATGCCATGACCCCTGCTGAAATCAATGATGCTCTTTCTCTTCACAGCATCAAGAATCACGATGGCACATTCAAGCCTGCTGTGGACTTACCGGAGATGGGTTGTACTTGTATGATGGTCGAGAGTGGGTAAGCCACCATGTTACAGGAAAATCCCCAAGTTGAAGGGGTTCAAGGATGAGTAACAAGCTTGTTATCCGTATCATAACTTCATGCAACCTTTCCTGATAAATCTGCAGATTGTTTTTTATATTTTGATTCAATATTGGAAATTTGTCCTGTTCTATACATTGAAGCATTTCATTACTTTGCATCTCGCCTTCAATGATGTCGAATACCATGTATCTTATTGTAAACTTATTGTAGGAGCTACTCTTTGTTCAAAATGTGTACATTCTCTTCTTTGTTTTCATTTGCCTGAAACAATTATCAGGTTCAGAAAGAGAGATGCTATAAAATAGCCTTCTTCTATGCTGAAGAATTACATTGAATGCATGCCAATGAAGAAATGAGCTTCAAAAAATTGTAATCATCTGCACAATGAAGCATTTAATTGAACGTTTATCAAGGACAAAGTATAGATATAAAACTATAACATGTAATCTTAAGCCCTGGTGTATGCATTATCAACTTGAAATCAGGCGCAATGTTGTATGAATGATAAAGGGCATGAAATCAGCAGAAATCACCACAGAATCCAGCATCTGCAACCTTTTGACTCCTGAGGTCTTTCAAACCACCGATCCCAAACAGGATTTGAAGGACCAGTTGTTCTGTTATGTCAGGATCAGGGTTTCAGAAATAGTCAAAATAAGTTAAAACACAACACAACTAAGAAACACTGAAAGCAAAGAATTTGAAATTTTATATTACACTGGAAGTAGAGGATCTGGTGTAGCTTCCACGTTACTAAGCATTCTAGCACATAGAGAGCAAAAATTAGCTTGCAGACAGAGAGTAATCTAAAATGTTTTTGAACAACAATCGGGCCATCCAATAAATAGTTTTCTAATCATACTTACTCCTTGCATCCCACTGAGGCCTTCTCCATTTTGTCAAGTTCTTCCAGCTCTTCCTGCATCATAGTGCAGGTTAAAATTACATAGCTATTTCATCTAGTAAAGTTAAAACAGAGCCATTGGTACCCATTCACTTCCAAGGTAACTTCTATAGTCAGTCGGTTCCATTGATCCATGAGTTTTGAGTTCAGAAGGAAACATGAAACAGTAGGTCCTTTTCTCAATGAGGTGACTTGCTCATCTTCTCTAGAAGGAAATAGAAACAGAGTCACAAGCCTCTAATATTTTTCACCATAGTGATAGGGTAACCTAGACCCCCTTCTCTCAACAAAAAATTTAAAAGAATCCTCAAATGCTCTCAACCATGAAGATATATCATCTTCCACAAAGCACAGTTCATGTTCAGGGAGCAATTTTGCCGAATCCTGATACCTATCTATGGCTTAACACTAGTCTAGTTGGCAGAATATAGTCACATAAAAGACCAGATAGCCAATTAAGGAATAAAAAAAATGCAACTGGAAAAAGAAATGGATGAAAAGATAGGCAAAGGTTTTTCTTAACCCAGATTAGCCATGCATATGGATGTAAAATACAATTCCAATTTTTCTTTATAACTGAAAAGATGAATGTGGATAAGAGTACACGTCAGGTTGATCCACATGATGCAAAAAAATATCTACGCAATTCCAGCAAAAAAAGAGTTCAATGAAGAAAATACTAATTTTCCATGCTGGTGATGCCCTGTTGGGGTGCAGAGGGTTGTAATACATCCCTGAAATCAAGCTTCCACATTTTCCAAATCCTCAGCAGTGAAGTTACACATTTTTGTCTATTAACAGCTTTTCCTTACTTTGGAAAACACTAAATCTCAGAAGACAATTCAATAAACATGTCATTTAAGTGATCTTATGCAAGACTATACTCTTTTAAATTTCATGGACAGGGAGACCCTACTATTCTCACCAGTATAAACATAATCACTAATTCTTTACCTATTTCAGAATAGAATAGTTACCGCCTTCCTAGCAATTTATATCTCTTTGTGGATATATATATATTCTACTGATTTACTGATTAGTTTGCTTATTACAATAAAACAATATCTTGTAAAATAAATATACACATTAATAATTCAATTATGAACTCGAAATAATAAATAACTATTCCAAGGAAAACTCAAACCTATTCAATGTTAAGCAGACGGGTTTTACAGTGAAAGACAGTTGGCTTCACTTGTGTTACTAAAAGCAGAAAATCTATGAAAAAAGCACCATAAGTATCCTTTCTAAACTCTAGCCTGCAGTAGTTACCACATCTCCTCAGAGACTCATACATGTTGAGCACATACAAATTATTATTCTCATGAAAGGACATGAAAAATGAAAATCCTAATAAAAATGACAATAAGCCAGCCTAGATTCAGGAAAACCAAAATTTATGGGCATGCAAGGCAATAATGAAATGTGAGAGTGAGAGCTCATAAAATTCAATGCTGAATTCTAGGAGGAAAAAGGTGTACTTCAATTATAAATTTGGTTGTGTTAGAGAAACTTATTTGAATTGACGTAGGGATGTTCTTGTAAATTATCATAAATTAAAATTAAAAACTGTTTCCCAGATTTCCTTCTATAGTATTCCCAAAGCAAAACCAACTGAGCTTCTTCATATACGGTAAAGAGAACCATGGTGATCAGAGAAATAAGATGCTTTATTGTTTCCTTGCATACTACAGAACCATCTCTAAAAATTTGCATAATCAAAATTAACCCAAAGTACTTCTACATAAACTTCAAACAAGTTTGTGACAATCAAGAAGTTAACCATTAAAATTTTTTTCTGGAGAGACTTAAGTTGCATATATGAAACAGTACTTAAACATCCTAGGCATAATCAACAAAATGCCACTGGTCCATACAAGATTGCATGAACAATACCTATAGTCAAGGTCCATCCAAAAATTCCTTATTCTCATGCAAGTATAGGATATCAAAAACCAAACCAACCGATCCATCAAACAAGAGTGACCTTAGCAATAAACTAAACACCACCCAGTTTGCCTGGCTCACTACTGTTTTTTCAATCAATGAAGACCAACAGATAGCTAATCTAACATGAAAATAACTGTGCATTCAATTTAACAAATTAACCACATCAATTCTACAAACCACTTAATTGCAACTTCAACTATGAAA
The DNA here is from genome assembly GCA_026122585.1 of Anacardium occidentale. NCBI lineage: Eukaryota > Viridiplantae > Streptophyta > Magnoliopsida > Sapindales > Anacardiaceae > Anacardium > Anacardium occidentale. The sequence continues at coordinate 320,917 of JAJEJH010000023.1, forward strand.
TTCAAATAAAAATAGATCAACCGATTTTCACTCCAATCATAAACATTGCACAGGTCAATGCCATAGAATTATCCAAAATAAGATTCTCATTTTTCATTAATAAGCAATATACAAAGAAAGTAAAAACGAAACATTAAAGAAGAACTAACCTCTAAGAATCTAGCTTCTTGCTCAAGGCGTTTAAGTTCAGCTTGTATTCTGTGCTTGCCTCGAGTATCACTAGTTGCCAAAGACTGACTTCTCTGAGTTATAGGGAAAACAGAATCGGACCTATCCGATTGCATCTCTCAATATCAATACAAAAAAGAAATAAAAAAAAAAAAACAAAACAAAGGCCCTATATTTATTCAAGAAAAGAAGAAAACGAAATAAAAAGTTTGAGAGGATGATAAAACTGATATATGTATCAAGAAAAAGAAGGCATGAGAGAAGAAAACAAGGATGACCCAGATGAAATCTTCATGGACCCCATGAAGTATAGAGCAAGAAGTATGCTTTAATAATGGAAAAACAAAAATCCTTTTACAAAGAGACGGATCTAAACACTCCCTATGTATGTATCTATGCAACTAATTTTTCAAAGTACACAGAGACAGACAGATAAACAGGGAGATAGAAGAAAGAAAGAAGGAAAAAAAGAAAGAGATTCTTCTTTGGGCTTCTGAAACTTTTGAATGGAGTGAAGGCTAAAAAGATAACTTTTTTATTCTTTCATGTTTGGTTGCCCTTTATTTTGTGTTGTATTGATCAACTGTCACAGTTGCTGCTTTTCTCTCTCCCTTCCTCTCACCTTCTGTTGTCTTTTTTTGTCTCTCTTCTCTATCAATTAGCTCTGGTCTTGGTGTCTGTCTTTGTCTTTGTTTTTCCAACCTTGTTTCATTCCACTCGCACTGCGTAGAGCGTGCGATAAAGAACAGAGAATACTATCTGCATACTGATCCATAGGAGACGCTTAATATATCAATGAGACGGAGCGTGGCCGGGAGGGTGGCGCTATGGTGCTAGACACATGAAGTCCACTACAGACGTGGAACGTCGTTGTCTTGTCTGTGGTCTGGTCTGGCGTGTGAAAACACGTGGATCTTTTTAAAAGAGTGAGCGGGTCTGTCAATCTTTTCCTCCTTTCGGGCTGTGTCCTGTTTCTGTAAAGTCCCTCTGCTTGTATTTTTAACCTTGTTTTTTCCAAATCCAAGCAAGTCTCTGCAAAGACACGTAGACACTTTCATATAATCCTGTACTAGCCCTGTTATCTTAGAAATCCCATAATTTTTTTCCAAGAAAGTCTACTAAATTTCTGGTAAATGGTATGAAATTTATTCCATTCGAGTTGATGGGCGATGGATGCTTACGTGTCGAACTGTGGAATCAAGTAATGCGACATAGACGGCGTCCCCACTTCCACGTGGATACACGCGTCGTCCCACCAATACATTTTTCATCATATAAATTTCGGATTTTGCCTCTGCAACTGTATGCGATCTCATTCAACCTGATGAAGAAACCCAGTCGATTTTATTCAGCCACAGTTAAAGCTCCATGCACAGCGATCTCACGAAAAAAATATCAACAATGGCTTCAGAAAGCACTCGAAATTTCTCATTTCAGTTCCACTTTCACCACCAATCTAACCCACCAGAGACAGATTCCGCGCCGAAACCTGCGTGGCTAGAGATTCCCAAGACAACCGGACGTCAAGCCCGGAGAGATATTACACCACTAGAATGGGGTTCGATCATCATTACTAAGTCCGATGCACCGCCGCTTGGACCAGACCCAAACCCAAACCCAGAGTTTCCACGTCCACCGTTGCCTTCACCACCGTCATGGGGCGTTCCTCTGAAACCGAAGCAAAATCAGCCGCCTAAACAGCCAGACGAGGTTCCGCCTCCCTGTCCAGCTGATAAAGTGCCGCCACCAGAGGTTCCACCGCAACCGCGTCCTCCTGTGCCTCCTGATGTATAATTACCATGTATTGTTCACATCTTTTCTAGATATTAATCTTGTATCGTGCAGTTCTGATAAGAATTTTATGTTTTTTCTGGTCTGTTAAATGTACTTATAATAGTAATCACTGGTAGTCTTTCATAGAAGCTTCAGATTAATGGACCCCCTTTGACGTGTCTAGCAGGGGTATTGATATTGTGCATGCAAGACGCACACGTGTCGTACCAATGACACGTGCTCCCACGTGTCACTCTACCTTCATGCATTCAGTCAAGTACGTGCTTTTATTTCTGGCCTGATTTGCTCATCTTGGCCGAAGTGAAAAATGCCCAATGCTACTGTCTCTGCAATCCCATCCATTCCTATAGTAATGAGAAAAATCATCTCACTGTGTCCATCCATACCTAAAACGCCATCAATGCTCTCACTTTCTTCTGCTGCAATGCCGCATAAGTGTAGGATCGCCACTGGATTTATTGGAAACGGGAGAAACAAAACACGTCTTTCGGTTGCCAATTATGCCGCCTCTACTACACCTGAGTTTCCGGGAAAAGCTCCGCCTGAGTTTCCTTCTAAAGTTCCGGACTATCAACCGAGTCCTTTTCCATCAGAAATTCCCAAGACTACTCCAGATATAGAGATAGAACCTATTCCGCCGGAAATCAATACTGACCCAGGCCACGAATATCCAATTCCGCCCTCACCTGCACCACAAACACCTCCTGATAATCCTTTGCCTCCACCAGGCACACCGCGTCCACCACCGCCTGATAAACTTCCACCTGACCCACCTCCGGACATCATCCCACCGCCTTCTACTCCGCCTAATATTGACCCGCCACCGACTGTGCCACCGGATATTCTGCCACCTGGAGGACCACTTGGTCCAGCAGTTTTATAGGCAATGAAAGGTTAAGGTGGTTTGAAAACAACACCTCATGGTCGATGTTCAGCAGTTAGCTGTATCGTGGCATGGTGGGGGTCTATTGAGCAGGATCTTCTATCAGTTTCTATGTCTTCAGAATTTTTTTTTTCTTGAATATCCAAACAGTGCTGTATGTGAGCTGTAAATACTGGAATTAAGAATATGAAATAATCGACTTTGTGGTTGAATGCTTCATGTTTGGCTACAAAGTTGATCAAATTCAAGATTTGGGTACTTGCACTCTTGCAGGGCTTTACAATTAACACCCAGCAACATCTAAATCTTTTACTAATTTAAACTTAAAATTCTTTACCTTGACTAAAAAAATTACAATTTAAGCAAAAAAAAAAAAAAAAAAAAAAACAATATGAAAATCTGGAACTGAAGTTTGTTTATTTATCAACATTCGGATAAATTGAAAATTGAAACGATCGTCTTCTTCAGTGGTAAATACTTAATGTTCCATTCTGGAAATGGAACGTCCGGGATCTTCCCTCAAGACCGTGATAGAATCTGGATGATGTAAATGACACTTGCAAATGGCATGGAAGTCCCTTGTCTATCCAATGTGGTACTATAATAATCTGAAGCTAAAGAGTGGAATCGCCCCAACTGGGTTAGGATTTCAAGCTAAGAATTTCATGTAGGTACTGCTTCCCAGAGAAGGGCATAGAGTCCTATAATAGGAATTAAGAACCAAAACGCTAGGATATTAACGCCCAGATGCAGTATATCATCTTCAAGGCGTGCTTGATCTCAGCCGAGGTTCATACAGCGCAAGAAAGAAGCATCTTGGCTTCACAGGTTCTTTTCTATAGTATGACCATATCGTAAACCCTGGTCACTCACTACAGCAGGTGGAGGCTTTAGAGGCGTTTTTTTAGCGGCGTTTGTTCAAACGCCGGTAAAAAATATATGTTTACCGGCGTTTTAGTTAAACGCCACAAAACCAGAAAATAAACGCCGCTATATTCATATTTACCGGCGTTTATATAAACGCCGGTAAATGTCATTAAAAAACGCCGTTAAAGGTCACCAAAAACCTAGCGCGCGAACTCTTCATCTTCTTTTCTCATTTTCCCTCCCGCCGCTGCAGCCGCTTTTCTCCCACTGTGCCCGCTGTGTTCGCCGGTTCCAGGCTTGTGCTCGACAGTTTCCGGCCATTTCTTGTTCATTGGAAGCCGACATTCTGCCCTTCTTCGCATTTGGACGCTAAGTTATATGTTTTCTGAAACCTTATGTTTATATTTTGTTTTTTATGATTTATTAAAATTTGTTAGTCGAAATCCAACCGATTTGGAGGGTTGGTTTGGATGTGCTATTGGATTGGAAGTGTATTTAGAATTATTAAGTTTTGAATGTGATTCCTGCGGTTTCTGTTTTGATTTCGGTTTCAACTGATATGTTACATATAATTGGTATTTAGAATGAGTATTATTAAGTTCTCTAAAATAACTTCTTTTAATTTTTTTGTAAGGCGTTGCTTCCTCTTCTTCAACGTGTTACAACCGTACATTCTCCTTGGCTACACCCCATAAAATACTCTTTTTTGTCTACACAAAAAACTGGTAATGGCCAAGAAAAATGATTCCGTTGTGTTTTTATGATATAACCGTGCAAAGAAACTGCCAGTAGATTTATTGGCCAACACAGAAATAAAGATCCTGAAGAGATGGGCAACCATATCTCCAGTAATCTGAACAAAAATACACAAAACCTGTATAGATCTGCAAAGTTCAATTCCAAAAGTTATAAGCTTTTTTATATTATAGTTGTGCTTATTAAACGAAAAAAATAACCACCAAAGATTTAAACTTTTAACAGTAGGCAGTGTCAATAGGGCTCATCAGATTTATCTTATCACTGAAGATCAAGTGTGGAAATGCACTATTCGGATCCATTCAATAGGGCTCATCAGATTTATATAAGCAAAAAACTTTCCAGGTGAAGCCCACACATATAAAATATCTCTGTAAAATAGACCCAAGTGTACATCTCTGCCCTATATCATGCGTACACATTGTTAAGGTATCTGCTGAGTCACTGAAATCCATCAAGTCATTGCAAGACATGGAATTAGCTTCCAGTCTCGTTAGATACAATGCATTCTACCCATCTTTCCTAATCAACATCATGTCATGCACCACCTAGTACAAACAATCTGATTTATTTTGATTCTTAAAGTTTGAATTTAAAGATTTGCTTAAGTTCCAAAAACAGTTAACAACATGCATTACATATAATATGAGAAATAATTAAAGAGAATATATAAATATATATATCTATCTGTCACTGTGGTCCAATCAGACTCCATAGAGACTTATTAACGTTTACCTTATGGGATAATTATGTATTAAGGTAGATTAGATCTCATTTTCATATTATTATCCAGTTCCTGCCTTACGGGGAATAATAAAATATTGTATACTTCTGAATTAGAAGAGAGGACTGGTAGGGACTGCATTCATAGTACTAAATACAGTTTAAATTCTTACATACTTCCTCAATTATTCACATTTCATTTAAGTCAGGTGAAAATGAAATTGTTGAAAATTTATCAGTGGATATATTCGGATAATATATAATATGTCTGATGAATGTATACTTGGAGTATATTATTAATTTGATTTTACGCTGTTATTATCTGTAATTCTTGCTTGTCGAAGCAGAAAATTGAATAGCAATAGAATATTACAAGAAAACAAGTAATAATCAAATAAAAACTATTAAGTCAACTGATCAAATTCCAAATAATCCTGCAATTGTAGTTTAAGTAAAGATCAATCCTTGCACGCCAGTTTATACCTAAAATATTCAGAGTTGAAAATCTTGTAAATTAGTTGTATAGATATGGGTCGTTTACTTCTGCACCCGCTTTGAAAGCAGCCTCATGTGATTTAATTTCTGCTAGGATAGGTGCCCCCACTCAATTTAATGGCTTCAAATTCTTGGTTATTGACAATAAGAATAAATAAACATAAATTAATTCTGTTCTAATTTGACTAACTGACAATGACAACAGATTCAAACTTTCACATTTAAACTATCTGAAATGTTATCAATGATATGAACCACAACAAAACATATGAGAAATAGTTTTATTCCAGGTTTCATGCAACTGCTTTACTTTCTGCCACTTGTTCCAACTCTAGGCTTACGTTTCACTTAATTATCCTGCGATGCGATAATCATGTTCAGTTGCTGTGATTGATATTATTCTTACATGTTATTCCATAAACGTTAGGATTAATATAGATGTACCTGTGGCAAGTGCAGATAGATATATGTCTTAGCTGTTGCCGGGTTGTGATTTTCTGCACCCTTACTCCAATCATAACACACCTGAAGAAATTTCAGATTAAGAATCAAGAATAATCAAGACAGTTCAAGTTAAAAAACAATGACAAAACAAAAAAAATAACAAGCTATGCTAAAGTAATTGTTGCAGATTAATAATAAAGAGCTCCACATAAAGCATCCAGCTCAGAAGCCCAAATGATGCCTTCAATAGAAACACATACCAAATATTGAATTGTCCCTGGAGAATTATGCTCTCCCCTGATAAGGGTGAGGGAAGTAATCTACTAGTATTTTTTCCTTATATTCTTATATCACAAACTTAAAAGAAGCACATAATCATAAAATATCAGATTAAAAAAATGCAAGAAAAATATTCTTATATTCCCCACTATAACCAACCGTATATAATCCCTTACAACTTACAGATATGATGAACTTTATTTAGCAACAATTTATATTGTTCTGAAACAACTAACTAGAGAAGCAAAAGTCACACCTCTCTTCATTATGACTACTCCTGTAGCGATTGAATTACCCTCCCTATCAAACCCAATACCTTATGTAGTTCTTCCTTCTTGTAAATTTGTACATTCCAAACCCTTGAAACTAATAAAAGAGTAATAATTTGTACTTAAATTCCCAGCATTTAAAAAAAACATAAAACATTTCAACCGAACCTCTTTGTTTTAAAAAACAAAAAAAATTATATTTCCCTTGAGAAGTTTCTAATTATTAAAATTAAAATAATTATTACCAATGTATGAACCAAGGAATAATCTTGGCCTTTCCATACCATGTTTTATTTGTGTTTGCATTATAATTATGAAATGTCATATTATCGTTTTTTGATTTGGTGGTTACATTAGGTATAATTTTAACTGTGTTATTCTCTATCAGTACGTTGTTATGGATACTCGCAAGTGTAGGGGCTGGATGAGTTTCCCAACAATTACCGCAGAATTTTTAGAAGGGTTGAATAGCTTTCTTGATTTTGCATTTCAAGGTAAATCAAGTACTGATAAGGTTCCATGTCCTTGTAGAAAGTGTGTTAATTACTACTACAAAAATCGGATAGAATTATACGACCATCTAGTAGTTCATGGATTTATGGTTGGTTATACAACTTGGTATTGTCACGGTGAATCCATAGTCACACAACAGCCAACCCCAGACATCCAAGTACAAAAAGAAATGGGTACAGATAATTCCATAACAGAAATGTTACATGATGTTTTCGGGGTATCTGGGCAACTTTTCGATACATGTAATCATGACAGAGATGCAATTGAACCCAACATCGATGATACTATGATGGAAGAACAACCAGAACGACTTGGAAGAGAAAATGAAGACTTCAGGAAGTTAACAGAAGATGCTAAGGAAGAATTATATCCAGGGTGCGAGAATTTCACTAAACTGTCATTTGTTTTGCATCTCTATAATTTAAAATGTCGTTACGGATGGTCTAACGAATCGGTTGATGCTTTAATGAAGCTTTTAAAAGATGCTTTTCCAAAGGGTGAGACATTACCAAACTCTTTTCATGAAACAAAAAAGATTATTGAAGCCTTAGGACTTAAATATGTGAAAATTCATGCTTGTCCCAATAACTGTATGTTATTCTGGAAAGAAAAAGCTTCTGATGACTTATGCTCAGTTTGTGGGGCGTCTCGGTGGAGAAATTCTGAGAGTGCTTCATCTAGTGCCATAGGAATTTCTAATACGGTCAAGAACAAAAAAATTCCGACGAAAGTGTTGCGGTATTTTCCTATCAAGCCGAGACTTCAAAGGTTATTCATGTCCCCAAAAACTTCAAAGTTAATGACTTGGCATGATAAACACCGTACCAAGGATGAAATCATGAGACATCCGGCTGACTCAGAAGCATGAAAAAACTTTGACTCGATCTACCCTACATTTGGTGAGGAACCACGTAATGTTAGATTGGGTTTAGCAAGCGATGGTTTCAATCCGTTTGGTAATATGCAAAGCACTTACAGCATATGGCCGGTCTTTTTACTTCCCTACAATTTACCACCATGGTTGTGCATGAAACAACAATTCTGCATGCTCTCATTGTTAATTCCCGGTCCTTCTGGGCCTGGTAATGATATTGATGTTTACTTGCAACCTTTGATAGAGGACCTTAAAGACTTATGGGAGACAGGGGTGGAAACGTTTGATGCCTCATCGAATCAAATGTTTCAATTGTATGCAGCAATTATGTGGACCATAAATGATTTTCCTGCTTATGGTAATCTCTCTGGGTGGAACATTCATAGTTGTTTTGCATGTCCTTGTTGTAACACAGAGACAGACTCCAGACGTCTGAAGAATGGTAAAAAGTTTTGTTTCATGGGCCATCGTCGGTTTTTGGATATCACTCATAAGTCTCGCTTTGATGCAAAATCATTTGACGGGACAATCGAATTAAGATCTTCTCCGGTTCCACCGTCTGGGTTTACAATCTTGGATCAATTGAAAAATATCAATTTCATGTACGGAAAAAAGCATAAAGAAGTTACGGGGGTCAAGCCAAAAACCTGGAAAAAAAAAAGTATTTTCTTTCACTTACCTTATTGGCAATCGCATTTAATAAGACATAACCTTGATGTGATGCACATTGAGAAAAATGTTTGTGACAATGTGGTGAATACAATTCTCAATATTGATAAAAAATCAAAGGATAACATTCATGCTCGTCGGGACTTACAAGAGATGAATATAAGGAAAGAGCTATGGCCTCAACAACGAGATTCAGGAAAAACTTATTTACCTCCGGCCTGCTATACGATGGCGTCACATGAGAGGAAAATTTTTTATGGAGTGTTGGAACAAGTTAAGTTTCCGGATGGTTTTGCCTCAAACATTTCACGATGTGTTCGTAAACAACACAAATTATCTGGTTTAAAAACTCATGATTGTCATGTATTAATGCAACAACTTTTTCCACTTGCATTATGAGGTGCATTGCCTACGAAAGTAAGTTCTATTCTGACTGAACTATCAAACTTCTTTCGGGCTTTGTGTGCTAAGTCACTTCGGATCCGTGATCTCGAGCAACTTGAAAGAAAGATTGTGTTCACACTCTGTAATATGGAAAAAATTTTCCCCCCTGTATTTTTCACAATTATGATGTATTTGGTTGTTCATCTTGCTGCAGAAGCGAGGCTTGCCGGGCCAGTGCAGTACCGCTGGATGTATCCAATCGAAAGGTAAATGTTATAAATAAATACACTTCATAGTCATTTCTTGAAAGTAAGCTCACACGTTGTCATTCATCAGGTTATTAGGCACTTTAAAATTAACTGTTCGGAATAAAGCTCATCTAGAGGGTTCGATTGCTGAAGCGTTTCTTGCTTCAGAGTGTTTGGTATTTTACGCCCAATATCTAGACGACGACAAATCATCGCAAGGCCAAAAAGACACAACTAATGCGCCTGGGTCCAAGTCAATCCTATTTCCCCAGGTTGGACAACCGTCTGGAAGTGTTCAGGGTTTCATGATGGACGAAAATATGTGGGTTCAGGCACAACGTTATGTTATTTTCAATTGTGATTCAGATATAGTCCGGAGGTGCCGAGAGTAAGTTACCTTTGACAATGAACATATCCATGAATATATCGACATCAAATTGTGATGATATTGTACTCATTTATCCCTAAATTACAGAGAACATGTTAGCGCTATCAAAAGACAACATCGTCGACGACGACTAACTCAACATGAGATTGATCGCTTACACAGCGAATCCTTTCATGAATGGTTTAACGTAAAGGTAAATGAAGTTTGTCCTTTTTTATATATATCTCTGTATATATGTGTATATTAGTGGACATTAACAAATAACTATTTATGTTGTTTTTAGGCAAAAGATCTGGACATTGACGACGATGAGCAACTCATTACTGAAATAAAAACCCTTGCGCGTGGTCCAAACTATATTGCAAAGAGGTTCAAAAGTTTTGATTTGCACAACGGGTATAGATTTCGAACGAAAGAATATGAGAAAGACATGACTACCCAGAATTGTGGAGTTATGGTGGTAGCCAAAACCTAAAGTTATGCTAGTAGTAGCGACTCCAGGCCTGTGTTAGGCGATGTGACTTACTATGGTGCATTAACTGATATTATTGAACTCAATTATTACGATGAATTTAAGATTGTACTATTTAGATGTGATTGGGTTGATGTTACCCACGGTAGAGGGATAACACATGACGCACAAGGATTTACACTAATAAGTTTTGCTCACCTAATTCACACTGGTGATCATATACTTGATGAACCTTTTGTGTTTGCATCTCAGGCTCAACAAGTTATCTTTGTCCAAGATCGAAGAGATGAACAATGGGTTGTTCCTTTGCCCATAAGGCCTAGAGATACCTTTGATTTAGGAGATGTTGCATCTTATGGGGGTAACATTGATGTGAATATCCCTAACGAAGAGGGAAATATTCTCCATTTAGCAAATCAGATAGAGACAGAGAATGATGATTTTGAGCTGGTTAGGAGTGATATAGACGGCATTTTCGTTGATATGTTTACTGAGCAACAGTTACAGGATGATGATGACAATGTTGGTTAAGGTTAACTCAAATGTTATCTTTGCTGTGTTATTGATTTCTTTATCTACATGAGGCAACCTTTTACATGCGTTTTTTTGTTTTTCTTAATTATTTACCTATGAATCTATAAATAACAAGAATTTTTTTTTTTTTTTGTAGATTACAACTAAAAAATGTCGAGAAAAAGAGATATACGAACGGTCCTCGAGGGGCAATCCTCCCAAAGCATTGACCCACAAGGTCAACTGCAAGACAGCACCCCAACCATAGTTGGTAAAAGACAAAATGCAGATAACAGTTATGACATTTTGTTATCAGCATATGGCCATTGATTGATATGTTGTTTGTTCTCATATATGTTACAGGTCAGGACTCAGAAACAAGACGGAGGGGACCAACTTTGATGTCAGAACTTTGGAATATGCCTCTGAGTGAGAAGGTCACGGTGCAGTTTAACGATATGCACCAAGGAGTAGGACCCGAAGCTCGCACTTTAGCTAGTTTTCTGGGGATTTTAGCAAGAAATTGTCAATTGCTTCCGTTAAATATACAAGATTGGAGGTGAATTCCGGCATCAGAGAAAGAAAAGATTCTTGAATTGGTTAAGGTAAGATTGCATTATTGTCTACACATACCATCACATTATTTCTTACGGGCCCAATAACACGAATTAATATTGTATGCTTTTTTTCAGGCAAGGTTTTCATACCCTCCAGAAGGAGACAAATGAGTGTTACAGTCTCTGGGTAAGAAATGGAAAGATTATAAGTATGATCTGAAAGCAGAGTACTATGAACGTTACCCCAATATTGATGACCTTGTCAACAATAAACCAGAACGAATTCCACGAGACCAGTGGATGGCTCTCGTAACACAGTGGCATTCTGAGCAAGGGCGGATAATATAATTTTTGCTCTTTCTTGTCTAGTTACGTAATGATGAATTGTATCTTTTTATTTAACATTTTCTTTGTTTCAGAGACATAGCGGAACAAATAGAAGGACTCGTTCTGCCCAAACAATGCCACATACTGGAGGAACAAAGAGTATAGCGCGATTAATGAATGAAATGGTTAGTTTTTTTGCCCTTATTGTTAACCATATGATTAGGTCTTATTGTAATTGTATCTTTGGCCATTTAAGGAACATACATCAAGTGGTGAACAGCCGTCACGAGCCAAAGTGTTCATAGCCACCCATCGGACTCGTAAAGATGGGAGACCTATTGATCAGGACTCTGTACACGCAATCGTGAGTTTAGTTTCTGTCACTTTATTTGTGGTTGTGATAAATTTCGTGTAATAAAACATTGTTTTTTGTAATTGGTTTAGGAACTCCTCCAAGAGAAGATAAATGAGTTACAAAGTTCTATCCAAGAGTCAAATGCAAGTCTTCTAGAGATGGAAGATAATGCATTTGCTCAAGTGATGGGACCAGAAAGACATGGTCGAGTGCGTGGATTAGGATTAGGTCCAACGCCTAGCATGTACAGGGCATCGGCATCGGCGTCGACATCGGCATCGACATCGGTATCTCACCACTCGGGCGGCCCTCCAAGTGTGAATAATGTGGCGGACGACAGAATACGAGTCTTGGAAGACCAAGTGAGAACACTGCAAGAAGCATTTGGTACTAGGATGAACACATTTGAATCTCAGTTGTCCATGATTTGTGCATCATTGGGGTTGCGATCAGGGCAAAATGACGAGCCACCTAGTGGAGAGGTAATGGTTACAGGATATGTTCAGATAACACATTTTTTAAATCAAGTAATTATATGAAAATTATTAACCGTGGTATGTTAATCATTTGTGTCGTAGGTACCTCCTTCATTAAGTAACCAGCACTCTCCAGATGATGACCAGTAAGTTTGTATTTGCGATTTGGTAAATTGTTTTTTATGTTCGAGAAATGTGTAATGGTGAAATCCAGCCGATCGGAGGGCTGGTTTGTATGTGGATATGAAGTGTTTAAATTTTGTAAAACTCAATCAAAGCTAATTGTGTCATGCCTAAACTGAATGTCCAACCCATAGGCTAACCCAAATGTAACTATATAACTTGACCCAAATGTGTAATGCATATGTAAGAAATGAGATGAGTCATGCATGAAGCACATGCAAAAATGTAGGCAATCTTCATCATATGTGCTAGCAAGCGAGCCCGTTTTAGAGGTGCGTATAACATGTATGATTCAATAATGGCATGTAAACACCATTTCTCCTATGTGTAGGCATGTAAGATGATTTTGGAAGCACATATAAGCATATGAAATACTTTAGAAACAAGTCAAAGTATATGAATGTGAATGGCATATGTCGTAGGTACCTCCTTCATCTAAAAGCATATGAATGTGCATGTGAGGTTTTGATAATGCATTTGAGTGCATGAAGGTTTGATTGGGCATATTAAGATAAGTAAAAGGACTAAGGTAGCATGTGGCAATACAGACATGTGATTATGCCAAAAAAGGTTTAAGGACATACTTTAACAGTGTGTGGAAAAAAAGCAATAGCTCACAGAATGCATAAAGAACTTAAGATGGAATGTGAATGGCATATGGTTGTGTGTGAAGGCATATGTTGCACTTCTAGGACTTTGTTTGGAGATGAATTTAATTTTAGATTAGTATTGTGGCATAATGCTCATATTAGAACTAATAAATTATAGTATTAATTTTGTCATGTGAGATTAGTTATCACATTAAGTTAAAATTATTGCTCACTAAGTTAAATACAAAATTTTTTGAATTGAGATGGTTAGAGACAATAAGGTATCGTATCACTTGAAATCTTGATTAGGACAATAACATTCAATATTATTGGAACAATTTGTGAGTTATTAAAATGTTAATCATCAAAGTGGTATATTATTGGAGTTTACAAATTTTCCATTTGAAAATGCTACATTCAGCAACAAAAAACATTGATGCATAACATTTTCTAAATGTTGTAAATGTTTGAAGTATATATTTTCTTCGAGTAGTTACACTTTAACTAGTTTTGTTTGTTTTGTAATTTCCTTTTATTGTTATGTCATATGCCATTGGATAAACCTGGAGCTTTTTTAGTTTAGTGGTAAAATTGGTAGTTAATTCTTAATGAAGTCTGGAGATTGAAGTTATCAAGTAAAAGTTCAAAAAGAAAAATATTATTTTCCATTTTCTTATATTGATGGTTGGCATCGCTTGTTGTGCAGATAGGTATGTTGAAAGGATCAATCTTATTGGCACTCAAGGAACTCAAAGGCTGGATGGCACCAGAGAAGGTTAATTATAAGAACTTTGTATTTTTTCAAATTGTGTATGTAAACAATATTAGATTTAACAATTGTATGTAAACAATATTTTTTAATCAATATTTTATAAACGATGTTATTAGCTTTTTTTGTATGTAATATTTTATGAAACAGGTGAAATTGCGTCAAAAAAGTGTATACAAAAACGCTGTATAAATATACAAAAAACGTCGGAAAAAAAATTTCAATCTGTCGCAAACAAATTGCGTTAAAAAAAAAAAACGCCGCTGAAATAATAAAACGCCGCTAAAACCACAGGAAAAACGCCGCTATACGCGTACGAAAAACGCCGCTGTAAACATAAAACGCCGCAAAAAAAAATTTCAAACCGCCGCAAAATTGCCGCGGAAAAAATTAAAAACGCCGCTAAAAGAAAACAAACGCCGCTATAGGGTTTGCGCTCCGACAAACTATCGCGCGCCAAAAAACCGCGGGAAAAAAATTGGCGGCTGTGTAAGGTTTTACCGGCGTTTATAAAACGCCGGTAAAAACACAGAATAAACGCCGGCAAAACTGTTTCCCTTTTAACGGCGTTTTTTGTTAGGTTTTACCGGCGTTTGGTTAAAACGCCGGTAAAACCTTTACCGACGGGACCTATACCGGCGTTTGTACAAACGCCGGTAATTTTTTTTCCGGCGTTTAAAAACGCCGGTATAGGTCCAGAAAAACGCCGCTAAAGCCTCCATCTGCTGTAGTGACTGGACTGAGGACATATGAGAGAGGAGGCGCCAGAGCCTGCTGATCTCTACGATAAAAATACGAGGAGTGGTAGATGTTGATGGTGGGACTAGATTTACAACTCGTGGTATATAGTTAAGCATGTGGACGCCAAAAATGTTACAATTCTTGACCAGCCACCGCATCAGCTTGCCCAGGCTAAAATGACGGATCTTCCCTTTCTTACTCATCATGCAGATCGATGCGTGTCGGCTGGAACTGATTTAATATGATATGTCTTGAAAAATATTGTTCCCAACGCAGAGGATGTAAAGAAGACTCTGAATTTGTATTTCTCGTAAGGCTTCTTATTGGGGCCGTTGCAGCAACGTACTATGTACTGTTTCCCGTCTACATATAGATCAAAGATCAAAATTGTTTCAAAGGTTCAGCCTATATGCAATAGGAGGAGGCTTTGAGAGCCTGCCTCAGATTATGATAGTGGCTTTTTTATGTACAGATTGGATTAAAGAAGAATACATGAAAAATTGGTCGCCAAATTCGTTGAATTAATGTCAGGCTAATTTTGGATTTGGGCTCATATTGGGCTTTAAATAACAGGCCAACTGTCAGACCCAACATTCAGGCCCACTTATTTGTATTTACCGTAATTCTTTTTAAAACTTTATTGAACGAATACGGATAAAAAAAGAATTTGGTAAGAGCTGCAAGTCGTTTCATTTAAAAATTCCAGTCAATTTGTCATAGTCTTCACTCCTGGCAAAGCAATTTGAAAGGTTGATATTATTCTTAATTACGTGCTGACCAAAAGGAAACATCTGACCATTCTAGCGCAAAAGGTGTCTTTCAATCCATGCTTGTTGAATTCCATATGGGATGGTGACTACTTCAGGTTTGAAGTTTTCCTTCTTTTGAAGCACTGTACCTTTTTGTGTATGCCAACGTGCATCAATCCTGAACATATTCATATTTGTTTTCATTTATGGTTTTAAAATCCCCCTAGGACGTGTTTGTTCAACCAATTTGATTAAATTTTATGAACAAGATGGTTTTAAAGGATTTAGTTATTATACTGTTTTAAATACAATTCAATCAGAAAAAGTCAGGTTAGATCATGAGTGAATCACTGTTCAATAATACCTTCTTGTAGGTTATATAAAATTTCAGAGATTGAGTCATAAAAAATGAGAATACACAAAAACAATAAAAAATGACAAGCCTGACACATAATGTAACTATGAAAGGTGAGAATGATGAGACGACGACTAAAAATCGATGCAAGATGTAGCTGGAAATACGAGATTGATGATGGGATCGAAGAGCTTTCGAAGAGAAGATTAACTACAGAAAGACAAATCAGGAGAATACTGATCCATTGTTAGGGTTTTTGCGATCTCTCTATGATTTTTATACTCTCTAAGGGGAATTTCAATTCGGTGCTTACACAAAATAAAAACAATAATATTACTCTTAAACACTTAATGGATTCGATCATTGATTGAACTGACTGGCCCTACGGGTATGAAAACCATATTAAATTCATTCCAAATCGTAGTCAATTGCTTAAGTATTAATTACTGGATGGGGAAGAGCAGAAATGCACACGCTTACCGTCTTGTTAGCTGACTGCCATGCCAACACACGAAGAAAACCGCGTAGACAGCCAAGCACATTAATTCCTTTCCACATTTATGACTCAGGTTTGACACTTCTTTTCTTTTCAATTTATATTTTCAATTCAAAATTTCAGTGAATTGGATCATTTACTTTTCAGTCTTGTTTTTCTACAGAATGTTTCAATCGACCTATCTAATCTGACTATTCTAAAAACAACATTTTACTGGGCTACATTGAAGTTATTAACAGAGAAGGAATGGGTAGTAATCTAGTCTGTGAGCTCGTGCAAGCATGATAGCGTGCTTTCTGGGTTTGAAAATGGACACATCTCCCTATAGTCCCATATCCAAATGGTCTTCTTTTAATTGCTGTGTCTCCCAAACGTAGAACCCTTACAGCTGTCTTCAAATTATATGTATAGTAATGCAGGATAAAAATAGTTTTATATAGCCTGCTGGAAAAAAGTCCATGCATGTAGAAGGAGAGGAAAGGTCTTTGTATGAGACGGCTACTACGACTCCGAGCGAGAGAGAGAGAGAGAGAGAGAGGATCCTTTCTTTGCCAATAAAGCCATTAGAATAAACCCCATCTCTAGTCATAAGATTGATTTGACTCCTATTAATTTACATATTTCTTTATTACGTACAGGGATAGACATTTACAAATTTTTGTAATTTCACTCCATTTTCGTTACCGCATTGGAGTTCTACATAAACCCAGCTCAACTTGAGCTATACTCAACATTCTCATATCTTTTCTAAGTTTCTCTCTCTCATTCTCTCTCAAAATTTGAAGGTTAAGGTCTCCAGGCAAGCACTATGGCAGATATACTGACTGAGGAACAGATTGTTGAGTTCAGAGAAGCCTTTTGTCTCTTTGATAAAGATGGTGATGGTGAGTCTTTTAAATATTAATGGTTTTGATCTGTGCTAATCATGATAGTCTTTTATTAGCAGATATTAAGTCGCTTAACATGATTTGAATGTGAAGGTTGCATTACTGTTGAAGAATTGGCCACTGTGATTCGATCTTTGGATCAGAATCCAACAGAAGATGAACTGCAGGACATGATAAGCGAAGTGGACTCTGATGGCAATGGGACGATAGAATTTGCAGAGTTTTTGAGCTTAATGGCCAAAAAAATCAAGGTAATATCAGAAACTTCAATCCAACAACTACCATATGTAACATATTTATTGGATTATAATTCAGATTTGTTTTTGTTCTATATCAGGAAACTGACGCCGAGGAGGAGCTTAAAGAAGCTTTCAAAGTTTTCGACAAGGATCAAAATGGATATATATCGGCCAGTGAGGTAGAATCTTTCAGAATCTTATCTGGGTATTCGATTAAATGTTTAAAATGGAAATTATTACAATAAAACTCTCAAGCTTTCAACAATGGCTGTCCGTATATCAGAACTCATGCATGAACGTAACTCTACCAGGAAGATGGATGAGAATCCAGCTTCAATTTAATTTAATTTAATTTAATTAATTATCGTTCTCTTTGGTTTTGTGTGTAGTTGAGGCACGTTATGATCAATCTAGGTGAAAAACTGACGGACGAGGAAGTGGACCAGATGATCAAGGAGGCCGACTTGGACGGTGATGGCCAAGTTAACTATGATGAATTCGTCAAGATGATGATGACCGTTGGATGAAAAGCTTAGTCAGCATGATTGACGGACCAAGATAACATTCAATATTTAATTGTTTTATGCAAGAAATTAATAAGCAAGCTATGTTATTTGTTATTATTATTTGTTGTAGCCCATGACCAAAAGATTAGAATAACTTGTACCATTTCATTTTCCAGTTATAAAAATTTGTATTCCTTCATTTCTAATTCAACAACTCAAACATCATCGTGTCATTTAAATGAAATTATTTCATTCTTGTTCTATATTATTTGGGTTTAATAATGACATATGGTTTCCTATAGACCAACTCAAAGAAGTTGGATTTGATGTGAAAGTTCTCCAACTTTTGGTTCCAATGCGAAGACTTTTGACTTAGAGAAATGGTCGGTAAACGAAGATATAGTTTCCCTGAATTTTGGTTTCATACACAGAGAACGAAATGAGCTTGTCCCTTTTATATTATTTTTTATAAAAATACCAACTCTCTGTGTCTCTGCCCGTCCTGTTGAAAAATAAAAGTAAAAAAAGAAGAGGTCTCCGCCTGACTATTTCAATAAGAGAAGTCCCCCTCACATTTTATATAATTTTACAATTTGTATGCGCTTTGTAATTTCACATTATTTTTTGCAAGACTCTAGTAAATGCATGACGGTTAGATATTCTTTCACAATGCTCTCACAATGTTCAGCTTTTTTGGTTCCTTTTGGAGGTCCGGGCTTTTGAACATTGTTGGATCATGAAGAAGGAAATGTCCATAGAGTTATGGGGATAGAATCTGTATGGTGGGGATCTCCATGCGGCTGGAGGCCCAACTTTGTCTTCTTATTCATATGAGCTTGATCCCCATACAGACTTTTCACTTGAGGTTTTCTGTGCAATTCTGTGGCGAACACCATTACCGTCGCAAATCATCTGCTGCAGTAAAACCAGAAGTATAATAGATAACACCACTGCTTTGGTATCCTCATGGCTGTTTAAGCATAATTTTTAAATTTCTGAGAAAATAGCCCAGGATAATTCAACTATAAACCTTCCACATCACTGTATTATTATAAAAAAAAAATCAACAAATGTTACGATCAATGGCAGCAAATCTGCCTTAATTACAATCTCCTCTCCAAACCATACATATTCTTTCAACGGATCAAACAAATAAAAGGGCTCAAAACTTACATCAAGAGATTCTTTAAGACTTACATCACAAAGGCAATGCAAGTCTAGAGGAAAGTGTAGTGAGAAAAAGAATAAAAGCAATGGATTATCATGGTGACATAGTTATACTTACTTTCTTGGTTTTATGTTGAGTCTACTAACCAATGAACAAACTTCCTCCTGAACAAGACTCCCAAGTTCAGAAAACTCAACTAGTACAAATCAAAATGTGAAGATAGAAAACGGGAAATCTTTAAGGTTTTTAATTGAACTCAGTTGTGAAACACATGCAGTTGGTGAAGAGGAAAGACCTCGGCTTCCGCTTCTCCTTGCTTTTCGGTGAAGTTGAGGCAACTTCCTTGTTGAGCAAGTTCAAAATTTCCTTGTTCGTCTTCTTTGCAGAATCGTTGCTATCATTTTTCTGTGGTGTGGCAAGGAGCTGTGCCTCTTCGTCTTCTTTTAGGAAGCCAAGAAATGGAGTTTTGGATTTATCAGAATCGATTCTTTCCATTGTGATAACTTTCTCTTCCGCTGGCTTTGCTTGATAAACATGCTTATCTTGACCATATTCAGTATATGCAATTCCCTTTCCAAGACTGACATCTGCTTGAGTAGAGAAGTCCTCAATTGCAGTCTTCTCTCGGTACAAGAGTTTTGTGTGATCTGACTCTTCTGTCCTTGCTTCAATTCGGAGATCAAGACCAAAACTTGGAGATTTTTGCATCTGAGTTTGAATGTTTGAGGCATAAGAGTTTGATTCAGTGCTGAGTCTCTCCATGCTTTCTTGTTCCTGACTATCATCACTTGCAAAGGCAGGTGTTTCAACTTTTTCACCTTGTCCAATGAAATGATTTGCTTGGGTGTTTGATTCAGCTATTGTTGCTGTAGTCTCTCGAGTATATTGTGAAACATCTTGCTCCGACTTTTCGATGACCAACTGATCCACAGAGACTAAAGTTTCTGCCATCAAGTTTGTGGGGTCAAAAGATGAAGTTTCAGTAACGAAGGACTTATCGAGACCTTCTTGCTTAATGTCCGAGTTGTACTCGTTGCTGCTCTGGAATCTCTTGGATTGTTCTGTTTGCCGTCTTGAGGCTGGACAAGAAAAGGTGGAGACGTTGGGAGAGACGCTTCATTTTGTTCTCTTCCTTTATTGTCACCCCCCTTGACACATGAAGCTCTAGTTGTCTCTTCTGTCTCTTCGTCAATTTTCTTCCCCTCGAGCACCTCCTTTGTTTCGCAATCAGTTAGAGATGACTCCTCCATAACCATTCCTGATTGGGGAACCACCACATCATCTTTCTGTGAATCCTTGCAAGGTTCCACGGAAGCCTGATCATTAATATGTACAGCAACTGGGTGATCATTTTCAACAACCTTTGCCTCCTGAATATAATCCTCGTTGCTCCTTGAAACACAAGACGCATATTCTGCAGTTCTCTTGTCATTATCTTCAGGCTTAGATTCGATCATCATGCCTTCAGATAGAGGCACTTTTACCTTGTCAATATTATATCCTTTAGCTGACTCCTCAATAGGTTGAGTTGGATAATGATTAGCCTTAATCTCTCCATCTTCTGATTCATTTGTTGTCAACACTGTTTCTTCTGTAAGAAGAATGCAGTCATCTATAGATTCAGACACTTCTACGTGAGAGTTTAGTGACTCATCCATGGAAACGGCTTCAGCTTCTGCTTCTGCTTCTGCTTCTGCTTCAGGAGAATCACTTCTAATTTGATTAATCTTAGTTGGTAACCCCCCGTTGCATTTTATACTCACACCAGAGGATAATTCTGAGGTCATCACTTCATTTTGGCCCAAATCATTGCTGATCTCTTCTCTATCTGTACTTTTTATTCTCTCTTTGGAGGACACTGATTCTGATGCCATTTCTTTCACAGTCGAGTCATCATTTTCCTTATCCACCTTTGGATCTGAAGCAGAAACAACACTTTCAGCTATATCTTTTGGAAAGCTATTGTCTATATTTTGACAATTCTCCTCAACAGTGCAGGCCATATCTGATCCCAGGATATCCTCAATTCTTTGTGCAGCATTATGGCTATCTTCTGCTGGTGGATCAGCATGAATTGTAGTCAATTCAGGTTGATCAAAATTTGAGTCAATATTTTCGTGAGTCTCTGAATCTTTTGAATAATATATCGTGTCAAAAGCTGCATTTTTTTCTCCTTCATTTTCTGCTGTATTAATGTCTAAATGTAAGTATTAATGTCCTACAATAGATTATATTTGTTCTAATAGCTTAGAGCAGAAAAAGTAAAAATTTTGCAGTTTGGTCAGTTGGTCAATTGAGTTAATAGCATGCTAACCTTTCTTGACATAATCTTGCTTCAGTAGATGATGATCGTTTAGTTGCGACAGATCCTCCTCCAAAATGGATTCTTGCAGTGTCTCAACATATGTTGAATCTACGGATGGAGAGGCTGGTTGGATGTCAGCGGTTTCAGCATCTACTTCATCATTTAAATTTACTTCAACCTTTGGATATTCAGTAGGAGGATCAGGTTCTTTGTCCTCTTGTTCTATTAAAAACAGAAAGGTCTAGATCAGCTGAAAGATAATTCATACATGATACAATGAGAATTCAGTAACCTCATTGACTGAGAAAAGAAAAGAAAGGAAAAATCACTGGCCTCTTTCATCTGATATCATGTTTGCAACATGAGGATCCTCTGCACCCTCTGGAACAACGAGAGCTAATCCACTAATCCCTCTTTCATTGTCCTCTTGACATCCAGCAAGAGGAAATATGCCGATTTCTAATTCTGCATCATCTACAAGACTTGGTGGTTTCGCATCATCTTCTATATTTGTTGATGGAGATGTTTCTTGGATGTCACTTGTTTCACCATCTGCTTCGTTATTTGGTTTTATTTTAACTTTCGGAGATTCAGCAGGAGGTTCAATTTCAGTTTCTTCTTGCTCTGCTTGAAACAAAAGGTTTAGCTCAGGATACATCAAGAATCAACTGACTTTTTCAACCCAAAAAGAAAAAAATTAAGAACCTGTTTCGTCTTGTATCTGGCCTAATACTTGATGATCCACTGGTCCAATCGAATCATCATAAGTAAAACCATTCTCTATTCCTTGGTAGTCTTTACCTTCAGCACCAGAAACACTTGCATTTTCTTGTCCATCATTGACATAACCAGGGGGATGCGTATGATCTTTTGAATCTACATATGGAAAATTTTGTTGAATTTCACTAGTTTCATCACCTGCTTCCTTTGACCCTGTATCAACTTTTGCATATTCACCAGAGTGATCAACTTCAGTTTCTTCTTGCTCTACATAAGAAACAGAAATCTCAGTTTTGTTAATAAAAAATTGGCTGTCGGATAAATAATATCGGCTTGTATTCAATAGAAAGTCTTCATTGGCCTAAAAAAAGACAACACACTAACCTCTTCCAATTAATGTCTGGTTTAATCCTGGAGAATCATCAGCTTCATTTGGGACATCAGAAGCCAACCCATTTACTTCGTTGTAGCCTTTGACTTCAGAAACAGGAACAATATGGTTTTTCCTTTCTGCTTCATCCCCTAGATCTCCTTGCAAAAACCTTTCTTGAGCTTGAGTGGTTGAATTCTCTTCTTCTACATTAGGACATGGAAATTGTAACTTGAAAACTATTCATATACTATCATATTCGAAACTAATCAAAGCATCAATAACCTATTAGTGAAGAAACATCAGCTGAAAGAAAATTCATACTCGATACAATGAGAATTCAATACTAACCTCTTTCATCTGATATCATGTTTGCAACAAGAGGATCCTCTGCATCCTCTGGAACATCGAAAGCTAATCCATTAATCCTTCTTTCATTGTTGTCTTGACATTCAGCAGGAGGAACTATGCCGTTTTCTACTTCAGAATCGTCTGCAAGACTAGGTGGTTTCGCATCATCTTCTATATCTTTGGATGGAGAAGTTTCTTGGATGTCACTTATTTCACCATCTGCTTTGTTATTTGGTGTTGTTTCAACTTTTGGAGATTCAGCAGGAGGATCAATTTCCGTTTCTCCTTGCTCTGCATGAAACAAAAGAATGAGCTTAGGGTACATGGAGAATTGACGGACTTTTTCAACCCAAAAAGGAAAAAACTAAGAAGAATTCACTGACCTGTTTCAGCTGGTGTCTGGTCTAAAACATGATGATTCCCTGCTCCGTTCAAATCATCAGAAGTAAAACCATTCTTTTTACCTTGGTAGTCTTTGCCTTCGGCACCAGGAACACTTCGATTTTCTTGTCCATCCTTTACATAACCAGGTTGATTCTTGTGATCTTTTGAATCTACATACGGAAAATTTTGTTGAATTTCAATGGTTTCATCACCTGCTTCATTTGACTCTCCATCAATTTTTGCATATTCACCAGGGTGATTAAGTTCAGTTTCTTCTTTCTCTGTATAAGAAACAGAAATCTCAGTTTTGTTAATAAACATTGGCTGGTATTCAATATAAGTCCTCATAGGCCTGAAAGAAGACGATACACTAACCTCTTCCATTTGATTTCTGGTTTAATCTAGGTGAATCACCTGCTTCGTTTGGAACATCAGAAGCCAACCCATTTACTTCTCCATTGTAGTCTTTAACTTCAGAAACAGGAACAATATGATTTTTCCTCTCTGCACCATCCCCTTGACCTCCTTCTTGCAGCAACTTTTCTTCAGCTTGAGTGGTTGAATTCTCTTCTTCTGCATTAGGACATCGACATTGTAACTTAAAAAACATTCATATGCAATCAAATTAGAAAATAACCAAAGCATCAATAACCTGATTATAGTGTACCTTGTAGGCCGGATGTGTTACTGTTTCCCATCTCGTTTCCCATGTTCAACTCACTAAATCCTGCAATATAAATGATTTGGTGAGATCAATTAACAACAGTACTCTACTAAGCTAACTGGGGTCTTCTCAACAGCACAGTATATGAAATAAAAAGGGCCTTAATGCTGAAAACATACAAGTGTTACAAGCCATACCATGATGATGATGATGATATTCACATGAACATATCTACAAAAATTTGAGGACAGCTTGATTTATGTAAGCCTGACAGCGTGTTAATACATGATTAAGCCATAAACTTGGCTAATGTTGCTTAAAGCATAAGCTTTATCCGGGTCATCTGGCAGCCAATAACTGATGCATGAATCAAAAGTTGAGGCACATTTTCCCCCGAGTCTCTTTTCTTTTTGTGTGACATGTATATTCTGTGATCATGGCTTTTATAGTGCTAATGGGGACATTGTTAACTAACTAAAGTTCAGTGTCGGCGACTGAAATTATGATTATGTTCTGCTAAATTTTTGGGAACTATAATTCCAATCTATCCATCTCGAAGGAATATCTAGCTAGCTCTGTCTAACCTTACTCTCTAGGCATTCATTCCTCCTGTATGTGCAGCGGATATGTGTTGAAACATATCAATCTTGCATAAATCTTATGATCTTTTAGGATGTTATTTGGTTAGTCTATAAGTTTTAATCCTCCGGATTAAGGGTAAAACATGATTGCAGGAAGCCCTAAAAGCTCACTTTGTCTAAGCCAAATGGCCTATAATTATTAGATGGATAGAATTCAAAATGGGTCAGCAGTGAGGTTATTCTTTCTTCTGTCATGGGGAAGGAATAATGGTATCGATAAGGGACTTTGACAGGTGGGTCTAAAGAGTTAAGGTGGCTAAGAAAAGCAAATTTTTTAAGGCTGGGCTCATGATACTGTGCATTTGCTCGGAAGTCTGTACCTGTGTACATGCTCAAAAGTGAATGGCTCTGGACCCTCCTGCCAGTTTTTTTGTATAATTTTGGAGGAGAGAAAGAAAGAGTTGGTGGAAATCCACCATAAACATTTATTAAGAAAAGATTAGTAGCTGAAGTGAAATGATTAGAGCATATTGCTCCCATCTGGGGAAGTAACTTTGCTATTCTTCTAATCAATCTAACTAATAAAGTTTCGGACGGAAATTGAGGGTGGTTTTGGTCAACTAGTGGCTGTTGATGCGGGATGATTGTGTCGTGTTTATTAGCTAAAGGTTTTGACCGGAAGAGATGATTTATTTCTGTGTAAGCCCATTTTATCTTGGGTTGGGCCAGAGCTTCTGGGGTCAACATGGCTAAACTTCTCTTAACTTTTTGTTGGAACAAACGTACATGGAATCCGAGGAAAGACCTCTTTTTTGGGGTGAGAAAAAAAGTGAATGCAAGCTGACAAGTGGTTTCTCTGAGCCATGTCGAGTTGTTGGTAGATGTTCCTGTAACTAGTCGCTTTCTAAGAAATTTAATGAGCTTTGTATAACACCATTCCAACTATTTTCACATAATTAGCTAGCCCAAAATTAGCCCAATTAAAGCAAATTAGGCCGATTTATTAGAGCTTCAGTATCGTGTGACAAGCAACATCATGTGATTCTGTCAAAGTTGATTTACAGTTTGCTGCTTGTCTGTTTTGGCATGCTCCCCATGGCCTTGGCCCTATCCCTAAGAACAAATTTTTGTGTTTTTCCAGTGGACGTCTTTGGTAGATCTTGGAAAACGACAGTGCGAGGAGCCATGAAATGAGGCAAGCGGTTCCTGCAATACTTCATTAGTTCCTCGGAGCTAGCATCGCAGCCATCCTTTAACTTGACAAAAGCACAAGGCGTCTCGCCCCAATAGTCATCCGGTCGTCCCACCACAGCTGCTTCAAGCACTGATGGATGGCTGAAAAGTACAGATTCCACGTCAATTGTGCTAATATTTTCACCCCCGGAAATAATAATGTCTTTCGATCTGTCTTTTAATTCAATATAACCGTCAGGATGTTTCACCCCCAAGTCCCCACTTCGAAACCATCCACCATCAAAGGCATCCTGGGTTGCTTTCGAATTTTTCAAATAACCATTCATCACAGTGTTTCCTCTAAACATGACTTCACCCATTGTTCTAGCATCTGGTGGCACACTCTTCATGGTTGCAGGATCTTTGATATCCACTTCTTCCATTCCAAGATGATGCAATCCTTGACGGGCCTTGATCCTTGCCTGTGCTTCCCGAGGCAATGAATCCCATTCGGGTTTCCAGGAACAAACTGTTCCAGGTCCATAGGTTTCTGTCAAACCATAAGAATGTGTCACCGCAAAACCTAACTCTTCCATACTAAACAGCACTTGTGGAGGCGGAGGGGCACCTCCTGTCATCACTACTACCTTCCCAGGGAGCGGCTTTCTTTCACTAGCTGGTGCATTTACGATCATGTTAAGAACTGTAGGTGCACCACCTAAGTGGGTTACCTTGTACCGAGCGACATTATAAAAAATTACCTTCGCATTGACAGTCCTCAGGCAAACATTTGTTCCACCCACAGCGGCCACAGCCCACGTGTAGCACCATCCATTACAGTGGAACATAGGCACACACCACAGATATGAAACCATTGAGGTCATCTCACTGAATAGAGCTACAGCCAGAGAATTGAGATATGCACCTCGATGGCTATAAACCACACCTTTTGGGCTTGAAGTGGTGCCAGAAGTGTAGTTAAGGGAAATGGGAACCCATTCATCTTTTGGTCTTCTAACTTCAAAATCCAGTTTTCCCTTTGCCACAAGACTCTCATATTCTAAGTTTTCATGAGCGGGAATAAATTTTCTAACCCTACTGCACTCGAGGATTATGACTAGCATGGGCAGCTTGGTTGAAGACTTTGCTAGAATTTCAACAGCTCCACGAGCAGTATCCAGTAACTGATAATCTACAAAAAATATTTTGGCTTCTGAATGCTTCAGTAAAACTGCCACTGTGCCTGAATCATGGCGTACATTGAGCGTACAAAGAACAGCTCCAGCCATTGGGACACCAAAATGTAGCTCATACATTGCTGGAATATTTGGGGCCAATGCAGCAACCTACCCAAATGGGAAAATGAAAAGAATAAAGATAAATAAATGCTGGACAAGGCACAAATGAAATGGAAAGTCATTTATCAGCTCAATGTCAGATAATGCTTTTCTTTTAGGTATTACATGGCTCTAGAGTATTCAGGAATTGCTAAAATATAGGAAAAAAAAAAAAAAAAAAAAAAAACTTATAATCAGATGGCAAACTCGTTGGAAAAAACTCTACATGCAGAAATCACAGCATGAAAAATTTTCAGTGAAAAACCATTACAACCAAGAATGAAAAATCAATAATCAAGAGCAAGAAAAGACATATGGGTAAAAACCTTAGACTTACAACGTCTCCACGAGAAATTCCCAAGTCAGCAAGCGAAGAAGCAAGCTTGATACACCTTTGATGTGTCTCTTTCCATGTGTACTGGACATCCTCATAGACAACAGAGAGTCTGTCCCTGTGAACAACAGCTGAGCGCTCCAAGAAGCTTACCGGAGACAGAGCAATGTAGTTGGCGGAGCATCGAACTGTACCTTCCATCCCTATCGTCAGCACTTTTGACAAGAGCTTTCTTCAAAGAGTCCTGAATCAAACAATCACACACACTATATATAACATCAGGCTTCGAAGAACAAAAACGGGGCAAGAAAGTTTCGTATCATAACGCACTCCTGCACAATAAAAACGCCTCTCGAAAAACAAAAGATAGTTTTCAACTACAGGTGAAATAAGATCCCAAAAAAATCATAAAAAAATGAGATGAAGCTAACTTTGCTGCACCCAGATTGTTTCCGTTTCAACTTTTTCATAATGAATGTATATGCACAACAACCAACGACCAATACAGCTGAAACATCAAACCAAAATAACTAATTAGCAGGAGATAGAATCAGGAAATGGGAAAGTTGATTTGATCCTGAGCCATTAAAGGATGCTCTCAGGCTCCAACCTGAACAATTACTAATAAATACCTTTCTTGCTATTGACACTGTGAGTCTGAGAAAAAGCCAAGTTTTGTAGCTGGTGTCTGTGTGTCTGAATTAGACGAGAAAATTTTCCTAAACTTTTTCAAATGCCAATTCTTCTTGTTTTTCTTGTTACAAACAGAATACTTTTTCAACGGAACATGTCCTCATTCAAAATATTTTGGGTAACGAATTAGATGAATCGATGTTTAGCGTCAATAATAAGTATCACATTTACAGGAGATAAACACTTAACAACTCTCAACTGGTATGCCCAGTTCTACAATATATTCTCATCAACATATACCTGTAACATCATCAAGAAATTAATAGTCAAGATATGATACATGTGAGAAACTTTATTTTACATAGAATCCACATTTCATACATGCGAAAAATTTTATTTTATATACAAATCACGTTTCTCTTATTTATTATCAGTAATTTACTAATCTTCATGAAATTTATTACTTCATGGAATAGACATGGATGATATATCTACTGATCAACTAAAAACTAGACACACAACGACCCAAACAATAAAAAATTGCTTTCTAAGTTGTGGAATATCACCGCAAAAGCATGCACTCAAATGCAAACTCACTATCACAACCTTCTAAGAAATGTTCATTGGCATCACACACCAAGCGGCGTCAAACTATTCTGGTATTGGTAAGTTGAAAAAATTAGTGAACTCCCTTGTCGCTGCCTTATGCAACATATCAAAAAGATTTTCTTTCTTTTCAGTCTTAAAAACTATTTTCATATTTTCAATATAATGCCGCACAAAGTGAAACTTAAAGTCTATGTTTTTTTGTATGAGTATGATAAACTTTGTTTTTGACCAAATGAATGCATTTTGACTATCACAGTGCACACTAGTATGGTTTAGAAACAATTCCAAGTTCTCAAGCAAACCATGAAGACAAATTCCCTATTGTCGTGCATCATACTTCTATGGCAATAGAACAATTGTAGATCATAAAGTGAATTTTCAACTCATTGGTATTTTACCAACTCTAAACTCATAGATAATATTTAACGATATTTATCTAAATTATCAATGTAATCAAAATCAACATAATCAACTACAAATTGATTGAGATCACTATCATTTTAAAAACCCAAACCACTGTAAATATTATGTAAAATGCTTTATAGATATTAGTTTACAACTTGTCAATGTCCTCTACTAGGGTCATGCATAAACCTATTCACCATACTAAGTCAATGTCCTCTACTAGGGTCATGCATAAACCTATTCACCATACTAACTGTTTGTGATATATTAGGTCGTGTACAAATCATTACATATATCAAGTTATTCATTATATAATAATATGAAACTTTTGATATATATTCTTATTTAGTATCAATCTTCGAAGATAACAATGCATTTAGTTTAAAATGAGAAAAAAGTGACATGTTTACTATCTTTGAATCTTCATAGATACTAAAATGTTGCAATATCTTCTCTAAATACCATTTTTAAGTTTGACTAACCTTGCTTTTCTTTCTATCTTTGCAAATCTCTATGTCAAGAATATTTTTGACTTCACTCAAATCTTTCCTTTCAAACTCTTAAATCAATTAAGATTTTAATACATCAATTTTTAATTATTTACTAAAAGTTATTGTCATATCATCGACGTGCGAGAGTAAACAAAAAAAAAAAAAAACTATCTTGTATCTTGTAAATTTACACACATTGATCAAACAAGTTGTTTTTGTTTTCATAACCTAACATACATAGATCAAATTACCTATACTATTATCGTGATAACTACTTTAATCTATATATGATTTTTCAATTTAAAGACTCATTTTTCTTATTAGTAACCCTATAACCATTTAATTGAGTTATATAGATTAACCATATAAGGCTTATAAGCACAACAAACATGCATATGAATTTCTCATTTTAGCCTGTTATATGCATTTGATGTCGGTTGCACTGGAGATTCTTAAGATAAAATCTCCTCTCTATCCAAAGTACTTTCATTAGTCATTTGAGAATCACTCACTATCCACATCTAGTCCAACTTTACTTTCAAACTCCACCTATTGCAAAATTTCCTTGTTTTGATATTCCCTTTAGAATTTGGCTCATTAACTTTTTTCTTTACCAAGACAGATTCATCAAAAGTCACATTTTGCTAAAAGCAATCTTCCTGCGCACCAAAGACTACATCCATTTACATTAGTAAAATGACCCAAGAATAATGTCTTTTTGGCTCTTAGATTTTTTCACATGATAATATGTAGTGACACCAAAAATATGTAAGAAATTATAACCAGTAGTAGGTTTTTCAGACCATACCTCTATTAGTCTCTTGCCTTCAATTGCAGCTAACAATAGACGATCAATGAGTTTACATCCATGAGCAATTGTCTCGGCCCAAAGTCTTTGCCTGGCTTGGAATTAGACAACAAACATTGAATTTTCTCCAATATACTTTGATTCATGAGTTCTACCATCTTATTCAGTTGCAGTATATTTCTGACAGTAAAGAGTTTGATAATTTTTTTATCTTGGCAATCTTACGAGAATAGATGACTCTTATGTTCATCATCCTATCGAGTAATCATATTCTACTTTTATATCAATAAAACTCAATCATTAATACCTAAATTCATACTTATTATAAGTCATATAATGATGTTTCTTTTGTATACATGGTGCCTTGTTAAAATCCTGCTTCCATGAATGAATGAACAAAAAATGATATATGACCAAAACATCACATGGAAATATTGAACATGTCCATAAAATCTCAAAATTCTTTGCTCATGTTAAATAAAACCTCATAATTTTCAACTCAAGTAACATGATAAGTTTAATCATTACAGATAGAAGCCAGTTTTAAGTCCTTTGTCAAAGAACTGAGCAGACTTTCTTGACAAAATCAGGACCTGATGGTGCAGGTAACAAAGTACTTCAGATGTGGATAGGGGAATTATTTAAAATAAAATGAAATGCCTGTTAATCTGGTGTGGCCAATAAGATGAAATGTTGAAATACACAATCTGCCATCTAGCTTTCGTTGGTTTTTTAAGATTAAATCCACGGATATGGCTTCAAATCCATAGAAAATTCCAAAACTAAAAGCAGCCAACAACCTTTGTTCATTAACAACAAACCACATATGGTACAATACACTGTCCTTCAAGCAGGGAGGACAAATGTAAGATGCCACAGTAGGCATCTAATTACAGACTGAGAGGCAAGTTTTGAGTCTCTGTACCAGTGCCTCACATGGTTTTATTGGAATCTGGACAGAGATGTTTACACAATCACTGGAGAGAAATAGGTTGTAACGTTTCTCCCATTCGAATCAATATATATACAGCAAATTTATCTAAGCTGGAACAGGCTCAGGGACTCTGGTACTGTCAGCATATGGAGACAAGCTGTCATAGTATTCCACCAGCACTTTCCAGCCAGCAGGGCACATAAACCCATCAGGAGGATTCTCTTTGTTCTTTGCTAGTGTTCGCATCTGTAAAATGCAAGGCCATGTTAAATTATGCAGTGAAAATAGACATTCAGATGGAAGGAGGACAAGCCATATTATGTAGCGAAGATAGAAATAGATGAAACATCTCTTTCAATAGCTTTGTGGAAACTTATAAACAGAAGCAGCAGCAGCAGTTTTATGAAGAGAAAGGTACCTTGGTGCCTGATATGAAGAGGAAGTCCTGAGGCCTTGATGGATCAAAGAACGCCATTTTACCTTGGGTCTTGTCATATGCTGCAACCTGAAGCAGTACCAAACAAATTAATCACCATGAAACATTTACTTAAGGGAAGCATTAAAATGAAATGTTAATGGTAGATTTAATACCTTGAAAGGAAGGATGTTCAGTCGCTCTAGTCCAGGAGCCATGCTCAATACCTTCTTCCCATGGTCAGCATCATATAGATCTCTCTTCTCAACAGGATGGCTCATGCCAGCAGGGTCCCTACCAACAATGTAAAAGTTAGCCCCAGCATTAATCCGGGCTTTTGCATGCCACTGCACCTCAGTTGGACCAGCATAATGCATGGGAGAGGGAAATATGGAAACCACAGTGGTTTCTGGATCAAGCACACCGTCTTCAAGAACCTAATAATACATCATCATTAACACTGAAAATTAGCTTACATTCATGTCAGGCATCTGTGTAGTAATTTAAGTAGACAAAAACCATCATCATATTCAGCTCCCAGGCTTTCAGGTTCATGATAATATACGTAGTTGCTCTTCACAAATTAGGTGTATTATTTTTCCTTTCTATACCAAACTTAAGTTTCCCAACGTGTTTTTTTTTTTTTTTTTTTTGGTGAAGAGGAATGACTGAAATATTATAAGCAGAAAAGAGAAAAACAGAGATATATCCATTTCAGGTTCCTGCTTCTCCTTGCCAAATATTTGATGTTCAACTTAATAAAAGCAAACCTGTCAAAGTAATAGGTCAAACTACTGATCTAAATACCTTTTCATGTTGCTTCATTCGCCAACTAAGGGGAACATCATCTGCCTTTGTGTAGCCTCCCAAGGGATGAAGTAAGAGGATTGGGTTCTTGTAGCCCATCTCAAGGAGCCGCTGACGAGTATCAGTCATCAACAAAGCATGGCCATTATGCACAGGATTCCTGAGCTGGAAAGCAAACACTGCATCGGCATTGCGCTTTGTGAATTCTTGACGAAGTTGTGCAGGTGACAATCGATAGCGATCAAGACCATCATGGTACTTGATTGGTTCCATAACCTCCAAGTCACCTCCAATCAACCAGTTTCCAGCATTAGTTATTGCCTGATCAACATAGGGTAGACCAGGGGCAGTTGTTCCCCATGTTCTAGCTATCCTTTCTTCTTTCAGGTGCTTGTAGATCTCAATGCTGAAAGACCCAGTAATAAGTAAATAAATGAGCATGATTAACTTTGAACTCCTATCATCCGGAAATCGGTAATACTATGGCAAGTAAAGTAATAACAAAGTCAAACAAGTCCCCAATTCATGTTAATTTTTTCCTAAAATATATGGTGATCCATGTATATGATAACCTAGAGACGGTAAGAGAAATAGAACAAAAAAATCAAATACTGCATCATATTCAATGCTATGTTAAGAATGATTAAAATGGTAAGTGGCGATACAGGAGAAAAGAATAAAGAAAATTTTGGTCGTTTTTGCAGGATTTTCAATTCTTTCAAATACAATGATGTTGGGGTAATTTTCAAAACAAGGGATTGCAAGATAAAGAGACGTGGCATTATGTCATGTCAATCAAACTCATTTATTATGCAGTTAAAGTAGACTTTTCCCTATTCATCCCTTCATTTTTCATGTGTACGCATTTAGCAAAATGTTTGAAGTCTAAAACAGATAGAAAAAAACTTGATTAAGTTAATTTTATATCCATGAAACAAACATATATTTCCCAGTGATAAAGAAAAATGAAAAAAATGTATGATCACATAGTACTTTCAATGATATTTAAGTATTGAAACTTCCAAATCTCAATATCAAAGGCCATATGCAACAAAGTCGTAACTAATAAGTCAACAATGTCAAATACAGCATCAGTGAAAATGACCCTTATAAAAAATATTATGATTCTTGTCCGAATCAAATACTTTTACTTATGACCCCAGACCTGGTGAAGTATAAGAAGCCTGTTTTGTCAAGTGCGGAAGACATATTGTAACTTTGTGGTGAAATTTTAAATCAAATCAATACACACCAACAAACTAGTTAGAACTATTTTCACTGCATAGTTATGGAAAAGGAGAGCAGTGAGATATGACTTATGGAAAAAATTAAAATAAATAAATAAATACAATTCCAGTTCCTCAAAGATGTCCGGTATCCATCTCTTCCTACCATAAGCCAAATTGAATATACTAAAAACACTTTAAAGAGAAATGATTAATTTTTTGCCATAAAATCGTCTAACAGAAAGAAAGCCATTAAAAACTTGTAGACATGACATGTAAGTCTTTTAAACATCGCAAAAGAAAACTTAATCATGCAAATTAAATTTACTGAAAATTTGACAGAGGCTTCTAAAAGTTCTTACTCGCTCAGAATCGCAACAGTGTTATCATCAGAGTCGACGAGAGCGACGCGGGTAGATCCACCGACCCGCTGCTTCTGTTCGTCGTCGATCGCCAAAACGATCGGCACTGACATGTTAACAACCGACCCGTCATCCAAACGGAGCGAGTTGAAATGAAGAGTTTGGAGGAACTCGGATTCTCTCATGAATCCAGCGAGAGGGCTGGCCCACCCTTCGCCCAACACGTGTACCCATTGAAGATCAATCCTTGAAAGCTTAATTCTCGGCAAACTTAAGGCCTCTCTCTTCTTAACATCCACGAGAGATTTCTCCACAAAGAGCTCCGTCAGTTCGCCACCGTCCGGTTCGATCAACGCAGAGCGAATTCGAACACCGAAATGCGCGGTTTTGGGCTTGATTGAGAGAGTGTAAGCAGGAGCGAAATGGAAAAGTTCCGATTTTCTCAGAGACTGAGAAGGGAAGGACGTTTTCGTAAAGAAGGTGGACATGGTGGCCATGGTAAGGACACAGAGCGGACCCAAGGTCGTTGCTTGACTATTGATTCCGTTAAATAACAGAGAAGAAGGGTAATTTGGGAAATTAGAAGAAATCACAATGACAGTGAAGAAGGGTATTTGTGAGAATGAACCTGGACACTTATTTCACAAATAAAGTATTATATTTAGCCTGCGATTCAATTTGGGCTACTATTTCCCTCAAGTTCGAATACAATTCCAAAACTACCCTTCTTCGGGTTTGGGGCAAGGAGAGCAGGCGCTGTCAGCCGCCGAGGTTCTAGGAATCTTCTTCACAATCATGGTGGGAAAGTGTATATGCCCGTTTTAGAGTCCAGGTTCAGTTTGGCCGTACAGTGCACATATCAAATACAATACATTCTTCTTTCTTCATCGGCCATGGTCACCGAACACTTTAAGGCTTTCATATAGTGGCATATAAAGTAATATTATTAAAATGTTTAACATTGTTTAATTTTTTTTAAAATTTTCTCTCTACATTGTATTATTCTATTTTTGGCGATATAAATTAATATTTTTAATTACACGGCCCTAGGTTAATAGAAATGATAATTTCGGCTAAAACTTCAAAATATAACATTATTTATATCATGGCCAATTTTTTAATAAAATATAATATAATATTTATATTTTTAATTTATTATGCTTCTAAAAGTGTAATTTTATTTTTTAAATTATTAAAGAATATATTAAATTTAAAATTTTCAAAAAACACCTCAAATTTTAAAAAAATCCCTTAAAATCTCACTAAAATTCCTAAGGATTTCAAATTTTATAGTTTGCCCCTATACATATAATTATATGTCATTAACACTCTTATTTGTATTTATACTAATCAATTGTTTATTACTTTCAATTAAAATTAATATAATTTATCATAAAAAAATATTTAATAAAATTACAAGAGTACAGTGTTATTTAATTTAAGGGTATTATTGATAAATTTTATTAAAAAAATTCAAATTTTGTTAACAAATTTAATTTATATATAAAATTTTAGTTTTTTTCAAATTTAATAAATAATATTATATTATTTTATCAACTTTGTACGAGAAATAGTTATTTGAGCTTATAATATAAATAAAAAATCTACACAAATCAATGTGATATTAGCAAAATTGTAATGAATTTATAATAAATTTAATTTTAATAATTTTTTAATTACCAACAACATTAATTTTAATAACTTTATATAATTTAAATGTAAAATTTAATTAATAAATTTATTATTATGAATTATTTAATAAATTTTGTAAAAAAAAATTTCTAAAAATAATTTTTGTAAGCGCAATTATTTAAAATAAAAATTAATAAGATTTTATATATTTTTGAAAATTCCAGCAGGATCAAGTGCCCCTGGTGGAATCAGGCTATTGAAAACTTTAATTATTAATAAATTAAAGATCATCGATTAAGGACGGAAGGATGGTGGAATATCTGTCGGATACCATTTCAATAAAGCGCTGAAAACAATCGAAACGACAACGTAAACTGGAACTTTATGTTCTCTGACATCTGCAAATACGTATTTACTACCATTTTAAAATCCTTTTCATTCCTGTCTTTTACTTCCAATTTAATATTCAAATCTATCCCACACATAATAAAAAAAAATAGAGTAAATCCGAGAAACCAGCTAGATAGCCGTTGGTTGAGAGGGAAAAAATATTATTTCGAAAATTTATATTTTATTATTTTATATAAATTTAACTAATAAAAAATTTTAATAATTTTTAGTTAATAACAATGATATAATAAATAATATATGAGATAATATGATTTTCATTTTTATCTTAAATATTAAAAAATTATCAAAATAATTTTTATTTTATTACAATTTTATCTTTAACATTAATTTTTTTATAAAATTATTTTCATTTTTAATGTCCTTCTAATATATTTAAAAATAATAATTACACTCTTAAAATAAAAAAATTATGAGAGTAAATGTCATATAATCATATGTTTGAAAGATAATTTTAAATTTTAAAATTCTAAGGGGTTTCTACGAGTTGAAAAAAGTTGGAGGATGGTGTTGAAAATTTTAGACTTTCAATATGGACCCGATGGTTTAGAAAATGACAATATCATTGCTAAAAAATAAAAACAAATTAAATTAGAGATATAAATGTCATATAATCATATTTTTGAGATAAAGGATAAATTTTAATAATTTTAGAGGTGATCATAATATTTTTAAGGGGTTTTGAAATTTGAAAAAGTTTGAAGTGTTTTTGAAAATTTTAAATTTCAGTATTTACATAATAGTTTAGAGTGTTATTTCATTAAGCATTTCTTACCAAAATCAATTATCTTGCTTTACCTAACCAGCTTGGAATGCAACTTACAATGGTCGAGGTTTCTTCTTAGCAAGCTCTTTTCTATTGTTGCAAGTTCAAGTCGTAAAGCCTCAGCTCTAGCTTTGTACTTTAAAGTAGTCAATTTCTCTTTTGCTAGAGATAGCAATAAGCCAGATAAAGCTCTATCTTAATCTTTGTCCTTGACATAAGGACTTTTTTTCCTCCCCTTGTATGTGGGTAAAATTCACCCCAATTTTCCCTTTTCATTTTTTTTAGAAAAATAAAGAAATATTTAGTAAGTGTCAGACCATATTTGTGATAATTTAAAATTTTTAAAAGTAATTCAATATTTAAAAATTTAAGAGATAAGTAGAAGAGGGAAAAAACTGAAGAAAAATTAATCATCCTCGTTTTTGTCTCATTTCTTATTGGAGAATTCTCTTTTCATTCTTAGAGAAATTAACCGAATACACAATTTCATAGATTGAATTATCATTTCTATCATTTACAGTCGTGAATATTTGATTCACTGATTATCCTATCCATGAGCGAGATGCTCTTTCACTCTTTGCCTAAAAAGTTATAATTAACATTTTCGTAAAAAATAGGCTTCACATATATGAGCTTGCTTTACAACAGCGTAGGCTTCTCTTCAACAAGTTCTTTTCCTTAGATTCAACCTTCAAGTTCAAGCTATAAAGCCTTGACCTCAACCTTGTGACTCTACTTCAAAGCAACCAATCTTTCCTTGTAGCTGTAAATATGTGACTTGCTAACTTCATCCTATCCTTAAGAGAGCTACATTCTTGTTTTTCATCCAAAATAGGATGATTCTCTTCGTAGTGAAGATGAAACATGCTCAAGAACTAGAAAAGGGACAAAAACAATAATTAGTTATAACTTGAAAGAGAAATCGATAAATGACATAAATGAAAGTGTAACAACTCACCTTAGTGCCACATTTTGCCAAGATCTTGAACTTCGTAGACATGGGAATCTCTTAGAATCATGTCTAGGTTTCTTTTAAGATAAACCTCATCATCATCAAAGCTATAAGGTGACACAAAGCCAACCCCAATAATTGCTTAACATCATGATTTGAGGAGAAGGAAGAAGAACACGTCTCCTTTTCAAAATACGAGGAGTCTGCTTAAGGCTATCTCAATAACTGCATTAGGAACATCATCAAATCATGACCTTTTCTTCTTTACTTTCATGAGCCATTTTCCCTTACTCATAATAGGATCAAAGAATTGTTTTTCTCGTACCCATTGGGAATCCAGTGAGTAAACAAGAAGAAAGTAGAATTGGCCTTTTTATAAGAGGGTTTAGATTTTGAACTTCTATTTCTTGTCATGGATAGTTGAATAATGTGTGATGTTGGTCTTATTATATATACATAGATAAAAAGAGAAGAAAATTAAAGATTATTAAATAATGAAGAATTGATATATAAGCTTTTGTGACATAGCCATAATTGAAAATACATTTTATAAAGTTCCAAAAACTCATCATTTCTATCGTTGGTGAAGAAAACTTTTTGATTAATACAAGAAATAGGTTTCCATCTTAAAAAATTTTCATAGGACTTAAAAGAATATCAAAAACTCAAAAACTTGCTAAAAATCTTGGGTAAAGGAAAAAAGGGGGTTGTATAATTGTTTTTAGATAGGCAAAATAAGATTCAATAAGAAGCAATTCTGATCATCCAACCTAAATCTATGGCACATGTCATCAATCTGATAATGCACACAAAACTTGTCTAACAAGAATTCATGATGATTTAAACCATCATAATAGGTGCACAATGCAAAACATGCAATACGTCAAATGCATAAATAGAAAGGTCATATTTATGACGTGCAAAACGACACACTAAATCTTCACATGTCATCCATTCATGTAGAAAAGCATAATTTTTTGAAGCTTTACTCACACTCTAAAAACAAAAGACAATTATTATATATTAAAACTCCTCTTCAATTAAACTTACGAAACGACACTCATAAGATGACTTACGAAACGACATAAGATGACAAAGCATCATAAGGCAATAAGCCTCTTTAAAGTAACAAGCTACATGGATAGAGATTAAATATATCTTTTACATGTGCATCAATTTGACATGTAGAAAAATCTTATCTTGATATAACGATCAATCAAAAAATATTTCTCTCTTATGTTGTGTATATTATTTAAAAGTAATTACTTCCTATTAAATTGAAGTCATATAGTTATTTTATTTCCATATGAAACAAAAAATAAAATTAAAATTAAATTTAATGAATATAACATATAAAAAATGAAACTCTACGTATTTATCTTATAAATATAAAAGATTACGTGGAGTTAAAGGGTTCTCAATAATCTTCATATACTATATATCAGAACTCTTTAAGATTTGCCTGAGAGAGAGAGAGAGGTAAATAAGATAACTACAACAAAAGATTACACAAATTTAAAAATCTTATAACACACCACACTATTATTAATTTCTCTCATAATATGGTGAGGGGACAAAATTATTTCATTAACTTTAACGATTATTATTATTCAACTTTTTAAGTACTTCAATTCAACCGCTCAATCATTTTGTGATAAGTCAACTATATTGATTTCAAATCAAATACATGGGCAGCCACTTGCCGGTGGAAGTCTATTTTGTTCCATATCAATTAGTATCAAAATTTTGCCGCCACAAAATAAATAATTTCTAAACCAATTAAAAATACTATTAATGCCCACTAAGCATTCGATCAAACTTAATCACATCTTGTTTTGATAAGATAATTATATTTCTTGACTTAATCATTTTTGTATAAAAACATTATTTCAGAGTTGTGATAAAATTATCCATTTTAGTTTGAGACTGTTTGCTGGTATTTGAAAGGCAAAAGACTTTAAAGTATATTTCACACTCAAAAGAACTATGTGATGCAACTTGGCTCAAAATCCCAAGTTCTCGCCCCTGACTGCTCGCCCAAATAAGCCGTGTGGGCAGCAAGGTAAAGGCAATAGGCCATGCCTTTTTCGCCCACCGAACTCCTCTCACTTAGGACAAGCAGGAAGTGGCCTACTCATTTACTCGGATGCATCTCTTGATCACCCAAAAGAAGCCTATTGTCAGAAGCCCAAGATTCGAAGACGGAGCAGTGGGTTGAGTCGGCACATTGGACTCTACCACAAGACTTGGAGCGGCATGCCCAATGTGCATGAATAAGGTGTTACGGGATTGCCTTTGGATCAAGTGTGAAAACAGGGTGAGGAGAAAGAAAATTTGATTGCTACCAATAATCCCGGCAAGAACAAGTTCCATCCTTAAAATGATGAAACCTGTTTCGATCTCTTACTATAATCTCTCTCTGATAAATAACCGAAATAAGCTTACTACTACCATGGCAATCGCTGCAAACTCTTAAGTTTTTGATAATCCGGATAGGAATTCTGGATTCAGATGCAATAAGAGCAAATGCAATTGCTAACCTTTCACTATGGTAAGAAAGTGCATCTTCCTTTTCTTCTTCTTCAATGTCAAACAACACTTCTTTAGTTCTTGGCTCGTGTCCATGTTCTAATAATCTCTGGTTTATCTCTTCCAGCTTCGAATAAATCTCCTTCGTAGATGGGTGTGTTTTATCTCCTATGAGAAACTCATGCATACTTCCATTAATCTCAACTAAACTACTTCCCGGCATTTTGTTAACACCATTATCTTTCATTAGTTTCCTGACCCTTTTTACATCTTCCCATCTGTTTATTTTTGCGTACATGTTGGATAAAAGCACATAGTTGCCACTTGTCTCTGGCTCCAATTCAATTAAGCGCTTTAACGCAACTTCACCAATAGCTAAATTGCCATGAACTCTTGCCGCTCCTAGTAAAGACCTCCATAAAATGGCATTGGGCTTCATGGGCATTTTTTTAATCTTTTCTTCAGCTTCCTGGAGCCGCCCAGCTCGAGCCAGAAGATCCACTAGACACCCATAATGTTCAAGTGTTGGGTCAATTCCATAAACCTCTTTAATCGAGTCAAATATTTTGCAACCTTCCTCCACTAACCCAACATGTGAACAGGCAAACATTGTCACCACAAACGTTACATTATCAGGCAATAGCCCTTCAAATCTCATTTTCTGATAAAGGTCGAGTGCCCGTTGACCGTAACCGTGAACTGCAAACCCTCCAATCATTGCACTGTAGCATAACGTGTCCCTTTGAGGCAAATTATCAAACGTTTGATATGCTAGAGTGAGACACCCACACTTCGAATACATGTAAATCAGAGAGGTACCCACATGGCAGTTTAACTTAAGATTGTTCTTAACTACATAAGCATGAGCCCAGACGCCTTGACTAAGAGCACCCAAATCAGAACAAGCACTTAAAACTGCCACAAGGGTAATTTCATTTGGCCTGACCAAAGAATTTTGCATCTCAGTAAACAAATCCAAAACCTCTAAAGACAAAAAAGAATCCTCATTAGTTAACCCACTAACACAACTAGCACTATCACTAGCATTCCGTGCATAGGCAGTTAATATAGAGTTCCATGTGGCTAAATCTGGGTTGCTAATTTGATTGAACAAATACCTAGCCACATCAAATTTACCCAAACTGGCATAGAAATTGAGCAAGGAAGCTTGGACATAATGATCATAATTGGGTTCAAGGAATTTCAACACATGGGTATGAAGGGCTAAACCACAGAGGAACCATGGGTGAGACCCACATGCCTTGAAGAGAGAGGGGTAAGTAAAACTATTGGGTGCGAGGTTTTTGTGAGTGAGGATACGGTTATAGAGACCAAAGGCTATGTGGGTTTGGTTTTTGTGATGGGTTATTATTGATGAAATGAGAATGTTGCAAAGGAACACCGTTGGGTTTTTAATTTGGTTGAAGATGGTGAGTGCATAGGTCAAGTTCAAAGGGGAGGCCGAGAGGAGGATTCTACTAAGAGGATATGTGTGAATATTGAGACCGGTGGTGATCATTTGGGCATGCACTTGCTTGAGTGCGTAAAGCGTCTTGCATTTTTCTAAGAGCTGCAGCGTCTGGTGGTGGCATTTTGGGTTAAAAGATTTCATGAATTTGGTGTCATTTGGTAGACCAAATTTACTCCTTTCTTTCTGATGTTTCTCCGGAGGAGCTTGAGTTTGTTAGCTGTCCCTGTGGCTCAATCTTATCCTAGCTTGGTTTTTGGGCTTCAGCAGTAGAATGAGTTTTTAAGAAGGCCCAATTATTAGTTCCCACCCGAGGTTGGCCAAAACAACAAATTTTTTCTTTCAAAGTTCAAAATTCCAAAAAAAAAAGGTTAAAGATTAAAGAGTAAACCCGATCACAACGAAAAGAAAGAGATAAGACATAATTGATGCATGAAACAAGCAAAAAAAACAGAACTACCAAACAAGAAAACTTAAAAGACAATATAAATAATAATTAATATGTGCACGTACTTAGAATTTAAAGCAAAAGGTTGTAAAATTAAAGGTTATCTGATATGCATGGTAATGTCGGACGCCCCACACATACATATATATAAATTTAAATACGACATTCATAAAAAGGATAATATTTTGTTCGGTTCCAGCTTTTATCATCTCCACTACAAATTTTATAAAGTGAAAGCCATACCAAACCAAACCCAAAACACTTTCCACAAAAATGATGTAACAATTTTTAGCCCTCCATAATTGAACCAAATCCCATTCCCATACAAAAGCAAAAGCATTGTCTGTCTCCATCATTCTTTTTCTTTGTTTTCCAGCTTCCTGTGATTGGTGTTGAATCTGTACTTTTAATCACTTATATGGCCAAATCCCATTTCCCACCTAACATTTTATGAAATGATAAATGTTTACCTGTTAAGTTTTAAAATATCAAATTTCACCTTTCATCTATCTTTGTTAATAAATTCAATTTGAGTTTTTTCAGAAATGATTGTGTATTGCACTTTTGTTGTCGATAATCTCTTTCTTTGTTTGCTTGCTATTCTTTCTTTCCTTTCGTCCAAGTATCTCACCAGCGGACTACCAATATAAATATATCATCAACCATTTTGATAGTGGATTTACTTAGTCTGTTAGTTAAGAAAGATAGCCTAAGCATGATCTAGGATTCTTATTTATTATCAAGATGAACACTTCTTCATTCGATTTCTTCATCATTCCCTCCTTTTCCCTAATCTGTTGAGCCCTCTTGTCCTTCTATCCTCCAATGTTTCCAATGTAATAAGTGATTATATCAACTTATCCATATATTTTTATTAGTTTAAAAATTATTACTTAAACCCCAAAAAATTATTCACCATTGTTCTCTCTTTTTTTAAAGATATAATTGAAATTTTGAAACTTTTTAAGGGTATATTAAAATTTTAAAAACACCCCTAAACTTTTTTTGATGTGTAAAAAATTTTTAAATTTATTAAATCTCTAACATTTTAAAAAATTATAATTCAACCCTCAAATGTACCTCATAAAAAATATAAAAAATAAAAATTTATATCAAATACCATTTTGTTTATGATTTAAATCTTAACTTATTAAAAAGTAATTTTTTTTTTTTTTTATCATCTAAGTCAATTTTGAGATTCAATTTTGTAACATTGAATCGAAAACAATAATTTATTTTAATTTATATTTACTCGATAATTTTTATCCAATAAATTAAAGGGCATATTTGGAAATATATTTTAAAAAAGTGGGAAAAAAATATTGAAATGATTGATTGAATCATCAAATTAATTTAATTAAAAGTGGAAATATGGGTCAAACGTCACATACTCTGACTGTACGGTCTGATAATGCGGTTGCCGGTTGATTATGTGTGAGATCATTGGGGCCCCCACAACAGTAAACATTTTTTGTGGGTCCTAAGAAAAAAACATCTAAAGGACAAAATCTTTTCTTTTTTTTTATTTTTTGGATAAAAAATTTCAAATAATATTTGAATATTTATTTATTTATTTATTTATTATTTTGGTTGGGACAGAAAAGCCCAACGTGCATCTCACAGAAAAGCATATAAGAGTGGGAAATGATTGAAGTATGAGCTATGAAAGTACTTGTATGGGCTTTGGGTTCTGACCGATTTTGCTTTCGTTGAATGATTAAAGGTCTTTTGGTTCCTGCTTTTTTATCCTACACCTCTCTTATACCAATACATCAAAATTCCGTCAAAACGACAAAACATGCCCTCCTCGTTACAATGAAAACGACAAACTCCTCTAGGTTCTTTGCACCACCGTTCGCGACAAAGATTTAATCAATTTTATATGTTATATAATTAAAATTTTAATTTAATATATGATTTAAGAATCATCATTTTTTAAATTTATTCTCGTACATATTTTTATTTAATAACCAAATTTTAATCTGTTAACAAATTATTTTTTATTAATTAATTATTCAAATGAAATAATAATTTTGATTGAAAATACAATAGACTCGACTGTCTGTTCATTATTATAGTATTGTTTATATCATTATTTATTATATTTAGGGTTAGATTTGAGTAGAATTTATTTGAAATTAAAATCTCGATTTCAATATTATTAAGTTCGAATTTTAGTAGACTTTGTTTTGTTAAGGTTGCGAGTTCACAAAATTTGATTTAAATCGATTATAATAATATCATTTTTTATCGATAAACATCAAAACGATAACGTTTTGACAAATTAACTTAAAATGCTATTTAAAATACTTATAAAAAAATTCGATTTGATTTGTTAAACCTCAAGCTCATATGCACCAAATTTACCAAATTTTAGCTCAGGTTTGAGCTTGATTCCTTATTAATTGAGCTGAGTTTGAGTTTACTCAAATTCGAACTTGACTCAATACATATTTAGTTTTAATCGTGCCTAATTCACCACACCTAGTTATTGATTAATGTCACTATTTATCATAACAAAATTTTAATGTTAGAGATTTTTAGTAAAATATATATATATATACACACATTATATCTTTATAATTCATAGAATTTTGGTTA
The DNA here is from genome assembly GCA_026122585.1 of Anacardium occidentale. Taxonomy (NCBI): domain Eukaryota; kingdom Viridiplantae; phylum Streptophyta; class Magnoliopsida; order Sapindales; family Anacardiaceae; genus Anacardium; species Anacardium occidentale. Next base: position 365,767 of record JAJEJH010000023.1, read on the forward strand.
AAATTGTTTAATCTGATTAAAAAAATTATTTTAATTCTTTTTTTACTGTTTAAAAGAATTAAAATTTATTTTTGAGGAAGGCCTTTGGGGTGGGTGTGGCCCAAACCCATCTGGGCCCAAACTGGGGGTGTTTGCCACTGAACCACTTTCTTTGGACCCCACGTGCCTAAACTCAGGACAGTGTTCGGCTTTGCATGACTTACTTAGCGGCCTGAGAAGGGAGGGACAGTGGGCTGGTGCCACCTCTGCACGAAAATACTTTTTACTGTTTAAGGAAAATGGTGAAAACGACAGAGTTTACTCTTTACCAATATTTACCCCTTTCACGTATTCTTTATTATTTAGAAATTTAAAAAGGAACAAAGGTGGCATTTGGTTAAAGAGTAAAGTTAAGGATTTACTCCCTCTCTCTCTCTCCCTCTTTATTTTTTTTTCACTGGTCTACCAAGACAGTCTAAAATTTAGTCATTCAATAAAGTGATAAAAGTTGTCTTGTCAGTTCATTATTGTCAAATAAAAAAAATTGAACAAAACACTCCTCATACGTACCTCCAATGATCAACGGGGGAGGACCGAATTCAAATTCTTTTAATTTAAATATAAATATATTTAATTTGAATCTAATTTAATTAATTAATAATAAATTAAGTTTAAAATTAAAGGGTCGAATGACGTAAAAGTTGTATAGGTAAAACTTTGATAAAATGTTGATTTAGATCAAATCTTTGAAAAAAGAAAAATGAATTATTATATTAAAATCATTTTACGGTAATTCGATTTCATAAATATCCTACTTTTTTTTTTTAGGCCAAAAGATCTTATCCACCCCAACGTTTGATGAAATGCACTTATGGTATTATTAATTTGAGAAAAATTAAATTTTTACCCTGATCAGATGAATTTTATTTGATTTTCTTAGAAATGACTGGTTTGACTTTTATTGAAATTATAAAACTAAAATCAATACTTAATATAACTATAAAAAATTTAAAAATTTATCTTTAATGCTTCTAAAAAGTCAAAATCCAAACCAATTTTAAAAAGTTATATTTTGATTAGATATTTACAGGTGCAAGTATAATTTTAAAAACTAATAAAAGACATATCAAAATTTTAAAAATTTTATAAAAACCCTTGCAAATCTTTGTTAACGTCCTACGGTTTAAAAAATAACAAGTTGCCCCCAACTTTTGCAAAGGGAAATAAAACAAATAAATGAGAAAAAGAAAAATCAAAGAACAAGGGGAAAAGAGCACATTGAAAAATCTTTGCAAATGATCTCTGTACTCTTTTACTTAACGAAATTCATTAATAAAAATAAATAAGGATTAAGGATATAGTTATTTAAAATTTAGAACAGAATTCCTTATTTTAACAAATCTTCGGTGGGAAATAGTTTTTTAGCCTTTTCTTTAATGAAAAACTTTAGGTTTGGGCAGAAGCCCGCAAAAGGTCCAAGAGAAAACACTTGCAAAAAGCGCTTTAGTAAAAAAAAAAAAAAAAAAAAAAGGGGCGGCAAAAGGCTGTGGAACTGGAAGGCACACTACTTTAAAGAAGAGATTGGAATGGAAGGCACACTATACCTTAAAGAAGAGATTGGAAGGCACATGGTGTCCTAATGTACATGTTACCTCATATGGGTTAGTGCCTTGCTGGTAGTATTGCTTTGCCTTTATTATTACTATTTATTTTATGAGTGTCCTTTCCTTTGAATGACAACTTATATTTTTTCCTTTTTGATTACCCATTTTTATATTTCATCATGTATCATGTTTGTATGTTTAGTCACATCATTATCCTCATTATCAATATGGGGCATTCATGTTTCACATATTGATATTGTTTTTGCCCTGTCCATCTTTGAATGTGATTCATCTTTCTCTCTAGTCTCCACCCATCAATTTTTAACTTTGTATTCTTTTTTGCTTATGGCAATTTCATTATTTGTCCCATTGCTATTATAATAATAGACAACTAGAATCTGAATTGTATTCTTCCATCCTCCAAACTTTAAAATGACTTTGTTATTTTCCATGAATTTTGTTCATGTGAACACTGCCTATGGAATTGTATGAAAGTAATATCACCATTGGAAACAACTGTTTTGAGGATGCCCAAATTATGGTTAGATTTAAATCGAACATGTTCAGATTCGTTTTTGAGTTTAACTCGAACAAGTTTGAAACGAATCGAACAAATTCGAACACGAATACGAACCCGAACTGTAATTTTAAAATTCAGTAAATACGAGTCCAAACACCAACTATGCGAACCGAATACAAATACGAATCCAAACTTAAAATAATAATTATTTAATTAAATTTTATTAATTATTTGTATTAATTAAAATTTTTAATAAATAAAAAAACAAATTATACGAATCTAATACGAATATAAGTCAAATACGAACTTAGTTATACGAACCGAATACGAATACGAACTTTGTTATAAAAATATTCGGCAAACATAAATAGGAATTTAAACCCGAACAGTATGAAACAAATTCGAATACGAACATATTACTGTTTATATTTAGTTCGATTTGAATCAAACTCTAGTCCAAATAGGTGGCTGTGATGGCAATAAGGGGCTCTAGCATCCCAAGGAATAGTCCCGGTGGTTACTAGGCTGGTTTTCTCGTCATAAGAGCGAGAGTTTAAGTCACCAAAAAATCATTTTAAGATTAAATTTTTTATTTTAATTGATAAAATATGATTATGACATTATATTTATTTAATATTTATTGATTTAGTGTGATAGATAATACATAAGAGTATTGGTTTGGATTGGATTCCATCAAAATATATATATATATATATATATATCAGGGGTTCTAGCCGGGGAGATCTGGATGAGAGAATGTCACCTAGGATGAGGTCTTTTACCTGGCACCTAGGCTCTTAGTGTTACGTGACTCAAAAATATAACCCAACATGGATGCATGAAGGGGATAGTGACCTTCAACATGTCAAAGGGAGGCTCCAAGACAATCCATAGTTTATGATTTTTTTTTTCCCTTGGTTTTAGCTAGAAACGTCCCAGTTTGTTTATTTTGTTTTTTGACTTGTTTTACTCGTGGGAATACATGTGCCATATTTATTGATACAATTGAAAATATGATCTTAATTCTAGGAATGTATGTAATATATATTTAATTGTAAAATTAAACTGAATTATTTTAAAATTATGGTTTAGTTTAATTTAATTAATAAAATAGTTTAGTTTGATTAATAAATTAAAAAAAAAACGATCTACAGTTTGAGAGATTTCTAAATCGAATCAAATTATAAACTTGTTTGTCGTATATACATTTTATAATCATCTTTCATGTTTATTTGATGTCCTGAATCATTATAATTCAATTATTATTTATTAAGTATAAAATATTTAAAAGTGAAAATATTTAATGGATTTAAACCGTAATCTAAATAGAACAAACCTATATTTTTTTAGAATTTTTTTTTTATCAATTTGGTTTAAAAAATTCATATATCATACCAAATTAAAGTGTATGCGTCTATAAAAAAAAATAAAAATTTGCTAAGTGACTATCTCAAAAAGGAATAATCATTTTTCTGTTTCTGCGTAAAAGGATGGATTGAACAATTTGTGATTCTATTTTTAAATTGAGTAAAACCCACCTATAAATGAATCAATCCACCCTTGTCATGTACCCCTTATGAGATGGATGTATAACGTTTGTTTATACTCAATTATGATTTCTGATAGATTACGAAGTAAATCGATATTATACTATAAACATAAGGTGAGAAGGGTCCCTTCGAAGACCCAGTATTGAATTACCGAGATTGAACAAAAGAGGATGCATTAAAATTTTAATTTGATAATTGGAAATTGATTGAAAAATTAAATAGAATAGAAAGAAAATAATAGAATTTTGCAATTGTGAGAACATATTAAGAAATTGTTCACATCCACACGCGTGCATTGGTGACCTATATTTAAAAGGCCAAAAAAAGGGAAAGAAAATCTGAACAGGATCACAACACATTAATGGTAGACATATGTGATTGTTCTCAAAGCCTCCTTGTTTCATGATGGGGAGAATATCATATTCTTACTCCTTATAATTTATAATTTCTTCATCCATATTCCATCTTCTTCCCATCAACCACTCACTCCCGTTTTATTCCTTGGAACCAAAACGCCAATTCAAAACCAAAGCCTTTGCGGCATATTATTTTTATGGGTTTTTAAATTGGGTCGGGTGCCATTAGGAACACAATGGAATTGTCCCCAACAAACATTGAGATGGGTGGAATAATAGCAGCAGCAATGGAGCAGTGCAAATTTTGGGATGTGTGTAAAATGGGTCTTGTGTTTTGTGGAGAATTGACCCCACCACACCCACACCCTCAAACCAACCTCACTCAAAATAATCCCCTTTCCTTTGGCTGGCCTTAAACATTTACTTGGGAACCTCCCAACTCTCTCCCACCATCACCCTCCACCATTTTAATACCACACAAACCGCACTGGTGACAAAGCCAATCCCAAGTAAGAAAGGACTCATTGCAATACAAAACAAAACAAAACAAAACCCCTTTTCTGTCCAAACAAATTTAGCCCATACCATACCCCACAATCATATTTACCTGGTATTTCCCTTCAGGGAGTCATCATTTTGAGCATTTATTGTATAATGGAACTTTGTGTATGTCCCAGCCTCAGCCCAGCATGCATCCTGCCATTCTATAGTTAATTTGCTTTTGATCTTGTTAATTATTTTACAGACAAACTGCATTCTCTGTGGTCCTTATTACATTGTTTACTTATTTTTTTAGAATTTAATCTTCTGTAATTGTTTGTTACGTGTCAAATTCTTTGCGGGTGATGCCTCGAGCAAAACAGGCTTTAAGCATGCTTAGCCGAAAACAACAGGCTTTTTTAGTGCGCGTAAATCCATCTAAAACTTCAATCGTGGAGCACGACCACTCCCGTGGGGATGACCACACTTAAAAAAAATCCAGAGTGTGTTGACAGTGGGTCAACAAAGTAATGATCAGTGCAGTCCGGGAATCACAACCATCCAAATTAGAATAAGTATGGTTTCATGAAACCTACTTTGATTTCCAACTTTATGTGGGGTCGAGTATCTCTCCAAGTCCAGAGGGTCATTATACACAATCACTACTCCCACAGTCACCCTGTTATCAGAGGCTAAATCATATGTACCTGTTATAATTATCAACCCGCTCCATAGCCATTTCTCCACCGTCCATCATGGGTGAATATTGTAATAGCGTAGACCTGAGTACAGTGGACTAAAACAAGCGGGTGTTGGGTAGGGTGGGGTCGGGAGCATGTAAAAAAGTTGGACCCGAAATTCTCTAATCTCTATATTGTATCGACCGTTACAAGTTTTACATATTGAATCAAGGTGGTAAAAGATGGATGGCGATGAAGTTATGGTACATAATAAAATATACGGTAATATAGTTTTATACGGTGGGAGTCCGAGAGAGAGAGAAAGGAAAAAAGAAAGGGCAGAAATGGAGAAGTCTGCAGGAGAGAGGACTGCAAGTTCGAATTATTCTTCTTCTGTGTATGATTGCTTTTGTATTACCCAGTAGTTCTTTTGGACTTTATATTTTCTCTCTCGTTCTGAGTCATTCTTTGAACACAAACACACATTTTATATATAAATAATATGCTTTTGAAATCTAAACATTTTTCTCATAGAATTTGGTGTTGGTGTTGGTGGTTGTGTGTTATGGGACGTCCCCGAGGCTGCTCGATCAGTCCAGAACCAAAACTCATTGTGCTATGGTGAGAGAAACAAGCTGCTTAAATTGAGCTCAAAAACTACTTAAGAAAAGAGAGAGAGAGAGAGAGAGAGAGAGAGAGAGAGAGAGGGTAAAAAGCAAAGAGAGGATGGAGAAGACTAGCAAGAAAGCCTTTTACACGTGATAAAGGAAGCACTAAAGGCATTTGCATGCGTGTATAAAGATTCATATCATCATCATCAACATCTTCATCATCTTTCCTTTGGAAATTCTGAATCTCTCACTTTCTTAAAAAAAAAAAATTATTTAAAGTATTCTTATGTGAAGCCAAAAACCTCTCTTTTTTTTTAATCTTACTTTTTAGTTCTCCTTTATTACCAAAATCCCTTCTTTTTAAGCCCTTCTCCCTCTCTTTTCTTTCTGTTACCATTTTTCTTCATTCAAGGTGTGACTGCCAGTGCTTGCATCTCTTGCTAGCTCCTTAGCTAACCGAGTTGGTTGCTTGGTTGGTGAGTTTTAAAAGATTTTTTCAACACATTTAATAGGTCATTTCCGCCATAGCAATAAATTTAAGTTTTTTTTTAATATTTTTTGGATAGTGATTTGGCTGCCGTTTTCAATGTTTATTCCTTCTCTTTGTATACTTGTTCTTGTTTAGTTTTGTTTTTTTCTAGGTATTGTCGTTCTCTTTCTATACTGAAAATATATTATTTATTTTTACGCACTTCTTATATTTTCATCTTCCTGGGTTTATTCATCAACCTCTTATGTGGAACTTCTCACTTCTGGGTATTCTCATTTCTTAAGTTCTATTTGATTAGTTTAATTCGATTAAGCTTATCTTCGTCCCAAGTTATGCTCATTGTTGGCTTCCTGATAGAAGCATGTTTATGTGAAGTAGAAGAAAGTAGAGGTTTTCTGTTTTTGATTCTGATTGGTGAGCTAGGTAGTGCTTGGGGTTTCGTGTTTTATTTTCTTCTTTCACATGAAAAAAACGTTTTTGTTTAGCAAAATATATTTCTTGTACATATTTTTTTTTCTTCTGTATGGTCTATGTAATATATAGTTTTTGCGGTGTTTTGCTTTGTGAAACAAAGGTAAATGGTTGGTTTTTCCAGTTTTGCAAAGGAACAGTAATGCTTGTTATCTGTAACAAAGCCTGAACGTTTTACCCATACCGTTTTAATTTGTGTATTCAACTTTGACGCTATTTTAACATCATCATTTTTTCTATTTCCTTACAGTTTCTGCATATTTGGTTAATGTTACTGACATACATTTTCCCTTATTTGTTTTTGATAATTTTCCTGCAGAAATAGGTCCTTCAATTTTTGAAGTAAAGAGTAAAGACTAAAGGGAAAGAAACTGAGATTTTGTTGTCTGTTACATTTGGGTGAAACTGATTATCCACCTGTATTGAGTGTTTGAAACGAAAACCAAAACTAAAGAATGCCTATAAGGCAAATGAAAGATAGCTCAGAACAACATTTAGTGATCAAGACTCACTTGCAAAATACCATGAGTCAAGCTCAGAAACAACCCAAAACTGCACAAAATGGCAAAGGCCCTCCACATCAAGAACCTCAACACTCAAAACCTCATAACCAACCTTCACCACCGACCAAGAATAGAGGAAGAAGAAGAGGAAGAGGTGGTAGAAAATCTGATCAAAGCGATGTGTATATGAGACCAAGTTCAAGGCCTTGTACTGTGGCACATAAGCCAGTGAACCATGATTGTGAGATTGTGGCAAGTAATGCTAATGGGTCTGTTCATTATGGTCATAATTTGTGTGGAATGGAGATGGGTTTTCCTACTTCAAGTAAGTGTCTAAGTTTTGCTCCAAGGCCTGGTTATGGTCAAGTTGGGACAAAGTGTATCGTTAAGGCCAACCATTTCTTCGCAGAGTTACCAGACAAGGACTTGAACCAGTATGATGTAAGTTGTATTATCCTTAATATTCTTTGTGCTAGAGCAAAAAGAATAAAGTTAATTTTTTGCCTTCTGTTTGAAAATTTTTGTATGAATTGGGACCCTTAATCTGACAAATAATAGGTGATGTTGTTGTTTTATCTTATCTTTCTCTTACATTGCTGATGAAAGTGAACAGGTTTCTGTATTTGACCCTGTCCATTTCTTTTATGGCATTTATGAGATATAAAATCGTGACCAGCAATTTCGTTCTTATTGTTTGTGTCTTCTGCCGATCTATATCTTCTTGTTGCAGGTTACAATAATTCCTGAGGTAGCATCAAGAACTGTGAACCGAACTATTATGGCAGAGCTTGTGAGGCTGTACAAAGAGTCTGACCTAGGAATGAGACTGCCTGCTTATGATGGCAGAAAGAGTCTTTATACAGCTGGTGAACTACCTTTTGCTTGGAAGGAGTTTAAAATTAAGCTTGTGGATGATGATGATGGAATCAATGGTCCCAAGTAAGTCGTTTATTGCTTCTCTATGTTTTCCCTCTTTACATCTTACTTTTTAACTTCTTTTCCTTTTTTTACTGGGTCATCTCTTGTTTTATAAGCTTTGATGGGTATTGTTTTTGCTTCTAATGTCTTTTTTTGGTCTGCTGCGGAAATAAAGTTAATTGACCTATTTGAAAAAATTTCAGAAGAGAGAGGGAATATAAAGTTGTGATCAAGTTTGTGGCTAGAGCCAACATGCATCATTTAGGTCAGTTTCTAGCTGGTAAAAGAGCAGATGCTCCACAGGAAGCTCTACAAATTCTTGACATTGTATTAAGGGAGCTCTCGACAAAAAGGTGTAATTTCTCAGAGAGTGTTTGTGACTGTGCTAAATTCTGCAGAGACTAATGATCAATGCCTTAGTTAAGAGTTCTTATTGAATGTTGTTTTTGAACTTTGAAGATACTGCCCTATTGGGAGATCCTTCTTTTCGCCAGATATTAGAGCACCTCAACGGCTTGGTGATGGCTTGGAGTCATGGTGCGGATTTTACCAGAGTATAAGGCCTACACAGATGGGACTGTCTCTGAATATCGGTATATATATAGTAATGTTGCAGAAATTAAAAATAAAAATTTAACTTATTTGCAGTATCAGATTATTTCTCTCACTTTCTCCTTTCTTTTATTCTATACAGATATGGCATCGGCTGCATTCATTGAGCCTCTTCCTGTAATAGAGTTTGTTGCACAGCTTCTAGGCAAAGATGTGTTGTGTAGGACATTATCTGATTCTGATCGTGTGAAGGTACTTATTCTTATATTATTGAAGTGTCTGTTGTTGATTTTTGGTAGTTACTTTGACTGGAACAGTTTTTTCTTAATGTTTACTAGATTAAGAAGGCCCTTAGAGGAGTGAAAGTAGAAGTAACTCACCGAGGTAATGTCCGTAGAAAGTATCGTGTTTCTGGATTGACAGCTCAACCTACACGAGAACTAGTGTGAGTTCTAATCCTCTTTTGTTTAGATTAGAGTATGCGATAATTTTTTCATTTTTATCATTCATTAAGGAAAAAATTTCAAAGTTTACAGCTATTTTTCCCTTGTCTTGTTTAAGGAATCATGGTTTTGATAAGTTTGTGATCACCAAAGTTATATTCTTCAGGTTTCCTGTTGATGACAATTCAACAATGAAGTCTGTGGTTGAATACTTCCAGGAGATGTATGGCTTTACCATTCAACATACACATCTACCTTGCTTGCAAGTAGGAAACCAGAAAAAGGCTAACTATTTGCCTATGGAGGTAGGGAGCCATCCGGAAACTTTATCTTCATGTATCAGTTAAACTATTTATTCTGTTCCATAGTTGTTTGATGGTATCTGTGTATTTTTTATTTGCCAGGCTTGCAAAATTGTTGAGGGACAGCGATATACAAAAAGGTTGAATGAGAGGCAAATTACAGCTCTCTTGAAAGTTACATGCCAAAGACCTAGGGATCGGGAAAATGACATTTTGCAGGTATTATGATAGTATAATATTTCTCCAAGTGAATGGTCAAAACAAAGTCTAGGAAAAGAGAGAAGCTTTGGAATCTTTGAGCTAAAATTAAATCACTAAAGAGTTGTAAAAATTTCTTTAACTCTTCCATTGTCTTTCTTCCAATCTTATTAAATATAGTTGAATGCCTATAACCTGTAGGTTTGAGAAATTTTCTGTTGCATCCATATCAGATCAGACATGGTATTAAACTGAAGATTAAATCTGCTGTACTCTGAAATCATTGGAATCTTAACAGAACTGTATTAGCTTGAGCCTCTAATTGTGGTTGCATTCTCTTAAATTGAGGAATTTTAAGAAATCTCAAGTTCTTAAAAAGAGTGGATTTTTCTGGATATTGAATACAGTGTCCTAGTTTTGGATTTTGAAACAACGTTATTCTTTGCATTTTTCTTGACCAAGCAGACAGTTCAACATAATGCTTATGATCAAGACCCTTATGCAAAGGAGTTTGGGATCAAAATTAGTGAAAAGTTGGCTTCTGTTGAGGCGCGGATCCTTCCAGCTCCTTGGGTAATACAGCCTTTCTTTTAATTACCTGTGAGTTGTTTAGCTAAGGCAGTTGTTGTGCTCATTGTTTTCCATCTTATACATTCCTTCCTGCAGCTAAAATATCATGAAACTGGAAAAGAAAAGGATTGCTTGCCTCAAGTTGGTCAGTGGAATATGATGAACAAGGTATTCTACTTTTTGCTCTGCGATGTTATATTTTTTCCTTACTATATACAGTAAAAATGAATGAAAATTAAATAATTATTCTGTGATGTTTCCTTAGTTTTTTCATCAATTAGATTGCAAATTTCTCATCAACTTGTCTCATATTTAGAATGGTTAAAGAACCCTGGTAAATCTTTATTTCTTATGCTATCAATTGCTAGCTACTCAAGCACACCCCTTTGCAAAGTTAGCTTCCTTAATATAGTAATAAGCTGCAATTTTCATAATGGATCAATACTTTTTCTGGCAATGAATTCCAAAGGGCATCATCATTCTTGTTTTTTGCTTAAGCCCAATTCATTGCATGGCTGCTGATCTTTATCTGCTGCTGCTGCTGCACTTGTGATGTAGAAAATGATTAATGGAATGACTGTAAGCCGGTGGGCATGCATTAACTTTTCACGGAGTGTGCAAGAGAGTGTTGCTCGTGGGTTTTGCAATGAACTTGCTCAAATGTGCCAAATATCTGGCATGGTACATGTCGTCTTCTGTCAGTTCATGCTAATATCAAACTCTTACGGTTTTCTTTTCCCCTCTTTTAATTGAAGTTCTCATATGTTGTCTTCAGGAATTCAACCCAGACCCTGTCATCCCAATATATAATGCCAGACCTGAGCAAGTTGAGAAAGCATTGAAGCATGTTTATCATGCATCAATGAACAAAACCAAAGGAAAAGAATTGGAGCTTCTATTGGCCATTTTACCTGACAACAATGGTTCCCTATATGGTAGGACATATGTGAGGACAACTAGATTATAGACTTATTGTATGATCTTCAACCCACATTGTTGTTCTAATATGTTCTTATCTTCTAGGTGATCTCAAGCGAATATGTGAAACCGAACTTGGTTTAATATCCCAATGCTGTCTCACAAAGCACGTCTTCAAGATCACCAAGCAATACTTGGCTAATGTGTCTCTGAAAATCAATGTTAAGGTTTGATTAATGCATTTCAAATCTCATGCTAAAGCATATCCTTGCATTCATTTATGACACAGACAACATACACTGGTCCTGAGATTTGAGGGCTTCTTCAATTATCACAGACAACCTGATTTGTTCCACAACTAGTTAGTCTGTTACTATTATGAGAATGGCAAGACATTTTTCATATTTATTGTTCTGAAATTTATACCATTGATTGACACGCGCTTTATAACTCTTGTTAGGTTCTCATATTTGCAGATCCTTATGTCCTGCAAAATTACTGATGTTCATTTCCCTCCTTTCCCTTTTCTGCAGATGGGTGGTAGAAACACTGTGCTACTGGATGCTATCAGTTGCCGAATTCCATTAGTTAGTGACATCCCAACTATAATATTTGGAGCAGATGTAACTCACCCAGAAAATGGGGAAGATTCCAGTCCCTCAATTGCTGCTGTATGGTTCTTTACCTAATTTCATTTTTCATAAAATCTCTTCATTCGGGCTTCATTTGTTTAGACATTGTCACTGATAGGTTTTCACCAACTGTAGGTTGTAGCTTCACAGGATTGGCCTGAAGTGACAAAATATGCTGGATTAGTTTGTGCTCAAGCTCACAGACAGGAACTCATACAAGACTTGTATAAAACATGGCATGATCCTGTTCGTGGGACAGTTAGTGGTGGCATGGTCAGGTAATGAAAATTTGTTCTCATTAGTGGTGGACTCTGCCTCACTCCACACACCTTATTTGCATGTAGTAGTATTTATAATGCATATTCTTTTCTGCAGAGATCTTCTGATATCTTTTAGGAAGGCTACAGGGCAGAAGCCATTGAGAATTATATTTTACAGGTTAGTATTGCTAATGTAATGGGTTCATGTGAAATTATATCTGAAACTGTTTGAAGTTTTTTGACACTGGTAGTGCTTGCAGTAGCTAGAATACCCTAAGTTTTCTAGTGGTGTAGTCTCCCAGTTGCTTTGTTTTCATTAGAAAATTTTCCAAGTACTTGTGTTGTGCTAGATAGATGAGACTTTAAGCCATGTCCAATTTTTCTCAGTGTCCTTGAATTGAGTCAAAAGTGATGGATCACAGAAAGAATATTCTGATTCGAACTTTGAAAGTAGTGATCTTAAGCATCTGACTGTACTGATTTTTGCTTACACTTGCTGTTATCTGTGTGATTTATGACATTTTATCCCACCAATATTATACACACACACACACACACACACACACAGAGACGCACAGATGAAAATATATTGTGGAGAGGTCAAAGGGTCCTTGTTTATGTGTTTATTCTGTTCCTATATATTTGTGGATATTGCTTGATATAATTTTTCATGAAGTTATCAAACGGAAATGGAGTTCTAAAGAAATTTTTTGAACAGGGACGGAGTAAGTGAAGGGCAATTTTATCAAGTTCTACTCTTTGAGTTGGATGCGATTCGGAAGGTGAATATTGATGTGCACTATTTCATTTTTCTGTTTTACAACTTAAAAATTGTTGGTGGTTCTTACGCATGAACTTCTTTGCAGGCTTGTGCTTCTCTAGAGCCTAACTATCAACCACCAGTGACATTTATTGTTGTACAAAAACGACATCACACTCGATTGTTTGCTAGCAACCACAGGGATAGGAGCAGCACAGACAAGAGTGGAAACATATTGCCTGGTAATTTTGAAGTCTCTTTGTAAATAGACTGTGGTACATTCATTTTTGGTTTTGTAAGTGCTTTCTGACAACATGCAATATGGGTCTCAGGCACTGTGGTTGATTCTAAAATATGTCATCCGACGGAATTTGATTTTTATCTCTGCAGCCATGCTGGTATTCAGGTATAATTTTTGCATATTATGTATGATACTTTATAAGCTATAATCCTGAAACAACGGGGTTTCCATATAGGAGCAAAAGTGAAAATGTTGGATTGTTCTGAAATAATCTGTTGGCAAGCTAGACTCCCTGTCAGTTTCCTTTAGATTTTTCAAGCGTGTCTTTGTCTAGGTGATTGGAGAAAGAATTCTAGTTTGTCAAACCTTTCTCAAATGAACGACAGTGGGGTAGTAACTAGGTGGTCTAAACCTTTCTAATTGAGATAACTTTGTTATAATGTCAGTTATAACTTGATAGTGGTGCAAAACCCCTAAACATTTGACCTTATGCCTTTGGCTGTTGGATTGAACCATACACATATCAAAGTTTTACTCTTTATCCGAGCCAGCTTTATTGATTGTTACCTCCATTTTCTTATTACACAAGGCTATGATTAATATATTACTAATGAAATAACTTTTGTTGCTTCCTGATGCTCCGTGATTTTCTATGTGCATAAGCACCAGGATGTATTTAAGATGGTCCATGCTGAACACATTAGAGTAGGGTTTCATTTTTATTTTTTTTCCGCATGTTCATTGAATTTTAATGAATTTAATTTGTTTCTAATATGACAGGGCACAAGTCGACCTGCTCACTACCATGTTCTATGGGATGAGAACAATTTTACAGCTGATGGAATCCAGTCTTTGACAAATAATCTCTGTTATACATATGCGAGATGCACACGTTCTGTCTCTGTTGGTAAGATTTTCTTGTTTTCTCATTTTTTGTCTGAAGAGCTTTAGTTATTCCACAGAGAACTAGAAAAGGGAAAGACTATGGCTATGAATGCCACTTCCACCTGTCAACTAAAGAAATGAGGTGAAAAGGGTTGGAGAAGCAGAGAACAACAGTAGCAAGAACAAAGAATTACAACAGAGATTTTTTGGAAGTTTAGTAGACTATTGGTGGTGATTTCAATTTTAGCTGAAAAAAAATGTTCATCATTTAAAGAATGACAAAGTAGTACATGATAAAACGTAAAACTTACACACTTCTAAAGCATATAGAAAATTAAGATCATTGGCTTTTTGTGTGTGCAAAACTTATGCTCATCATATGTAAAATATAAATTTTAAGGACTCTTTTTCCGTACTGGCACAGATAGGTAAAAATCTGGAGTCTCAATTTCAACTTCAACTTCTAGCTTCAGCTTATTATTGCCTTTATATTGAAATGGCTGAATATGTGGTTTATGTACAGTTCCACCGGCATATTATGCACATTTGGCTGCATTTCGGGCCCGATTCTACTTGGAACCAGAACTGCAAGAGACCGGTTCAGTGGAAGGTGGTGCAGGTCATGCCACCAAGACTACAAGAGCAGTGGGAGAAACTGGGGTTCGGCCATTGCCAGCGTTGAAGGAAAATGTGAAGAGAGTAATGTTTTATTGTTAGAAGTGAGTGTACGAGGAACTGTAGCCGGGAGATGCAGCAATCATGGGTTACCTCTTTTCAGTTCACTTCTGATACTTCTTCTCTGTACATGTATGATGATTAGAGCATTGTTGCAGGCTCCACAATTTTAGATCAGTGATTATAGAATCAAATAGTTTTAGGCCATGGCTCATTTAAACCGTTTCAAGAATGAGGAACTAACATCAGCTGCCAAACTATATCATGTGTAGAATGTTGAAGTAGTCTTATGTAAAGAAATGCTTTAATATGAATGAGGTCGTATGTAGCAAGTTTTGCCTCAGATTTAAATAATACCTCACTGTTTTCATCTGCTCAATCTTGAACCATGAAGAAAATTCTTGCAAACTAAAATTGCATATTGAAACCCAGTTGAATGACCTGCAATACATAGTCTGTCAGTTAAACTATATTGGGCTGCGGCATATCATCGTCGCTATTCAAGAATGTGTTTTCATATCATTCAATAATACAAATTCTGCAGCTTCTTTGTCTATCTTGCTCAAGATTTCCTCCCCCAAGAAACATTAGAAATCGGTTCTTCGTGTTGGAATAAAATCAATCATCAAATCCAATACAAGTTAAATTTACATCTAAATATAGAAATAAAAGACTTTTAGAGAATTTAAACATACCTATTTGTGTTATAATTGTTATTGATCTTTGTTAGATCTTGAATTATTTAAAGAAAAACTGATTATCAATGTTTAGAGGACTGAATCTTTTTGTTTAATTTTATAGTTATAATAGGTTTAGTAGACATTTTTATTAAAAACTCAATAAACTATTTATGAATTCACATCAATTATATTATTTAAATTATTATAATATGAAGTGTATTTGACTTTATACAAAATTGATCACAATAAACCTAATTAAAATATTTATTGAATCATTATTTATTTATATTTTTTAAAACTAAAATAAATAATAATTAATATTAACTAATAATCTTAGACTTCATTCAACAGAAATTTTCATCGGTCTCTCTCCAGCCACTTTCACAGTTGAAGAAGGTACATGTATTTGGTTTGGTGGGGTGGGGTGATAACGAGCACATTGGGCTTGTTCACTAATAAGGGAGGATGAAGCTCTGTCGTTTGGATGGTAGGGCTCCGGAAGATTTGATTGGAGTAAAGGCATATACGAACCAAGTCTCATTCATCTTATCTGATTGAAACATAAAAGCCGGTAGAAATTAAAATGGTCATTGTGGCATACTTCTTTTTTAGTTTCTTGAATGCTGAGGTATGAAAATGTGTATATGTATATGAATTTTCGTTTTGAACGTATTTATACAAATAGACTTCTCAGTTCTTTCTTATATATAATATAATATAATATAAAAATCTTCCTGTTTTCCCATGTATTTGGAAGGGATTTTAACTTTTGTTTTTTTTTTCTTAAATCATTTTTATTGATGTTTTATATTATAACTTTTTTAAGGCCAAAGGACATATTCCCGCCTAACTCATTGGTTGCCCTTTCTTCTAATACTTTGGATAAAATGATTAAATTATTTTCATAAAAAAAATATAATTTCATATTTAAATAAAAAATTAAATTTAAAAAAATTATTAAAAAATATAAAAAAATTATAATTACAAAAATAAAAAAAAGTCATTACTGCCAACGACGATAGCCATTTATAATCGTACTAGAAGGTTTCAATGAGACAACTAAATTTGACCGTCTTCACCATCAACCATGATTGATGGAGCTAAGGTTGGTTATTTCCAATTGTTCTTGATCACAGTTGATAGCGAAAACAATCAGACTCGACTGTATCTGAGAAATAAAAAGTCAGATCTAATCGTTTTATGAATCAACAGACCGTTTTTTATCTCCTGATTTAATTATCGGTGGCCATTATCATCAGTGGTGGTGGTTTTTTTTTTTAATTTTTTTTAATTTTAATATTTTTATAAAATTTTTTTTATTATTTAATTTTTTTTTTTACTAAAAATATGAAAATACCCTTTTTAACCATTAATATTTAACCATTGACTTAAACTTAATTGAGTTTTTAAAAGTTATGAGATAAAATTTTGACTTTACAAAAAACCTTGGGTGGTAATATGTGTTCGACCATTTTTAAAAGAGACATCATGTTAAATGAGGATGGCCTAAAATGCTAGAAGAGTTACTAGTTTTTAAAATAAAAATTAGATGTCTTTGAGAAATTAAAATTATATTTTTAGCATAAATGGTTCTATTGCAAACATTTAACTTCCTCAACAACTTTGTTCATCTTAATATTACATAATTCATCCAACTCTATTCTTAGTATTATATTCCAATTTTTCCATATATACAATTAAATGATCATTTATATATAAAAAAAATTATTAGTGAAAGTACACATATTATTAATTCACAAATATTTAAGTGATTAATTTGATTTGAGCAATTCAAACTCAGATCATTGTTTGACTTAAACAAATTGAATTCAAGTTAAAATAATTTTCATTCATTGAGTTCGAGTTCAACTCACAATTAATGTTGGTACAAAAACTTATTTCGTCGATTATTTTTTTTCTTTTTTTTCTTTTTCGATGCTTTTTTTTTCTCTTAACGTTATTCTTTATCAATTCGAGCGAGATTTAACTTGACCCTTACTTGGGCTTTAACTCGACTCAAATGCACCCTTCCCCTAATAATGTATAAGTGAAAGCTGCATTATGCCATAAATCCAACCCCCACACAAGAAGCACATTTTGCATTGCATCTATTTCTTTGTGGGCATGTACTCCTTATATTTAAGATTGTATAGCATGAAAATGAGAAAATAAACTTTGTAAAAATGAACAATAATTATAAAACGCACCTTCATAAAATAATAGTTTGTTAGAAAAAAAAAATGATGCAGTCAATACACACAATTAATGTATATGCATCTTCATGGCTTTCAAATCATTTTAAAACTTGAAACCATTTTGAATGAGGATTAATGCTAGCAGATTCTTAACAAATTTGAAACAACTATTAGAAACCTAGATGATAAACAACATTATATCCACATGCATAAGTTAATACTTAATTAGGCACAGAAAAGCATAAATTTAAAACCTGTACTCAGAAACACTTCTTCAAATTATAGTTCAAAATCTTTCAATTTAAAAACTCAGTTTTCAGGTTCATTTGGGTTTGAGATTTACTCAACCCGAAAGGTCAAAACTATATATAAAGATAAACTTACAATGAGAGCTGATCAGCCTGGTGTTGGTTTGGCTTGTTTTGATGTAGTTTCATGCCGACCTTTCTCATCTTTAATTCATTTGTTTTGTGCAGATGCAAAGGATTTAGAAAGGAAAAGCAAAGTGATGTTTAAAATGGGTACAAATTAGTGATAACTGTCAACTAACAGAGCATAATTACTGGTACAATAAACACAAAACTGGAACACTTCTACTGGTGTACCTGAGCCCCTCGAAGACCTATCATCAATATTGATCTTCCCAATAACATCCTCAAATAGCATGAAAACAAGTTCTTGCATTTGAATCCTCAATCAACTAATCAACATATAACCTGAGCTCCTTGGATGATTGCTGACAAAACGCAAACCCTAGAAAGCGCAAGGGAATCAAAAGTGTGGTGGCGTTTATTATTGGATACCTGAAAAAATGATAGCAACGGATATGGAATCTTTTCCACATGGAGCTTTTTAAAAAGTTCAACAACGGAGCTGGAGACAAACCAGATTTCTCAGAGAGAGAAAGGGATAGAGAGAGATAATTTCAGTCAGAAAATAAAAATGAGGTAAAATATTGACCACATACTATTGCTTAATTCACAGTTTCTGAAGATTCCGTGCTAACCATTCATTATACTACAAGATAAAACGAAACAAAGTCAAATTTTACACAAATTATTTATTTAGAGGCCTGTAGGTTATCTCAACTCAAATGGCTTGCTCTGTGTTGCAATGTTGAGTATCACCAGAACATCTCCGAGTTTGAGAAAATAAACAGGAGAAGTACATATCCGTGCTTCTGTCACAATAAACCTAAGCCAAAAGGGAAAAAGGTATTTCCTAGAAGATTGATTGAGAGAAAAAAATATCACCAAATAGGACAAACCCACTATTCCATTGCTTTGGTCATTTCAGATTCCCTACATCTCTAGCACTTTCTCTATATTGCTACTCTCATGAACGGACCCATTACTAGAGAAGAAAGAAAATGCCCAAAGATTATTTTTCTTTTGATCACATTTCTACTGATATCTGACAAACTCAATTATTGTTATTGTTTTTCAAGGAAACATGAACTGCCTCACTTGAGAGAATCAAAACCACCCCTTGTTAAGGCTGTGAATGAGTTAACAAATCCCAGAACTATACGACAGAAGTAAGCGCGATACGGTCTCAAAAGCAGAGGGGGACAAATAAGCCAAACTTCATATTGTCTTTCTCCCTCTTAATCTGATCAATAAGATTTAGAAGTTGAATCAGTGGGGATTCAAGCGTACATGTCATAACCCTAGACTTAATTTCAGAGCAACCGACAAGAATATGTAAATCTCAAAAACTTCATGGGTTAAGTAGTGCGAAGCTCAAGATCAAAATCTATACCTCATTAAATTTTTACTTCCATTGTTGTCGGATTAGGATGAAACCCACTTCTTAAAAACCCTATCTAGATTAAAACAAAGTAGGGTTTCATTCCAAATAATAAGAGGATCATTGATAATCATACTCCAAAAGAGCAGTTGCTATTATGGTGAAATTCGTTGCTAAAAAAATTAAGCCATGGTTCTTTTATGCATTTTCATTACCCGAAGACAAAATAGGTATTAAATTAGTGCATCCTACATTAACCCAAAAAAAGAAAAGAAGATAAGATAAGATGATAAAAGCGTACCCGACTTAACCAAGAAAAGCATCATTGTGGGTTATGAATGTTAAATCTCAGTCACTGAAGCACGAAGAGGGATCTTGAGATCTTCGAACTGCACCGAGACGCAAAAATATTATCACCCAAAAGGCCAACAAACTTGAAGACTGCGTAAGTTTCACAAAATAAAAGAAGAATTATTCAGAAAAGAAGCAAATTTCCGTAAATATATGTATTTACACGTGAAAAAAGCGAATCCCGGAAACCCAAATGACCAAAATCGTACACAAGATATGATCACGCACCTTTTCTAGGGATTAAACAAGAAAAACCCTAATGGCCGTTTAAGAAAATTAATTAGAAAAAAGGAAATTTAAGGCTTTGTTTCACATTAAATTTAGGGTTTCTTTTATCCGTGATACCAACAACCGATGAAACTGCCACATGATCTGATCTTTCCTTGGCAAAGGAGGAAAGTTAAGATCATGCTGGCAGCTTCATCTGATAGTGGCGCACGCCAAGAGAAATGTGCAACCCCCTATGAAAGTACACACTGCAAACACAACATAGAAGATGAAGATGATGAAAGGATAACAGGGGGTATAAATAGATTGATAAAGAGAGGATTGAAGGGTAATTATCAAATGAACTGAAAATTGATGGAATATAGGAGATTGAAAAATTCAAATTAAATTGAAAAAATTATTAAATAAGAACAAAATAAAAGATGTAAGCGTGGTCCCAAGTGATGCAAATTGAATATTGTCACGCCAAGGGCCTGAAGAGGGTGGGGGACCTTTAACCCTTTCTCTCTAAAGGAATCAACCATAAGCCAAAAGAGTTTCATAAACCCTCCGGCTTCATCGAGGGGACCATATGTATATACTTGCATGGTTTCATTATAATTTTTGCATATATAAGGTTAACATATAAAGAAGAGAGAAGAAAGCATCTCAACCGAACAACTCTATTTGTGTTTATGACATTATCATCAACCTCAGATGAGCGCAATAAACACCCTATTCCATTTAAGTATCTTTTCTTTGTTCAGTGAAGATAGCCTTTTCTATGCAAGCTTTTCTACATCTTAGATAGATGTTACTTCTGCATCTTATTGGTGCCAGCTGCACAAAATAACATCTCTGATATGGACAATCAGGAAAACGACTTGTTTTTAATTTGTTAATTCAACAACATTTTTCAATTTAGGCTTTGTTGTTTAGCACCATTGATCTCACTTGGTGCATGTGATGATGGAACCAACACATGTAGCTCTCTCCTCCAATAATACAAGTATATGAAAATGATGATCAGGTAATAATTGAGTATTCTAAACCTTGATAGATTTGCCAAAACTTTTCAGATTTTGATAAGTTAATTTTCGAGAGCAGCAAAGGAATTTGGAATACTTTTCTTTTCTTTTCATATAAAAACAAATATTCTACTTCTTCTCCCTCTTATATTTATATTTTTATCAGATATATATATAAAATCTTTTTCCATTAATGGAACATATTCGTTTACTGAATCCGAGTGCAGTGGGCCAATGAATATTGACACTAAGAGTAAAAAAATCATAATAAAGACCTAGGTTATATATTCTAGTTTTGCCTAGGGTTTCTGCCTTATAATCTCCGGATTCTCTATATTTGACATGAGCAAAATTTACATTGTTTTATTAGTGTTAAAATAATCTTTTGCTTAGCTTTCATATAATATCACTGTTAAGTATGAATCAAAATATATAGATATGTAGTCCTCCCTAGTGTGTGCCAATTAAAATTCTTTTCTTTAATAAATAGATAGGAGTTTTTGCATTAATATTACACATATATTATTACATTCACTCACCGATATGCAGCCCTTCCTTCATAGATCTTAGCCAAAAGGGCAGCCTTTTTATTTTACCCGTAAGCATGAGTTTTTGCCATTTGCCAATACTGAGTATGATAAATTATCCCAAGCACAAGTATTACGTGCTAAATGCTGGTCTCTATAAAAATTAAGAAAAATAAGAAATTTATTCGGTCTGATGGCCACTCACCACAAATTGCGAAGTGGGAACAAGATATATCTGTTATTCCAGATATCGAATACGTAAATCTCCATATTAATTCATCCAAAACAAGTCTGCTTGAGTCGATGTCACGATTCATTTGATTTTATTATATTTATGTTGCTTCATCATGTCTATGGTATACGTCAGTATAATATATATTTCAAACTATCTCCAAGATCCGCAAGTTGAGATTTTCAATATATCCCTAGAATTTGTACTCAGCAAAGAGGCTACCACGCGCATTATGTGACGCATAATGACACAGTTCTCTTATTAAGCTCTTTAAATGAAGTGGGGTTCTAAGCTCTTAAAGACCCTGAGTTTAGGCTTAGTCGTAAAGGGGATTAAGTGGGTGAGTTTTGCAGTTCGAATTCATTAATTAACAACCTTTGATAATCAAGGTGGCACGAGGCAGGCATTGTTTCCATTTTCCTCAAAGGCAATGCCATGAAATGGAAGACAAGGTAAGAGTCTGATGAAAGGAGACTTGTGCATATATTGTTACATAAATATTAAGATAAGCAAGCATCACTGTTAATTTCCAGGCCCATGTTTTGGCTGAATATGGAAATTGTCTGCCTTAATAATGCTGCCACGTTTGAGGACAACTGGCTTAGTAAAGTTTAACCAAAGAAAGATATATAATGCAGAACTTTACCTTTCTTTTTCTACCAAGCACTCATCAAATTGCTCTTACAAGCACTAGAGTAAAAAGTTTGGTTGTTTCATAATTATATAAATATGCTTAGCGTCCTTTAAATAATTAAGCAGTTCACAATATTAATTAAGGCTCTCTCTAAGATCAAAGTTGATGAATATCTTCATCTTAACCAAAGGGTAGCCACAGGACAGGACCACGCATAATATTTATGATGCTAGAACGGAATTGGCCGTCTATAACTCTCTTGACGTGGTCCAAATTGCTGCGCAGAGGCGTGCTTATTGTTGACTAGGTCTTATCACCAGCAGTCGGCAGATATTTGTATTTACATCACTCTTATGGAAGCCATCACAAGTCCCGGCCACTTCCTTCATTTCTTTTAATTTGCAGAACTTACAATGGTTCCATGGCTCATAATATATAGCCCTCAGATCCAGAAACTGCTGCATTTCATTGTCATGAAGTGGGTGCAAAATCACGGAATTATTGGATTCTTAATTGTCTATAATGAAATCTTTCATTGCCAGACTGTACAGTACGCAACAAACTTCTAAATGCAATAAAAGGTTGTTGCGTGCGAGGACACTGGTGAAGAGCAGACTTATCTGAATCTTTTGTATGCATAAAGTTGAACATATTTTCCCTTTTATGATCATCAAACAGTAGGTTGGTCAAACACATTGGTAATTTTATGTCTGAGTCAATCACCAGACTAGAAGTAAAACAATAAAAAGAATTTTGATGGGAACTAAATAACAATGCAAGAGGAAGTGGGCCATGAAGCATAGGGCCAACAGATGTTTGAGCAGCCGCATAAAGAATTTTGACAGGGGGAGGACTGGAGCGGAGGTTGGAGCTAGTTGAGTCTGATCATCTCTTCTGAGAGGGTTGTCAGTAAGTGATGTGTCCTGATGTGTGAACCCCAATGACCTCAGATTATAAAAATCTAGGGTTATGATTTAAGGGCAAACCAAGAGGGTGGTCCTGGTCCCTTAACTATTATTATACAGTAGCCATTAAAAGATCATTCACTCTCTCTCTCTCTTTCTGGAGGACACTGGCACACATATGTGTCATGCAGTAGAATCCATTATATCGTTAAAAACAGGCAGGAAACACTGCAGGTCCAGTGGGAGGAAGGATAAAGCAGCTGCAACTCAATTAATTAGCTACATTTTTGGAAGGATATCTCACACAAGTGCAATCCAATCTCGTAGTCCCACTAACAGAGGCACAGACAGGGCCAGCGAGAAACGTAGTGACAAAATTAATACCACAGGGATAATAGTGTGAGAGATAGATGGAGAAGAAGATTTTCATACAAAGTCAAGGAGAGCGTTTTTCAGCAACAAAGTGTAAATGCTTCTGAAACTGCATGGTGTGGTAATGGCCACACCACACACTTCCAAAAATCAGAGACATTAACAACTTCCATTAGAAAAGAATATTATCAGGAGAGAGATTCGACGGTGTCACGGACTCACGGCTTTAATAATGATCAATTTTTCAGATAAGGAGATTTTTTTAATGTTTAAACAATAACATAAAACATTGTTCTTAAACTATCCACATGGAAATTCAGATTAGTTTAATTATAGACCCCCGTACGTCATAAAATATTTTTTCTCTTAGCGGGAAAACCCATCAAACTACAGTAAAATCAATAGGCAACTGGGCTGGCAGAAACAGAAAATCATGATTAGCACCGAAAGAGGGGAGAAAAATAACAGTACCCCAAGAACATAAATTGAATGACTTGCTAGGACAGCCCAACTGCGTTTTGATGCATGAAAATTGTGCTCCCTGAATTGTTTGATTAGTTCAGTTTCAGTCTAAGAGATCAACAAAGATTCCTAGAAAGCTGCAATAGAAAATGTAGTTCAATTACTAAATCAGTTCAGTTTATAAGGACCAAATGCAGTGATGCCCGAGTATTTTACAACTATAAATAAGAAAAAGATGTTACCTATACAATTTACAGATACCAATCAGAGAACAGACAGAGTCACATTTAATCTAACTCCTCAACTTTACGCGAACAGAAGATATTACACAATACAGGTAACCCTAACCATTGCATCCGCAACTCTGTAAACCCAAATATTTGATTCCGAAAAGAATTTAATGTTATTAAGTTACAGCAAGACATGCTAGGGGCTATCAAAATTTGGGATTGGGGCTAATTAATCCCTACTGAAAATCTACACTAGTTCCTAACTCCTTTTAACTTATTAATTTGCTTGTACGTGCAAGCAATGTTTCATAAAGGTCTCTGGCTGTAGGTCGGTCTGTTGGATTTTCCTCGGTACAATGGTGGAACAGATGAACAAGGAATCTCAATATCTCTAATTCCGATTTTGGTTTCTCAAGCCGTTTTCCCAACTCAGCCCCTGTGTGTTGATTAGATGATCCTAGAGCCTCCAATTCCTCAGTTAGCCTTGGTCGCTTGCCCGTCTGCACAAGTCAGAGCTTTTATTAGTAATAACAAGTTTATTATATAAAAGTAACCAATTTAATAATGAACTAAGTAAGAAAGATCTGCAGAAAGAGCAAACAAGTTTTGCTTTTCCATCCGATAATTACACTGCAAAGGTTCAAAAAGTAGGTGGGAGGTCATATCAACCCAAACTACTATTCTTTAAGCTTTTAATTTATTTTCAGTATAATTTTCTAGAAAGATTAAAAAATAAGTTGCACAATTTTCTAGAGAGAGAGAGGAACCTGTAGAAGATCATGTATCTCTATTTCAGACGATGAAAAATAAGGAACCTGTAGAGTCAGCAACTCAAAAAGAAGGCACCCATATGACCATATGTCCACTTCCTGCAACAAGAATGAAAAGACTTTAGAATCCAGATAAAAGCATTCAGGATTATAATGCAGAAATACATTCAAATCCTTGGGTATATTGGGATTCCTATTATTTACAGAGTTTGTGTTCATTGTTTGCAGATTTATGTACAAGAAACATAACAAACATGATCAACTGCAGCTTTGTGCATAAAAAACATAATTGAGTATGACAAATTAATAGCCGCCAAAAATTCATGGCAGAAATTATGAATATTTAAGCAATTTTCATTAAGACCAACATGATTTTATAAAATAACAACTCACAGCTTGTGCCTGACATAACACTATTAAATAGTTAACGAAGCAGATGCCAGTGTACATAATAGTTGTACAGGAAATCATAGAAACCAGCATATAGAGTTTATATAAATTTCTAACCCTAAATTAGAAAGTAATCAATAGCTCAGTCATTATTATGTACATTCTTCAATTCACTAATAGCTCTACCGGGAATTAATCAGAATTAATTCTCCCTTCTCTCTCATCTATCCTCATACATATTATATCTCTTCTTCTACCATCATCTCTATATTTTCATTAATACATATAACAAATCTATACAAAATAGTAAATCCCAGCCCATAGTTTGACAAATATGCTTCTTTTATAAATCTTCTACACTTTTTTGTTTTCTCAATATAGGTAATAAAGTGGTTGTACATGCATGTACATTAGTCTCTAAGACCAAAGGTGACAGTCTATATTATCAAATAAAAAATCTCAAAATTATACTGACAGGAGGAAATTTACCAGTCCATATCTATTATGTTTATGCATTGCCCGCAGAACTTCTGGTGCCATCCAGCGTGGTGTTCCAACACAAACATTAGGTGGAGGTATGCCCACATGAGCAATACAGCATGTATGCAAAAGAGAGCGGAGAGGCACAGCTCTGTCAAAATCACAGAGCTTCACAACAGGAGTTCCATCAGCCTTCTTCTTATCCAAATCAATCAGTACATTTTCACTTTTTATGTCACGATGCATTATGTGCTTCGAATGCAGCTCCACCAAAGCTGATGCAACATCTTGAGCAATAAATAATGCCAGCTCCAATGGTGCATGCTTCTCACCAGCTTTTGATAGCTTCTCTAAATAATTCTGTTAACAACCATTAAGTTATCAATCAAAAGTTGCTGAAGCAAATTCTAAGGTGACATAAAGCAAATTAAAAATTTCTATTACCTTCAGTGATCCCCCTTTTACATACTCCATAAAAATAGCAGATTGTATTACCCGACCCTCTGGATTTCCATCCACTGAAGGGAGCCACCTGGAATAAATCTGATGTCCATACATTTCTACTATGCAGGAATGTTTCAAGGCACCCAATATTCGAACTTCTCCGAGACAACTATACTCAAAATTCTTGATATCTTCAACTGAACTCCCACATACCTCTAAGTTACGCATCTGAAACATTAAACAAAGTAGAATAAACAAATGTTTAGAAGATATTAATTGTGTTTCATAATAACATATCAAATCAACTGAAGGAGCCAGCTGACATCATGAGAGGTTATTCTGAATCAATGAGTCTAAAGACAAGACAAAGTGGGGGAAGAAGAGATTCTTCAAGCTTTCATGTTTTTCCTGTGTGCATGATTTCCAGGACAACAACAATTGGGGATAAGTTATATGCAGAAAAGTAACAGATCAAATACTTGAAAATATAAGCACATGAACCAACTACTTTTTGAATCAAAATACAATCTATAGCACTAACTGTAAGGGAAAAAGAAATAAGGATGAACGCTAAAGTTTCAACTAGATTATATTATAATATAACATGATTAGAATTTTTTAGGGAGCTTACCTTTGCTGCAGCATCAAGTGATCCAAATTTGCATTGACGAAGAGAGCTTGAAGCTACCTTTTCAATTTCATCACAAGTGCTCAAGGAAGGAAATGAGCAAGGAGTGGGACAATGGTCACCTTCAGTTGAAAGGGGAACAGTAGTTCTACTTAGAGGAATGTACCTGAAACAACATGCATATCCATCAGAACGACAACAAAAATACAATAATCCAGCCATTAAGTCAATTACACAAGTCAAGCAAGGATTGGAAAGTAGTTTAATGATTTAAAAATAAAACATTATAGATTAGATAAACACACAAAATAAGCAATAACCCAAAATCTCTTTGCATATTATGGTTCTCTTCTTAGTTCATTTTTATATGTATGCATTAAGGACCAATGGTTCTCATTTTTGGGGTCTCAAAACTAGAGTAGGCTTGGTTGTCACAGCAAACTGTCCCATTAGCACTATAATTACAACAAAACTCAAAGTAGATAATCACTTAAGAACCAATAATATAGTGACACACATGACAGAATGAAATAAATCATCACACAGGATGCAATAACTTAGTTAAGAGTCCACAGACACAACTAATCAAACTTAAAGCAATCATGCAGATCTCTGAACACTAAGGAATACATATAATAAAAATGCAGCTGGAATAAGCTTAAATGCACCAAATAATGGGATAATTTTAATTTGGTAATCATGCACAATGACCAGCACTTGTATGAGCTAGAATAGCAAGTCAAACACAATGTTCTGGAGAAAAGTGTTGTACAATGGAGAAATAGACTGCAAAGACATTTTTAATATGCAAAATCTATAGAATGGGTCAACTAACATGAAAATTCATAATAAACAGAGCACTAACCTACAAAAATATTCTAAATCTGTCTCTTCTCTTATATCATGTGGATGACATGCATCAACCACCATCCGAGCCCACGAATCCCCCCTTTTGACAAGGATGGTATTCCAAGCATGTGGTTGGAAATCCAAGTAGCCCCTAACAAGCTCACAAGGAACAGGAGGCTCAACGCGATCGCATAGGTACTACATAATTTAAATTTGCATCAGATCATGAGCACTAAAAGCCGAAGCAATAACATACAGATTTGAACCATAAAAAAGTTGAAACTAAAACAAACAGAAATAATTACCTTCAGAAGCAATGCTCTGTGTCTACATACACCAAACTGCAGAGTACCTAAAGGAACTACTATGGAATTTCGTCTTGACTTAATAGTACGCAAGTATTTTTCACAGAGATCAGCTAAAACAATATCTTCTCCAGAATCCGAGGATGGGCTAATACTGTCACTCTGTCCAGTTGAACAAGTACAAACAAAAGGTTGCCGGTAATTTGAACCAGATACATTTCTGCGAGTTCTTGCAACAGAATCACTTCTATCACTCCCTCCAAAATGATCTGATACAAAAAGAGCGAGTAATGAAGCAATCTGAAGGTTACCAACAGGTTCATTAACCCTATCTTTGGCTAAACCATTCAATTGCCTCAAATGCTGTACCAAAGTTTGAGCAGAGAGCAAAATTGCATCTAACTCTTCATCACTTTTCCTAAAGGAAAGAAGATATAATCACAGTCATCAAATATAGAACAATTATGTTATATTCACACATTACCAATAAAAGAACTAAAACATGTAACCAACATAAAATTTATGGTTTAAAATTAACCTGTCCACAAGAATGACTTCACGCGAATCAAGATGCAAAGTTTTTTCGTAACTCCTTAATGACATGAAGGGCCGGTCACGACCTGCATCATAAAAGCCATCTGGTAGATGATCGTCAGTGCTGCATAATGAGAGGTTGCTATATTTCTGAGATATATTGGAGCTATCTTCAAATGATTTTTGACACTTGCATGGTTTGGGGTTCTCAAGATCCCTTTCAGAATGCCTCTTTGCCGTAGAAACAGCTTTGGATATATCTGAAGATGAAACTTCATCCTGTTTAGCAACTTCATTTTGTATAGATGATACATCAGAGGTAGAGCATTCATCTTCTCCTCCACCTATAGGCTCTAGATTGGCACATATACAACTATCTACGCATGATCCCTTACTGGAACTAATTTTATTGTTTGCAACATTTCGAAGGAAATCACTTTCAGCTTCTGCTGAAAGTAATTGCTTACTGTCGTCATCCAGGCCTATGATTTCTGATGATCCTTCTGCTGTTCCAGGGGAAAAACCGCCTAAAATGGCTGGTTTATGATTTTCTCCTGCATTCACATGCAATGCTTCACCATGTCCTTCACCTTTCCACCTGCTGTTGTTTAAACGTTCTTGTCGAGCTCTTTGTTGCAAGTAATGTTGTCGCTTCCACTGCTTACTAGATCTCTGAGGTGTAAAACATTTGTTTGATACAGCTAATATGCTTGATGATGCATGATGAGAGCCTGCGTCCAGTTATCCAAATATGAAGTCAATTTCACACTCAAATCAAATTTAAGAAGGTATGTGCTAATGACAAAAAGATTGGGAAAAAGCTTAAGAACTCCAGAGGTCTCACCCTTGTCAGAGACATTTCCATCAATCTCCTGAATGAAAGTTTCATAAACATCCATCTCTACTGAGGAACTGATAAAATCATCATTTGATGAGTCTTTTCCATTTCCTTCCAAATTACAGCATATCCATGCAGGTACTTGACAATAACTTAGAAGCTTGTTGAACTAGAATAGAAGTAAAAAAAAAAAACAATAGTAAGTAATAGATATAGAAAGTCAAACAAAAATATCAAAGAAGTATCTAGAAAATCAGATATAATCTGAAAAGATCATGTATTTCCACGAGAAATTTGCATAACCAACAATGTGAAACAAAAATATAAAGAGAAGTACAAAATGAATGAAAGCAGGAAAAACAAAACATTTCCATCATCAGTTTTCCTATGTGCGCCACAAGACAACATCAATTTAAGTAAAAATATAAGTGTCAGTGATAGGAAAAAGAGGTGATGTGGTAAAATCTGTTAACTAATGACCAAACATCTAAATGCACTGAACTCAAACAATTTAAAAATAAGAGCAACCATTTCAAATTCAACTTATCAAAAGCAACAACATACCATAAGCATGCCAGAATTGTTAATGATCCTGAAGTCTTTTTCCTTTTTTTTTCAGGTAATTTAACGTTTCCATTAATATTGTTGTTCAAATTATTAGCTCCTTCACCCCTTATCATTAAAACTAAGGAAAAATTAACAATGTTTCGAACTTAGGGTATACTTCAAGGGTTCAAGGCAATTTCCAAATATAAAATAACAATAAGTTCAGTAGAAGGGTGCTGCATTCAAAGACTCAAAGCATACTTTTTAGTGATCCAAATTCCATTGGTGTATATACCAAATTTGAAATTAGGGACTATCCAGACCCTATAGCCTTATAAGTAGGGAGAATAGAGGAAAAAATCCCACTTAAGTAGCCCACAGAACATTGAAATTTGATCTCTAAGAAATAAACCAAATATTTATTGAGGCACCTCTTGCAGAAAAGACATGGTGACCTCCTATATCACAAAAATTTAGCCCTAACAAATGAATAGTAAAAAAGGTCCCTAAGACAAAATAGGATAAAATAAGAGGACTTATTAAGTAAAGTAGAAGTTTAGAACATATTCAGGAAACAAATAAAAATTTTGACAACTACAAAATGGACAATTTCAGAACCTTCCTTATCCAATCAATCACAAATACAAGAGAGAATGAAGTAGAAAAAGTAATACATGGAAAAAGCCCCTCTACAAATTCTACAAAAGGACTGATATAAATCTGAAGTATCCATTAGTACCTGAACATTCAAATTCTGAAGGTTATGCATAGAGCCAAGATCCAGAGACCCCAATGATGTCAGCCTATTATTTGAAAGGTCCAAGTTCTCCAACCTTTGCAATGAGGATAAAGCAGGAGGTAATTCCAGCAGTTTATTATTAGCAATCTTCAAAGATATCAAGGCCTTCAAGTAACTTATTTCAGACGGCAAATATTTCATCTTGTTGAATGAAAGATCTAAGTACTCCAAACTGTTTAAGCATCCAATTTCCGGAGGAAGGTATCTATAATGAAAGAAAACATGCTAATATTATAAATCTCTTTACATCTTATATATCAACATGTTTAGCTAATTATTACTAGCATCAAAGACCAAAAATCAACATCACCAGATTTTGTTTAATCAAATGGAAGAGGCATATTATAAACAATCACTCAACTAAACTAGAAGAACCATTTGCATGCATATGATGCACATAGATTATTTTTATTGCTAACATAATTGCTTGAAACTGGGCTTAAACTTCTCTGCCATTTAATTTCTTTATTAATACTTTGTATTTTAGTAAGACTTAGAATACTACTTTACTGCATTACCGGCAAAAGCTAATTCAACATGAGTAGCACACTTATTTTTGGATAATACCCTATAAAAGTGCATTCAAATAATATTAATATGCATATGGATAAACCAGAAGTCCACTGAACATAATAAACTACAATTGAGAATTCACTACCAAAAAAATCCACAAAAGGGACTAGAAATTACAAAAAAGCTGACACAGAATAGCAGCACATAAAGATGCAATAGCAGGAATACAATCCTATTGCTGCTCCAGGTTTCATCCTTATATACAAATATCCATATTCAGCTCCATCCAAATGACCTAAAAGCAGCATTCCCAAGGTAAAACGGCTTTTTCTCACCCAATATTACAATTATCTTTGATAACACAGCTCAACAATTTAAGACCATAAAAAAAGCTACAAGACACTGCGGGAACAAACAACTAAAATTTTCAGCTTCCCTTTTACACAAAACAGGCCATGTTATTGCTTTGAAGTAGATTTACTCAGTATATATTTTTGAATACCTAAATCTCCCAAAATTCCCACAGACGTCATTAGTGATGTCAGCTTTCAATTTATTAGTTTTAAATTTAATAACAAACCTATTGTGAAATCCTAATCAGTTAACGCACAAAAATATCAGAGCGTACTCCAGTTCCTACAATGGGCTAGGCAAGCCATTTTTGTCTAACCATGAGATCAACCACAAATAGCTGTATCTCCGGGAAATAAAGAACCACGTGTAAGCTCTCAATGAGAGTTTATCCATGTCTCGGCCATTAGAAATTTCAAAATGAAGGTATTCTACATAATAATCTCAAAAGCAGACCACAATTTAAAACTAAACTAAAATCTTTAAAACTAACCTTATAGAGAAGTGACAAACAGAGAGCTTGGTCAAGCACCTGAGTCCAGCGATTTCACTCAACAAAGTCAAAACAGATGGCCGCGGCGGAACCTTACTTAAATCAAGCTCCTTCAAGCCGTGTAGCTTATTCAAAGCTAACCCATTAAATCCCGGAGACGATATCTTCACCTGTAAGCATTCTAACCCTACCAAGTTCCCAACCTCGTCCGGAAACAAATTAATCTCATTCCCAAAAAACTTCAAAATTTTCATCTTTCCAAACCCGCCCACCGATTTCGGAATCAAATTAAACACGTTCTTGTACAAATACAACCCCTCCACCGAATAATCGGATTTCTCATTAGGGTCAGTTTCAAGTAACGGGAACTCCACGATTTTTCCCGATACATCAACAACTGACTCGACGTCGTCGGTACTGCCTTTACCATCGTGGTTCTGGTTGCCTTCAAGCAAAAGTTTAGGCTTTCGGGGAGTTTCAGGAGCATTTTGAGCGGCTTCAACGGAATTCATTAGCTATGCTTAGTCAGTTAATGAAATTCAAGAAATAAAAGAACACAAATTCGGGGCCTTTTTTCGAAAAGATGGTATCCAGCGCGTTCTTATGACGAAATTCAAAAGAAGATCTTTTTGGGAGGAGGGAAAATTAACTAGAAACAGCGTGAAAACGAAAGAAATTAAGGGGACATTAAGGAGCGGCCCCGCTCCTGTATATTAAAAAAAAAAAAAAATTGAGAGAGAAACCCTAGAATCTAGAGGAACCGTCCTGAGTACCGCCAGCGGTTACACGGAGACACGTTACTCCATTTATATAGAGAGCTTAATTTTGATCGGTTGGGGGTTTGAATTGAGCACTCGCTTGGTGTTTGGTCAAACGAGTGAAAGGTCGTAAATATCCTTGCTTGAGGGAGCGTTACAATTCAAGTGTAGTCAAATTTGGTGGCGGGTCAAAAAGTAAATTGTCATTAAGATTTGTGAAAGTATTGGAGAAAAAGAACGGGAGGAAAATTATAAGTTAACGTCTGTCCATAACCCGGTTCAGAGCTCCGACGGTTTGGATATGGATATCGGGTAAGGCTGTTACTCAGTGTTTTGCATCATTTATCTGGGATATCTTTAGAGAGAAAATACCATTTTCGTCCCTGATAGTTTTGACAAAATCTCCTAGTGTTCTTATTCTTAACAGGGAATTAACTATTTTCATCTTAATTATATTAAAACAGTAAAACCGATAAAAAATTACAACGGATAACCCAATGTGTGAAGGGGAGATCGCTTGGTTATTATACATGAAAAAGTAGAAGGGCTGTGTGTTACTTCGTAAGTACAGAGAAAACCATGCTTCCTGAGTTAACTAAAAAAAATGAATCCAAAATCACTACCCAATTTTGGCCTAACAAAAGGTGATGATCCAAAAGGGCAATTGTTTTAAAATTTAGCGCACATAAAAGAATTTAGCTAGTTTTATATTATAAGTGGAGTGATTTCATTATGACTTTGGAAAATAATATTTTGACGATGTTGTTTGATGTTCGTGAAATTTAAACGTAGTTGTTTTCGTATTGATAGTGGGGTGTTAATCCTATCATGTTTGTTACTCAAATGGAAAACTCGCCTGAGATGCAGATTTCCCATGAAGTTTGTTATACTTTGCAGACTCAACAAAATAAGAGTGAAATTTTAACAACAAAATGAGAGTGAAATCAATATTTTGCAATCATAGCCAATCCTGGTAGGGGAGTGATGATTTCAGCTACGAAGAAACGAGGGGAGGGCATGTGCTACAATAGGACTGATGTTCAGAGGGGCAAAGGTGAACAAGTTGGTCGATGCCCCAAATTTGCCCGAGCCTGAAGCAATATAATTCCGTCGCTATCACACTTCGACATAGACGACTCAGCATTAAGGACATCTTATAATGTTTAACCAACTGCGAGGAAGATAACCATTCGTTGTTGACAAAATACATAACTCAGAAAACGCCTGGTGGCATTGCCGATGCAAAGGGGTAACTAAAAAGGTCAGCTAGCTTTAGTCCCTTGCAACATCGCACGGAGCAAAGTTAAGGATGCTTCATCTCCCTGTTATCTAGTAATGCTCGCGTAGTGTTTCATTAAGACATTGTTCGTTTTAATTTTCGCTGCAGAAAAGGGTTAAAATAGCCCTTCAATTATTCAATTATGCTTTCAATGGAGGTTCTCCAAGCCACAGCCACTTCATAACCGTGAAACTCAAAGATTAAATTCAATATTCATATAAACAATTATTTCATCATTAAGATCAATGTCAAGAGAATATATCCAACAATTTGGAGAAGAAAAATCCTCAAGCAGTAAACAAATGTCATCGTCATACAGAAACTAGAAAACATCAAGTAGTCTTTGAGCAAGTTGAATATTATTCTGTGGTCTATGCCATGCAGCCTAGGCTTAGTTTTTGGTAACACTTATAACAGTATTAGACTCCAGTGCCCAATGAAGCATGTAAGTCATGAACATGGCAATGGACACCAAGGAAAAATATGGAAATAAAACCAACGCAAGTCTCACTTATAACAACAACCTAGCTAGAAAGGAAAATGCAACAAGCTCAGTAGTTTTCGGACCAGTTTGCAGCACTACCAACTCTTGGCATGCCCGACTCTTTCTTAGCCTCGGCATCCACCTTGAATGTTGCACCACAAACATGGCCAGAACTGTCCACCCTAGGCATTGGCTTCAATTCATTCAGAGGGTGCTCAAAGCTGCTCAATCCTCCAGAAGATGTAAAGAAGCACCCTGAGAAGAAGCAACGGAAGAAGAAAAAATGAGCAACCTTGTTCATGTGCAGTCAAATCGATTTAAAATTGAAAAAATTGTATTCCTATCTAGCCCATGGTAATAGAAATGATACCAAAAAATTCAGTAAATAATATATAAAAATGTAATCAATTTCATCCAATCACAAACACAGAATATTAATAGGATATTGACAGTAAGAAACAACAAGAATTGGGTAATAAAAGAATGTGCAGACATACACAATGCATAAATGGCAACAAGAACATCAATGGATCCTAATTGTTCAAGAGGCAAATTAATATCACTAGATGCCATCTATGGATTTGTGTACATCAATATTCCTCCATACCTTTAGGGAATGGTGCAAAAGACTTGCCACAGCCCTTCTTCACAATCTCTACATCATCTGAAATCACAAGATGGCCTTCAGAATCGGTACCCCAGAAAAAGGGAACACTCCCATCAGCATCCTGCACGACACAAAAAATATAAAATCCAGCTTGACCCAAAGATGCTAAAAATAAGCATATCAAAGGAGGAAATTAAGTAGGAAGAGGATACTAAAAGGCTAGGAAACATCGGAGGATATCTTCTTATGCTAGAAGTTTACTCACCCCGGCTAAGAACGTGACTTTTGAAGAACTGTCGTAAAGAATAAATGCAAATTTCCCTTGGAAGTCTCTAACAACCTGATCGGCTGGATAAGGACCCCGATCTCTCAGAGTTCTGTATGCCTCAATAATAATAATTGCTTCATTTGCCATTTTGTTAAGTCCATACTGTTGCTTAAGAAGAGCAACATTCTCAATGTGGCCTTGAAACAAGCAGAAAATGTCGTCCACAACTGCAAATAATCTGATACCAAAAATCAGCTACATCAGATACAATAGAAAATAGATACCTAAAATTTAATAAGATAAAATTCATGGTGGATCTCCATTGACGAGCATACAAAAGACAACAAAGATGAATTGGGTTTCCAGTAAGATGGATTGCATCTGTGAAGCCATTGAACAGGGAGACAACTATTAAAAACTTGATACAGAAAAGCGACGAGGTCAATTGTACAGTCCATGTTACTCAAATTATCAGGTTAAAATCAAATCATTTTCTCTATGAAATAATGTGACAAGCTAAAGAAATTCATTTAAGAAGTTTAACAAAACGAAATTGATGAATTATTTGAGTTCCCAGGAACATTCAAACAACTAGCAAACTGCCAAAAACATATATGCAATAAAACAATAGTACCCATGCACCGGATTCGTAATTTGTCTTTCTGAATAACATGGCATAAAATAATATATTAACTATGAGGAGAAAAGGAAATTAAAGACAAAACAGACAATCCGTAGATTTCGACTAATATATTATATGAATTTTTCTTTAAAAAATCTCAACAAGATCTATAAAAGGATTCAACACATCAATTGAAATTCGCCTTGCAACAGAACCATGAACGAACAATAACATAAACATGCGTTATCCTTATCCACAAAATGGATTAAGCATAAGACAAAAACAAGACGTTGATCCATTAATGATGAAGATCAGATCAAGACAAAAACCGGAAACGAACAATGAGTATTGATTAGTGAGTGGTACCTGGGTAGAAGTGGGTTCTGCTTGTCAAGAGAATAGGCCATTAGACCAGCGGAGCCAAGATTGATAGTTATAGAGCCAGAGCGAACAGAGGCAAAGTGTTTACCTAATGACCCATCTTTGAATGCGGTAACCGAGTCTGGTTGTGGGCTACGCAGAGCCTCCGGGCTCTTGGCCACTGATTTTTCAAAAACTGCCAACATTTTTTTACTCTAATCAGCAAACAACACGAACAAAAAACAAGATTCGATTGCCAATGAAGACAAATGCTAAGTAGCTGATGTTAAAGTTCTACAAAATGATTATGCTGAAGGCGACGATATGACTTGTTAGTCAGGAGGAAGGATGTAGAAGCAGGACGCGATCCAAGTTAAATATATAATAATAAAGAAGACTTGAGACACGAGACCTTCGATGGAAGAATAAGCTAGAGCTTATCCATGATCCGTTGATGGCGTGGCAATTAGAAGGTGTCGGTGCCACGTGGAGATAGCTTAAATAAATAGCCAAACTGATTAAGGCGACTAGGTACACCAGGATCTCGTTATTTAATTTAATAGACTTTTCTAGAAGAATTGAACGGCGACATCCATCGTATCTTGAAGCCACGTGGCGTTTAGAGACTGTACAGTTCAAATCTCGTTTTACAAGGTTGAATATTCAATTTACTGTGGGTAATAAGGGTTAAATCTGGATTTAAAAGGTTAAATATTGCTTTTACAGTGGGTAATAAAAAAAATACAATAAATGAGTTGGAATTTGGAGTAAAATTATGTAAAAAATAAATAGTATAAACCAACAAATCTTTCTTTAGTTTAGTCACAGAATGCACAAGCTTTCCTAAGGCCGTTTGAAACATCCATCCTCTTCTTAATGTAACAGGCAACGATGATAAGCTAATATGCCTTAAACCCGGTTGTATGCAACTGACTTGCTAAAGAGACGGCGAACATATGCGACCTGAAGTGCACTTGCAGCAGCCAGTAAAACGTACTCTGCGATTGTGTAGCCTAAGAGGCGCTTCCTCGTGCTTTCATTTGCTGCAGCAAATAATAATAATAACAATGTTAATAATGAATACGCAATTTAAGTAATCAGTAAGCAGCAGCTACATCATTTAAGCTACAAAAATCAGAACTGTAGTAGAAGTCAGAGCAGTTCGTTTGATGACGACAAATATCTGTAATGCAAATCCAGAAAGAATAGAGTGCACAACTTTGGAGGGACAAAAATATTCAAAGCCTCGATTGGAGCAATAGCTCGGTTTTTATATTAAAGCCTGAAAATCACACTTCAACACATGTAAATGTTCATCCACAATTAGGTACAAGCATTAAGGGGAATGTGACATTTATTAGAAGTGTGAACAAAATTCATGTTTTATAATGCACCAGAGCTCAGATAAGGTGGGTATATCTGAGGCAATATTCCGCATGTGCAAGGATGGGGTGCAAATAGCATCAGAGTATACATATTTATTTAGTATCTTCAATCAAACAGGAAGAAGATTATAAAAAAGAAAAAGCTAGAAATGATTATGTAAATGAAAATTTGTTCAGCCCTCCAATAGGAATTTACAACTGCAACAAAATCAAGAAGACTTAAACCAGCATAATTGTTAAATGAGAAATGAATATATGAACAAAGCAAGCTCTGATGGAGATAGAGCTGGCAAACTGTTGGTTACAGGAATTGTCAGATCTTTTGAACTAAAAAGTTAAAAGAGGATGATTAACATTTCAGAAACAGCTAAACAGCACTGAGGAAAGATAAATGATTTTATCTAAATCTTGAGGCCACTATCAGTTCCTTAAAACACATGATGTCATCTTGTAAGATTTTGGAACATCAAAAAATGGTTGTCTTTCTCAAGGCTGACATCAGTTTTTTACAAGACAACATCCTGTAAGATTTCGGAATTGTTTTGAATTTCATAAACTTTCACATTACAAACTCTTGCAAAATTCTACTTTATTCTCTAACCATTCCAGTAACACATAGAACAAATCATTCAAGTAATAAGTTGCCAGTTGTGATATTCAGAAAGTGTCAACTCCTTTAGAACGTTTAGTTTTGGCAGAAAATTGTGAACTATGGGTTACACAATAGGAGGTAGTTCTTGCTATTCCCTTTGGCCGTAAACTAGATCTAAGTCCTTCTAGTAGGAAAGACTTTACTAGCTAAGCCAGTTACAAGAGCAACAAGCATCGCTGACTTACTCTCATACAATAATATAGTTCACAAAAGTCAATAATAACATTGAAGTAAGAAAATAACACTTGAGTATCAAGAATTTTTATATTGCAAGAACGGGACTTTCTACCATTGTCTCATGCACCAATGCTCAAAATAATAGCACTCCCATTGTCTATCTAAATTAAGTTCATGATCCTCCCAACTACACTTGAAATCAGTGTAAACATATGGTTAGGGATTGGTAAAATGGCTACTCTGAGACTCCATCAGATGTAAGTTCATAAATAGACATACAGTAAGGAAATTACCAGGAATAACATCCTGTATATATTCATGAAATATCCAATTCATAAGGGGTAAGACAAGCAAAAATATGTATATATATATATATCTTACTATGACGATGTCGAGCATCACGCGCTTTCAAGTACTTCTGCTCCGCTGTAACAGACTCCAAAGCCTCCCTCAGCTCAGCAATTTTTACATTAACAGGGTCTAAATGTTCTACAACACACAGCCAAGTAAATTTCAGATATAGATCAAATTAGAGAATAGTGCAAAGAGCATATGCAACAGACAGATTGCCTAGGCAAACAAAATTCAGCAAACAAGCACGGTTGCACAAACAAGAATAGCAACAGTGCTTGGGGTAGTAACTTACAGCCTAAATCAATATATAGATATTAAATATCATAATACACTAAAAATACATATACCCATGAATAGGACAAACCATCTTTGGCAAGGTTATGTTCATTGGGAATGTGACCCACATGAATGTAGAAAGAAACTGTTTCTGGAGTTGAATAGGGATTGCGAAAACAAAACTTGTACATTCCACTTCGAGGGGCTTTAAATTCAAACTTGTCCCCAGACGTCCCTGTCAAAGTTTGCACTACATTTCCCGCAGGAGATGTCACCTGTGTGAAAGCCCAAGATAAAGCAAAATAGATGATTAACATTCGATAATAATGTTAATGGGTTCAAATGAGACAAATTCAACTGAAAATAATAAATCACAGTACTTTGTTGTCAAGTTTTGCCATAAAGAAGGAAGGAAGAATTGATAAATCGCTTTGTTATTATGAATCTTAGACACGTAGATGTCTCTTTGAGTTTTTCCTCCACTCCAATAAAGACAGTCTCTTATGATTAAGAATCAACTTATAGATGCTAAACAATATACACTTCAACTCAAAATCATCATTTCAAACCCAAATTGATCATTAGGGTCAATCAGCAAGTCTATACGATTCCCAGCCCAATCAGCCTTGATTGAAAACAAAACCACGTAAATAACGAAATTCAACATGATAGACAACATAAGCAATCATAATGAATCGATTATTTCATGACAACAATTCGATCTAGTAAAATTAGAGACAATGTACGTGCTTACAGTGAAATCGATGCCGGGATGATCGGAACTCCAGAAGATGTCATGGTCAACTACGACGAAATTTCCTGAAACGGTGTCGCCTTCATAAATGACGTACTCGTATATACATTCTTCTTCGTTTACCGTCACCGAGAGGGACGAGATACGGCCCATCAAACTCACGAGAAGAGCTATGATCATGTAAGTTGCTACAAATCTCTGACTCTGCCTCTGCCTCTGCCTCTGCCTCTGCCTCGTCTCCATCTTCAGATTTTGATTTTGAATATTTTCTTTACGCCTTTTTGTTTCGGGCGATGGGTATTCGATCTTGATTTCGTGAGGAATTAAGAGAGAACGAGGCCTTCAAGGGTTTAACTTTGAATTACGTTGACGGGTGGTTTGCGTTCCAGAAGCTAGGAACCGCTGCTTTGAAACGACGTCGTTTTCCAGGGTGCCTGAGGCGTATGTTCACAGAGTGTGATAATATAAATATTTAATTATTCACATTTTTTCCCCCTTATAAGTTTGGCCTCAAAACATTTTTTTACCAAATGAATGTATAAATTATATTTTTCATTTAAACTCCAAGCTCGGTAACAGAATTAGATTATAATACAAGTAAAATTAAATTTAAATCGAATACAAATATGAATTAATTCGAATTTAAGTCAAATTTATAATGATTTATTCAAACTTAAACTTATTTAAATCGGTTGAAAATATTGTCAAAAGATTGACAATAAAATAAATTATATTATTAATAAAATTAATAGTATTATAAATAAGATAAATAATATTATTGATAAAATAAATACTATTGTTAAATGATATTTAAGCTTGGGCTATCAAATTGAAACTTTAATTTAAATTTAGGCCAAAGGACTATTTCCCACCTATAGTTTGAGGCGGGGACAAAGTCCCACCCTTCAAGTTTCAAAAGCCCAATCTCCTACCCATAAAAATATTTTTTATAATTTTTATACTTAAATAACTAAAATATCATTTTAAAAAATAAATATTTATAATAAAATTATAAAAATAATTTTAAATATAAATAATTTTAAAAAATTTTGAAAATTTTAAAAAATTTAAAGCAGCCACCACCGCCAATAATAAAGGCCGAAAATGGTCGCTGGGACCAAGGTCGGTTATTTCCAACTGTTTTCGACAGCTTCTTCTAGCGGAGGTGGTTAGATCTAGTCGCCTCCGCCAAAACTCTAGATTTGGCTTCATTCACCAAACGGGGAGGTCAGATCTAACCTCTCTTGAAACCAGGTGGCCGGTATCTGGCTTCTCCTGAAACCAGGTGGTCGGTAACGGCCACCTGGCTCCGTCAGCGGCAGCCACCGCCGTAGCACTGGCAACGGTGGTTGTTTCAAAATTTTTAAAATTTTTTAATATATATTTTAATTTTTTTTAAAATTTTACATTTTTTATAAAATTTATTTTTTTATAAAATTTTAATCCTAAAATGATAATATTACCCCTAAATGTTACTGTTTTCTACTTTATTTAATATTAAATTATTTCTATAAATGGGAGACTAAGCTTTTGAAACTTGGAGGGTGGGTTTGTCCCCACCTCAAACTATGAGTGGAAAATAGTCCTCTGGCCTTAAATTTAGTTTAAATTGAAGTAATTACTAAATAGAGTCAAACTAATTTTGTTTAGATTCACAAAATTTTGTTGCGCAGCTATGGCTAGAAGAGGTAGAGTTCCAATTTGGACCAATTTAAATTCAATTTGGTTTGATTTCAAAATCGTGACACGCTTTAAGCTCGACTTAATATAGAGCTTAATAAAAAATAATCAAAACAATTTATTTTAATATGTATTAATCAAAATAATACTATTTTAATTGATTTAAATCAAAATTTCTAGACTAACAAACTTGATGAATTGAATATTTTTAAATTTGAATTTGATAATATTAAACATTTAAATTCGATTTAAGTTTAAATTTATTTCAAATTAGTTTGCAATGAATTTGAAAAAGCATTCGAACCAAGTTAGTTCAGGTCCAACCTGACCAAAACTGAAAGAAGGGTCAAACTTGTACCTCTCTGGTCGGTAGCACTCTTTCTTCTCCAATCTTCCCTCCCCTCTTGGCCACTAAATCAAGCAAATCACTAGCATTAGCAGCCATAAAAAAATTAGCCCTCAAATAATAATTATACAGTCTAACATCTGGCTTCTTCAACTTTCCATTCTTGTCTAAATTTCCCATCCAAAATTCCAGTAGTTGCTTCATATTCGAACATTTTTCACACAGTCTAATCAGCAAAAACATTCATTAAAGCATAATGTCTATCAAATCTTTGTGATAATGCTTGAATGTATAATGATTCATAAAGAAGACCTAAATGGAACCAGGACTAAGCAAGAAGTTGGTAATAAGTTACGCGTGTTTTTCATTGTAAAAGTAGTGTTTTTGGTGGGAGGGGAGACGGTGAAGTTGAGCTGGGGATTTGGGTTCTTCTAATGCTGTTTGAGGACAAAGATTAGAGAGCAGGGAAGGGAAGATAGGGTGCAAACCAGTGGTCGTGGCGTTGGGCCACATTGCCGCGACTTTGGGGTGCCACAGATTTACTCTAGTTGCAGTCTTATATTTTGATAAAAACTAGGTGTAATTTGATTGAATTAAATGCGAATTCATCAATTGTTTAACCAACTTCGCAAAATTTAAAATAAAAAACTGAATATTTTTCTTTAGATGCTTCAGTATCTCTCCACTAAAAAATTTCTCTACCACAAAAAAATTAATTATTTATATTGATAAATAGATGGCCACCCAACCCAGTTTTCAAATGTTGACTTGGGTGATCGTCGATGGACAGGAGCTGGTAGGAGGTAACAACTTACTTGAATATATTAACCAATCCAACTACTAAGCTTGTGGTTAAGCTGATGCACAGCCATGGAGAAGTAATCAGAAATTTATGTCCCTATAGTTAAACTGGGCACTCACGGTTTGGAGGTAACATCGACTACCTTCTGTCATATTCCTTATTCTGTCCAATTTACTGATGTAAAGCATGCGGAATTTTAGTTTCTTGTTGAATCAATAATTCCTCCAGACTGCACTTTTTGTTGGTATGTCTTCATATAAATATATATCGTTAAATCTCAATTTCTGGCTTTCCTGTTATCATTATGATGCCTTCAGGCTTCAACTGGGCATTTTACAGGAAAGCCAATTATCTAGTAGATAGTTCTCTAACTTTGTTCCTTCTTTAAGAAAATGATTGACCTTGGCTCAAACTTGATTCGAGGAGGATCTCTCCTCACACAAGAGAGATAAATAGTGTTTGAGACAACTAACCTCTGAACCAAAAAAGACTAAACGGAAACAATGCTACTAAAATCCCTCTTTTAATCATGGAAGGGCATTTAGGCCCTGAATTCTGAAATGTTTACGAGGTGATGTTTTCATGCATTGACTATTTCACAGATTCAAGTGCTCAGAGCTCTTGGGGATTTCTGTTTTCAGAAAAATAGATTCTGTGTGAGGTTTAGGCAGCTCAACT
Source organism: Anacardium occidentale (assembly GCA_026122585.1). Classification (NCBI taxonomy): domain Eukaryota; kingdom Viridiplantae; phylum Streptophyta; class Magnoliopsida; order Sapindales; family Anacardiaceae; genus Anacardium; species Anacardium occidentale. The sequence continues at coordinate 409,359 of JAJEJH010000023.1, forward strand.
AACTGGCCACTTTGATATCCTGCCAACTGATTGGAATTTTTAGAATTATAAATCTTGTAGTTGGATGATTATGTTCGTAGCTCTCCAATTTGATCCATTTGAAAATGTTGATTTGGAAGAAGGAAATGGAAGTTATTGAACATGAGCCCTTAATCTGAGAGTTGTAGATATCAACTGTCTTTAACTTTCACATAAATTTATGTTACAAGTGGTGTATATCAGATAAGTTTTATACATATCATTGAGCATATTTGATAAGGAATAAAATATGGTAGGCTATCTCTAGTTAAACATCATACTTTAAATTCAATAAAATCAGAAGGTCCCAGATATAATCAATAGATTTAGAATCTCCATTCCTGGTCTGAAAATTGTTACTAGAAAGTAGAAAACAGCTGATTAACAGCAAACATATCTTTAAGAATCAGGGGATTGGCCAACGGGACAAACCTTTCGGAGTATTATTTTCTCATGATATCCTTTTATGGCTTTCGGGTGTCCAAATTGGGCTTTGGGTGTGGTGGACTTTCTGGAATACTCAATGCTCCTCTTTCCCATGAAGCTGGATGTTCAATTATAAGAGAAGCATTTTCTAGAGGTTTCACCTTCTTTGATACAGCCGACGTCTATGGAGAAAATCACAACAATGAATACATGGTTGGAAAGGTATGCTTTTCACTTTTCAAGTTCAAACCTCGGTTCAAAAAATTAATGAAAATATGGATCAAATATTGGACAAACTCTTACTGCTTTAGATCAGGAAGTGGCAGGTATTATAAATAGATTTAGAATTTGCACCAGTCAGTTCCACTCCCACTCCAACAATAAACCATGTTCCTAGAGGGATACAAGAAAGTAAAAATGAAAGACTGCTTGCATGGAAAACATGATTAATATAAGGCAGGAAGAAATACACCAAAGCACACGGCAAGACTGTGATCAAAAGTGAATCAAGGTGCACTCATTCACATACCAAGAATCTAACTGTCAATGTGCACTCTATTCACTGCAGTCAAACTAAGATGGCTCTTTCATGTAACTGTCCCAAGAAGCATTATACTTCAACATTGATTAACAAGTGCTTTAAGGCCTTGTAGGCCTCGAAGCAACTTCCTCAAGAGAAAATTCAATTAGCTATGAAATTTGGAATTACCATATCTGAGGGGTTTCAGTTTGGAGCCAAAGGTAACCCAGAGTACATTCGGAAATCCTGTGAAGCTAGTCTTAAGTGGCTTGATGTGGACTACATTGATCTCTACTATCAGCATCGTGTGGACACTTCAGTGCCAATAGAGGATACCGTAAGTTGCTAGGGGCATTTTATCTTTGTATATATTTTCTCTTTGATCATGTATATCTAGTGTACCAGTAGGCATTAATGTTATGGTTGTTTGCTTTGGATCACTGTCCATAAAATAGATGGGAGAGCTCAAGAAACTGGTAGATGAAGGAAAGATAAAATACATTGGGTTGTCTGAAGCTAGCATTGACACAATAAGAAGAGCGCATGCAGTTCATCCCATCACTGCTTTACAAATGGAGTATTCTCTATGGACCCGTGACATTGAAGCTGAAATAATTCCACTTTGCTGGTTTGTAGTGTTTGTATATACACACCATATTTGTAAAGATCATTTGAATTATGGAATATTTGCTGTCTTCACAGTTTTGTACCTAGCTGTGGACCAGATGCATTCGTAAAAAGATTTGAAACTCTTCCTTGATCTCACACACACACACATACATAGCTTGCCAGAAGAGAGTATGTTGGTATGTACCATACATAGATAATTCATGAAAGGCAGTAGTGAATAGCTTGCCAGAAGAGTATGTTGGTATGTACCATACATAGATAATTCATTAATTGGGGTCGTTACTTCTCTGTGAGATGTTTACACACACAATACATAGATAATTCATGAAAGGCAGTAGTGGATAGCTTGCCAGAAGAGAGTATGTTGGTATGTACCATACATAGATAATTCATTAGTTGGGGTCGCTACTTCTTTGTGAGATGTTCACACACACACACACATGGGTTCTTTGGTGGAAAGGCAGTAGTGGATAGCTTGCCAGAAGAAAGTACGTTGGTATGTACCATACATAGATAATTCATGAAAGGCAGTAGTGGATAGCTTGCTAGAAGAGAGTATGTTGGTATGTACCATACATAGATAATTCATTAATTGGGGTCGCTACTTCTCTGTGAGATGTTTATTGATATCCATGATCACAGAAAATTCTTTTCTGAGAATGAATTTTCTCCTGACTTTTTTACTTGGGCCATCCAGTGGTCGTCTATACTGATGTTGTTATTTATATTAGATCTTCCTGGTATAGGCTGCGCACCCTAGGTTCCTAAGGGAGAATTTGGAGAACAACAAGCTTCTATTTTCCCGTCTTTGCAATCTTGCCGCAAAGCATGCCTGCACCCGTGCTCAATTGGCTCTGGCATGGCTCTTCCACCAGGGAGATGATATATTCCCAATTGCTGGTATCTTAAGCTCTTTCTTCCTAAATCACTCATCTCTAATTATATGTTGGTGTTGCCTTGTTCTTTTGTTGAATGAAGGTTTCACACGGTTCTAACTTTAGGATATTGCAAAACATACATTCCAAAGCAAACAAACCCTTTTACAAGAGCACGGTATAAAAAAAAAAATTGTTGATTTACGGGAACAACTAAGATTAAGAACCTTGACAACAACATTGGAGCTTTGGCAGTGAAACTTACAGAAGAAGATTTGAAAGAAATTAGTGACGCTGTTCCCATTGATGATGTGAGTGGCTAAAGGGAAATGGATGTTCTCGCTAAATATTCCTGGCATTTTGCTGATACCCCATCAAAGTGCTGAGATTTATAAAATGATTTCAACCTAAGCAAGGCACCAAGCCTTATAAAGAAATCAGTTTATGGTACTTGCATAATATCAGACTTACAATTCTATATTATTACCATCCTGTGACCCTGTGAATTCTACAATCTATCAATTATTGAGTTTGCTTGTTCTCAGAAAATGAAGTAGCACTGTTGCTGAAATGTTTATTTCTTTCTTGATGAAAATGTCCTTCTGATCGAAGTTATAAACTCCCGTAAAGAGGACAGGTATATTCTAATTGGTTCAGTATGCTTAACAAATTATTGTTCATCATTGAAGACAGTGCAGATCGTTTCTTGCGATAGAACCTAAAATGTGCAAAGGAAATGAATTAATTAAATACTTGCGCAGCCACATTCATAAGGTGGACTCACATCAATACAATAGAAAATCAAAACTTGGCCAGGGAAGATTGAGATGGCCTGAAGATTGCTGTTTAAGAAATGAAGATTATCTGGCATGACCTGTATTGTACATTTGTTGATATCAAGATGCCTCTTTACTGACTAGTGAGGCTACTTAAGCAGGTTATCCCTCACTATTAAGTGAAGGGTGGAGGGTGAATGGTCAATTCCACTTTTATGTTCTTTATACGAAGACATCTATGACTAAGCTCGGGCAACTCTGAAAAAGAGTAGAGGAGAAACCTCAAATTAATACCCAAAGAATGAAATCGGGTAGTCAAGGTTCAGAGGTAAGCTCTGAAGTTTTCCTGTTTTTTTATTAGACAAAGGCACAAATGGTTACCATAATGGTCAAATGCATTTCTTTGTAAGAAGTAATCGTAAAGATTGAACGATAAATTTGAAAACTTGTCTGTGAAAGCTGAAAATTTAGTTTGAAATTATATAGTAACGAAATTTTAGGATTGAATTATAGGTGTTGGGATCTACTGTTACCAATTGAAATTTAAGAGAAGTGCATAAACAGACACACTTAACATAATTATGGGGTAAATTTTCAGTTTTTAGGAACTGTATTGAGTTCAAAGACCACCTTAATCAAATAAGAACCTGATAACTGAGAGTCTAAAATTAGGAAAAATTTAAAAAAAAAAAAAAAATACTGCAAAAATTCTTGATATTGTAATATTTAAGTCAGTTTCACAAAAATTCAAAAGTTTAAAATGTGCTTAGATGGATGTAATTGTGGAAATAATGCATGTTTCATGAAGTCAAAAGAGAAGAGAAATCAGCTGATTTGCTCTAGCAACTTGGGTGCACTTTGGACAATTTTAGAGGTTATGACTCAATTAAAAGTAAGTTAGGCATCATTAAATCATCAGTGAACATACAACAGCTTCTTCTAATGGTGTGTACATTGATCCGCTGGTCCCTACATTGGGTTTGGAAGCAGAGGACTCTCTGGAATACTCAGTGCACCTCTCTCTTATGAAGCTAGGTGTTCAGTTATAAAGGAAGCTTTTTCTATTGTTATCACCCTTTTTGATACAGCAGATCTCCATGGAGTTGATCATGACAATGAGATCATGGTCGGGATCTCCTGGATTTCAACTTCAAATTAGTCAGAAAAATTGATGTTAAAGAAACCAAAGTTGGCAGTTCAGTCAACTAACATCAATGCATACAAGGCTTATATATGAGTTACGATATTAAGCTAAAGAGCGCCAATTCACTATTACCAAGTTATAGTTATAGTAATTGACTATAATTTTGAATCTAGAGTGCAACAGATTTAGTAGCAGGGCTTTATGAGTTCTTCTGTTGTGTGTCTCTTGTTGAAACATCGACTGAGTTATAATACATGCAATTTCTAGCATTGATTTAAATTAGCTTATTATAATATTTCCCAGTCTTTGAAGCAGTTTCCAAGTGATAAAATCCAGTAGGCTAAAAAATTGCGCTGTTTCTTCAAGATCAAGGGGGGTCTAAAGCGGCTAGATGTGGACTGTGTTATCTGTAGTATCAGCATCATTTGGACACATCAGTGTCAATAGAGGATACTGTTGGTATTATAATGTTACAGGTGTTTCCTTTCCATCGGATGATAAATATGAGAACCCACTTAGGTATGAGTGTTTATCTATTGACTTGTGAATTAGATGGGAGGGCTCAAGAAGCTTGTAGTGGAGGGACAAATAAAATGTATAGGCTTATCTGAACCCATTATAAGAAAAGCCCGTGCAGTTCGTCCTATAACACCCTTAGAAAATGTAGTCTCTATGGACTCATAATATTGAAGATGATTTAATTCCCCTCTGCAGGTTTAATTGTATATATTAACCATAACTTCAAGTTTTTCATCTGTATAAATTTGTCTACACATCCAAGGTTCACAGGGGACAACTTAGAGAAGAACAATCCTGTATAATCCTGATTTGCAAATGTGACAACCAAGAATTCCTGCTTCCCACCTCAATTAGCTTTTGCCGGACCTCTTCATCACACAATCCCGGTCCCTGGTATGTTACTTAAGAATCTTACATTGTTTCTCGTTTTCTGTATTATCAGGAAACAAAGAAAACCCTGCATCATTAGATTCTTCTTGATGAGTAAATTTCGAGATGAGGCAGGATTTTCACTACTCGGATGGCTTGTTTGCAGGGACAGCCAATGTTAAAAACCTTGATGATAATAACATTGGTAAAACTACCAAAACTGATTGAGTCTAACCCAGTCACGGGTGTGGAAAGCAAAAGAATTTAAACCCCATCGGCATCATAAACAAATTTGTATGGCCTCAGACACGGCTGCCTATGCTACTTTGCTAACAACCCACCAGAAACAAACAAGCTCCGTGGAATTGACCAGTCAGTCTCTATCTGTTTATTGATAAAGACGAAACAAAACACAGAACGTGGCTTCATATGAGACGTTAAACTACGCACCAGAACGCCCTAGCACTTACTAGAAGCCCACTGGCCTCACAATTCAAACTCAAAAGTGACGACATAACTTCTGGCAAGTATGGTAGCCACGTCATCCAACTACACAATGTGTGGACAACCAAAGCCATGTGAACCACTTCACTTTCCAGAAAAAGATCCAGAAGACGTGGAACCAAAATATCCACCACTGTTTTCACCTCCTCTGCTATAAATATCAACCCGCCAACTATGGTTAATTGTGCCACACAAGTTGAAGCTAAGAAAGCATTTCAACTCCTTCTTGTTTAGGTTTCCTAAGACTAAAAGCAACCCTCCTTGTTACTATCGTTCGGAAGAGTTGAGTTGGGATCTTGACCATTAAGCATTGTGTCCGGAGATGGCAGCGTTATCTTCATTCGCCACGCAATCTGTCCTAGGAAGCCCAGTTTCTCGTGTTACCTTTAGAATATGTGGAGGAAGCCAGTTTTTCCCCGGGAGGTACTCGCCTCGTCTGGGGAGAAATGCGGTCGGACCAGTGCGTTGCATGGCTGAGGTTAGTGATAATAATACAGCTATCAGTTTTTGTTTTATCCTTGAAATAAGTTATAGATCTTGCTTTGCTTGAGAATGATCCTAACTACGTATAACTTCCACAGGAAGAACCGAAGGAGCCATCGACGACCCCTGCTGCACCAAAGGCTAAGGTAATCATGCTGAATAGACCTCTTATAATCACAAATGGACTCAATCTAAGCGAAAAAACTGTGCTAAACGTGCTTGGTCATTTGTGACAGATGAGCACGAAGTTCTCAGATGTGTTGGCATTCAATGGACCAGCTCCGGAGAGGATCAACGGTAGGCTGGCCATGATTGGCTTTGCAGCCGCAATAGCGGTTGAGCTAGTCAAGGGTCAAGACGTGTTTGCACAAATATCAGACGGTGGGCTTACATGGTTCATAGGAACAAGCATTGTACTCTCGCTGGCATCATTAGTTCCGTTATTTAAAGGAGTGAGCGTGGAATCCAGGTCAGAGGGGCTGATGACGTCGGATGCTGAGCTGTGGAACGGCAGGTTCGCTATGTTGGGTCTGATTGCTTTGGCCTTTACTGAGTATGTCAAGGGAGGTGCTCTTGTATAGACCCTATTTGTAACAAAAAAAGGCAAATGTTTTATGGTAGTCAGAAATAACGAAGAACAGATTCACCTGTGATATGTCTGCTTATGTTCTGAAAAATTACTCTTTATATAATCTGTTGCTTTGCACGTCGTGCCTAGAGGATTTAAAATTTTCTGATGTCTTCAGTGAGTTCTTGAGAGAATTTCGCACAACATATATGCTACAAACAGACATTCAAAAATAAATTCAATTTCCGTTCATTAGAATTCTGCATGAGCACAATGTCAAGGGAAGCAACATATACAAAAGAGCCGCAAAGCACCTATCCAAGTAATTCTCCTCTGATTTTTATATTACGAAGATGGCGTGGAGTCCTTTTATTTAGTACATTGTATATCTCAATCTTACCTATGTGGATATGGCCACTACATTGTCACAAACATATTAACAAAAAAGAATGAGAAGAATACATTTTTACCATTTCATATATTTACATATTCACCAGGTATATTCCGAATCCTGCACACACTATGGCTCCAGGAGAATACTGTGCTCCCTCAACTCCCTATTTTTATGCTTATTGAGCTCCTCATCGTGGTTACTGTCTAGCTGCCAAAAAAGTAAATAATAACGTTACTGCATGCAAAAATCAAGAAAATATGTGCTGACTAACAGCACATTATGTAATTGCCGTAATGTAATATTTAACTTTCCAGCCTATAAGCTTCAAAAATTGAAGGATATATTATCTTCAAGCAGCCCAACACCATCATCTCCTACAATATGTTAAACATAATGCTGGGGAAAGCTTTCTAGTGTCGAAAACATTACATAATTTCCACAGCCTAAAAGTTGTGTAAAGCATCACAGCAAACGGATGCTTCTACCCCTACCAATTATCATAAAACCAATGTACTCCAGAGGGAGTGACACTAACAGCTAATTCCATGATTCATCCAAATATCCACCTTCAGAACAAATGTCTGTACCGAGGGAGGATATGCCATCAATTAGTGGATCAAAGACAAGGTGCAGAATCATCGAGTTGTAGAGAAAAAAAAAAAAAAAAAAAAATCACAGTATAACTTCATTCAGTACACAATCATTATTCTGCAATTAGAAGCAAATCAAAATAAGCATATCATGAAATATGTATCAAATAGTAATTTCTATACAACTTTAAAGGAGATTCAGATACTTACTTTTACAGGAAGATCGACTGGAAACAAACTTATAGAACTCGGATTAAAACTGAATTCACTGAGTAAACAAAAAGGGCAGAATACATATATCAGTGAGAGGAAACAGTAATTAAAATGAAGGGGCTGCAGTAACTCAGTGCTGTGAAGTCCTAAACCTCATTAAAAAGACAAGAAAAAAAATCTCAACTCATGACACCTAAATCTGGAGTTTGATTTCCTTTTCTAATAGACAATTTGTCATATTTATAGATTTCCTAGAAATAAAGGGAGGGAGTGAGAATATACCAGCGTGATATAACCAGTTGCCATACATATGGAATAAAGAACTCCTCTGGATGACTCTCTTGTTCATATGAGAAATGTAACTGAGTAAACATCTGTCAGGAAAAAGGTCCAGTGTTTGTAAAAATGGAAGAAAATAATGTGTGCATATATGACAACTGTCCCTAGCTTAAAAACAAGCTTCTATAATTACCTTCAATCCATCACCTCGCCAAGATCTGCAATTAATAATTATGAACTGGAGAACTTTGTCCACTGACCATTCACCATCCACTCTTTGGGAATCAAGCCGACTATTAAAAAAATCTAATACCTATAAAAGCAAGACAATCGTAAATTCAGATGCACAAAAAAAAAAAACCTGAAAAGCAGCATTTACATTTTGAATGTCGTATATGTGCATCACACCTACCACCGACATATAATTTGCCAAATTCTAGAATTCTACAAAAACCACAATTATACCATGTATATATTCTCTAGCAGCTCATTAAAGCGAGGATGACTCTTGAACGGCTGGAAAACCTCCTGTCTGTGTAATATTGCATACACAACCTACAACAGAGCATATGGTTAAGAACCGAGAGCATGGATATGCTAAATAACATGTGACACTAAAACAATGATGAAATAGTAGCAACTAAAGCCTTAAAATATTATTTAAAAGAAGAAAACAATACCTCAGGATTCCGAGGCAGCGCATAAGTCAAGATTGCATTTAATATTTCAAGGACGATTCTCAGGAAGTCAGTATAAATATGCAACTCTGCTGACTGCAGCAAAAATATTCTAGCTTAGCAAAAGAGAAGAAATCATAAGATAACATATCATTCAAACAGCAAAAGTTCATAATTCAATTATACCATATCAACAAAGATCAATTTTTACCGTATCTTCCGTGAGGCTGTCTTGTTCTAATGAGCCTTTCTTGTCTTCTCTTAGATCCGCTAGTTTGTTGTACCTAAATCAATATTATTACAATAAAGAAACAATTTTAAAAAATCATAATTCTAAAAAGATGAAAGTCTGCATCAAGCGGAATAAGAAAAAAAATACAAGAGAACAGGCATAACATACTTCCGTGAAAGCATATAGAAAAGACTGACTAGTCTCTGTGATGCATAGGCACTCAAACGGTGGACATGGGGTGCCATGTTTGCCAATGTTGCCAGACAAGTTGTATGGAGGTAGACATCCTATTATTATTTAACATGTAGAAATTAGCATAGGGCAGAGTTATATCATCCAAAATGTGTCAAATATTAATCCATTAAAAGACTTACAAAATTGCTAAAATATTGATTAACAATATAATATCAACAAATATGTCATCATCGTAATGTACATGTGAAATAGTTTTTAATCAAATTTCAAATGAACTTTAACAAAGAAATAATACCACTTCTCTTAACTTGTGGCTCTTTTGGTGCATAATCATATATAACTACTTCCAAGGAGCACAAAGTCCAACATATATGCATATATCCATTTATGCATAAATACCTCTTAACATTAGATAAAAATCTTTATAGGAGGCATTTCACATGAATGGGCTTAAGATTAATAAAGTCACCGGCGACAACAATCTCACAACACTTTCAAGAGAACTTAAAAAAATCAGATACTTCCGGTCATACCCGTAGCTTAGATAGGTTATACTTCACAGTCCTTATCAAAATGATGACCATCAAGGATCCGAGAGATGTCTGGTGTAGAAGGTGCTCTTTGTACCAAGGAACACTAGGGAGAATCTGTGGAATTATATAATACATCAACCCAATCGTCGAGTAAAATAAATCAAAGAGTATCCATTAGAACTAATTCTTACCATTTTGTGGATGCTTGCATTGAAAGAAGAATCTTGACTAAGTATAAGAAGGATAATCAGCAACATGTATATCTGATTAGGTGTCCTCTTGGAAGCATTATATAAGGTTTCTAAAATGGGCATCAACTGTTGATTTCATTATAAAACAGAATGGTGTTAGGATGTGCTGCAGCTATGCCACCACAACAACAAATGAGATATGCCAGTCATACTATTGGTAAACAATTATGATATTACTTGATCTCAAATTTTATATAAGAGGGTCTTTGGAAGTCTAAGAAAATTGCCTTTTACTAGTTGGCACTTGTAATGCAGCATAAAATTCATAAAATTTTGACAGGGCCCTAATATTGATAAAGCAAGGTCAACATTAACCTATGATGCATTGCACTTAATTAAAACTAGGAAGTTCAATAGATAAGTAAATCAAAACCAACTGGGAGCAATTGGTCAAATCTTTAACATGCAACTAGAAAATAGCAAGTTTAAATCTCATTAGACATATCTAGATTGAATTTTGAACATGCCAACTACTAAAGCCTGCTAATATAGGGTTCCCCTTGTGAAGTTGAGGTGTCTTGCCCAAGGGCATCCTTGAAGTTTGGTATCAAGCAAAATTAATATCAGGTAAAGGGAAATTTTAAGCTATGATTCATACCAACGTATCCAAATCAGTTCGCACAAGAACATACTCCAAAAAGCTAGAGTTCCCTTGCACCAACGAGTAAAGCAATAAAACTGCAGTCTCATCAGCCAAGCACCTGCTATGGCAAAAAAAAGCTGTTATGGCAGGGCATAAAATAGTGAAAAAGGGAAAGAAACAACAACGTAAGGATGACGATGACATAAAGTAATTAGTTGCATGTTGTTGCTTTATAGTTTCAACATAAAATTATAGCTCAGGTTAGAATATTGTGTCAAAACCGTTAAAAGATCTTAGTAACTCACATAAAGAATAGAGCAATTATTTGGATACTTAACAAGATTAACTAGTTTTTATTTAAGAATAAGGAATAAATCAATCATAATGCACATGGTCACATTAAATTTAACCCAGTGATCAATCTTACTGTTTGGAAGCAAAAAAAGAAACTAAAAATCTCACATAACATACAAATTGTAAACTTGGGAAAAGGAAGAGAAGGGAACTCACATTCCAAGAGTATCAAATAGAGCAGCAAAAGGAAACCTCATAGCTAAACCATTTTGTGCATTCCCCTCAATATCTGCATGACCAACTGCAGGTAGAAAATAATTTACAAACATAGAGCATGCCAACAAAGCAACAAAATAAACAAAACAATAAACAGCAAAAATCATTATTTATCAACCATAAAAATAACATTACAGATTTAAAAGAAGTGCACAAGAAAGCTGATCTCACATTCAATATCCCTAGCATTTTCTAACGCTTTGCAGTAAGGATTGTCAGAGAAATGTGTATTTGACTTGGAAAGAGAATCAGAGGCAGCGCTGTCATCACTTCTATCTGTTACAGATTCATCACTCTCAACACATTTGCGATAATGAATGAGAACAAGTAGCACAAGGAGGCTGCAGTCTGCCAGTCGATTTCTTGAGCCTTCACCACCTGAACTGACCAAATAATTGAATGGCAATAACACAAAAGTTGCTGCAAGTGAAATATACAATGTCAAACAAAGTGCCAAATAAATACATGCATTAACAATCATATAATAAAAAAACTATTTACTCTGTAACCTAGGCAATGCCCAAGAAAGGCAGGTGAAGTAAGATGAAAACAAGTTACAACATAAAAAATATGCTTCAAAGATAAAAACATACCAGCTGCAGAACCCACTCTCTGCAAAACACCAGGCTGGTTCATCTCTGAAAATATAGAGTAAGATGCATTCTTTAAGGGGATACGAGGTCTCATTATGTAGTTGAGTAGCAAACGGTGAACAACTGAATTGACCAAAGAACTTTCCTGAAATAAGAGCAGTTGCAGTAAGTTCAGAGATTTAGGGATTATAGCACATAAAATCTAAACTTCATCTTCTAACCTCAGCCATTGCAGCATCAATAAATGGGTGCACATCTTTTGGTCCAGGAGATGGCCCAGAGCGCAATTGAGTTGACATAGCAATGATCATGAAATTAAGCAGCTCCTGATGTAGAAGGTTTGTTTGGGGACTAGCCAAAAAAAAAGCCCTTCATTATTACAAGAATGGAGATGTATATCTACAAGAAAAACATTAAGTGCATTGATAACATACCTTACATCTACTAAGACCATAAAGCTGAGCACACTATGCATGACAAGTTTTTTAATGTTTTGATCTGCACATGCAACCATGCTTTAGATCCAGATACTTTTCACAGAGGATGACCAATAAGCACTCTAATATACCCAAAAAATAATAAATTCTTGCAACAAAAAAATGGGAGTTACATAGAGCATAATTTAGATACCTATTATAAATTCCTTTGGAATTGGTTCACTTTCAGCAAGAGATAAATGTAACTCGTCAAAGTTGTCGCTTTGAGCATTTTCTATTAGGTACTTCAGGAACACTGACGAAATGTACACCGCATTAATAGCCTTCATATAAGTTGTTGACTGAGTGCCAGAAGATGCAATAGACTCTTGCAAACACTGTGTTAGGTGAATCAAAATCTTTGCAAGATGCCTGGTATTACAGTTGTTTTGTGCTGCAAAAACATAAATAAAGAAATAACATCTAAATATGTTAAAACACATTACAAAATAAAAATGGATGAAAAAAGTGAATTACTGCATAGTCACCAGACAGAATTAAAAGATATAGAGGCCAGAAATACTTTACTTCAGAATATTTCCTAAATTGAAGGGGGGAATAGGGCAAGACTGACACATTTTCACACATTTAAGAAATTCTTCAAACTGCTTTTAAGAGCATGAATCAACAATTTTTCACAAGCATTGTTTCTAGATTTCATTACCTTAATAGACATAGAAGCTATCACCACTGTCTTTATTTTTTTCTGTTTCATCTATTCATCTCCAGTCAGTTCAAAATCAATTCATTAGGTCCATAAAGCAGCTAATAAAAGACTGGTCCTGGGATCATTATGCAAGGCTTGTGCATCATGTGGTTAGTTGTGACTGAAAAATTCTGTTATTACAATCCATGTGATCTACACAAGATTCTAGAAAAATGAGTGCATTAGTTGACAATTAAACTCACTGATGCCACACATGGACAATATTCTACAAGATAAAAGGAAACAAAATTCCTTTTCCACCATTTTGCCATCTTTCTATTGCACACGTTACGTCTACTTGCTTAAATATTACAAACGCAAATTCTGCTGCATGAAATATTAACAGATTAAGTAGAACAATGTTCTAAAATGACTTATGGTTTAAATTTAAAGCTATACACGCCAATCAATATCCTCATTTAAAACGTCATAACATATCCGTGATTCTTCCAGCTCATACGCAATTTTATCAAAGAAGATGAAAGTCACCCTGTGCGCAACATATAACATATTTCAATCAAGTGATCGCAAAAACACAACCTTGAAATGTATGAAATATTAAGTTAAGTGTATTTCCTTAGTTTCATTTTCCACAATTTGTTTCGAATATTCAAGGTTTGCACCTGATTTTATTCTCTCAAAATATATTAGCACTTAGCAAGATCAAGATCAATTCAAAACCACCGACTCAACGTTCAAAATTAGACTCACAAAGCATGCCACATCACATCGATCCGCACAATTCTACAATCGGAAACTCAAGTCATCAAATTAGAATTTAACAGCCCCAATTAGAAACGAAACTCACCAAAAACTTGGCAAGCTTGCTGGACTCGATGGGAGGGCCAGCGAAGACTGAGAGGGAGTTCAAGAAGTTTCTGCCAGAAATCAGAATCCACGGGGAAGGATTTTTCACCGACGAATGTGGCGATTAGATACTCGGCTGTATCCTGTGAACGAGCGTCACTAAAACGCGGCGTTGAAGGCACTCCGCCCATTGCTATAACTCAAGGCTCGCGGTAGTTTGATACGACACTACTGTCACTGAGTCAACTATAATTGGAGACCGAGTTCCGAGATCAACTGCATTACATAAAAAGAGAGCGGAAGAGTTGGATCTGTATGGCTTTTCAAAATTAAAACTGAAAACGAAATTGGATTTAGGGTTCAAATTTTGGTTACGGTAGAGAGATGAAGCGAAGGTGGGAGCTTCCAAACGAAGTTTTTGAAGAGCTTAGAGCGAGAGGGATAAATCCAGGACCTTTTTTTTTTTTATTAATATAATTATTTTAATAGTTTTGCGAGAGAGGGACATTTCACATTTGGTTAAGGACGATGATGACGTCACTAACTTCCTATGGGACGATTTTGTCCTCCAGATTTTACTGTTAAAAATACTTTCTTAATCCTTAATTGTTATAATGAAAAATGACAGGGGCATTATAGTCATTGAAGCGGTTGGAGGGTAAGGTTTCTCTATTGATTGCAGTTCCGTTGTCATTTCGTCGGCAAGATGAGATACTATTTGAGCCAAAAAAATAAACATCGCCATCCAATGAAAATTCCGCCTCCTCCACGTGTTACATTTTCATACGTTACCGGATGAGTTTCCAACACCAAAACTGGATCCCGTGTTGAACGTGCCACCAAATAAATGTGCACCCATGGATTTCATCACCGTTGACTTGAAGCTTTAAAGATTATATTTGACTAGGTATTCGACACGTACAAAGTGCAATATGACAATAAAAAAAAAAAAAGTTAAATAAAGGTACGAAACTTGTCCTCCCTAAGAATTTTAAAAGTATATTTTTTTTATATTGTAAATTACTCTATCCTCTTGCAATTATATGTTTGTCAAGTGATCAGGACCGTTGAAAAGACAGACAGAAACAATGATGAATCCTACAAGCCAATCTGAAAATAAAACAAATATTGCCTACTCTAGAAAGTGACGCCGTTTTGAATACGTGCCCTGCGTCGCTTTCAATACAAAGCCATTAATTTTAAATTTGGATAATAATGGTTTTAAAAAGGCCAAGCACCTATTCCAACCCAAGGTTTCATTAAAGAACCAAAAATATTTTTCTTAAAAGTAAATAATATTAAATTTAATAAATAATATTAAATTTAAATTTAATAAAAAATATAGTAAAATAATAATAATAAAAATTTTAAAAATAAAATAAATTTTTTTAAAAATAATCGTCGTTAATATAACTAGACGATCTAAAATGGTTATCTAGTTTCATTGATCAGATTTGACTATTTTGATAATAAAGAAGACTTAACAAAGATAGTTAGATTTGACTTTCTCAGTCATTGAAGTGGTTAAATCCAAAAACAAATGGAATCAGATAATTGTTTTCTGATACTTAGTTATGTTAATAACGACTACTATCGTCAACGATTTATTGACTGTAATAACTATTTTTTAAAATTTTTATTTTATTTTAAAATTTTTTATTAATTTATTATTATTAATTTAATATTATTTATATTTTAATTATTTTATTAAATTTTACTTTTTAAATTTTATTCGAAAAGATAAAAATAATTTTTTCACTTTGATTAATAAATAAGTAATTAGTTTTTAGAGGCTTTACAGGTTGATTTAAGGAAACATTGGGTGGGAATACGTCATTTGGCCTTTTAAAAACTGAAGTAAAAAAATTATATCCGATTCGAGGCTTAAAGCCCCTGCCATAAATCAGAATGGGCTGGGAGATACAGTTGAAATGGGCTCCATGGTATAGTGATGCAGAAAATGAGATCTGAGTCTGACATTTCCATAGGACCATAGCCCATAACTGACCTTTTGTCAATTATCGAGAGCAGAGTCAAAGATGCCACCATTGATAATGGAGATTGGAAAGATGCAAGTTTAAAGAGACGCTCTTTCGTCTTTACCTAATAAAGCAAATTACCCTTTTGACTTTTCACTTTCTTTAAATCATCTTGTTGCTCCAATCGTTCCTTAACATCGCCGATAAACTGTCACTGTTTTATCCCAGTAAGTGAGCCTTTCTCCCATAATGGTTAGATCGACATTGACAATAATAGGTGCAACCATGAACTCTCACACCTTCTCTCCTCCTGTTATTCCCTATTATATATACTTGAGATCCGTGAATACCACTCTCGTGATCTCCCTTCATGATGTGGTTTTATCTTTCTTTGATCAATATGGTACTGCTCTACCACATCTCGTTGTTATATCTCACCTCTTTATCAACATTTTTCGTGATTTGATCTTGTTATTCTGAACATTCACCTTCTTTCTGATAACCATACTCTCTCTCCTTCTCTTGTAACGTGACTCAGTCAAGCCTTCATCATCTTCAACTTCTTGCAAAGTCAAAGTGAATGTCAGGATTTTGAAGACTAAATTGCTGATTTTCAAACTTGTAATATGAAATAACAATCATGTTGAAAAAGTGTGATTTATGTCATGGAAAGATAGGAGGGTGTTTCTGGGCAAAATGGGAATGAGAGTGTGTGTGAAGGTGATCATGCGCAGAACATGGAATTCTATCTCTTGAACAAACAAAAAAACTAGGGACAAGGTGGGTTTCAATTCAAAGAGATACAACTCGATTCTGGTAGTGGCGCCATCAGCATTCTAATTCAGGAAAGTTTATGATGCTGCCCTTGCCCTAAAAACTTTTATACATCCTTCTCTAACAACCCCCATAGGGTCTTAGGCTAGTGGTAAGGGTAGGGGTCACTAAGGTAATCAGGGTTCAAGTCACAATGAAACTAATAACCCCTGATTTACTTAGTCTGAGGTTACAGGTCTCAATGATCATAGGCCCTCGGATTTATCATATCTGATTAGTTTGAATTGATCGATTGATATGGATAGAAATTTCAGGTTAAAAAAAAAAAAACATCCCCCCATTCATAATATGTTTTGGAGACTGTAATAGGGCCCAATTCTCAACCATCAGCACAAATATGGGGCATGCAAGTTCTAGGTGACTGGAAAAGCGCTCTGGTTCAGTAATAAAAAGAGAAAACCCTAATGCCCACCAAAAACTTAAACTGTAAATAAGTGGGACTGTGGGGGTGGGGACAAGGTGTAATGAGAGAGGGAACATAATTTTTGGCTACCTGCCCGTGACACTTGGAATCACGAAAAAAAAAAAAAAAAAGGTTTAATAAAGCCCTTATCTAAACATGATGCTCTTCTCCAAAGTTCTTCAAACTTGGACTTCAAGCTTTTAATCATTCTATTCTAGCACTTTCATGAAGATATTAATTTTATAATATTAAATCTACAGTTCTGGAGCTTTATATCAAGGACAGTGTTATGATAAACTTCAAACACTGGTTAACTAATAAGAACTTATCAAAATATGGACTGGGAAGACAGTTCAGTGAAGAGCATTCAGTAGAGACAAATATAGATTGCACTGACAAGAATGAAGTTAAAATCAAGGAGAAATACAGTAAAAAATTGATAATTAAGTAGGTCACGGCATACAATTGTTCTCAAGACTTTTCATCTCATATGCTCAAATGAAACCAAGTTGCCCAACGAGAACATCTACATCTTCTGCTCGTTCACCTTCTTCCTCAATTTCTTCATTCAAGAAATCTTCCCAGAACTCCACATTATATGTGCTTCTATGTTCATGATCTCCTTTATCTATAAATTTCTCTGGGGGGTTGATGGTTTGGGTATCACTTGGTCCTTGCAGGTCCATAGCCAGAAAGTCTAATTCTGACACTTCAAAATCAGAAATGTCATCATCAACATGTTCTTCAGGTTCCATCTTAATACCAAGTCCAATATTATTAGGCCCTTGATCAATGTACCGTCTTTTCTTTCTAGCAATCACCCCTTCAATTTCTTTCCTTCTGTCCTTTTGTTGGACTAAGCGCTGAACAAAGTTTGGATTTTGCATAGCTTTTGCCAAGAAACTCATCATTTGCTGTTGTTTCATCTCAGTTTTTCTCAGCCTTTGTTCCATTACACGAAGATACTCTCTAGTATTCTGTTGTTGCTGCCTCAGCTTCACCAATTTCACCATTAGAACTTGCTTGTCACGCCTTAATCTATCAACTTCACTATCTAATCCAAACCTTCCCAATTCAACACAAGCGTCTAGAGCTTGCTGTGATGCCTGAGGTTGAAGTGTTTTTCTTCTCCTAATGTTCTTTAAAAGATGCCTTTGCCCTCTCAGAAATCCTTCATTTGCAAACTCCCATCTATCGGGATCAACCTTCCTAAATCCCTACATCAATCACATTCTTAACTTGTACATAAGATCAAATTCAATTTCTGGCTCATTTTTAAAGTATATTATTCAGTGAACTACTCTAATCATTAAGAACCTTCAAAAGCTAAATACAACATATGATATATATTAATCCACGTACACATCAAGCAATTTTCAATGATAAATATAGTACTTTAACATCATACAAAAGCGACTCAATAATAGTGTATCTGGTATATTTTATATTATGATCTCAGCACTTTCCACTTTAAAACCCATTAAACAAAAAGAAGGTAACCACTTTATGTAACCAGGTAATGGGAATTTTGACAACAAGATCAGTCAAGCTTCTCCAAAGTAAGAAAAGATGAAGGAACGTTCTACCTCTTAACTCCATGAACAAGAATGACAAAAAAAAAAAACACATATCTTCATAACCCTTTTCATATTTGTAAATGAAGATAAACAAAAAATGAATGAAGTTTACTTACATAAGTGTTGAGTTGTCTAACAAAGCTGGAGAAATTATTGTGCTTGAAGTATCGAGGGAGAAGAGTCATGGAAAAGGTCTGGGGATCCCATACAACAAAGCTGTTGTTGCCGCTGCTCCAAGAAACAATATGATTGGTGTTGGAGTCTTCAACTATGTCATAAGTTTTTGTGAGAAACGGTGGAACTGCATCATGAAGTCCCTCCATTGGTTGAGGAGTTGGCGCAGACTCCATGCCAGTTACAAGAATATATATATATCTATAAGACGAACAGCTGAAACTGAACAAAATCCCTTCAATCAAAAACAAGAAGGGAAAAAAAAGAAAAAGCCTCAATGAAAGAAGTCGAATATAAATGAAAGAAACGGAATATGACAACTAAAAAAGACTGAAAGATAAAAAGATCTTAATTAGGTAAGAAAGAAAGGAAAAAGAGAGTGTGAAGAGAAAAGCAAGGTGCTTGGTATTGGGACCAAAAATATAAAAATAAGAGACCGGTGTGAGTTAACCTATCAATAATGGAAAGTAGCCAAAATAGCACTGAGATATTTTCCCCCTCCAACGGGAAGTCCATTGGCTAGTGCCCGTGTTCTCGTCTTTTACTGTCAAATAGCATTTCAATATGAACCTTTTAATAAAATAATATATTCTGAGATAGAAGGAAGATGTTTATAGGTTTGGTTGATGGGAGGAGGCAGAAGGAAGAGGGTTTCCAATAAATATCTCGACATGAAAATGTTATTTCAATCTGGGATATCATTATGTGATGGAGTTGAACATGATTTGAATTGGGGTTGGAAATAAATGCGAATTTGTGTTGTCATATGTCACTTTTGTTTAATGTCGGTAAGGTGAAATTGCCTTCACATTCACGGATATTGTCACCCAAATTGCATAAAATGTTGTTGTCAAACTTATGTTGCTCATGGTTATGGTGTCAATTTGCCGACAGCAGCAAGGCTTGAGGCATGGTCTAAAGTCCTTCGAATCATACATTTACATATCCTTTGTGAATATATTTTTTAATATTTTTTAATAAAGTGTATGAAACCGACTTGTAAATCCTTGGCCTAAGATTTCTGGTATGGCCTATAATTTTAAAAACCGTGCCAAAATCAGAGGTTAAGACCATAGGCCGATGTGGTCTTATGTCTTGCTTGCGTTAGCTCTTGTATTTGGTGGTTTTTAACGTAATTTGTTAATTTAATTTAGGCCAAAGGACTTGTTCCCACCTATAGTTCCGTAGGCAGATTTTCATCTGAAGTTTGTAAAATCTAAAATTCTATTATTTGATCAAACTTTACCCAACTTTTTTTTATTTTTGATAAAATGATTACGGTATCTTTTAAACAAATAAAATTTTATAAAATAATATTTAAATATAAATTTTTAAAAAAAAAATTATATTTAAAAAAATTAAAACCAATCAGTGTCACTGATGCCCGCGACAATAGTCATTGTTAATAAAATCAAGTGATAAAAAACAACCATTTAGTTTCAGAAAAGATTAGATCTGACCTCTTCATTTGGTGAAAAAGGTTAAATTTGATCATATTTTTCAGAAATCATAGTTAAAAATTGCCAATAGAGTTAAGACTGACTATTTTTAACAAATTTTTCTGACAAAAGTAATCATATCTGATTGTCTTCACCAAAATAGGATACAATCAAATCTAGCCTCCTCTGTCAAATGGGAAGGCTAGATCTAACATCCCTTAGAATTAGATGACTGTTTCTAGTCACCTAGTTCTATTAATGGTGGCCTCTGGCACCGATACTGGTAATGGTAACTGTTTTAAATTTTTTTAAGTTTAAATATTTTTCATATCTTTTAAAATATATTTTAATATTTAAATAATACTTTATATTTATATAAAATTTATTTTATAATTTTTAATATTAAAATAATAAAAATATCTTTTGATTATCAAAAATTTAATTATTAATAATTAAATTTAATCTTAACTAAGTCAACAATTAAAATTTTGAGTTTTATAAACTTGAAAGGTGAAACTTTGCAACAGGGTCAAAACTATAAGTGGGAGTAAGCCCTTTGGCCGTTAATTTAATATTCATTAACAAATTGAGGTATTTGAAGATTTACCAATTTGATTTTTCATGATCGTGAACGAAGACAAGAAAAATTATGAGTTAGTTATGACATACCTGGATAATCACTAATATCCACTGGTCTGGTGGTAGAACATACCCCGCCACGGTACACACCCGAGTTCAATTCCCGACTGGTGCAATCAAGGTTAGAGCCGTGAAGAAAACTGCTTTACGATGGGTTGGGTCCATCACCACTCATCTCTTAGATGACAAACGACTGTGTCTGAGCTCTAATTTTTTTCACTTTACTATTTTTTTTAATTTAATGGGGTCCCTCACCACTCATCTCTTAGATGACCACTACTGTGTCTGAGCTCTAATTTTTTCAACTTCACTATTTTTTTATTTAATTACGCAGACTTTTAGACTAACTGCATTAATAAAATGTTTAGATCGAAAAGTGTTGGCCACGATTTGGCAAATTCAACGAAAATGAGTGGCAACAATAAGTTTCTAGGGGACGGAATCGACACTACAGGACGGGAGCCTTATAATCTATAGGTTACAGATTATAAATTATAGTTCTACATCATTTATAAAATATGTTAATTGTTTTCAAACATAATTATAATCATATCAAGTATAAATGGTTAAAAAAACTAACCCCAGAGCTGAAAGATCATAAAAAGTGCCGAGGTAACAAACTCCAATTCAGAAACGCATGAAAAATAGCAGCATATATATGAACAATACTACAGAGGATTAATCAAATAATAAAGACAAAAGTCATTCAAGATAGACAAAGTTGACGTTGTGATTAAGTTGCGATGAAATCAACAACACCATTATTATCTGGTTTATAGTTGCGAGTCTATATAGTCACAAGTTTTCGGGTTTATTCTATCCAATCAAAGTTTTCAAATCATAAAAAAAAAAAAAAAAAAAAAAGAACATATGAACACGTGCAAGAATCAGAGGGTAGGGACATGTTTGTCACAGTACAGCCTGTGACATGAATGGTGACATTAAAATAATAGCACAGGGAAGTATAGGATGAGTGAAGAAGAAACCAGCCAGTACCAAGAAGAAAATTCAACTACTAAAATGCGTGGTTGATGGCTTCAGATCACAGTAATGAAAATGATTCTTTCAAAAGTAGGAGCAATCAGGAAGCTCAAGAATTTCAAATACAGCACAGTCCCATGATGGGCACAGATGTCAACTTATATTATCATATATGATGTCATCCACGTAAGGAAACTAACAAGATATTTGCATCAAGTTTATACTGGCTGTGGCCAAGCAAGAGAATGATACAGAAGCAAACAGACAATAAAAGCAAACCAAGGGAGCCATACAAAGCACAACAAAGCATACAAGAATTGGCTCCTTATTTACCAGTGACATTACTTTTACTCTATCGTAGCAATAAATGCAAAATCATGCGGTGGCATCAATAGGATGGTCTCCAGCTTCTTTCTGCAAGAAACCTTGAACATATTCTTTCCTGCAACATGACTCCATTGGTAAGAATAACACAGCCTCTTGAAATTTTCATAATCACAAAAAAAAAAACAAAGGAGAGAGAAGGGATTTAAAAAATATGAAGTGATGTGCTAATATCAGAACCATACCTTGCAGGAAGATGATCGTGGGGACGATTATATGGAGTCCAAACAGGATCACCCACAAATAGACGCATTGCCTGCACACTAACATACATAGTAAGAAAAAGTTCTTTGCACTGTGTAGCATTCTTATAGAATTAACTTAAGCTCACAAACAAAGGCTCCAAAAGCAGCAGTGACTTGTGTTGCCTATACATACACATCAAGTGTGCTGCCAAGGATTCCAGAAATGTCTATCAGACTCCAACAGTGAATAAGAATCAGATACAAACATGAGAATAGAAAAGTAATAATCATCCAACGACAATAAACAAGCCTTAGGAGGCAGGAAATTTGTAGAATAATTGCTGACAAACATCCTATAAGGAAGAGTCAGATCAAATTCCTATTAGATGCCCCTCAGAACTTAATTTAGCTCAAGTCAGGGGCCATAGCTATTCACCTTGAAGAAAATTGCTTCAACTTAATTAATCTAGATCTCCTGATAGCAATTTATGGCTGTGGTAGGAGGTATCTAAACTCATGTCTAAAGCTACACCTTCAATCATTATACAAGCATCAAGTCAAATCAAGACAAATGTATGTTTCATCACCAACTTTAGTAAGACAACTCAAATTCCCAAGGGAGATATTATTTTCACTTTTAGGGGGCTGGTGTTGAGATGAAATGTCATTGGGAATCAGCAGGCACACAAGCTACAAACTAAAATGCACAGGGATGTACAGTATCAGTACCTTAATATAGTTGTCCGTATCCAATGTAAAGCGGTGATAACAGCCGGCAGGTAAAACAATCAATCCCCCTTTCTTTACCCATACACGAATCCATTTTTCATTACGGTCTCTGACATCAAAGTAACCTCCACAAGAAAAAAACCACTACGAAGTTAAATATTTAAGTATTTACTGACTGCAAACCAAATATCAAAGTGATCTTACCACTTCCTGCTACAGCATAGCGTATCTCTTCATCAGTGTGAAGATGTTCTTCAAAGAAATTTTTTATCTTTTCTTCATAATTTGGAAGCTTTTCTGGGCAAACCTCACAAAAGTCCTGCACAAATGCCTATCTGTTTAAAATTACAGCAC
Source organism: Anacardium occidentale (assembly GCA_026122585.1). Taxonomy (NCBI): domain Eukaryota; kingdom Viridiplantae; phylum Streptophyta; class Magnoliopsida; order Sapindales; family Anacardiaceae; genus Anacardium; species Anacardium occidentale. Next base: position 432,968 of record JAJEJH010000023.1, read on the forward strand.
ACTAGCACACTCATTGTCAGATGGCAAACATAGTTAAGGGCTTATTAAAGTCACAACTGAAATTAACTGACTTTTCTTCCATTAGAATTTAGTAACGTATATTACAGATCTTTAAATAGGCTGATCACAGAATAAATTGAATGAAATCTTGTTTCAGAACACCCAAGATATCGAGATAAGGTCAAAAGTCATAATCTTCTGTTGAAACATTTATATATGAATTCATAATGCAGCAAGTTAGCCTGACAAACCATGTAAGAATATCCACGTTCTTCACGAATCTTCTTCAGTTCCTCATCAGTTTCATAGTTATCAGCATCTAATCGCCAGCTGAGTACTCCAAGTTCTAAAAGGTGACAAGCAGTTATACATTAAACGTATAGTGCTCTCATCAAATCCACATGTTTGCTTAAATGCTTACCAGAAAGTTGATCCAGGGACACAAATTCCTCAGGATCCTTGTGATGGGGAAGTCTTTGGTCTTCATTGCTATCATCCATGTACCATGCCTGAATAACTTCCTCTCTAGGATCCTATAAAAATTATAAGAACATAAACAAATCATCCACACGCTAAATCATCTAAGAAGGGAAAAAAATTATACAATTGAAAAGACCCCAAGGCTCTTCATTGCTATCATCCATTGTATGCTTCCAAGATCAAAGAAAGTTTAAATTTTCACAACAGTATGAAACATTAAAAAAAAAGAAAGGCACCAATACCTAATTTCAACAAATTCAGTTTGAATCATTTTTACAAAGAAATAAAAAATTATGAAACATAGCCTATTTATTTTCAGAACACCCAAGACATCAAGATCAAAATTCAGTTTATCAGTTTTCACATCAGTATGAAACATAACCTATTTTTTGCACATTATAAAGAAAGTTTAAAAAAATATTGAGCTTGCTATGACTTGAACACAACACCTTTTCAATTGAACCAATGTGTGTCACCGGCCAACTTTATTTTTATGTCAGTGTAATTTGATTTTATATTCAATAATTAAATGTGCAAAATTGTTTTGAAAATTACTTTCTCTATAAACAGTTCACCGGTCCAAATACTGATCAACTGTTCCAAACGCCGGTTGACCTGGACCGGCCCTTCGCCAATTCAAGGCCCGGTCGGGGCGGAAAAAATTGCTTTGATTCACAAGCTATAGCACTTCAGAGTGTTCAATTCAATGTTTATTTCACCTCCAGTTTTCTTTTACCCACAAATGATCATATTTAAGCCCCAAATTCTAAAAATTTAAACTACTGATTCCATTAAAAATAAATAAATTAGAGCACAACAAACGGAAAATTAAGATGAAACATATTGTTCGATACCACAAGAAAGATGAAATACTCTCTTAATAGCAGCTTACATAAATTAATTAGAACCAACACACAAATTATTTTTAAAAAATATACATGATTCTATTGCCGACGAACATCACTTGATTTCCAAAAAGGCTAGAATTATTAATTAATTAACGATAAGAAACGAAAAACAAATTAATTGAAGTACCTTGCCGGAGGCACCCATGGTTTCAAAATTCTTCCAAGCTTCGAAGGAACGCCAAAGAGATGAGAATAGGAACAGATCGAAGCCGATGGCATTTTAAACTAAGTAATCGAAGTAGAAAGACTTTAATACCCTTCGTCGTAGTCATGTTTTGGACGTCATAGTTTCAGTAACCGTCTAGGTTAAATGAATGTATGTAGCTTTTGGCGGCACATGGATACAAAGGTCTTTTCAGTGTACACCTGATATGAGAACCACACAAAATCGTTCTTACCAAGCACCAGCTTCCAATGGAAAGAGTATTTTTGTCCAAAATCAAACTTCGGAAATTGACATTATTGGTGATAATATTGAGTGGATCTGTTGATGCAATGAATGTGAAGCACGCACAAAATCATTCTATCAAAGCACCAACTTCCAATAGAAAGGGTAGTTTTGTCATTTTATATATCTTTGTAAAGGGTAGTTCAAAATCAAACTTTGAAAATTGACATTGTTGGTGGGCAATTTTAAGAGGATCTGTGGATGCAATGACCGCGAAGTAGCGTGAGAGAAAGGCTGATAAGTTGAATATTCAATTGGAAAAGTAAAAATATTGGCATCCATGAAGAAAAAAATGAAAAACAAAGGAAAAAAATTAGAGCTCAGACTCGTTTGATGTCATCAGATATCAGACAACAGCGATGGACCCTACCATCACATGGTTTAATCTTCACTGCTCCAATTGGGACTGCACCAGCCGGGAATCGAACCCGGGTCTGTACCGTGGCAGGGTACTATTCTACCACTAGACCACTGGTGCCGGCTGGGCATGTGTTGTAGAATAATTTACAAAAACATTATATACATTCAAACTCAACTCCTTTTGACAATCCCATTAATCAGAATATGAAGCAAATAAATAGCATGTAACTTATTATGTTGAAATATACCAAAGAAGAATCACAGAGAATTGGCATTTCATGACACATTGTGAGTCTTTGATGTTAAACTAATAGCACGTATCTTATTACATGTCAATTTATAACTTAATTTGAGTAAAAGATATTCAGTTCAAAAAACAAAAAAGATGATCATTCTTATTATTTTTTCAATGTCTTTTCTATTCATTGTTATTATAAGATAATATATAATTAATGTTTATCAAATTGAAAATATATAATCCTCTATTTTTTGTGATAATGAGGTTTTAATATTTAACTGTATAATTATATCTGTAATTCTATTTATTGATAATTATCATCGTTTCTTACAATCTCTTTAACATGACTTTTTTATTTTTTATTATAAGATAACAAAACCACTTTATATCAAATCTATATTACACAATCTATTACTTTTTATAACAATCCAATTTTAATATCCAACTATGTAAATTACATTTATACATTTTTTATCTTATAAATTAAAGATTATCTAAAGATATGTCAAATTATAATTGTAATTATCAGTAGTAGATTGCACTGACTTGCATCTACAATTCGATATACTTTTTGTTGTATGATTTTCAACATTCAAAAAACTCAACATAGATATAAATAGTTTAATCTCCTGAGTCTGAAATAGACTTAATTGTAAAAATTATAAGAAATGAATCAAAAATAATAAATGGAGCTAAGAGCAATTGAATGTAGCAGTAATGTGTCTTTTGAACTCTTCTAAATGGGAAAATATCATTTATAACAAGGATAAGGTCACTTAGAAAGGGAACTGAAGTTTTCCAGTTTTCTTTCATTCCAGTTTATTCTTGAGCAGAATATTACGAAAACACCATGTGAACAGGGCTTTAGCATCAGGTTCAACAATAAAGGCTGAATGCAATCGAACATGGTATTTAAATTTTGAAGGTTGATTATACTAAGCCACGAAACACCATATTCCTTAACCAACTGAATAGCATTACAGGCATGAGCAAAGATGCAATGATATAATACTTGTAGGATTTAAATCCCAATAGCTTATGACTTCACAATTAAAATATAGAAAATATATATTGCTTAAATAAAGAAAGTTAATACACAGGCTATATTTCTACCAACAAGAAGAATATGTAATCACCAGTAAAAGTAGGTATAATAAAAATTTCCTTATAAAAACACAGAAATTATAAAGCTCATGTAAAATACAGAGAAATAAATAAATTATGTTCACAAAATTAATGAAAATAAGTATAGAAAGTCAGACATAATTGCTGTCATCTAGAGGTCTGTGGCGAAACCCAATCATCACAGCTCTACAACCACAAAATAAATTGCACCAGCCGGGAATCGAACCCGGGTCTGTACCGTGGCAGGGTACTATTCTACCACTAGACCACTGGTGCTTCATATGCATAGCTTTGGAAATTGTATTTTTTTAAGTACCTTATATGTTCCATACTTACCAAAGTCCAATGCAGACACACATGAGATGAATAAGGTGAACCAGAAAAAGCTTCGTTCAGCCATTAGGGCATAAAAATACAGTACAGACAATAGGTGTGCATACATAAAAGTAAACACCCAAGTATATCCTTAAATCTAATGAGCTTCTAGTAGCACTCCAAGTTTCCCAGTCAAACCCTTGATGTACTCCTTTCTTGCCGGATGATTTTCCTGTGGGCGATTATATGCTGTCCATACTGGTTCTCCCACAAACAGTCTCATCAACTAAACATCACACAAACATAAATAAACAATAGCTCTGACGTTCATTGATCAATTTGTCTAACTTAAGTTTCGGTTACCTTAACATAATTGCTGGTATCAAGAGTAAACCGATGGTAAATTCCAGCCGGTAAAATTATAAGGTCACCAGCTTTAATCCAGATTCGAATCCACTGGTCATCCTTGTCTCTAACATCAAAATATCCACTCCCTTCTAAGCAGTAGCGTATCTCCTCATCAGCATGTATGTGCTCCGTGTAAAAGTTCTTCAGTTTCTCCTCATAGTTAGCAACTTTTTCTGGGCACAAATCAAGCAAATCCTGCAAAAGTGACAGCATAATTTTTTAGTCAAAGAAAATTTTGCTGGCCAAAGAACAAGAAAAGCTCTACTGTTGATCTTCAATAAAGGTTCACTAATCAAATTGCCATTTTTCCATGTATTCATTTATATATGTCTCTGTGTGTATGTCTTTTGAACTCTTCTAAATGGGAAAATAAAATTTATTACAAGGACGAGGTCACTTGGAAAGGGAACTGAGATTGAGGTGCACAAAATTTCCAGTTTTCTTCCATTCCATTTTATTCTTCAGAAGAATATTACAAAGTTAAATCTCAAACACAGCCTCTGACACCATGTGAATAGGGCTTTAGCATCAGGTTCAACCGTACATGCTTACAGCTTAACGAAACAAAACATGGTATTTAAATTACAAAGATGTTTTTACTAATCCATTAAAGACCATATTCCTTAACCAACTGAACCGCTGCACCAGAGGCATGAGCCGAGATGCAATAATATAATACTTTTAGAATTGATACTCTAATAGCTTATAACCCCACATTTAAAATGCAGAAAATATATATTGTTTATAATCAAAGATAACACACAGGCTATAACTGTCCATGCAAATTACATAGAGAATACATTTCTAGCAACAAAAAGATACTACAATCATTAGAAAACAACTGGCTAGAAGTTGGTATAATAAAAATTTCTTTCATAAAGAAACAAATTTATTAAGCTCATGTAATACACAGACAAATAAATAAATTTTGTCTACCAACATATCACTAATATAATCTTAAGCAGCCGACTGGCTTAAAGTGGGTATAATAAAAAAAAAAAAATGAAGAAAATGTAGCGCTCAGACACAGTTGCTATCATCAAGAGATGAGTAGTGATGGACCCAACCATCACCATGTAGATAGTCTTCACAGCTCTACAAGATTGCACCAGCCGGGAATCGAACCCGGGTCTGTACCGTGGCAGGGTACTATTCTACCACTAGACCACTGGTGCTGAACGCCTTTAGAATGAAATATATCTTTTTCAAAACTTTTCAGCTTGCTATGATTCATTCAGTTCTATGAAAATACAAATTGGCTAAGCATGGGTATCAATCATCAAAAATATTATTTAGCTAAATTTCCTGAATCTGAACTAAATTAATATAAACAATAAACGGAACACGAAAAAAGAATGTTGACATGTACCATGTAATTGTATCCTCTAGCTTCTCTGATCTTCTGCAATTCCTCATCGTTATCGTAATCGTTTGGATTCAAACGCCAGTATAGCACCCCTAAATCTGCAAATTGCTCAATTTTATTAAATTTACCTGAATTAAATTAAAATTAAACAAGAGAGAAAATACCTGCCAAGTAATCCAACGACACAAACTGTTTAGGGTTACGGTGATGAGGGAGGTGCTGATCTTCACTACTCTCATCCATAAACCATGCCTGACCAAACACAGAGTAGAGATGTAATTCAGCATCCCATACTGAGTTAAAACCACCGAGTGTAAGAGTCAACTTACCTCCAGAGCCATTGGCGAATGGTAATACTGTTGGACGTGATCACACTCACACCTTCCCTTCTCGACCATTCCGTTTTAAGCAGTTAGGTTCTGTTGCTAATATATGCCACGTGCACGGCTCGATCTCCTCTTGTTTATATGCGGTGTTCGCCATATGAGGCCAAATGAAATATCACTTTTGTCGCCTTCCACATCTTTGTATTTTTCCTTTGATTTTTATTTTTCTCTGTAAAGAAATACTGCGACATTTATATTGAAGCTCGTACCGCATCGCATCTGAATCGATTTTATTTACTTTACACCTCAACGTATTTCTCCTAATAATTTTACTAATAATGAGATTTATTTTCCTAATATGGCTCACAATTCAATAAAATTATTGATACAATATTTTAATTTACAGTTAATTATATTTTATTATAATATTTAAATAAAATAATATGTTCTTTAACTATTAAAACTAAATAACTTGTGGAAATCTATCATTTTATCCTATCATATGAAAAGAGAAATCTGTAGATATATGAAAATAACATGATATAATTCAATTAGTTAATGGGCATTGTATGAATTTGGTAACCATGAATCGAATCACACCACATTATTCGCATTTCTTTCGGATAAAATAGCATTTCTCTGGTGGAAAATAGTCATTTGGCATTTTTTTTTGTTGTTTCACTGCTGGCCGGCCTGTAACATATAATAGAAGATGAGTGGCAGAACAAAAGTTGGGACAAATCTGTATAGATGGCCAACATTTACATACATAGTTATCCATAGAAACAAGGCTGCATCTAGCTTTTTTCTCCAGATGAGAGGGGCCTTAACATAAGAAACAAGAAAGCCCGAGGATGGCGCTAAGCTTCATGAATTACAAAATTGATCAGAGTAGGGCTGAAAACTCTTACCATTTGGAAATCATGATTCCCTCACAAAAACAAGTAAAAACTCTTTCATACCATTCCATACCAGCCTAAATCATGCAAACGGGAATTCATGTTGAATGATTTTCATATAATCATCTAGCTTTTTACTCTAGGTTTAGGGTTGTGATTGCCAGTGTAGAATGGCTATATACTTCATTCCCAGAACCATGTGACCTATGAAGCATCTTCAATTTCCTCATTCTTAAACAACTGTAGAACAGCCAACAAAAAGAATGTAAGTACCCGCTTCTATTAACTGAGAACAGAACTCACAATCAATTTGTGAAAATTGATTTAATGATAAATCAGCTGAACCCAGCTCAGAGATACTATGGCACTTCAAACGACCAAATATGCACACAATAGGATACCTTTATATAGAAGAATGTCACAGCTTTTAAATGACTAACAGTACTAGAAAGAGATTAAACATCCATTTATCCAATGCAATTAATCATCAGTCAATCAGTATTGCATTAAAATTGTAAATCATGTGCAAGTTGAGCATATCCAAGTCATTACGCAACCAAGAAAATTTTTCCAAGCTACCTTCATTGTTAAGATCAACATTAAGAGAGGCAACTCTAGCCCGATTGTCAGCTGAACCAGACAAAGAATTTGGCAATCCAGGCAGAGGCGGAGACCTCATATTGCTATGGGTTGGTTGTACATTTGGGGCATGTGTCCTCACTGCATGGTTCAAATACATCTCCAAATTGGGAGGAGTTGGTCCAACATTTTTCTTGCCTTTGAAAAATCTTCCCCTGAAAGGAATATGAGCAAAAATCAAGAATCATTAATATGGTTACATGAAACTAAGGATTATCAGCACTATCCAACGAATTATATGGTAGTTACTGTAGGCACCTGTCTTTCCGCTTTTCGAGATACCTCCGCAATAAAAATTTTCGGTTCATCTGACCATCTACATCTTAGGCAGGCAAAACGTCAAAAGGACATAATATTGGTCAATAATTCTCATGTATTGTCTGGTAGGAAAGCTTATTAAATTGCCTAGGCCTCCCATATATGATAGTAAGCACCTGGTGGCCCAGGTTAGTTTGTCATGTCACTATTTGGATAAGCTTCTCAAAAAGGTTTCATAAATAAAATAATCATCTTTAGGCATGCTTTTGCACAGCACAGATAAAGGAAATTGTGTTGCAAAACTACAGTGCAAAAAGAGTTGTTTTACCAAAAAGCAAGAAAGATGCATGCTTTGACTGCAGGACAAGGGGAAAAGGTGCTCACTAATGGAGAAAATGGTGTTAATGGTGATTGGAGCAGAGGAGGTAGCTTGAAGATGACAAGCACCAAACTAAAGGTAGAAGTTCGGAGTTTGTACAACATGAAGCTATATACAATAGGGTCTGGTATTTGCAACGGTGGTGAAGGGCTGGTAGCAGAGTCATAGTTCAGTAGTACAAGTGGTGAGAAGACATTTGGCAATGAAGTGCATAAATTCTACCAAATAATTGGAATCGAGGCCAAATAAAATTGGAAATTACAGTCTTCAAGCACAATAACACTTGGTTTCTGCTAAGAGAATTTTATTTTCCAGGCCAATCATTAGGGTGAATTACCAAACGATATCATTGTTTGACTTCACTTTATTGCTATCAAAGCAAAGTATTTTCAAATACCTTGTAAGGGTGCCTAGTTTGGTATTAGTCAGCTTATTTCTATCCTTGATGAGAATTGAACAGTCTCTCCCTTAGCCTGTGGTGTCACACCCATGAGTGGCAAGCAACACATTGGGGATTAGCACGAAGTTCCATTACCACAATGTGACAAGGAAACCAGTTCAGGCCATCAGCAAGTATGTAGCTCTTCCTATTGGCAAGGGTGTAGACTAGAGCATACCTTAAATGACTGAAGGTTTGTATGTATCCTAGTATTTGGCCACAGATAAAGAATACTAAATGTTGGATTTTTAGCAATTAATTAACTAGCATACATAATCACCATGCTCAAAAAGAAAGCTGAGACAGCATTCTACAAGTTGCAAATTCTAAAATTTAGCAAACAAAAGTTTGTTACCCAAGTCACGAGTAACATTCCCTTTCTCCCTATATTCCTGAGGATATTCCACCATCTTCTCTGAGAAAGTCAATCATAATTACCACTTAGTTAACTATTCAAACAAAATGCTTTATAGTAATTTAAGCAATATTATTGGAACTATCTTCATGTAAGAGACTTTTAAAGTTCACTCCAATGCTCTCCAGCAAAAAAGGATATTGCAAATGGACATGAACTTACAGAATTATCCCATGTGACAAACTTTAAAAAGGAGGGTCAGGAATGCAATCCAAATAATTGTTAGCACTCTTATTTTGTTTAGCAGCCTCCATTAAAGTGGTGCATGCCATCAACATAAGCGAAAAAAAATAGATGGTACAGCTTGTCATTGTTATGGAAACGGAATACGGACAAACTATTAATGATGTCTTTTCATTTAATTTCAGCGATTGAAAGATGTGCTTTCCGAAAAGAAATGTCCTGCCATTGCATGAAATGATGGAAAAGTCTAGACACAGTTCCAGTGTCAACTATTTATTCACTAAAATCCAGCTTCAACGTGGTGTTCAAACACAATAGAAAATCCCAGTCAATAAATTCTATAGATCACATAAAGACAATGAACCTGTCCATGCTAAATCCTACCTGTTTCCATGGGAGAAGAGATCACAGCAGGAGGAACAATTCCATGTCGGTCATTAGCTGCCTGTAAATGGCATGGAACAGATCTAAACGCTGCAACTCCACTAAATGAATCATCTTGAGAAATATCAATCGGAGTTGCTGCCAGGTGCATAACTGCCCATGCCTGCAAACCCAAGTTTGGATAAATTGGAAGCCAACATGCTAGAATTGTTATATCTTCAGGAATCCATGGAAAGAAGCTTCATTACCTTATCATTGGGCACTCCATCATACACATTCACCTTGCCACAATAGAAAATCGTCATTTGTCCAACCAACCCCTTTGCTTCACCGGGATTTCTGCAGTCACAGTTTTAATACTTTCACTAAATTGCATCATAAATGAAATTTTCTAACATTGAATCTAGACTCAAGTGTTATACAGCATCGTCAATGACAACAAACAGAATTTTCAAACATTCTAATCATAAACAGGCTCAATTATCACAATGAAATTACAACATCACTAATTCGTTCAAAATTTTAAAATTTAAAAAACTTTAAAAAATGGGGAAAAAAAAAAAACAAACGAGTAACAAAAAAGACCTGGAAGGAGGTGACTCGTTTTCAGTGTTAGAGGCGCATTTGGGGGGATCCTTCCGCCCGTACGCACCGTTTCCGTCCCCCAAAACCGGCGTTCTTTGTTCCTTCACCGAATCACCTGAATTCGAGGTTGCCTATATATACAACATTCATTATTTAAACAACAAACATGTCATTCATGAAAAATAGTGTAGACAAAGGCCAGCGTGTACTCACGCGCTGCGCATTTTCAGGCTGCGAGACAAAGACTTTCCTTATAGAGGCGGAGCCGGCGCCGGAATCTTCGCCATTTTCGAGCAAAGCTTTGAGGGAAATCACTTGCTGGATAGCTTGAGATTTGTTCCAAGAAGGTCTGCGCATTCCTGTTGCGCCACGTATCGAAACATTATTTAATAGGTTACGAAGAGTTTGCGCTCAGCTACCGGAAAATACGAAAGAGAGAAGAAATAAAACCTTTTTCTTTGAGAAATTTGCGGCAATCTTCACGAGTGAGCTGTGAAATGTCATCCTCAGTGAGTTGACTGTAGGGTTTGTCAAGAATTGATCGGCATGACGTCATACCGCCGTCCATGCCGTCAGATTCCGCCGAGAAACCGGTACGTTAAGGGGTCAGTGGCAGCGATTTCCACAGTATAGTAATTATCAGACGATTCTAAGGTCTAAAATTAGAGCCAGAAAGAGTGAGTGAGTGAGTGAGCGTGTAGAGCGAGAGAGAGAATGGGCGCGACGTCTGTGCTTGCCTGCTTTGTTTGGGGAGTCTTTTAAGAGCTACGCTGCACCCTGCGCTGCCACGTAATCACCTGTCCGTATTGTTTAAGACAAGTAATTATTTTCGTCGGAGCATTAGCGGCGTTAATTATTTTTTAATCGCCTTTTACTTTACTAGCAGAAATTTAGGTTTCATGAATGAGTTCAATTCAAACTTTATATATTTTCTGCATTATTTTATTTTTACACATAAAAAAGTAATTATATAATATTCAATTTGAAATATTTTTCATTTGTGAAACTATTTGGGCTCCATCTGCCATGAAAAGACATTGCCTGCTTCTGTCAAGCATAGATTGGCTGTAATTTATTTGTCAATTTGTTATTGACATTTTCCCACCAAGATTCGGTGGTAAAATCATTTATCGAATATATTTAGATTCGTTTTTAAATTTGATTCGAATAAATTTGAAATAAATTATACAAATTCGAACATAAATATAAACTCAAACAGTAATTTTAAAAATCAACGAACATAAACCCAAATTCGAACTATACAAATCGAATATGAATATAAATCCAAACTTAAATTAAATATTTTTTAATTATATTTTATTAATTATTTATATTAATTATAATTTTTAATAAATATAAATATGAATTATACGAACAGAATATGAATACGAATACAAATATGAACCTAATACGAACTTTATTATAAAAATATTCGACGAATGCGAGTACAAACCCGAACCTGAATAGTATGAACGAGCCAAAAAACAAACATATACCTGTTCATGTTTGATTCGACTCGAATCTAGCCCTACTTTCCCAAATAAGTTTTTTATCTGATGTCAAATATAAATGGCTATTCGAAGACTCGAAGCTTCATTTTACGTTAAATATCGCACGATTGATGATTGAAGATATCAAATTAAAGATACATGACATTTTTATTTATCAAATTAAAACATTAAAGTTAATAATATTGCGATGTGCATTGAGATATGTTAATAAGATATGTCAATGACATATTCAGACTAAGAAATTGGGATAATTTGAATGTCACCTAAACTTTGAACATACCAATTATCGATAACAAATAATGTCTCTTTATAGGCAGTTTAAGACACGAACGTTAAAGAAAATGTTGATAAAAAGGTTCATCATGATTGATAATATATATAAATCAGAAAAAATCTTAATTGATGCTATTGAAAAGTATAAGACAAAGATATCATATGCACAAACATAACGTACAAAGGATTAGACATTTCAGTCATTGCGAGAGTTGTTAAAGGAGTCATTTATTCTGCTTTTAGAGTAATATCATAATTTGGTATTTCGAAACCCAAATATTATGACAATTTTAGACATAGATAAGTGACTAAAAGGTCCAAGAATTTTTTCATAGCATTGGAATGTAATATCAAGACATTTTAACGTAGTGTATGACTATTCATTTGTATTGACAAAGCACGTGTGAATGGTGCAAATTTGGGGAGCTTAATTATTATAGTTGCAAAGGACGAAAATAATCAAATTATCATACTGCGTTTGGCATGAATTACAAAAGGAATCATGAATCATGGACTTGAGTATGAGCTTAGACTACAAAGAAATTACTCGATATCTCAAAGAAGGATCAAAGTGGAAAGTATTAAACAAAACTCAAATGAAGAATTCTTGAAGATTTGACAGGAAACTCAAGTTCAGGTAGACGTTCTTATGATTTTAGAGTATTATTCTTTATTAAAATAATTGTTTGCAAGTAAAAGCTCTCTACAAAATTCGTTATCCACATGTTTAAGTTTTGGGGTTAAAATGTCATTTTTCAAATCTAATATGTTAAATCAAATTTTATCAAATTCCAATAAGATATTTGAAACTACAGATTTTGGGGGAATAAAATGTCATATCCCAAAGTTGGGTTTAAATAAGTTTTCCAAAAAGGGGAACCAAAAATAGGATAAACTATCATTTCCCATTTGGGGTTAAAGTACCATTTTTCAAACTTAATGAATTAGCTTAAATTTATAAAAATTCAACAACCTATTTGAGATTATGAATATTTGGGGACTAAAATATCATATCTCAAAGTTGTGTTTAAAATAAATGTTTCAAAAGGGCTACATTGTCCTTTTACAAAATGGAGGGGCAACGTGAATTTTTCAAATATTGAAGAGGTAATTGACAATTCTCCAAACATTTACTGCTTCATTCACAAGATTCAGATTTGAATGAGTAAACATGAACTGAATCAGATTTGAACATCTTTTGTGTTAAAATTAATTCAAATAAAAAATAGTTTAGTTTAAGTTTATCAAATTAAAGTTTAAAATAGTTTGAATTTAATTCAAATAAAAAAATAATTTTATTTGTAATCGATTCAAGTTTATAGTTTAAATTTATTACTCATAAGTAAAATGACGTCGTTTTATTTAATAATAAGTAAAACGCTGTTATTTTAGTAACTGTTAATATAATTCAAATTAAATCATTTGTTTGATTATGTGAATCATATCGAATTAAACTTTCTCTAACTCAAAACCAATCATTTCAATTTAAACTTAATTCGAATTTAAACTAAATAAATCTAAATTAAATTAAATTAAATCAAATCAAACCAAGTTTTAAACCTAGCCCTTATAATACAAGCATGGGCATGTGACATACACAAATGAGTTGATATATGAACAAGAATTGTGAGATCATGTGAAAGACTGCATCACCTCACCTTATAACCGCTCAATTTCCCTATAAAGCCACACCTTTTGGGAGTCAACATGAAAAAGTTTGACTTTTGGGTTAACCTTTTAACATTTCCTCGACAAGGACCCAAACACACCGCACGTACAGAAGAAAGAGGAATTCTCAGTGTAAGAAGGTAAAATCTAAATGGTAAATGAAGGAACGGTAAGCAGTAAAAAAAGAGCATTCTGGTTCTGAAGTTGAAGCCAGGCAGCCATCACGATCCTTCAGCTTTCTCCAGGGCGACCCCACCCAATCCCTGTAGCCAAACAACAAAACAAAAATCTCTCTCTCTCTCTGATCTTATGGTATGTACATGGCTGTCTGTTTGACTTGGACTCTCTCGAACTCTCACACCTCTCTTTCTCCTCTCACGCTTTTTCCTTTTAACCATGACCCCAGAACCAATCCTCCCCAAAGCTCTGTAACTGCAACATCTTAACCAGGACACTAAAGTTTCCTCTCAGGCGATGCGGCGCCACCACGAGAATCACCACCAGTGTCGGCTTTTCCCATCTCTCACTGCCTTTACGTTTCTCTTCTTTTTACTACTAACTCAACTGGGTGAGCTTCTCTTTACAAATTTCACTCTCAGAGCACTAGTGCTTGCTTTGCTTATCATTAAAGGCTTGATGTTATGTTTCATTCATCTGCAGGTAGTGGGTTGCAGGCAAGAGCTTTCAACTCAGAGTCGTTGGAGAGAAGTATGCAGCAGGCTCAAAAGCGACTCAGTGGTCCAGGTTCTTCACCACCCACGTGTGGATCCAAGTGTGGAAATTGTTCTCCTTGTAAACCGGTTCACGTTCCCATTCAGCCTGGTACGAGTATGCCATTAGAGTACTACCCTGAAGCCTGGCGTTGCAAGTGTGGCAACAAGCTTTTCATGCCCTAAAAAACAAGACATAATAAAAAAACACAGACTTCTCTTCACAAAATATATATAATCTTAGTTATTTAACTCTCTTAATTGTGACTTGCATTAATGGATGTTTACAATAATAGAGTCTTATCATTATGATTATGATTTTGCCTTCTCTGTGAGAAGCCATGGAACCTTGGAAATCTTAGTCACTCCTGAGTTAGATTACCAAGAGGATCTCTCACCATTATCGTTCTTTCTTCTCTCTCTTTTTTCTTGCAGTATGCAAGTTTCTTAATAATGAGACAGATTGAAACAAAAGCCAGAAGTTAAAATATGCCCTTCTATAAATAAGCGCAAGTCAATATAACTCGTTATCTCTCTCTCTCTCTCTCTCTCTCTATATATATATATATATATATATATATATTCCTGGTTCCTGGTTCCTGGTTCTTTCTCTTTTCTCCCATCTCTGGCGCTGCTAAATTCTACTGACATTCAAGTAAGCTCGAGGTTTGGTTTATGTAGCAATGGAAAAACCAGTGATAATATTAACTGCTTATTTTCGTCTCTCTCCTTCCCTCCATGGTCTAAGTCTAGTAAGTAATGGACACTGGACGGTCGCAGTTGCTGATGAAGAAAGTGTCTTTGCCTTCAACAATGTCGAGACAATGATGCATGTTGGGATTAAGGAATCATTATCAGTTTGCCTTTGTTTCTGATTAAAATAATTAAACTAATGTACTTGTGATATGAAAGGCTGATTTCTTGATTATTTGTGTATGGCTGGCTGCTATTTTCCTTAAAAACGGTAAACATTAACCTCGTTTTGTGCAGTAACTTAGCACAAAAAGGAGTGTAACTGGAACCATGCTGCATGCCCAATGAATCTCTGTGTGTTCGATCTTTATTGGCATGTGGAATGTTCTGTTTTCTGGGTCACAATTTGATTTCCAACGTGGTTTTCATATTTATTTAATGGACTTGTTTTTTTTTTTTTTTTTTCTATCCAATTGATTAGACCAATGGGGTCATAAATATAATTTTATTAGTTTTTTTTCATGGTATTCTTTCCATTTTCTTTTTCTCTCTTATTCTTTTTCTTTTTATTTTTCTCATTTATTTGTTCTTTTTATTTTTCAAAAGTTTGAGAGGTAAACTATAATTTTATAAAATGTTACATGTGTTAATAAAATTTTCTGAAAAATTAAAAAAAGTTCTGTAATGTTCCTAAAATTTTCAATTCACTCCTCAATACCTCATATTAAGTGTTAATGATATTTTTTAAATTACAATAAAAATGCAAAACAAAAATTAGCCAAAAAAAAAACCCACACAGAATTCATTAACAAAAATAAACAATGAATGAGAATTTAATTATTTGAAATTTAAAAGGCAAATCTTTTTCATTTCATCTAAGCTTGGGTGGGCAATGGTCCTTAGCCCTTCTTCAAATAAATAAATATTTCATGGCTTTTTCTATATAATATTAAATTTGAATGATGGAGTGCTGTAAAATAAGAGACCCCACAACCACACCTACATTATTGATGTTTTGAAGCACAAGAATAGTTGTTGTTTGTAGTGTTGCTTCTTGATCGTCGAGATTCCATTTCCCATATCATACAAAACTACGAAAAACTTTGCCATTTAGTCAAAGGATTAGAACTTAAATGGTAAAACATTCAAGGGTCATAATGAGAGATTAGGTTTCGAATAACATAATGAAAAACTTTTTCCCTTTAACCCCTAGAGTTTAAAGAACTGCTAAAGGGACCCCGAGGTATCAGAAATCTGAAATGAGCCGGTCAAATCTATAACGAGTGAAGAATGCTTAGTGCCGAGTCAACAAAAGAAGGATTACACACGAGGGCATGGTGAGATTCTCTTGTCTTTTACAATTGAGGTTGAACGGTGTGTTCTGACGCTTTGCACGTGCTGATGTTCTTTATATTCCAAGAAGGAAAGTTTAATAAATAATTATATTACAAGAAGGAAAGTTTAATAAATAATAAGACTGTAAAAAAGAAAAGGCTTGACAGAAGTACTTTAAGAAGGGCCCCCACTTTGGTGTTTAAAATAAAAGGGCGAAGATATTTATGAGGGAATAGGAATGCCAGTTCCCACATGATGTCTTGTTCGAGTGTCTCTTCAAATCAAAATCACAATGCAGACCCACCTGACCTGACGAATATAACTTTTCGCAGGCCAAACGACTTTTTCCCACCCAAGGTTTTCTTAAAGAACAAATTCCCATCCAAAAATTTTTAAAAAGCCAAATCTTTAGCTGTTGACCAAAATCAACCATTAAACTATTCAATTTAATTGATTAAAAAAGTATTTTTGTTTTTTAAGTAAAATAATAAATTAAATTTTATAAAAATAAATAAAATATAAAATAATATTAAAAATAAATAAAAATTAAAACAAAGTCATCACCACCACTATTGTTGATAGTCATCGTTAACTTAATCAAATGATTGAAAACACTATCTGATTTTATTAGGAGCCAACAACAATTATTTGATTTTATTAACAGTCGAATCTAACTATTTCGATAGTGAAGACGATCACTAAAATTACCCAAAACAATCGATTTCAAGTATATTAATCGTTTCCAACATTTTTCAATGACTAGTCACCTTTATCAGATTTTTGACAACTAGATTTAGTTGTCTTTGTTACTGGGACAACTGCATTTGATTGCCTTGATGGTTAGGTTAACGACCTTTTTTTAAAAATTTCTCATTAATTTTTAAATTTTTTATGATATTTGAATATTATTTCATATTAAATTTTATTTAAAATTTAATATTAATTATTTTTATAGAAAGTATTTTACTCTTTTAAAAGAATGTCACAAAAATTAGAAAAATGATGGGTATTTGGTTTTCTAAAACTTTTTTGGTGGGATTTTACTGGTTTAGAAAACCTTGGGAGGCTATTAGCGGTTTGGCCCTTTTTCAAATTATGAAATTGGAAGAAATAATGCATAAAATTGATGAAGTAATAATTAATTTCTGGATTAGGTGAGACAAGGCGACAAGAGAGTGAGAAAGGAATGGGTATGGTGCCTCCAAAATGAACTTAAATCTGAAAGGTTGTATGGACTCTTTGTAAAGCCTCTCCATGCATACAAACTAGTATATCTCTATATAAATCCTACAAAAATTGTGATTAGGTATGGATATAATAAGTTTAAAGTTTCTTTATTCCTAAATATAATAAATTTGTTAAAAGGGTCATTGATCATAATACATTATTGATTATGGTATGATGTATGTTATCAGTTATTTAATCTTCTACATGTCATGTACGGAGGATAGGATAAATTTTGTAGAATTTTGCTCCAATAATTCATCAGAAATGAGATTATTCCTAGCCATTTGAATTGACCCAATTGAAAATCCAAAGATAAAGTTGCTGCCTATCTGATCACTTCGATTTAAACCGAATATCAACTAAAATTATATTCAAATAAGACATAATAGCTAGAGAAATCATAAGTTTCCAATTTTACTTAGTAATGCTAGTTTACCAACGTACCTCTGTTTCCATGATATTCACAACTATCTGTCATCCAGTTTTTCACCATCATGCTGTCCCTTCCTAATCCCCTTCCGCAGCTCCTTGTTCACTCTCATTAGCTCCTTCTGCAGTTCCTTTATTCTCATTTGTTACTTCTGTAGTTCCTTTTTCATTCTCTTTGGTCCCTTCTGCAGTTCCTTGTTCATTCTCACTAGTCCCTTCTTCAATGTTTTTTTGCTCTGGGTGAGGTGGAAGCAATGTTACAACCAGGTGCACTAACTCTTGTAGTTGCTCCTCATCAAAACGAGTGTCTGATTGCTCTATAATCTGCAAAATGTGATATAAAATTATATAATTATAGCACAAAATCATCTCTTCGACAAAATACAGTGCTATGAATGTGAAAGAAGAATTAAGTTGTCTCAGAATAATAACAAAAAGGGTCTTCCTAAATGCATCCTGGGTCATCACACACAACAAAATAGAAAACCTGAGCCAAGACTGACATGACAACAATTATAAGGTTTCACATATTTTAAATTCTTCAGAATTTAACAAAACCTACATGAAACATGAAACATCCTTCTGTTCTTAATGATGCACGTAAATCCCACTTGCTCTCTTGCATGAAGATAATAAATTAACATGCAAAACATTGGGAGGTAGATATGCTCTATATCCTAAAGCTACAGTGTGACAGATTATCAATAAGAGGAAGCATTAACACAAACCATGCAGAAATGTACACTTTAATAGTTTCAACAGCAGATAGAGTACTTGTTAATATAGAAAGATCAGAAATCTACCGAGTCTATTTCAACTAAAGAGGTTGGTCGAATGTTAACAATATTCAGCATCTCAGCTTTTGCAAGTTTGAACTTTTTACACTGCTCCAAAAATTCATTGACATTCTCTCTTGTTTGATTGCAAGCAACACTCTCCACCAAATAATCATAAACCTATAGCAAAAGCAAGAAAATAAGCCATATATAAATGATAGTAATAAAAAAAAAAAAAAAAAAAAAAAAAAGGAGTACTAGTATAATCAGTAAGAAGAAAAAACTACAAACCTTGAACTCAGACTGTGCCACTGGAACAAGAACTCTAGTTGGATCCTTTGAAGCGCCCCTAGATCGTAGAAAATCAAGCACTTCAAAATTTGTAAGCGCGCCGGCATTGCCTTCCAATCTGCAAAACATAAGGAGTTCTTATACAGACTCTGAACTAAATACAACAATAACTGATGAATGATCAGATAAGATTAGAAGTGCATACATCTTCATTCTCTTGAAAAAAGATTGCGTTTGAATTAACCGCAAATACTATGTCCGCCAAATTGCTCTGTCGTTGACATGGAAAAGCAAAGTTTGAGTGAGGAATTTCATCGAGCATGTTCATTGCATTCACATAAATGAAAATTAGCTGCCCCCGTATCGATGCTTATAGATGCTTAAAGACCTTAACATGGAAGAATTGCTAACACTGACAAACACATAAGAACACGGCAGGGTAAAGACAGATTTGTAAAATAAATAGATAGCACATACAGAGAGAAATGCTCCCAAAATAAGGTTGAAACTAATCCGAGAAGGTATGTTGCAGTTCTTCAAATCTCAGACAGGAGATCCTAATTTTCTTAGGACGCGCATGTATTTGTGCTGCCGAGTGCCAGGTAAATTTCCGGCGACGTTCAAATGCTTCAAGTGCTGACGGGCTTACTGGGGACTCGGAAGGTGGTCGTCGGTTGTGAAGTGGCTTTGTTACACGGGAAAATAAATAATTAGTACAGGAGTATGGTTGTCAGAGTGGTGGTGTTTTAAGCCGAGGATTAATTAAAGAATCAACATTAATTTAAACATAAATTAATTTTTAATCAGGTGATTACACAATAAACTTTGATAAAACAAAGATTTTTCATCTTTTGAATTTAAAAAATTGATCGTTATACGAGAAGGCATAAAATTCACTCTTTAATTTATTCTCAAAATCAGTCATAGAACGTTTTTTATCTTCATTATTGCCATTACCATCATCATCCTATCCATCACTATTTTTAACTCTTATTGTTCTATTACTACAATAATCATCACTAAGGGTGAGCAGAAAACTGGAATTATTGGATACTTAATCATTCAGTTTGAATTTCAACCCAAAATTAATGTTCATAGTCTCAATTCTAATTCTATATTTTTAAGAATTGACAAATCCAATTTTAATTTTAATTCTAAATTGATAGATTTGAAACCTAAAACTGAAATTAAAAGATAAATCAAATATCCAAAATCGAATACCTAAAATCAAAATCAAAATCAAAATCTAAATCTAAATGCTATATGGACTATAACTAATCTAAGCGGGATTAGATATTAGATTCATAATCGAAACCAAAACCTAAATATTATATGGACTACAACTAAATTGAATTGAGATTGGGCATACGAAGTGAAAGCCATAATTAAGATTTTAATTCTACTTTGAATTCAAAAAACATGGAAACTAACTGGTCCTGGTTCTTATATTTTTGACAGGGCACTCACCTCCAATCATTACTAACTCTTTTTCCATTGAAGCTTCTGGCTCCCCACCATCAACATTACTTCTTTATTTACTATCTTTCGCGTCTTTGTCATGTATAGGTTTTGCCCAACCCACTCTTTTAAAGTGCCAACCAATGGTGTTTGTTGTATGCAACTTTTTTGCATCTACCATCCATTCATAATTGGTGATTATCATTATTTAAATCCCTTTTAACACCCTACAATTTTAATAACTGTCCCAACCCAATTGGGTATGGATGGAGATCTCTTCCATGCCCAAACATGCATTTTCGATGTCTTCTCTAACATTGTTTTTCATCATATTGCTACATTCAACTTAAATCACCAAACACAATTTCACCATAAAATACCATTTTGCAACGTCTCTTAAAAACATTAAGAATTGTTAAAAACTTCGAAATAGAAAACAAATACCTTATTTATCTATCACTTTTCATATATGAAACTCTTAAGGCCCATTCCAACTTATGCTTTAACAATTCCGAACACTTCTCTTGGTCATTAACAAAGAAAATTAACTATTATTATTAATAAAAATTAAAATAACACTGATTTTGATTGTCTTCACTCGATTTTTGTTTATAGAAACACTTTTGTTTAGTTAATAATAAAGAAAATCAACTATCATTATCAATAATGATTAAAATAACATTGGTTTTGATTGTCTTCACTTGATTTTTTTTTTTTTTTTGGTGGGCGAAGAGTAATACATGATTTGGTGCACCATTGATTAAAAGAATTTGATTATTGGCAAAAATAAATAAATAAATGTTGGATATGGTACACAATGTTAAAATGTTAAATTACCATTTTATCCCAATTTTTTTTTTTTGAAAGTAAAATTTCAAGAAATTCATCATTTTATCACACTCAAAAGTTGGAAGTCGATCAAAGGCAGGCTCGTTCCTGTGAACACTTCGAAGTGGAGAGGTCTCCCATAAACCCTAGCAACGAAACAGCTTCAATATGGCGGAAGCAGAGGAGATTTCATTGAAAGATAAAGGTAACGAGTTCTTCAAAGCGGGCAATTACCTCAAAGCAGCTGCGCTTTACACTCAGGCCATCAAACAAGACCCATCTAATCCCACTCTTTACAGGTTTATTTTTTTTATTTTAATTTCTATTTCGTTTTTTTTTTCAGTTCTTTTTTTTGTATTTCTCCAAGCTCTTTTCTACGTTTTTTTTCAGAAATGAGAGCCAATAAGACATTCTATTCCTTAATCCTAATAGATTTTTACGCTAACTAAAATGCGCAATCTTTAAGTACACAACAATCCTGTATCAAACACTGCACCATAAATGTTCATGGTAGTGAAAGAATGATGAGCTACCCGTGGTTACTTGTTTGGAAGTGTAGGCGTGCTGTGATTAGAATTTAATTTGCCTTATTTTGGATTGTGACTAGTCTGCTTCCTTAGTTTCTTTACGTTGCATATTTACCTTAGTCGCCATGCTAAATGATCTTGTAGATTCTCTCAAAGACTTAAATGACAGATGATTTAGGTCAAAGCATGATTTTTTTTAAAAAAAATCGTTTTAGAATCTTTTATTGAACAGGATAAAATATATCTATGAAGTGCATTTTGTTTGTTCAAGAGAACCTTTTTTTTTTTTAATTGAGACGTGAATCATATCCTGAAGAAAACTAATGGTGCATTTGACTTAAATTTGTGTTTGTGTTAAAACTGGATAAATTATATGTTGACCAAAATTCACTTACTTGTTAAACAAACTATGCAGATCTTCATTTTCTAGTTGCTCAATAGAAACATCGTGTTCATAGAGTTTTTCCACGATTAATTATCTGATTATATGGGTGAATTTGAGTTAACAAATATATCTAGATCTCTTATTATGATCTTAATTTGAGCAAGGTCCCCTTCATCAGTTGTTATATGTGTTATTTAAATTTATGCTTGACACTTGGACTACTTGGTTTGTCAACATGGAACCAACTGTTATATGCATTTCATGCATTCTTCCTTAGTTTTACTTCAGCCACATGGTGTATGATTTCTAATGATTGAATTAATGCATTTCCTCCATTATGATGTTTTATTTTTGGTCAGCAACCGAGCTGCGGCATTTCTACAACTGGTTAAGCTTAGCAAAGCACTTGCTGATGCAGAGATGACAATCAAATTGAAACCCCTGTGGGAAAAGGTGTCTGTTTCTTAATCTGTATTCATTGTATTTGGTTCTTCTAAGCTCTTTCATAACAGGTATTATTTTGATGCACCTCTAGGGTTATTTCAGAAAAGGATGCATATTGGAGGCAATGGAGCGATACGATGATGTATATTTTATAATTTTCTTCTTTGATTTGTTTGACAGCCTTCTGGCCAAGAGCACTTGATTTGGTTTCATGTTGCTAATGTCTTTTCTTAGGCTTTAAATGCTTTCAAGACAGCTTTGCAATACAATCCACAGAGTGCAGAAGTATCAAGAAAGATCAAGAGGATTTCCCAGTTGGCAAAAGACAAACAACGAGCCCAAGAAGTTGAGAACATGAGATCAAATGTTGATATGGCGAAGAATTTGGATGCCTTGAAATCTGAAATGGTGGGTTGATCTTCGAAAGCCAAGAGTCATAATTGTGGTATATTTTATTACATCTGATCATAGTTTGCATTCCCCTCATACACCCACATCTATATGTGTACAGCATCCTCTGACCATTAAAGATGTGTCCTGAGAGTAATTCATCAGAATAATGTCTAGCTGTCTATTTTGCCATATTTCCTTCTTACAAGCAGATAGTCTGCTGATTCTCTGAACTGTGTAATGCAGTTTTACCCTCAGAGAATTGTTTTGAGCATTTCCCAGTAAGAAGGGTTAAGTTGGTCTTCCTGTTTGCAGTCTGAGAAGTGTGGATCTGAAGAATCTTGGATGGAGGCCTTTTCTTTTCTTGTTGGGACAATGGAGACGGCTGTTAGGTCTTGGCATGAAACATCTAAAGTGGAAGCTAGAGTCTATTTCCTTCTTGATAAAGAAAAGACAGACATTGAGAAGTATGCTCCAGTTGTCAATATTGATAAGGTACCAACTTTTCTGTCTGCGTTTGTTTTTCTAGAGAGCTTTCTCCGTTTTTTATTTTTTATTATCCTCTATCTTGTTCTTTCTAATCTGTTGTGTTTAAATGCATAAATTAAATTTTCTTAACTATTATTTTGTTATTGAGGATATAATTTTTTCATATTCATGCTATTTTCTTTTGAAATTTTATTGGTAAAAAATATTTTATTTTTGGTTTTGATTTTTCTGCATTTACTGATTCATTTTCTGTTGTACCAGGCCTTTGAGTCACCCCATACACACAGCAGTTGTTTTTCATTTCTAAGGCAGTATGCTGAGGATTCTTTCTCTACTGCAGCTTGCCTAGTCATACCAAAAAGCATTATATCTTACCCTCAGGTAATGTATCTATCTTCTGATTAATTTTTGGCATGGTAAGAGTCTTTTTTGATTGGAAGAGGATTTATATTCTTATACATCATACTGACAATGTAATCAGATACTTGTAAATGAGAATGTGTCTCAGGAAACATGAGCTTTAATTTGTAACATATAAATGCTTCCTTAGTGTGCCAAAGTGTTTTTGTCAGTTATTTATATGCAATTTTTTTAAAGTTCCTTCCAGTTACTGTTTGAGCTACTACCAGATTACCACACACACTCATGCTGACAGTTTGTTTATTTTGCTTGAACTAATCCTTTTATCATTTGGGGTTGGAAGGCAAGCATCAAATTGTTCCGTGGAATCCACTACCAATATGTGTAAATAATCAAATATTTTCTAAAGCAAAGAAAAAACTTAAATTTTCTAATATAAACATTGCCAAAGAAAATTACCAAAAAAAAAAAAGAAAGAGGAAAACTTTGCCAAAGAATTATATCTAGGTAACTGCAAGTATGTATGTATTTAATCAATTGCTTAATTTCAAATAAATTCAAGTAAGCTGGTATTATACTTCAGCTTTGAATGATTCTAGCTGGTTTCACGTTCTCCAAAACCAACTTCTATATTTAATATGAGATCATCTACTTTTTCCAGTTGAGAAATGGAAAGTGGTTCTAGGAAAAGGATTCAATGATGTAATTTCTTGGCAGGTTTGGAAAGGTCAAGGATCAAGAAAGTGGAAACATGGCCTACATGATGGTTTCTTTGTTCAATTTGAGTCACCCTTTGTGCGAAAACTATGGTTTATACCCAGTTCCAATGAAAGGGGGCAAGTATTGTGCAGGTCTGTCTCTTACTACTTTACATATGCACGTAATCCTTTCTGTTAGAATTACTTTTTTCTCAATCAACTTTAAATTCAAGTTTTCTGGCTGCCTGTAGTTTATATGAAGGTGAATATCTTAAAAGTAGTACGAACCTGTGAACCTTTTAAAAAATCCTAATTCCCCGGCCTCTGCATAATTCTTTTCACCTGTATAACGTCAATGGTATATTAGACAAAACCTTGTTATTTGAACAGTTGTCTTATGATGACAATTACAGCTCTTTTTTATGGTAATTTTTTTTTTGTTAATTGAAACCTAAACAAAAACCTAGTACAATTATATTTTAATTTCGGTAGTGATGGTCCTAATGTAGTTGGCTCCTTGTGTATATCTGTTAAAAATCCTAGTATTCTGGCATTGTCTTGTTACATGCACATTCATAGAACTTGAAAATTATATCATAAAATTATCGCTCCAGTTTTGTGGCAATTTATTTTATATTGAATCTATGAAACCTGAACTGGTGGATCCTTTTCAGGGACCCGGAGATTTTGGACATCAATGCTCATGAAGTGCTTCCACGTATATTCAAAGAGAAGCTTCTTTGTTCGTAGTAGCCATTTGTATTAATTGGGTACTTAACAGAGGAAAATGGTTGGCAGACTTAGCTAGGAGAGTTATATTGTCAGACACTGATAAACATTGGAGTGCCTGCTTTAGCCTTGATTTAGTGTGCAAGTTCTCAAGCATGCGTTAATTTTGATGAAAGCTTGTCTCTTAGACTACCATTCCTGCACTCGCTTCTGAACTTTGGAGTTTATGCTGGAATTATTGAGTTATTGCTTTTTGCAGAGATTCTATATTGTAAAATTGCGTCCTGTATATTTTTTTGGCAAGGGAGCTTGGCCCCTTTTTAATTGATGAAATTGTGTGCAACTTGGTACGAATTGCTAATATAGGTGTGCATTACTTGGGCACTTGTTGGCATACTACATTAATACTCCAGAATATTGTCTTGATATGTTATGCAGATAATGATCAAGAGGTCATTATGAACCTCCACTTGTGTTATCTTTTACTTGCAAAATCTGATCAATGATTGATGTCCTGTCTAGTATCAGTTTTGTATTATTACTCTGATTTTGGGACCAAATTTTGTGGGCATTTGTCGTTAATGATTAAAAGTTTATATGAAACAGGTAGCAAATCCACTCAGTTTTGACCCTTGAGAAGACTTGGGATGAGCAAAGCTATGGTAAATTTCTAGAGGTGAGATGAAGGGCTCGATTCTAGTTTAGCTTGCTTGACTAGCTTAAAACGCCCAGCTCAAATGAGTACAAATTTGTAACTTTAATATTTTTAAGTTTTGAGGAGGTGGTTTAGCTCGTCAAATTCATAAATTTGATTTAAATTAATTAAAATAATATTATTTTAAATGAATTATATATTAAAATAATATTATTTTAAAAAATTTATTAAGAGGCTCGTGGAAAAACTCAATTTGACTTGTTAAGTTTGATTTTGTATTCACCAAATTTGTTGAGCTAGAATTCAGTTTCAAACTTGACTTTTTATCAATTAAATTGAAAATAAATTTAATTTAATTCAAATTTAATCTTGATTAAATGTAATATTTAGTGTGGCAACAAGGGGACTCTTTAGCATTCGTCTTCACCCGCCCTTCACAGGAGGCCTTATCCATCAGCACCAGGGCCAACCATGCGTGGGTCAGGCAGCGAGATCCCACGTTGCCTATAATTGAAAGCTTGAAACAAATCTTAACCCTTTCTTGATCTTGCGCGATGTTGTTTTACCTTTACCAGACTGATTGAAGTTAGGTTGTTGTCAATTGTCGCAAATGAGCTAAGCCACGACTAACTATTATCGAAATGAGCTCAAGCTTGCTGTTGTTTGATTTAATGCATTTGCAAGGTCATGACTTAATTTAACAATAATATCAATAAATCTTTAAAAATTCTAACTCTTAAACTTATATCTCTAAAATCATATTTACTAACTTTGAGTAAAATCATATTTACTGACTTTGCGTACGAGAGAAGAAATTGATAAATATATGATTTAATTATAAATTTTCAAGCCAAATTTAAGTTTTGTATAATTCAATTAAACCAAATTCGAACTCAATAATACTTAGTTTGATTGAATTGTAACAATTAAATCATCTATGTTAAAATTGGCATTTGACTCCCTTTAAGAAAAATTTAAGTTGAAGCTTCAATTTAATAATTTGACTTAAGTTTGATTTGAATCATTTTTTAATAATACCGTTAATCTTATTAACAATTATATTTATGTAGTTAATAATATTATTCATTTTGATGATGACTTTCAAAATCTCCAAATAGTTCGAATGAATTTAGCATTAAAGATTTATATTAAACTCAAATTAATTTACATTTAAATTTGATTTGATTTGAATCATTCAACGACTTAATGTAGGTCAATTATAGACCGATAAACTGCCGGGGTTGTTTTGTCCAAATTTACTGTTTACTGTTTAAATTAATCTATACTTAGGGGTGACTTTTCATTTTTATTTTATGTGAAGGCCAAAATAATTATTTTTTAGAGAAGATTATAAAAAAGGGAGACCAGTCAAAGTGGTCCAATGGCCATCACCTGAAACCGTCGTTGCCAGCAAGTCCTGGTCAGCCCAGTTCAAGTGGCCGGTCCGATCCAAGTTTCAAAGCTGGTAACCCGGTTATCCTTATTCTGTTTCTAAGTACTTTTCTAAGCAAAACTGGGAAGTCAACATAGTGAACTTGTTGTCATGTTAACTTTTTTCACTCTTGAAAGCGTACCAGTCAGACACGAGTTGAATGTTATCTTGGAGGGTTTGACTGGCCGGAGATAAGATTGAAGAAGTTTGAGGTCCTGTAAATTGAACATACATATAATGGAAGGAAATTTTATTAACTTGCTTATCGTGCCTGCTCTGGGTTTTTATTGCAACATCAAGAAACTGTTCAAGAGGGTCGACCTGAGTTTGTTCCTCAACAACTTAATGCCATTCTCTTAATGCTCTACCAAATTACTCATTCCTATCTACCCTTTTAGCAACTTTTCCTGCCCTATTCTACCCCTCCCTCTTGCCTTATTCATGACCTACTCATTCTCGTATCTGTTTTTCTTAACTATTATTGTGCTTTGTAAACCTTTATGGCTTTATCCTTCCGCTGCCTCCTGTGCTACGTTGCTTAATTGGGGGTCTAACAACTAGACAACATTATCTGGCAATTCATGTGCAGGTCCAGGATTTGATGTTAATTTGCCGGTGTGCAGCATGAAACTGCATGAGGCAACAGCCTCGCCTACTGTCAAATACATCCATTCCTGACCAATGTTTTCAACGAACTTGGACTTGTCCAGCTTCTTGATCAATTCGCTTCGTGGGTTTGCCAACACAAGCTGAAACATAGCAAGGTATTAGATCAGTTACAGCCATATCAACTCATTACGCCACTGAAATTACTTCTGAAATTAAAAGCATATATACCTTGAGACCTCTTCTATCAATAGTCTTCTTGACTTCTTCCAGCATGCTAATTCCGCTTGTATCAATACTTCCAGCATCTGTAATCAAAACATGTTTTTAGAATCATGAAATAATAAAATGTATTTTCCTTTCCCTGTATCTTGTGTTATTGCTTGTTTGTTTTAATAATGACTTACTGCTCATATCTAATATGACATAGTGTAAGCTGGGTTCTCCTGAAACTTTGACTCTTTCTTCCTCCTCATAAATCCATCTCGAAATCCTGAGATTGAAATTAGATGTTTGTTCAGGAATCAATGGAAGTGGAATGAAATGGGTTAACTGGTCTCATGTTTCAGTACCTTTCTCTTAAGTAGCTTGCATTTGCAAAGTAGATTGGTGAATCAATCTGAAGGATAAGAATTCCGGGAACATTGTTAGCAACTGGGTATTGATTGACACTTCTATAGATTGCAGAGTTGGGAATGTTGCCTAAAACAAATGTTCTAGGCCTTGCTACAGAGAGCAGCACCCTCAGTAAAGAAATTGAAACCTGCGCACGGACAAATAAACCATATCAAGTAATTAAGTAAGTTTAAGGCCCGTTTGGGATAATAAAAGCAAGGCAAAGTTAATATATAAACTTACTGCAGTGACTAAGCCAATTTCAACACTGCCGAAGACCACACCAATGTATGCACTCATGCACACAACGAAGTCAAACTTGTCAAGTTTCCAAAGGTGAAGGGCAGCTTCATAGTCAATCAGGCCAAGCATTGCAGCAATAATTATAGAGGAGAGGACAACAAGAGGAGTGTAATGGAACAAGGGCGTCAGGAACAGCAATGTCAACATCACAGCTGTGGCCATGACTATATTCGACACTGCACTTTTACACCCGGCATTGAAGTTCACTGCCGTCCTCGAAAATGGCCCTGCATCGATCACAGTGGAAGTTAAATGTTAGACTGAGCAATGGATTGTAATGAAATTAGACAATTGGTCCAAATTCAATATATACCTGCTGTTAAGTAGCAAGAAGTGCAAGAGCCTGCAATATTCATCAACCCAAAGGCAATCATCTCTTTGTTCCCATCTATGTGATAGTTCTTGAACATGGCAAAGCTTCTCCCAACTGCTATTCCTTCCTATAAATGTCAGACCACCCCTTTAGTAAACAGTTATACGACTAAAGAATAGGTCTATGTCTATTTTAACCATTAAGTTTGTTTAAGGAGTTTTTTTTGGCTTGCTATACAAGAAAAACTTGGATGTTTTTGTTTTTCAAATATGAGATTACTTGACCTCATGACCTCAGGGCTTGTTTCTAAAATTTGGATGTTTTTCTTTTGGATGTTTTTTGTTTTTCAAATATTCACTGACTCTAGTGTTTATATAAGTATAGTATGTTGACTTGAAAACAAAGCCTGTGATCAAGAAACAAGAATAGGTGGCAAAAGGAGGTATATATGGGGCCAAAAGCAAAAGACATTGACAGTGTAATAGAAATAGTGGGGAGCATGTGATGATTGAAGTGAGTGGAGAAGGAACTTACAGCAAGACCAATCAAACCAGTAATCAGTCCAGTTTTAATAGCTGTGGTGAGATATGGTGACCCAAAAGCCAACTCCGACGCTGACAGAGGATTCAATCCCTTCTTCAAGTGCCCAATCTGCAGTATAGTAGATAGGAAAATACAAACACAATTAGAAGAAAACGAAAGATTATGATCTGTTCATATTTTTTGAATATTGCCCTCACCACTTGGACTCCGTATTTCTCAGCATGAGTGAAGTAGACAAGGACGCTTCCTAGAATAACAGACGTCAGAGGGGCCATTGCATTTATCCAGAAGAATGCTGGCTTTTTCTTGCCCTGCACGAAAAATGTAATCAGCACACCTTAATTGTTTGTCAAGTAGCAGTATCCATTAAAACTTATTTTTATATACAAAAATTCGTATACATTTTAATCATATAAAGCATAGCAAAGGCCAATATGAGGCCTAATTTCCATTAACACGCTTTTAACTTGTGATTTTTTAAACCATTAGTGGAGGCAGGTGAGCTAATAATGTATTATTTCTTTTTCTCTTTTCAAAACCTTGTTGTCAAAAGCACGAAGCTGCAATCTCATAAAATTTATTGATATTAATTTAACGAAACCCATTTCATAAGCTTTATGATTAAATTTGAATTTTATTGGTGACGGTTGAGGTTTCATGATCAAGAAGCTAGGAATGGGTAAATGACATGAAATTTCAACGCACGAACAGTGATTTTTCTTTCTTCTGTAACTTTTCCTACTAATTATAGGATAATTAAACATGAATTTAGATCACGAAATTAATTAATTAATTAGCATGCATGGGATCCACTTACGAAATGTCTGGTGAGGAGAAGGAAGAAAAGAAAACAACACCCCAAGACACCACTCTCCCATCTCCACTGCAACCATATTAACCACCAAGCACTATATTACATTAAATTATTGAAAGAAGAAATTAAGGAGCTGAACGTGGTAGTTATAATTAAAATTAATTAAGCTAATTAACCTGGTGTGTTTGGCTAAAAATGGAGCGCATAACGGATACAAGATCAGTGGCATGAGTGAAGTGGACTAGTCCAAGGATTCCTTTGAGCTGCTGAAGACATACGACGGTTGCTGCTCCAGCCATGAAACCCACTATGGTTGCATGTGAAAGAAAGTCCACTATGAAACCGAGCCTGTAATTGCAAGACAAATTTCATGCAGTTTTAAATTGAGTTAGAGTTTTGGATAGAATTGTTGAAGAAGAAACTGACCTTAAAAGGCCAAGGGAAGCTTGGAAAACTCCGGCAAAGAAAGTCGCCGTGAGAACTAGTTGAACATAAAGCTTAGGGTTCTCAGTTGGGCTAACTTCCTTCCCTAACATAGAAGCTATTAAAAGTGATGCAACCGCCACTGTACCCACTGCCAAGTCTCTCGAGCTGCCCATCATGGCATATACCAATGGTGGAACGAAGCTCGAATCTGCATTTCCCAATCAAATATTAGTATTATTCATCGTATAACAAATTAAATATATACAATATTTTATTTAAAGATTTAAGGAACAATTAACGACACTTACATAATCCGATAATTGGTGGTAAGTTGGCCAAACTTGCATAACTTATCCCCTGCGGAACAGCAAGGCTGGCAATTGTGATTCCTGAAATAAGATCAGATTTGAAGAACTCAAAAGTATAGCGAGGTGCCCATTCAAGAATCGGCACATAAAACTGTAATCCTAACAAAAGCTTCTTAGACGCCGGCTGGTTCTTGAATTGCCTAAAAGGGTCATCAGGGAAAAAAGTCTCTTTGAGACCCGACTTCAGTGAATCCAAAAATGGTTTGGACGGAGGAATTGCAACACGATGAGTGCATTCAAAATCTGCGTTACCCATTGAAAATACTGGCAATTATATATAATATATATATTTTTTATAAAGACAAGAATTATAGACTACAAGCAAGCTTTAGAGATATAAAGAGATATATGTCTCGGTTGTCTAGAAGCAATTAATGTTGCAAGAAAGTAGCTAAGTTTGGAGTTGGTGACGTATTATTCTTGGTGGTGAAGGAGATAAGAGGCAGAGTTTGGAGGTATCAATGTGTTTTAATGGCGTTTCAGAGTTGGAGAGTTATTTGTTGACGATACAAGATAAGGGAACTAGCCTATTTATAGAATAAGGTGCCACTTCTGACATGTGAGAGTGAAAGTGGGTAGGAGAAAATCCAATCAAAAAATTCTTCTTATTGATGCAACAGGGTGAATGGTTAAAACGTGTAATGTAGTCATCTTCTTTGACCTCTGACTGCTCCACCTTTTAACTTTGTTTCCCTAGCCTGCAACAGTAAGATTTGGAACAGGAATAAATCAACAGAATTTTTCCTGTGATTGGTGGTGTTTAGTAGTCTTGGCTTGTTCTTGCTGGCTACACATGGTAACCGGCACACGTTGTAGTTCATTGATTGAGTAGGACAAGCTGATGTTGAAGATATGCTAGGTCTGTAATTAGCAACTTTTAGGACTTGTTATGGGTCTTTAGTTGCTTGGTATTATTGAGACCACATGGTGCCAACCTCGAATTAGAACTTAGAAGTGGGAAAACCACCTGTTTGCTACATGATTAACTTTAAATCAAATTGTTATGGCCGCAAGAGAACATGAAGATCATTTTGCCTTAAATTAAATCTATTCTTTTTTTTCTTTTTTCATATTTGGAAAATTTTCCTCTCACACTTTTTCCCCTTCCTTTTTCCTCTCTTTATAATCCAAAACTACATCAATAAGCCTGAATAAAAAGAAGATATTGAAGGACGATACAATTGATTGGTGTTGTTAAGTTTTTTTCAAAGTTGAGGGGTATATATATGACTACAATATCAAGCCAGAAAATCTCCTTCTTAATAAAAATAGTGACTTGAAAATTTTGGATTTTAGGTTGAGTGTATTGCTGGATTCTAAAAGACATTGATGGTTTGATGGTTATGATCGTGGAGACGATTGGAGATGACATAGGCTCAAACCAAGTCAATGGAAGATCAATAACTCAAGGGATTGAGTAGAGGTCGAGAGGCTTATCCTTTATGATATTATCTTCAATGCAAACGTTTGAAGTGCGAATCTAATTCAATTATCTCTTTCTATAATTATCAATTCCACTTAATTGTCTTTTATTGTAATCATCAATCCAATTTAGTTACCCATCATTATGAGTTATGACACTGTATATGGGTGGTTTATGATTCATGATAACGAATTTTGATAATAATTGATGCGATTATAGTATTTGCAATAGATAAAAAGGTTAAACTTAGCATTTTGATAGAATAGTTTTATGGAGGTTCCCTTTTTAGTTTGTTCTCAATTTATTTAGAGTTGCTATGTATTGATTTATTGTTAACAAATGTTTGAATGGTTTATTCTTGGGTTTGGCTTTAATATTGCTTGATTGTTTTTCTCATTTTAGTCAACTTGTTTCACTTATTGGTTTCTTTAATTGGTTTTAAACTTAGTAGATTGATAATCTACACAAAGTGATTTATTTATGATTAAATAGTTCTGATATACATATGCAAAAAAGTGAATGAAAGAGAGGAAAAAGTGGAAAGAGGAGAGAAAGTAAAGAGGTTAAATTTTAGACAAATGATTGTCTTTTTTCTATGACGAAGAAACCAAGTAAAAAACTTTTATCCTTTTTATGTAACTATTTTAATTAAAATATATGGATAATGGAGGGACAAGTTAACTTTCCAAATTAAAGGTGAACAATAATGTTTCATCAAAGTTAACGTGGGAATTATTGTTGTTTAATAAGCAATTAATTACAGAGGATTTGCACCAAACAAGCACATAATAGTGTTTAGGAATCCGAGGATGCATCATTAATAGAGTGGAAATAAAAGGAAGAAAATTTTTACTGGCATAATTGCGATACCAAAATATTCGCTTTGGTTCATAAACAAAGCAAAAAGATTTTCAATTTATGGTAACATGTCATCTTTCAGACTCCATAGATACCTTATTTTTATCGGAAAACTTTCCTTTTCAATCACCAGATTAACAGTTTAATTAATGTAATTAAGATGCAGCATCTTGTATCGAATTTTAATTAATTAATTAATTAACACTTAATAAAATCATAATAGCCATCAAAAGAGAAGAAATCGAGAACAAAAACAAAACATGAGACACATTTATATGTGGAGAATGCTGTTTGTGGTCAACTGATCCCTCGCAATATGTTTCATGAGGGCACATGCAGATGACTTTGGACCATGTTCTTTTGACTTCCAATGTCTATACCCTTTTCTCCTTTTTCTTTCCGAGTAAGATAAAATGACTTGTTACTACAAAAAAGATTAAATATGCCTCATGATCTATGTTATCACCATCCATAAGGGAACACAATATTGAGTGCTTGATTAAGAAATTTACTTTTAATTATGCTCATCATGATCTACGTTACCACCATCCTTAAGGAAAATGATGGCAAAAACAGTTCAAATGATGACACCATGGATGACAAAGATTCCAGAACTCAAGTTCCAATGACTTGATCATAATCTTAATTAACAGGTACTTAATTTATTTATGGAAGTGGGAGTATGATTAAAATAGTTAAAAAAAATATATAGAACATAATTTTTGATCTAATGGTTAAAAAGGTTTGAAATTAGTCCTCTACCGGATTTCCAACTCAAAAGAGATATTGAAACAAGTTAAGAACCTCCCCAGATAAACCTTTCTCTCACCACTTACTCCAATTAAACCATCTAAATAAACTCAAAAGAAATCAAGAATTATTGTCTTCTATAATATATTAGTTAGAACATGGAAACACAGAGATTTGAGCCTTGAAACTTGAAAAAAAGAAAATGATACTCTAATCCATAGCTTAATCGTATCTTTTATTAAAGTATTATATGTTACAGAAGGGATGGCAAACATATACTGAAGCAATCTCCCTAATAATTAAAGAGCAAAAGTTTCCTGTTGAAGAATAATTATTTTTGTATATTCAAATATGAAAGAATGTAATCAAAAGGTTTAATACGCCAAGTTGAAGATGGACGCTTAATTCTTCCTATACTACAGTTTAAAATATTATTGTAGTAAGCTTGATGATGGCTAATAATAATAAAGAACTAGCTAAAAAGCCTGAAAGAGGAGAGACGGATCTAGATCAACTTATGACAGAGAAAAACATGTCATCAACAATGGAATTGGCAGAGGCAGACCATGTGGGAACTACTGCCATTAAGTTGGTCGTGGGAGCTACTGTTACGAGCATCACCATATGAAATTATTTGATCAACAAAGTTGATGATCGAGGGCCCTATATCATGATGAACCTTTGAATTTAATTTCTAAGGAACGTGATAATTAAATCATTCAAAAAATATGACAGAGAAATCAGACGAATGAGGATTGACTGAGGTGGAAGATTATCGTTCCGGCCAGTATATGGGGTATCAGAAAGAATAAATTAATGGCCAGGCATCGATCTTTGTTTCAATAGATACATGCATGGAGATTAAAATGATCGTGTGACCCATAGCATGGCATACGAGAGAGAGATTTGTGGCCCTCCATTGTTATTTTCCTTGCCGCAGATTAAATCCATAACGCCTGAACGCATCAAGACTATATCAAAGATTCAATGGAGCTGTACTTTTTTAAAATATTTGTCTGTTGGTCTGCGATCGAGGTCAACACATTTAGGGCAACATTGCATATAAAAAATTATACACATGGTCATTGACGAACTCACGAGATAAGTTGGAGCAATGGCGTTAGAATTAAGATAAAAGCACCAGAGACTTTCATATTCCACCTGAATAATCGTGTGTTTTCTTCCATCACTCTTTTTAATTACGGGGTTTTTACTAGAATTGTAAGTTAAGCATTATAAATTTTTGAGCAAGCCACACTTCAGCCATGGTGCATATGGAGAATCTTCTACATTTCACATTTCTTTTGGAAAACATTATTGTTACGGTATGTTATCCTGCATTTGGTCCCAAATGAAAGTACAGAAAAACCATGATGTGGAGGAATATGAAAGGGGACCAAGAAGAATTTTTTATGCGAAAAGGCTGGCTCTTGCTAAAAGGGCACGACATAACTAAGTGATCAACATCGAAAAGAGAGAGAGAGATGATGACAATCTCACATGCTACGCGAATTCTTTTCTCTCCTGTATAATTGTCAACTACTCCCCCACGGTCAGATCAAAATCCCTATTACTTAGACTCTGACACATACAAATCTATTAAGCATTTAAAGTGGTGCAGGTTACAAAGTCCGGATTTCCTACTGCTCACTTTGGAATACAATGTCAAATATCTTCATTTCTAGCCACAAGCTGCATTTATATAAATTAATGGGATTGATGTTGATTTCTTTCCACCATTCTGGCTCTTAATGTGCCATTGATAACTTTTTACTTTTTATTGTTCTTATCTTGTATTGCATCGCATTAAGATCTAATAATTGTATAAACTACTTAAGAAAAGGATCTTGAACAATAAAAAAATGAAACTAAGCCACACGCCAATATTGAAACTCTAAATTACATAGCTGACTTGTTCTAATAATGGAAGAGGAAGTGGACTCTGAAACACACTAGTGATTGATCACCGTCTCAAGTGCTGTTGGGTCTTTTTGACTTGGTTGGTGCATAATATTTAAAGAAATGGAAAAGACGCGTTTCAGATGTTTCTGAGATGGAGATTTCTGCTTTCTTGGACCCATGAGAACTCCTGAATATGAAAGTTCTAATGTTTCTGGACAGGCTGATCTGCTACGAAAAAAGTTACACGATAACTGAATTATTTATGTGAAGGCATTATTTATACAGTGAGAATTTGAAACTATAACAAAGCTGCAGGTGAGATGAGGTGACACGAGTTTTTTCTAAGTCGATAACTGAATTATTATCGACCACAACACTGTTCGTGTGAAAAGAAAATACACACACGACAAGTGTTCCTTCATAGTTTTGATATGTAACAAGAACAAGTGAGTTTCAAGGTTCGCGGAAAACTCAAGTAAACCAGGGGAAGAACTGAGAAATCAATTTTAGGGTTTACAATCATAGAGAAATATAGTCTAGGGTTTACAAAAATCGATTTTATGGTTAACAGAAAAGAGTTGAGCAAACTAAGTTTAGAGAAAACTCAAGCAATCGGTTTTAGGGTTTTAGGGTTTATTGTTAATGGAAAAATCTAGTTTAATAAGAAATGGAGCAAATCATTATTTGTTGTAACGAATACTATTGTTTTGTTTTTAAACAAAATAACATCGTTTGCTATAAAAGTTTTTTGTAAAAAGGTATTATATTAGGTATCTAATTTGATACCTAACTTTAGCTTTAGATATGATTTTTAAATTTGTTTTAGTCGAATTGAAACCTATTTACACAATTTTGTTTTCATCACTTTTCGAATCGAAATTGATCTTATTGAGGCTAGGTCGACACCATTTTAAATGTGAAAAATTATCATGTAGATAAAACATAGTTTTATGGTAATCTTCAGATTATTTAGAATAAACATTATCTCTGAATACGAATTTTTATTTTGTAAGTAAAATTTCTATGAAACAAAATTTTTCATTTTTTTAAGTTTGAAAGTTTTATTTGTTCACTTTTTTGTAAAATTCTAAAATTAGTTTCAACATTTAAATAGAGCAACAAAGTATGTTCGTCATACCCTTCATGACCAGTTTAGAAATAACCAATTCATGAGGTGGTTGGAGTATTACAAAAGGAGCAGTAACAAATCTAGGTATTTACAGTTATGATAGTGTAGCTGGGGCATATGTTGCATTTTCTGGCTTGTGCTACTTCGCAGCTATTTGGCATCGAGTGTATCGGGATTTCGAAATATTAATTTGGTGATGAACCTACAAGAAAGCCTTCTTCTCTCCTCTCCACTCATAACCTCTTACAATTTTATCATGACAGATGCATTTTGGACTCTTGAAAATGTAAAATTTAACTTCATAACTAATAAATATAAATAAATTGTTGATCAAAGAATTAATCCAAATAATTATCTTCAAAGCCATCTTCTTCATACTGATGGCCAATAATAATCACAAATCTTCCGTCTTTTCTCTGGTGCTTATTCATTTTCCTTGAACAATTCTTACTATGAAACCTATTCCAAATCATTTTGGACTCACCTCCTAATCATGCCATGAATCCATACACAAACTCCCCAATTCCGATCCATTATTTACTTGCTTCCTCTTCACTGAACTCCTCTGCGATGACGACTCTCTTCACTCTTGGAGAACATCACTGCCTCTATGCGCAGACATAACCTTGCATGTTAGTCCACACCACCAAACCCACCATCAATAACGCTACCACCATCTCTACCACCACAACCATAAAATTTCTTTAGAAAAAGAACATAATATTATTGTAGATAAAAAATAAATAATAACTCAAAAAAATAGGAGATTCCCACTAGAGTAAATCAGGAAAAAACAAAGGGGTATCCAAGAAAATTGAATATTTTTGCAATTGTAGTACAAGATTCAAACATTCAAATGTTGTTTGAGTTCATGAAGAATGAAGAAGATTTTATATAATTTTTTGAGTTTTTTTTTCGTTGTTTTAAAGGTAATGATGAATCTAATTGAAACAAAGTTGTGAGGTCCAAATTATCCAATTCAAATCAAAGCTGACGCTTTTTAATTTGGTCAATATGGTTTGATTTTTTTTTCTAATTTAACCTGGTAAAGGGTTGCGGTGGAACTCTTTTGCATGAGAAAATGGTGGAAGTTGCTTAGAAGAGTTGGTGGAAATGACATGATGCAAGGTTGGTGCATAAATATGAAGAACATTTTTGCCTTATTATCAATTTTATTGAAAAAAATATTAATAAATTTAACGTACAATGTGAAAAAATAAATTTTTTGGGATAGAAAATGTCTTTTCATCAAAGTTGGCTGTGAAATCGTCATTCAGTCATTTTTTGGAGAAGCACTTATTCCCCCCAGCGTTTCTCTAAATAACGCTTCCCCCCCATAACTTTAAAAAAGATAAATGCCCACCCCTTAACCAAATTCCATCTAATTTTATTAAAATTTTTTACTGCAGTGACTAAAATATCCTTCAATAAATATAATATTATTTTTAAAATAAATTTTAATATAAAATATTTATTATCATAATGATAATAAAAAATTAAAAAAATTTAATAAATAAAATAAAAATTAAAAAAACAGTCACCATTAACCTAATCAGATAATCAGAGTTAATGACAACCATTGTTATTAGCGATGGCCATTGTTTTTTTAATTTTTATTTTATTTTTTGAAATTTTTAGTTTTTAATTATTTTTATAATATTAATTTAATTTTTATTTTTATTTAAAAAATAAAATAACCCTATAATTAGTTGAATTTAACGTTTGACCGATAAATTTAATGATTAATTTTAGTCAAGAGTGAGCACTTGACTTTTTAAAGATTTTTGGGTGAGCATGTCATTCCAGAAAACCTTGGGTGGGAATAGCATTTGGCTTCAATTTTTTAACCAAACCAATGAATTTAATACTAAGCAGTTCCGCAGAAAAAATGACAGAAACCCTGTTTAAGATAGGCTAAGCACATGTTCCCACCCATAGTTTGGCCTGAAGACAAATTTCGTCCTACCAAGTTTATAAAATCCAAAATCTCACCCATTGACTATTAAGTCTAACGGTCAATAGTAAACTTTTAACAGTCAAGGGGTAATTTTGTTATTTTAGAATTAAAATTTATAAAATTATAAAATAATATTTAAATATATATATAAATATATTACAAAATTTTATAAAATTTGAAAAAAATATTTAAATTTATAAAAAATAAAAAGCTAGCCACCGTCGCGCTAATAGCACTAGATGGTCGTTCCAGCCATCTGGTTCCAAAGGAGATCAGATCTGGCCTTCTAATTTGACAAAGGCGGTCAGATCTGGTTGTCTCCTATTTTGGTGAAGGCGATCAGATTTAGCCACCTCTATCAGAGAAAGGGGTAGAAAGCGGTCAGAAATGGCCTGTTTTGGCTCTAGCGACAGTTTCTAGCCACGGTTTTAGGCAGAGGTGGCCAGATTTGGCCGCCTCCACCAGAATGTCTAGTTGCCTTTGTTGAATCAGGAGGCCAGATATGGCCTCCCTTGGAACTAGGTGGCCAGAACGACCACCTAGGGCTATTCACGATGGCGATAACTATTTTTAAATTTAAATATTTTTTAAAATTGTTTTATAATTTTTAATATATTTATATATATTTAAATTTTATTTTATTATTAAGGATATTTGAGTCATTTTATAGAATCTGTTAATGAAATTGGATCAGAAATGGATAAAAGGTGGGTGCTTGGGTTTTTAAATATTAAAGGGTGGGATTTTGTCTTGGGGCTAAACTATGGGTGGGAACAAAACCTTTGGCCTTTAAGATAACATTTCATTTTGGGAGAAAACAAAAACATAAGAAGGGCATGAAGAGACATCTGATCCTGTGCTTAAAAAAATGTGCCCATCTAGCCATAGTACCGAAGTCCAAGCCCATATGGTTGATTGGGTATCCTATTTTTCCCTGTCTAGTTACCCCTTGGAGCAATCTTGACTTGGTGGCTGTGTATGTTACATTATGAACTGCAACGCTCGTTAGACCCTGCAACAGAAAAATAAATCCATCATCTACTTCGCATCCAAATTTGTCCTCATGTCGTCCTTTCTTTCAATACCCATTATGTATTACCCTTTATCATTTTTGTTGAATTTATGGTAAAGTAGTTTGATAGAATGACAAAGTGATTACAGAGTCGACAGTGGGCAGAGGTTTTCAGTCTGCATATACTACTGTTAGGTATACGTGAGCACTGAGTTGCATGAGGCAGAAAGAGGAAGCTACTTTGTTGGAATCAGTGGGATTCCTTTTTTAACTTAGGGTCGCTCTAGATAACCTATGTAACAGAGTGATCTGGAGAAGAAAGGAATCTGCTTAAGCTTCTGTTGGGTTTGATTCCTGAATTCCATAACAAGATAGCATAAGCAGAAGAGATTACCTTTTGTTGTGTCCATTGTGAATACCCAGAGGATAATTTTAAGTATGTAATTATTAACATGGGAAACAATCACACCATATAATTTTTTGTATGGACAGATAATGAATCAGTACGTTATTAAGTTCCTACGTTTGCACTGGTAATGCTTGTAGCTCATTTGCCATAAGCTTTGTGTAGGAAACGCATTCAATCAAGTCAGGCAAAAACATTCGAAAGAAATTAAAAAAGAAAAAAAAACACTCTACATAGTGGTTTTTTTGAATACAGATCTCCTTTTAGTGCCACTGGAACGAGAATGAAAATCTGTCAGGAAATTAAGGCAATTTCTTGATCATTTCCTTTTGGTGCTTGTATTATTTGTATGAAGTCCGCGTAGTTATCTGGTTGTTCGATCACAATGGTGGGCAGAGATGCACTGTTAGTACCTGTTTCCATAAGGCTGCACCCAGCAAAACCAACATTGTTAATGAGTGAAATCACATATTTGCTTTCTTTCAAATGTATTTCTTTTCGCTTTAGGTCATAATATAACTAGAACAGTGATTTCAGAATATATAAACTCACATCATATGCAACAAGTGATCTGCAGTAGTTGGTGTTAGTGAGGACTGTACTGGTGGATCCGCACTCGCTGTCTTTAAGCGAGACCGATGACCTGTCAAGCTTAATTGACCATGGATATTGGTAATTTTGAGCAGTCATACCCACATGTGAAGATGACCTTTGCATCCGCATAGCTTTAGGAACATTTCTTCCTTCAATGGATGCCCTTCGTCGGCTCGGTTGCCTCTCATACGAATCTGGCCTTGACTTGGGCGCACTCTGAGAACGAACTTTAGCTCTTGAAGATTCTGTATTGGCCATGTAATTGGGAAATAATGGGCAGTCATAGGACAAGGATTCGGCATAATCTGTTCTGGGAAGGGCAAAAGGAACTTTTGACGGATCGGGTTGGGATACGGCAGAATAGCACTGTGGACTAATTTGTGCTGTGCTAAAAGAGTAGTCCTCAAAATGACCACTGCAGCCTCTGGGGCTCATGTCAGTCAGCGCCGATGGAGCTGCAGAAACCTGGTAATTATCTTGGTTGGAATATGCGCGATATGAAGCATAATGTGTGGAGTATCTGTGTTCTGTTCGTTCACTTTGTGGATGGTTCGAGTAGCTATTTCTGCACTTTGAACTTCCCTTTGATTCTCCATGATCAATCTCTACTATCTTAATGTTCTCTTCCATGCCTCTATCAATCTCCTACGTGTGCATACACATACAAAAACCCAGATCCATGATGGCTCATATAAGGATTCTTAGCAATCTAAAATTTTTTGCTGTGTCGGTGCATAATTAATTAACAGCAGAAGAGAAAGAAACACAAGCACTGTTTAATCAATAAATGAAACTACTTATTTGTAGGACTAGTATTTTCCTAAGATAGTAAGAAATAATTGGACTTCACGAGTGAAAAGAATTAGTATGTGTACAGATTCAATAATGTAAGGTGA
Source organism: Anacardium occidentale (assembly GCA_026122585.1). Taxonomy (NCBI): domain Eukaryota; kingdom Viridiplantae; phylum Streptophyta; class Magnoliopsida; order Sapindales; family Anacardiaceae; genus Anacardium; species Anacardium occidentale. The sequence goes on from JAJEJH010000023.1 coordinate 475,346, forward strand.
TTTGATTTTCATTCTGCATTACACTGCATCACAAGAACGAGGGAAACCTCACTTTTACAGGTAAGGGAACCCATTGTGAGAAGGAAACAATATTCTGGGGAGGAGAAATAGAACTAACCGGATATGTATGCCTTAACCAATTGTCCTGAGTTGATTTCCTGTGGACTGATTGCCTCTGGTTAACCTGATCCGCTTCTTCAGCCATACGGATTCTCTGTGCGCGAGCTCTATCCTGTACAGTGACCAATGCCTGCATGCACCGCAGCGTAGCTGTGGCCTGTTTTCTTACCAGGTGCCCCCTTACCAATGCCTGCAGCTTCACTAATCCCCTCAATGCGCACAGTGCTTTTCTTGCCTGCAACAACAAACCAATGAATTCTACTCTCATTTTCATCATTGCAACATTCGGATCTTGAAAACAAGGAAATCAAGAGTTACAAACTAAATAAGCACGGAAAAGGGATTGAATCTTTAAGGCAGCAGCCTCTTCAATAGCGCTGACTCTCCCGTTGGCAGCAGCTGTTAGCTTGATCACAGCAGCTGCTGCCTGTGCAGCTGCCACAGCTGCATCAGCAGCTGCAGCCGTGGCTACGGCTACAGCCATAGCATGCTTCTTCTGCTCTTCTTCTTTGTCTATTGTAACTTGCATAGCTGGCGGCGTAGCTGGGGCAACTTGTTCTGCAGAATTCAAGTCCTTGGGAGTTGCTGCAGTGGCCGAAGATCTTCGGAAGCTCCACCTCCGTTTTTCTTTCGGTGTTGGAGTCGATGGATTTTCCATGGCAGGAGGAGTAGTTTGATCACTGGTAAATTTCTCCTTCTCCCTGTCTTTCTTCCCGGTCAACAAGCTTTTAAGCCATTTTCCTGTCTTCCCCATCTCTATCAAAACTTTCCAAGCTCACAGCAATTGCATTCTATTCTATCACAGGAGAAAATAGAGAAGAAAGTTACAACTGATATGTAGATCTCCCTGAGTCTCTGATCCACATGTAGCTGTCAACATTATAATTGTCTGTCTTATTAGATCAGGAATTGATTGCTCTTCTTTGACAGCTTCATCTTTACTGTTCCATTAGTCCATATAGTAAAATAAGAAAAAAGTTGCCAAGGCCAGCATGAGAGAACAGAAACAAGAAGGAAGCTCCCATTTGAGCCACCTACCAGACCACCACATCCTGGAAGACAAATGGGCAAAGATTCCTTTCTTTTCATGTAACCTCTTCAGCCATTTATCTGATCTTACAGGTCAATTAATTTCTAATATCGTCAAAGTTTCAACGAGGATACTACGGTAATTTTCTCGCCTGTAGAAATGGAAATTTGGTATTGGTTAACGTGGGATGGAGAGGCTCAGAAACCATGTGAAAAATAGGTCATGAACGTGTAGAATCCTTGTTAAATACGCATTTTTTCCACATACCAAAGCTGTCCACTTAGTTCCCAGTATTTGGATTTTCTTATCTCAAGGTACATTAAAAATTATTAATATGTTATATTTATTTTATAAGACGATACATATTACAAATACAAATCATTATATTTTTTTACAGAATTGATGATACAACACGAATATATGTAAAAAAATTTAAAATTTTAAAGGTTATTGGGGATTTTTTCATAGGGGGTTCAGTGCCATCCTTGATATTCTAAAGGCCAAATTGAATTTTCATGCCTAATTGAAACCAGTTGTTGGAGAGGCAGGTTTAATCAATGAAAGAAAGGCCTATTGTCAACGGTAAGGACCCCTTGTTTTGGCAAACAAGTATACCAAAACTAAAGGAAAAATAAACTTTGTTTCCAAAGGACAGTCATTCATTATTTTGATTCAGACCCATCTACTCTTTCAAAGTTTGGAAAGCGATTGAAGCTTTAATGATTCAGTACTTCAGATTCCGATTACAGAGAGGCATCATCAGAACTACGGTATAACACTCTATGATACAACTTAAGGTGCGCATTGGTGTGAAGGAGTAATTGGCATTATTGCAGCAATATTATTAAATTGTGAGAAGGATTGGCTGGCATTCACATGGCTTGTTCTTGCATTTTCTCCCCTCTGACCAAGTGTTTGGTCCAGGGAGACACCACGCAGATGGGGGTTTGTCTGTGTTAATTTCCTCCTGAATTGCCCACCCCAGGATCCAAATTATTAGCGGATAATTAAATAAAAATCTTAGGCTAAGCCTGGAATGAAATGATTAACACGATGAAAAGGTTTGGATGGACTACCCACTTGGCTTGTAGAATTCAGATTCATGCGACTGATTCTAATACATAATTAAAAGCTTGTGATAATTATTTAGTGAAGTCATTTGCCTAATTATGATTAATTCGGCCACAAATTAAGGTTAAATAAGTGGAAAACATTCTGTTACAGAGCAGTAATGTGGTATTTATATAATAATATTCAGAGAATTTTCATTTTGGAACCCCCCTCAAGGTTTGAAAATTATCAACTGAGTACTATGTTTCCGATATACTCTTCAAAAGGAACCCTAAACGTTTATAAATTATTAAAAATAATTAGTGCATGCATGTGAAGATTAGTAGAATAATTAGAACATGGAAGATCTGTGGTCTTTTTGTCAGTACATAAAGCTCAAACTAACATAAATCTTGATACAGTTGTTTCAGTGATTAACATTTTCTTAATCAAGGTTTGCCTAAAATTGTTTCATGTGTTAGGTTTAGTCACAACTTTTGTTATCTTTAATTTTATTTTTTTTCATTTTTTTTAATTTATATCACTTTCATCATCATCCTTATTCTTAGTTCGCTAAATATTCTCCTAATCGTCGTGGTGGTAACGATGAAAATGTGATTTATGTATTCAAACAATAAAAAATGTGTTTCTACACTAAACATTGGGCAAATGTCAATCACCCTATTTTCCAATATCGAAGTTTCATTTTTGTAAGACAATTGTGATTATATGCATGAACTTTACTTGGGTAATAACAAACAAAATAAACATAGACTTTAAATATCATATGCTAAAATGATATAAAATTCATGTCACTTTATAGACATTCCATTTTGGACTCAATAAAGTCATTCTCGATTATGATAAATCTGAAAAATTCAGATCGATACTTTCAAGATATTGAATTAAGGATAGCCGAGCAAGCCCAAACCCAAAAATCAAACCCATAAACCAAAATCTAAGTTTACAAAAATGAAAGCCTAAAATTCTAGCTTAAACCATTTAAATCCAAAAGCCGAACCCTTAAAATTAGAACCACAAGGGAAGCAATAGCCCAAGCCCACTGAAAAATTAAAAGAAACTTTAAAAAAAAAACCAAATCAGCCCGGTTGGAGAAGCCCAAAGAAAAAAAGGGAGGCCAGACAAGAAGCCTCGCGTGTGTATCTCACGCTCGCGCTGAAGCCAGAGGCTTTCGCCTGCAGATGCACTGATCACGCGTGAACTCACGCGCCCTGCAGTTTTTATCCAGATATGTTTTCCTATTCTCCATTTTCTCCACTCTCTTCATGTTTTTTTCGTGCACATAATGATACTAACTGGTCAAGCTACCACACACTTACAATTTCCAATAACACATTGGTCTAGTTCCTCAAAAATAAATATTATTTTATGATGATTAAGAATTTTGTTTAAATAAAATTATTATATTAAATATTATTATTGATATATTATTATATAATTAAATAATATTTTATTATTAATAAATTTATCAAATTATTTGATGATAAATTATTCATTAATACTTAAATTAATCAAAATTATCTATAATCGGATGTGCTTTTTTAGCCGAGATAGTCAAGTTTTGCTTTAAAGACTTTTGGAGAATTTCCAGTAAAAATATGGGAAAATTGAATTGTATCGAATATAATAATATCTGTTCAATTCGATCCATGTGGACGTCCGGGATAGGTTTTTAATTACCCCAATAATTTATTTTTTATTATTAAAATTATTTTATTTATATTATCAGATTTTGGTAATATTACGAAATTTGTTATAGACGAGGTAATCTAATTTCCCTTTACTATTAAAATGACATGAAAATAATTTTAATTTTGTTATAAAATTCTAGAATAAAAAAACCTTCATTTTCACCCAAGGTTATAAAGCTTTATATGTTTATGGTATATATTTTTTATGTTTTATATAAGGCCAAACAACATATTGCCACCCAAGGTTTAGTTTAATGACAAATTCTCACCCTTAAAAGTTTAAAAAGCCAAATATTCACCCTAAAAGGGGTATTTTTATCTTTTTAAATTAAAATTAAAAATAAATTTTATGAAAATATTAAAATAAAATAATATTAAAAATTTAATAAATTAATAATAAAATTTTAAAAATAAAAAAGTTTAAAAAGCAGCCACCGCCACCCAACAGCGTCATTGGTGGTGGTGGCTACTTTTAATCTCATTTGCCACCTGGTTCTGGTCGCCACGATGGCAGACGCTGTCAGATCTGACCGTCAAAGATTTAGCAATCTTTTTCATTTAAAATGGTTGAAAATGATCAGAATCAAACATTTCGACCGTTTCCAGTCTTTTGATAATGGTGGAAACGGTTCGATCTGACCATTTATATCAAATCTTTGGCAACCTGATTTAGTCGTCTCCATTATTGTGGTGGTCAGATCCGACCATCAATAAAACTAAGTAACTATTTTTTATCACCTTGTGAGATTAAAAGCGATCATCGCTATCGACGGCGGTGACTGCTTTTTATACTTTTTTATTTTTTTAATAATTTTTAAAATTTTTTATTATTATTTAAAATTTTTTAATTTAATTTTATTTATATTAAATTCTATTTTAATATTAATATTATAAAGATATTTTGATATTTTCTACGATAAAAGAGTGATAATTTGGATTTTAAAAGTTTTATAGGTGTTGGGTGGTAATATGTCGTTTGACCTATATATAACTATTATTAATTATTAAAGGGAAAATAATTAAAAATGAATGATTTTTAATTATTATAAATTGTAATTTAAATCAAATCAAATTATATTTTTTGAATTTAGGGTTTTGTTTAAAACTTAAATTTTGTTGGTTCTATTTAAGATCAAACTGAATATATAATAAAGAAGGATGGTACGTAAATAAATAGTAATATAATATTTTTTCATATATAAGTTTTTTTATTAATAAAAAGAATACGCAGGTAACTTAGTGTGTACGTTAGTTTGCATCCCAGCCATTATATCATTTAATATCTGTGCAAAAAAATCCACGTAGAAAAGGTCAAAAATCTAATGAGGCCCTTTCCGCCATGGGATTTGAAGACACCTAACTTCAAGGAAGCTTTCACTTACCATCTGGCGTTTGCCAAGTGCAACGGTTGGGTTTAAGGCAATCACAGTAATGTAATAATAAATGTTCCCTCTTTTTGCAGCTTTTTGCGTAGTTATATACATATTCAGAGGAAGCAGCCAGGAAGATACAAAAAACTTTGAACCCAAAATGTCAAATAACAGAGCTTGACAGTGGAGAATGTTTTAAAGTGTCAGTTGCACCTGCGCAGTAGCCATTGTTGTTTTGTTAAAGAGATAGTGATTCGGGTGGTGTTAAATTTGAGAGTTTTTTGATACAGAAAATTTAGCTAGAATGTTACCTGGAGTAGGAGTGCCGTCGAGGAGGAGAACACATAACCATCAACATCAAGACAGCCGCTTGGAATGCCCGCTACGGGAGTGGCGTGAGCCGTCGATCCCTGTTGTTTGCAGTTTGGATGAAACAGCTCTAAGAGCTCGCCAGCGCCTGGAGAGAAGGCTAGGCTGTTTGCATCCTGCTCCCAGGTTTTTTTTTTTTTTTTTTGCCCTCTTTATGAATGAATAATAGGCTCTTTTTTGCGTTGAGAATTCATAATTTATCACCGGTTTCCGCTACTGACCAACATACTTGATTGCTCATAGGTCAAGTGAAATGCGATCAAATTTGGGTCGCGGTTTCGACCTGAAAGCATACGCAAAGGATTCTCTGTTGACCAAGAAGCTGTTTGGGAAGCAGTGGAGCTTCAAACTTAGAAGATGTAAATCACAATGGAATATTTGTTCTATTTGTTTAGAAGAATTTCAAGCTGGGCAGCCGGTGATGGGTCTCTCTTGTTCCCACAAGTACCATTCAGATTGCCTTCTTCCTTGGCTTGCAGACCATCCTCATTGCCCTTACTGTCGAACTCCTGTCTAGTCCTAATATCCTTCTTATTCCTCGTAGCTTCAGATTTTCTCCAACTTGTTGAATGGAATCCTAGATGACAAAAATTAGAAAAAAAAAAAAAAGGTTATATATGGTAAAGCAAAAAGGGTTTGGCAGGGTAGGCTGCTCTAATGAATCTCTGTATATGACAATTTTTGTACTTATCATAATACTTTTTAAAGGGGAAGAAGGCAGAAAATCATTCATCTAGTCCATAGAAAGTAAGCAAGCCTTTGAAAGAGGAGAATATATGGAAGTTCAGTGAATAAAATAAAGTTACAACCTCGTTTGCTTCTTTTACATTGTTGTTCAAGTTGGAAACATTGAATGTTCCATCACATACCTCTGAAACATTTTCAGCAACCCTATCTTATAACTATATAATATATTGCCTTTTAGAGACATCTCTGTTTCTTTCTTTTTTAACTGTTTTGGTCATAATATTAAAGCATGTATGTTCCTTCTACTCTATAGTATCCTTTTATTCAACACGTTTCTTGATATGGTGGGTAATACGATCTACATGTTTAGATTAAGAGAAACTGAAGAGAAGGTGAAAAGAGTTTGTGGCAATTCTATAGAATCTACAAACAGAGAGAATTGCATATTTGGGAAATAAATTAGATGCCTTTCAATTATATAGTTCCGGAAAACCTTATCCTATTACCAAGTTTAGCCAAAGCAACCCAGATCTACCAAATTAATTAATGTGTATCTGAAATCATAGTGTTCAGCTTTGTTCTACAACACCAGTAAACGAACAAAACCTGCCATCCTGGATCCTGCAAGCCCGCAAACTCCACCTCTGTCTATCAAAAGTCCTGTGAAAGAAGAATAAACTGCTGAAGAGAATTGACGGTGGTATTGGTTTGCAATTTCTAGAGGGAGACGGAAAGGTTATCATAAAGAACTCAGAAAGTTCGTTGGTAATTGAAATCAAAACTCTCTGTTTTGATTTGAATAATAAACACACCGTTTCAAATTTAACAAAAATGATGAAGAAGAGGAAGATATATGTAGAATCAGAACAAGGGTTTTGTTAATCGTTTTTCAAAAATGCAAAAGCAAGAGATACGGATCTAATGGTGTAACTTAGGTGGTTCTCTGTTTTCTTCAGCAGTTTGTAAAGGTTTTTAACAATTTTTACTAGGATTGCCAACCTGGATTGTACGAATGTATAAAAAGGCAAATCTGTATTTTTGTTGTTCATCTGCAAATCCTGAAAAATATGAAGTTTTTGTTGTTGAAAGGGATTCTACTGGTTAAAGTGCAAAACAAGTGCGTTATAGATGCTTTCAGACTGTTCTGCCTTTGAGAGGAAAAACTTTGAATATCGAAAGATAGGATGAGGCAACAATGTACAAGAATAAGGGAACTCGGAAACGAATTTCATGCTCTTAGACTTGGGGTGAAGAGAGAAGGTTTGAAAAAAAGGCTCTATGTTATCACAAGATCGCATGAACAAATGATGATGTAGATGGTGCTCATATTCAAACCTTGCAATTGACAATTTTCTATAGATATCAGAAAGCCTTATATGATGAAGGATGCATTTACTTAGTGTTCCACCTATTTACAAGGTTAAAAGGGGAAACAAGTACGTTATTGCTATGATGATGCACAACTAAAGAAGCTCCATAGAACCTTCCCATCAAATGTCTTATATGATATTCAGAGGTTCAAAGGCTTGGGTGAGATGATGCCCGCACAACTGTGGAAAACCACCGTGGACTCACAGCAAAGACTGCTGAAGCAACTGGTAGTCGGGATAAGCAAAATGATGCCATTTTGATATTAGAATTGTAATTTAGCTGAGCATTGTAATGGCACGCCACTATATAATTTCCTACAACAGGCTCATATTTAGTAATGCAAATGTGTCCCTAAGAATCATTAATTGCAGGATGCCCCATAAACTTCATCCAGAAAATGAGCTGAACATTGACAGAAAAGACCATGAAACATTTCATCTCTTGTTTATTGATAATCTGCGAATGAAGAGAGGCTCAACTGAAGTGAGTGACATTTGTATGCAGCCCAAGAAAATTCTTTCACGAAAGTCAGATTGGTAGTTATGATATCGTTAGCTTCTTGACTTTTGTTGCCTAAGAATGAGAAATATTAGTTAAAAGTGACCACATCTTTTATCTTCATTTATGAGCCGGAACTCCAGAATGAAAACGCATTAAATACAGGATGGAAGAAGAACTACCCCGACTTCTTTGCAACACCGCCCAGTAGAATCCAAAAACTTCCCAAGAACCAAACTTTAAACGTTATATAATGAGATTTGTGCTGCGCAATGAATTGGCTTAGGAGTGGAAGATGCAGATGATCCTCATGCAGAAAACTGAGGCCATTTGAGGAAAGACTACAGAACTTTACTCTCAAGTTTCTTGACGAGAATAAACTTTAATCATGGATAAGAAATTCCAACTTGTTCTCTTTCCACAAGTAATGAAGCATCATTTGACTTTGCTACAGTTAAAGCTGGAAGCTACCCATGAACATGATTTTGGAAACTATCTATCTTGCTTCAAATGAAAATTTTTTTGGAAGTCTGAAAAATTCTCTGAACTCTTCATCAAGCATGTTGTCATATATGAATAATCATAAACCAACGGATTATAAGTTCTTAGCTCTAAAATAGTGGAATAAATAAATTACAGAAGATTCAATAAGATTTTAATCTAATTATATAATCTATATGAAGTATTAATTATGTGATAGCGAGTGTCGGTTCAAATCCATACGAAGATAACTTTAGATTTGCAAAGTTTAAATAAACAGAAAAAAATAATCTAATTTTATTTATGTACAGCAAAAGAGGAAAACGTGTCCATGTGAATCCAAACTATGGTTGCTCAATTTTCTCGTCAACACGTTTTCATAAATTTCATTTTTTACTTTTGAGTCCAAACACGAAACCATGGTTATGGAAGATCTTAGATTTTCTAGCTAAATCAGAAAAGTCAATTGGGTTACAAGCGCCATATATATCTCACAATTCATTCATTATCAATCTTCACTCCTCTCTTTCTCTGGCCTCTGCTTTGTTTTATACTAGAAATACATGGCTTCTGTCATTTTCATTGCCATTCTTGCTTTCGTTGTTGCTCTGCAACCTATGGCTACCACAAGCAGTATCTTGCCTCCTATTCTCGCGCCTGCCTTCGGTCTGTTTCTTGCCATCTTTATTGATAGTACTACTTTTTGGCATCTGGGTCAACCTTTATTTTCAAGACTGGTGTCATTCTTGTGTCTTTGTTTTGATTATTGGGTGCAGACAGTGTGTGCCAAAAAGTGGAATGTGGAAAGGGAAAGTGCCAGCCTGCGAATAGCTCATTATTCTATGAATGTGTGTGTGATCCTGGGTGGATGCAGACCATTTCGGATGACAAAAATCAGTACAACTTTCTTCCTTGCGTAATTCCGAACTGTGAGCGCTCTCTATCTCTGACTCCCTATGTAGATAGACATGTTCAACTGTAAACTAGTCCTGGTGTTTTCATATATCAATCTCTGCGCAAGGCAAATATAAATTTCTTATTTGTTTGCGATGTTTATTTGTGAAGATTTGGAAACAAGTTCATATATGTTAATTGGCGATGATCATAAGTATAATCTAGTTTAGGACTGTCTAGAGATTTCAGTTAAATTCAGTGGAATCGTAGATTAATTAATCACTAGAACTACTGGTGGAACTAATGGACTGGATTCTTTGCCAATATCTTGCGGGAAGTGAAACTGAGTCAAAGCATATACCTGTAATTTACCATTCTTGCCCAAAAAGAAAAATATATGATAATATATATATATATATATATATTAATTCAAGTTGGTGGTGCTATATGGTGAGATTTGGTCTATATCTTAAATGAGATGCAGAAACACTTGCAAGGTTTTATCCAAATATCGTGTCGGAGTTAAAGATTGTGGCTTTATTAGTTTTTTAATGCTGCATACTTGGACTTTATCCTATATGATCAATTTCCATTGTTTTCCTGTTTAATGATAGTGAAATTGATTTCTGGATTTTGTTGATGCTGATAATTTGGCTTTCTAGGTACACTAAATTACAGTTGCATAGCGGCACCTTCTCCTGTTCAACAGAAATCATCCACTAACCTGTCAATCTTTGACAGTAAGCACCATTACATTTACTCTATTACTCTTGCATGTCATCAGTTGGTGTCTTGGTACTGATTCATTGAGTTTTGATTATATAGTCTGCCGGTGGTCCAGTTGTGGAGGCGGCTCATGCAACATGACATCAATGTTCACATACAGTTGTGAATGTGACCCGGGTTACTATAATCTTCTTAATGTGTCCGCTTTCCCATGCTACAAAGAATGTAAGATAACATACTGAGCTGTTACTTTGAAAGAGAAAAAGAAAAAGCACCAGAAATTGCAATCAAACATGATACTATCAGGTTCTAAAGGCAACTAACTTTGCCATGAAATGATAACTGAGAGGCTCACTTTAGGTTGAATTGTTTAGACAGATAATGATCTAGTTCTATGCTTCAACAATAACGTATTAGTAAATTTGGTTGTTAATTTAAGGTGCTATTGGATTGGATTGTGCGAACTTTGGGATTTCATTGCCAAATCAATCTCCACCACCAGCTCCTGTATTGGCTGATGGCAGTAAGAATCAAGGTAAGATTGAAAATTCATAATTGCATATTGTGCTACTTTCCCTCTATTGCCTTGAAGAACATATACAGAGATCTAATGCTCATGTTTTAAGTTTTGGCCTTGTAACCCTTTCAATGGTATACTTAAGAAACTTGTGATCTGTTTACTATGTATTATGCTGCATTAATACATAAAACTGAGGCTCAAATGTTTTCCCATTACGCCTGTTTCATTTGCAGCTGGCTCAAATTTCTTCAGGATTTATAATTTGTTGGTACTTCCGATGTTGTCGCTGGCTTTGGTTTTGCAAAACTAGTATAAAGAAGTGGATGCTCAATATTTCTGGTACCACTGTCACTTGATTATATGATGCCTACTCATTATCAGGTTGTACTGTATACATATGTTGTCTCATGCCTGGTTCACTCTGCTGCTTCCTTTACATAAAATTCCAGGTTATATATAAATAACCTCTAAACATGCACATTAAAGGAATAATTTTTGTAGCTAGTACTTGTGTTTGTAAAATAAAGACTTTGTTTAATAGATACTTGTGATGTCAATTATTCTACATGAGTGTAATGGAATTCCTTGTAATTCTAATGGTTATTTACTAATGCGATACAGAGAACAATTTTATTTTATGCGAAGTCTGTGAGTGAATAAAGAATGTCATTAGGCTCTCAACCACATTACAGGTATCCCTGCAATTTGCTACTAAAACTTGCATTGAATTATTGTTTTATTCGACTCTGTGAAAATTGTTTGAGGCCATCTATGGAATTGCCTACATTTTGTTGGAATAGTTGCAGTTCCAATGAATGAATTGGCTTTACATGGATTTGTTAAGCACATTCTACTTGGCGCAGAAGTAACTCTAAGATGCCGTTGAGAATTTTGTATCCTCTGGAGCCGGTTCACCTGGACCATTAAGTGAACTCTTGCCTTCAGCTGTAAAGGAGGCTGTGACAATTGTCAACCCACCCAAATTCTCCATGGGCTCAACTATGATTCCAGGCCCACAGGTCAAGCATTGAATTGAGATTCTCACCCGATGGATTTGTTGATGATAGTATTTTTCTCATAAAATAAGAGATGAATCGCAGAAGCTGGTCAATTCATCCATATGGATAATCAGGCCCATATGCGCAGACCTTAAGAAGAATGAACGGTTATAAAGAATTGCCAATTTGTATACTTTGTAGAAGATCTTCTTCGATTCATGGATAGATTGACTGATTGATTGATTGGACTGGTGTAGACAAAAAAGCCCTCGTGTAATTAAGTGCTCAATCACTCTCTGACTCCCCAACTGCACTTTGTCACTATCCCGTCACTCTCCCATTACCGTGCCACGCCCCATTCAGATAAATTCTATGCCGTAACCCTTTCATTTTACTTACACTGTCCCACCCCTTCAATATAAATGTTACTGTGGATTTACCCAAGAGCCTCAACGGCGGCGTACGCTTCACTGTTTTTGACACTACACTGACCACGTTGACAGAGTGAACATGAACGTACATTGAACCTTACGCTGGCTGATAAATTCATTTCAGTTACTTCACTGTCCTTTCTTATTTTTTTTATTTCCAGGTGTGAATTATTGCACTCCTTTTTTCCCTCTACCTGCCTTACTTTTCCATCCTCGGTTTTCGCTTCCCACATAAAGCCTTCCTTTTCTTTGTTTCAAGTCTATAGTGGTACGTTTGTCTATGCTCTACTCTCTGCTTTTATTCTTTTATTGGTCTATCTCTATTCTCCTTTTCAACCCATGAACATATTTTCTTTTTAGTTTCCTGGGTTGGCCTCGTTTCATGTGATCCGGGGGTACCCGGAAATAGTATTGTTGTACTAATCTATGGACATTGGAAATTGGAGCTGCCCATGTTTCTTGTTCATTTATGTGTGACAGTGAGGGATGTTGCATTGCATTATTGAATTTGATTTATCCACGCGACAAAACCATGTCTTTTTGTCAAATTGCTACAGCTTCAGTACTGTCTCTTCTTCCACCATTAAACCAATTTCACGTTCAAGTTTGGCCTTCTTTATTCACTCGTTAATCTGTACTATCAACTTACGATTCACTCAACTAACTGGCAAAAGCAGGCTATGTTGAACAATTGTCATCTGAGATGGATGATTTCTTCAGTATTCAGAATTCAGTTTAATCATTGTAATGTTGAATGAAGCCAAACAACTCATCCCTTCTATCTTAACACTACTTTGGATTTTCCAGACTTGCCAGTTTGCCACCCCATAGTTGAGATAAATAAAGGACAAAAAAATTATTTTAACTTTTTTTTAATATTATGTAACAAGACTGCTATGCTATATCATTGATGTATTATAATGTCATGTTAGTAAAATTTAGGGTTTATATTATTTTTCTTATCAGAACTATGCATAGGTCTTTCCTTTTCAATCATCGTATTGATAGTAACGGAGAGAAGACTTTGAAGCAATGAATTATTGGCTTAAGAAACAAGCATGAAGAACTTAATTAATGGCACGTCCGTTCTGAAACTAGTTGATGTGACATAATTTGGATAATTCATTTTAGGGACCTCAATGTATTGGAGTAAGAACTTGGCTGGCTAAAATTCACTGCAGGATTAGAAGTTCGGGAATTGAATGATGTGTCATCTCAGTAGTCATTAAGAAAAGGAAATTTAAGAGGGCAAACGTGATGCATGCCCACCATTATTTGGTATAGTGCTGGTGTTGATAATCAAAGATTCCACTGATACTGGCTTTGAAACTATGATTTATCAAGTATGAACTTTCCTCGAGTGGGGGTTAGAATGATAGACGCTTGTTTTGGTTGCCTCATTTCATTCACCATCCTCAATGAGTAGGGACACATAAATACAATATGGCATTGCTTGTTAATTGTCGTCCACACAAAAGAGTTGCTGCGAAACATGGTAGTCCGTGCGTAGCAAATTCAATGGCTCGATTATCAATATCAGTCCAGATCCCCTCTCCCTTTGACCCTCCCAGTTGGTGGTGGGTTTTAATCTTCATTTAATCCGGGTCTTTTCTTTACTCAATTATGCACTATCCCCCTTCTTCATCATCTCTCAACTTTGATCATATATAATGTCTCTACATAATATGATTAGAGAGTAGTTTGAATAATAATTTGAATGATTATTTGTTATTAACAAATACATTAGATACCATTTTAAATCATCAAAGAGTTATAACAAGATTAAATTTTTTATTTTATTTGATCAAATATGATTGATATATTATATTTATTTGAATTTATCAATTTAATATAATTAGTGATAAAGAAGTTAACTAATTATTTGTTCAACAAAGTAAAATAGTTTTATAATAATTAGTTAGGATTATACTTAATCCATGATTAAAGAGAATAAGTTTGTGATTGATATATTTGGAAATTGGATGAAGATTTGCTAGTTAGGCTGTGACGTAAGGGTGAGAAAAATAGTATGGAGTTCAATGATGATAATGAGATCCTTCTGTCCCACCAGGCCACTTAATCTTCTTCTTTGGGATTTCTCTCTTCTGATAATTAAACCTGATTTTTCTATCAGGCAATGGCTCCCAATCATATGACATTAACAACATTTCATGTTGAACTTTTTTTTTTTTTTTTAATAAGCCTTTAAAACTACTCTCTATAGTGCCAAGATGAATGATGAAATCCATTCAGAAGAATCCCAGATTCCTCAGAAATGTCTAGGATCTCACTACATTTTTTCTTCTTAATGCAATCATAATGATTCCAGTTGTTCTCTAGTGCTCATATTCATATAAACTATGATAGGATAAAGATATAATGGAATCAATACCCAACAAATCTCTAATTTCCATTCTGTAAAAATCCGCTTGTCCACACAATAAGTGATTCTTATTGAAGAAAATAAAGGTTTAGCTGAATTTTTATATACCCCTCTTGGACCAACCTCATTTAAGGCAGCACCGGATAAGGGACTGCTCAGTACAAATTTGTCAACAGCTATCAAATTTGCAGGCCCTTTTCCCAGAAATTCTGTGGCCTCCACTGAATATTTATAATCAATGAAGAAGCACTTGACCTGAAGCTTGAAAACAAAAAGAAAATAAATATATGATGTCGAACTTCAAGAAATATTCTTTAGAAGAGAGAGTTTGAGTTCTCGCCGAGTTCTCAACCAGTTGCCTGAAATCGAGGTTTGAGCATAAATTTCTCTGCACCAAATGATGATTTACTTGGCACAGCCTTCCATAAACTTGTTTTAATCTTTTAAAAAACCCCTTTTAATAATGGCTTTGTGGGTTTTAACCAAGTAGGTGTTGGCACAGCCCCATTTATTTGACCATTTTCCATTCATAATAGGCTGAAGCTTTTCAAGTTTCAACCTTGTTTTAGTTACTGTTTCCGCCACAGAGGAGATAAAGTGGGAATAGAGAGGAAGATGATGACGTAGCCAGTCACGCCCCGAGACCCACGCAAATTACACAAACCCAAAAACAAAACAGTGTACAGGAACTTGAAATTTGATTTTGTCAGTGCTCGTTCTTTGAGTCTGTCTGCCGCCAATCTCCTCAAGCCTGTGTCATGGCCAATTAGTAAATTAGTACTATCCCCAACATTTGGACACAATCACCTGCTTCACCTGCAGTTGCTCCTCCATTATTCTTCCATTATTGTCGACGAGGTGGCCTTACCGGTGGTGGGCCGCTGCGATTTTGGATTTTATATTAGTGATCAGTGATCTGACGTGAATTGAGCATACGAATGAGGTGACAAATTTAGGGAGCGCGAGGACTAAGATTCGTTTCTAGATGGGACCCGCTCCTTCAACGGGTCACCCGATCGAACTCCACCTCCTACAAATGCGCCGGATCTGGTTCTTTCATTTATCTCATGAATTAATAAATGGTGTAATTACCAACAAATCCTCTATACATCTTTGAAAGCCCGCGGATGTTAACTTATAACATAATTGATAGATTTGGATAAACACGTCATTTCCTTTGTAAGATGATCAAATTATTGATGTGTACTTGAAAGATTTCGAGATAGTTATCACACAAAGAAAAGGATCCTAGTTGGAGCTTTCCAAGGGACAATGGCAAGAGGCCAAATTCATTTTTGGCCACACATACTTGCTAGATCATATTGTCAATATACGAAGCGCTGGTGCCAAAAATGCCGGCGCCTCCCCCATTCTCACTTCAATCCCGCCCTAGGACACTTTTCTTTTTTCTGTTAATTTAAATTCTAGTTTCAAATCTGAATTATAAATTTAAATTAAATATAAATTATAGATTTGAACTAAACTTAAATTAAATTATTTTTTTAAACCTAATTCAAATTTAAATTGAATTTGAGCTCGCTTCGATTTGTGTCCACCTCTAAGTTATATGCGTTGGTTGCCCTAATCCATAATTTATATGCCAAAACTCCCAATATTTCTCTCAATGAAAAGTTATACCCGATAATTTTTTAAAATTTAAACACTCACCTATCAAATATTTTTCATACAAGTTTATTTAAAAAAAAAAAAAACCCAAAATACACTCATTCAAAAATGTAATAAAAATATAAAATAATATTTAAATATAAAAATAAAATTTTATTTTTTAAAAATATACAAATTAAAATTAAAAATAAAAAAAACAGATATCAATAGTAAAAAATATTATTTGATTTATAAGATGATTAAATTTGATTTTTTTATCATTAATTTTGGTTAAAAAAGGGATTGAAAATGGTCAATTTAGTGTCTATTGGCCATGTTTTGTCATTAAAAAAAAAAACTCTCCTTTGACCTAATTTATATGATGAAAATGTTTGGCTGGTTCATTATTGGGTGCGTATATTGAGATTGGGATGAAAATGGTGTGCAAGAACCAACCGGACATGGTATTAAATGTGGAAGCTTATTTTGTTTGTCAATGATTGAGGATTGCCATTCATTTCATTTGGTAGCTTACTGGCTTTGCCTCATTCGCAGGTTCTTCCTCATCCAATCCCACACCAAACCGGCCCATTTCATTTATTTCCCCTAATCACTTAGATCACAGCGCCGATATGTAGGCTCCATCCCCTTATCTCTCTTTCATCTGCTGTATCCAATATTAATATTTGAGTGAACGGCATAAATAGGAAAATGTTATTTTTGCTAATTTGGATGAAAAAAGTGTTTTTGGACTAAACTTTGAGTGGGAACATGTTATTTACTTTTAATATATATATATATCCTAAATTTTAAAATATTAAATATTTATCTATTAATTAAAATTAACGGTTAAAAATTTTGTATGATTATAAAAGTATTTTTATCAATTTAGAATATATTTAAACAAAAATTTTTATACAAATATAAAATATTATTTTAATATTTAAAAATTTAAAAAATAAAAAAACAATCGCCATTGTTTGGCTGGGATAGCTACTAATAGTCGAACTAAAAGTTCAAAAATATCTTTTTAGTTCACGGGACAACTAGCGGAAGCGATTACAATAAAAAACGATTAAAAATTGTTAGTCTTAGCCCCATCGATAATTTCTAGCTACGGTTAATGGTTGAAACAGCCAGAACTTAAAAGTTGTTTTGGATCTCTTAATTGGATTATCAATAACCATGATCGTCGACACCAATAATAATGATTATTTTTAATTTTATATTTTTAAAATTTTTATATTTAAATAATATTTTATAATTTTATTAAAATTTTTATTTTTAATAAGAATATTTTAGTTTTTTAACTATTAATAAAATTATGTAAAGAATAGTTAATAAATAAATATTTATATTTTAACAAGTTAAAGGGTAAAAATATTTGTGAGTGGAATTAGACCTTTAAATTATTAACAAAATTAGAATTACAATTAATGACTTGAAATATAAAAAAAAAATATTTCTTTAATTAAATATGAATTATTAATGTACTAAAATTATTAATATCTAATAATAAAGCCATCAATTTGAAATGTTGGATAGTGAATTTGAACTCAACGTGAAAATGTACCACTAATTTAATTAAAAAAAAAAAAAAAAAGTAACCCCGTCCTTATCATAAAAACAGACTTTAATGAATTAATATGAAAGATTAATTAATAAAAATAACCCAACTACTAAAACTAACCACAAATTTATATTTTTGTTTATCAATTTTAACCCGCGTAGGTTTTTTTTTTTTTTAATTTTTTACATCCGAATCTTATTAAAACTACATTTTCGGCTTCTCTATAAAGCGCCGACCGCATCTCAATCCGTAATTCCTCCTCTCACAAGCTTACACCTTTTAATCTCTCTCTTAAAAATGGACAAGCCTCTACCCATAACCGAGCCTTGGCGACCGGACACTGTACTATTCCGACCGCCGGAGACGCCACGCGAGCCGATGGAGTTTCTTTCAAGGTCATGGAGCGTGTCAGCTTTAGAGGTGTCTAAAGCTCTAGCCCCACAGCCCCCTCAAATGGTTCTCTCAAAGACATCGAGCAGTGTGATACTGGAAGACTTAGCTGGTGAGTTGGAAGACCAAAATGGCGCCGTTTCAGGGAACCCATTCTCCTTAGTCTCCTCGGAAACTTCCCAGATGATTATGGAACGTATCATGTCACAGTCGGTGAGTAAGGACAAATAAATTATGGGATTTTTCTAGCTCTTTTCATTATTTTGTAGTTTGCTTCCTTCGTCTTTCTATCTATCAACATCTATTTGTAACTTAAAACCGGTTTCTCTTTTTATTTTTCCCCTCCTTGTTTTCTTGTCTGCACTTCTCCTGGGTTTTATTATGCTGAACTCAGATGCTTTTGAAAGGCAGAAAACACAGAGACTTGATTCTTGATGATGAAGATGCAGTGAAATAACACTCCATGATTTTGTGTTTTACAGCAGGAGGTGTCTCCACGCACATCAGGAAGACTCTCACACAGCAGTGGCCCTCTTAACGGAACTCAGAGCTGCGGTTCCTTGACTGACAGTCCTCCCGTTTCTCCCTCTGAAATCGATGATATTAAGGTGTGTTCAGGCTTTCTCTAAACCCAAAGCCTAGTCTTCAATGCCCTCTTGTTGCCATTTCCTCGATACAGAGGAAACTACTCTTATAATGTTTTTCATATTTGAGTGTCCGAAATCAGCCTTATATTTAGTGAAATTAACAATATTACCATAATAATAAAACCACATCATTGATAGAATTTTTGGTCCCCAATGTAATTATGCCTCCGTTGGTCCCCAGGGAAATTAGTTGAACTCTGACACCTCCTTTGTAAATTCTTTTTTTTTTTAATTTTGATAATTTGACCATTATTTAAAAGTTAGATTTTTTTTTAATTTCTATTTTTTAATGAAATTTCCTAAAATTAAAATAATTTCTATTGACGCCGGATTTCGTTCCACCTCTGCGCAGTTTTGTCGGTCCAATAACACCACCTCAGGCAACAACCTCCATCATAATCCTTCGTTCACATCCATCTCCACCTTTCGCTCTTCTGCCGCCGCCGTTTCCGCTGCTACAGCCGCGACATCAGGCGGTGGGAAGACTGTGGGACGGTGGCTCAAAGACAGGAGGGAGAAGAAAAAGGAGGAAACCCGTGTACATAATGCGCAGCTCCATGCCGCTATTTCTGTCGCCGGTGTTGCAGCTGCTGTGGCCGCAATTGCTGCGGCCACTGCTGCCTCGTCTGGTGCTGGAAAAGATGAGCAAATGGCGAAGACTGATATGGCTGTGGCCTCTGCTGCTACGCTTGTAGCAGCGCAATGTGTGGAGGCTGCTGAAGCCATGGGTGCCGAACGTGAACATTTGGCTTCTGTCGTCAGCTCCGCTGTCAACGTTAGATCAGCCGGCGATATAATGACGTTAACTGCTGGAGCTGCTACGGGTATGAGTTGTTTTTGTGTAAATTATATGTTAGGAAATTTTGTTAATGGAACTTGATGAAGATTGCAATTTTGTGGCATTGTTGTAGCTTTGAGAGGGGCAGCGACGTTGAAGGCGCGTGCGTTGAAGGAGGTGTGGAATATCGCGTCAGTGATTCCAGTGGAGAAAGGAAATAACAATAATGGGGGTGGTAGTAACAATGGTAGTTCCAACGGTAGTTTCAGTGGTGAGCTTGTTCCTGAAGAGAATTTCTTGGGTATTTGCAGTAGAGAATTGCTTGCCAGAGGTTGTGAGCTACTAAAGCGTACCCGGAAAGGTAATTAATTATCACCAATTAATTCTTTTGTTTGACTAATTTCATGATTTTTGAAGTTCTGTAGAATAAGTTGTTCATCGAATTTGATCCTCTATTTGACCAATTTTTTTCTTCATTTTTTGTCTTTGCAAATTTAGTTTCTTATGCTAGTGTTTGGAAAAGCATGAGCTTATGATTTCTAGATTGTTTTGGGAGCCCATCATATAAGAAATGATCTTAGGAAATTATAGTCATGACTAGTAATGGGGAATTTGAAATCTTTAATCTTAATGACTAACTTGTATAACTGAGTAGAGCAGCTGGTTTCACATATATATAATCTTTATCAAGATTTTGATTATTTTGTTCTTTTTGTTGATTGCAGGTGATCTTCACTGGAAAATAGTTTCTGTTTATATTAACAGATTGAATCAGGTATGGAGATGTTTGTTAACTGTTGAAAACCATGTTTTTGATTTTCATCGGGAAGATGTTATCTTGCAATTATTTGGTTATCAATAGAACTGTGTTAGTAGTGTGAACCTTGTGGTGTAAAAAGTTTCTCCGCGAAAGGTTCAAAATCTGCGCTTGATGAAATAAATGGTTCTGCTGTCTTGTTTTTTTCCTCTTTATTTGTTATTGTTAATCTGTTGAACCTTCTTTTGTGCAGGTTATGTTGAAGATGAAGAGTAGACATGTTGCTGGGACCTTCACAAAAAAGAAAAAGAGTAAGTGATTACTTTTGTCCTTCTCTAATAATGTGAAACAGAATTGCTGGTGGGCTCTTCTTCTATTTGGGGATTTGAGAAAGCGTATTGGCACTAAAGTAGAAAAAGATCAAAAGAGCTTAGCTTTAATTGATCTTTGTTGAACTTCAGGATCAAAATGGTTCATCTCTAACGCATCTCTTTTGAATTTTACAGATGTTGTGTTGGAGGTGATTAAAGATATGCCCTCATGGCCAGGCCGCCACTTGCTTGAGGGAGGCGAGAACAGACGATATTTTGGCTTGAAGACAGTAATGCGAGGAATTGTTGAATTTGAGTGCAAGAACCAGAGAGAGTACGATATATGGACTCAGGGGGTGTCAAGGCTCCTCACTATTGCTTCAGAAAGAAGCAATAGACATAGATTTTAAACTGTTGTTTACATGGGGAAAATTTGGTATATGAGATAATGGGAATAGGACTAATAGCCCTTCAACAAAAAGATGATATGTTTAAGTGAAAACTATAGGGCTGTTCTTTTGGTGTTTCTATTGTAAAAAAGTTGAAATATTAAAGAGAAGTTGTCCAAATGGATCTCTTTACTTTATTTCTTGGGGGATAATATCTTGAGCTTTTGTTGTTATTTTGAACTGGAAAGAGTAAAGTGATTTTGAATGAAAGCAAAGATAACAATGTGATCCTGGCCATGTATGTTTTACTGCTGTGGAAAGAAAAGGAGTATGTTGGACTGAGATGGTCAAAAAGGAAGAAAAGAATCCCATTTTGAGGAAAGGAATATATATATTGAAGACAGTGACATACTCAGATTCTAAGTGCTTTTGTTTATTTATATATTTATGTGGGATGGGGCAGTGATGCTTTTGTCCTTAATTTAATTCTGTGGCTCTTAGTTTTAGGCTCTCAATATGGTGGAACCATGATTGTCTTTATTTGTGGTCTTGCATTTTATAATATAAGTTTTGTTTGGTGAAAAATTTAATTTAACTTCCAGATCCTGATTGTCAGATCAGAGGGAATGTATGAAAGAAACTTGCTTTCTAACTCTAATTTATCCAGAAATACTTTTTTGTAACCATAAATTAATCCATTCAAATCTTAGAAGATATTGTAAATGTTAATGAGATACGAACTGGATGGTTTATTAGGCCATTCAGAAAAGCAAAGTCTATTGAATATTTGTCAAATCCCAGATTAGGCTGAGCATAAAGCAAATATGTCCTTCATCAGTGATCAGTAAAGCTGCTTAATTTTGCCTGTCCAATCATTGTCCTCTGCTCACAATCTGACTCCAATCCATGTATGAAGACAATGTTAGTTGAAACTCTGGATTAGAACAAAGTAGTCAGTTCTTTTTCGATAGGAATGGAGATTATAAATAAGATTATATTTTAAATTTTATACCCCTGTCGTGCATGTATATTGTGAAGATTTTTAAATACAGACTCCACCACTTTTCGTTATCAAAACACTGTAAAACCAAAAGAACAGAAAATCACTTTTCTGGAGTTAGTATGTAAATATCGTAGATATCCCACTCTTGAAGACACCGGTATGTATCTAGAATTTGTATGCTATGTCAAGAATTGCAAACATAACCATATAAGTTTAACATGAAAAACAGAACCCAAGTTGTGTTTCAGCATTATAAAGTTGAGAAAGTACACATGAAAGAATTGTACAAAGGCTGCGCAACGAAGGTGTTTTAAGCAGCCGTGGCAAATTCGTCTAGTTGTGACAAATGATCAGGTTGTCAGTCCGTAGATGTAAAAAATGAAAGAAGAGAAAGAAAGAGGTTGATAACATCAAGATAAAGAGCCACCGAGGCTATGATAAATTCGTCATAGGTGTAACGCTTGATTAGGTTGTCTGTGTCATAGACGAGGAAGCCACAGAATATTAACGAAGCCAAGCCCCCATATATTGCATGTGATAGCTTCCCAAGAGGGAACAAGATCTGTCACATTATAAGTTTACTGAATTTAATACATGTTCAAGAGTGGGGAGAGTATAAGCAAGCAAATCAAATGAAGAAAGCAGCAAAAACCTGGATGAGTGCGAAAACAAAAAGCACCATGAGGGAAGCAAACAAGAAGGGTCCCAGAAAGCTGAAATCCTTGCCTCTTTTCACAGCCCAGAAAGTGTAGAGAGTGAGGCTAACAACCACAACGCTTGTCAAAATTGCAGCTTCCAAAACTATTTTCCCTGTTGGTGAATCCAAATATCATAGCTTGGTTAAGAATCACCACAAGAAATAAGTGCTTGACTTTATACCTGACTAATGCTGAAAAAATCACAACCGCCAAAGGGTCGAGTCCAAGTTCAACTAAACACTGGATCTCAAATGAATGTTAAGGAATTTGATTATAAAAAAATCCCAAACAACTCAGTCACACTGTGTCTGACATAAATCAGTTCTTGACAAAGGAATTCAGCTTGAAGATCACTGCTAAATGCTTTTAAACTCATTCTCATCTCACTCTAATGAAAACCAATGGCTTTTCTCTAAAGCAGAGTATATCAATCATATCTACCATATATACTCAGGCCAAGTTTCAAACTCAAACATCTCTTTGCACCTAGAAAGAAAATATTGTTTTTACCTAGAAACAACTTTTTTGATAAAACTATATGCAATTGTAGGTTCTGTTTGGTTCCTGAGGAATTGCTAGAAAACAATTAAAGAATTTTGTTATCCAAATCTAACGAAGAAACAGAATTCAACCAAACTTTAGCCACCCTAAGCAAATTGATCACCCACATAACAATTGTTAAACCAATAGCAAAGCAAACTAAAGAGAAAAGATTAATTCACTAAACTGACATTAAAGCAATAATATACGATGAACAAAGCAAGATAAAGACACTTTCAACATGATACCTTTCGTAAAGGCGCAAGAAAGTCCCACAGCGAAGGAAATGGCTACTGTAAACAGCATGAGAAGGATAAAATTCCATGGATGATGCTTGTGGTAAATGTACAAAGGGCACAACACTGCACATCAAACAAAATACAAGTCAGTCACCCATTAATATTCTGAAGAACCCACCATACCATTAGCACATTTTCTCAAATCAAACCGTGCCTTGATTTTTCAGACCTAGAAAGTTTTCACCAAAAAAAAAAAAAACCCAACTTACGGAGTAAGGGAAGAATAGAGATGACAATATAGACGGCAAAGCCAGGCGTCCCACTTTTGGTGATGAAGTTGGGAATGGATTCGACACAAACGACAACCGCAGCGACCACAGCAGTCAAAATAAACTGCATGGATAAAATGGCGTAAACTTTTCTTATAAAGGCCCAGCGCATCTGCGGCGACTCCATCATCCCCGGATACAACTGGTCATTGTTACCTTTCTCAATGTCACCTTTCACCATCTTTCTTTCTTTCTTTCTTTCTTTCCCTTTCTCACACACGAAGAAGAAAGGAAGGAAGGGTTGCGTTTGGGTGGAATCAAATTGAGGGAAAGCCAATAAAATTTTCTTTATAAAGAATTCTGAGTTTGTTAGGTTGCGCAAGTTTCGCGCGAACGAGGGTCGTTACATACTTACAGTTATGGACAGAGGGAAAATATTATCATTCAATCACGTTCAGTTATTGTAATTAATAGCCTTAATTAGTGAAAGAACCATCTCATGGCTATTAAGTATTTAGAAAGAATGAAATACAGATGGCTCCATTTCTCAATATCCCATCTATGAATATATACTAATTCTTTGCCATGAAAATGTTTGCATGCTTGGCCATGCTTAAGTTCAACAGGGAAACAGAGAATTCCAGTTGTGGCGGAGGAGTACTAAGGGGATAATGAAGATATTCAGAAGGCAGAAACACCGACTCCTATGGGACGACAGCAACTGAGAGGACCAATCGCCTTTGGTGCAATGCTTGCTCAAGGTGCAAGTCCAAAGACGGGAAAGGAAGACGTAGCGGGCATCATGATATAAATCAACTGCAGCCATAACATAGAGCCAACAAAATTTTATCACAGGTATAGTGCTTGATAAAGCTGGTGGTGTCAAACGCAAGGCAGCCACAGAATGAGCCATGTCCAGCAGGCCAAGGTCCCATGTCCCGGCTTCTCCAAGGAGGGCAAAAGATCTGTACAATAACCAAGGTTAAGGGCCTAAGGCTTTGAAAAAATATAATTAAATTAAATAAATGGATTATGTATTAGGATGACAAGATGTCTAATATTCTCAAATTTAGAAAATGTAATAAATTAAATAAACAGATTATACTCAGCAAGATGTTAAAAGTATTAAAAACCTAGAACAATTGTTTGTAGATTTTGATTTAAATAATTCTTTTTCTGGAAAATTATATATATAATATGTTTTTAATTCTTAAAAAATTGATTATAAGAACTAAACCTAACAATTTTCAATATAATCGGTTAACTTAACATTTGTGTAAAAATGTTAGATTTTGTTTATTTAGTGTATTACTTTAATTCAAATATAATTTAGGTTAAATTAGAGTGTAGAGATGTCAATACGATTTAAATTCAAATG
The DNA here is from genome assembly GCA_026122585.1 of Anacardium occidentale. Taxonomy (NCBI): domain Eukaryota; kingdom Viridiplantae; phylum Streptophyta; class Magnoliopsida; order Sapindales; family Anacardiaceae; genus Anacardium; species Anacardium occidentale. The sequence continues at coordinate 500,559 of JAJEJH010000023.1, forward strand.
AATTAGGGTTAAAGATATTTATTCAAAATTTGAATCCACACCATATAAATGTGACAAATATTTATATATTAATTTAATTTTTTTTAAATAAATATTTGATTTGACTATTATTGGTAAAGTTAATGTAAACATATCCAATACGCAAAAGCCACTTGTCTTCTTAGCGACCCTGTAACTTGTAAACACTGTAGAAGGAACCTATCTCAGAAGAAAGGATAGGATCTTCAAGCCAGTGTTCAGAGAAACAAAGCAAGTGAAACTGGGTTGAGTGGCAGACAAATTATTAAAAGAATCATGTCGTCTTCTTCACCAAATGTTTTTGAGATAGGAAATTATACAACCACTCTTCAGCGATTTGAACCTGCTTCTGCAACATGCAACATAAACTCTACTGTATCACCTATTCCACCACCAAAGCCGCTTTTAATTGCTATGCCTACTGATGCTGGAGACTTCCCACTTCTTTTATTCCTTCATGGCTATATTCTCTACAACTCCTTCTACTCTCAGCTCATCCAGCATGTCGCTTCTCATGGCTTCATTGTCATTGCTCCTCAGGTATGCTTTTTTAATGCCGTACTCAGACTACATGATTACTATACATTTCTTGCTAGATATATATTGTTATTGTTGCATGTATGTATAGAAGTATATATCAATTGCCTGAAAGTGGTTGATAGAGTAGAGAGAAGTTCATGGATCAATTTGAACTTTTGGGATCAGTACTAAATTAATGGAGTGTGATGGCCTATTGACTAAAAGATCTTGGCTTGGAAAGTGGAAGTTTCATGATTCATATTCTATTAATTAAGCTAATGAACTGTGTTACAAAGTCGGTTCTGGTCTTTGTTTGCCTGTTCTGAAAAAGAAGAGCTTGTCAAAGTAGCTGCAAGAGATCAAAATTATCCCGTATTTAAAATCATGGGAAATGTACTATTACATCAAGAAAACACAGTTTCTTTTTTTTTAAAAAAAAAAAAAGCAAATAATTTCACTTTATACACCATCTCAATTGTCTTGTTTATTGTTGATACTGATTTTGTGAATGTGTCTGTGGCTGACCCTGATACTATCAGTGAAATTATTTGGTCTTCTAGCATTCAGATGTCAGAAAAATATGATAATCTGTGCACACAACGGAGTGTTCTACTATTAGTTTTGTTGATAGCTCAATTAATCAGTTATATATGAGAAGGGAAAATTGAAAATGAAAAAGCAGTTACTTGTTTCAATAATACATAAACTTGTACCCTTGAAAATCATGGCAGTCCAGGCACTAACAAATTGGTTTTCTGAAGGACAATGGCTTATTATTATTTTTTTCTTTGCGATCAACAGTTATACAATGTGGCTGGAGTGGATGCAAGCGGAGAGATTGAATCTGCAGCTGCAATAACAAATTGGTTTTCTGAAGGACTCTATGATCTGCTTCCACCCAATGTTAAGCCAAATCTAAGCAAACTAGGCCTTGCAGGTCATAGTCGGGGAGGAAAAACTGCATTTGCTCTTGCTCTTAAGAAAGCGGCCACTACTTTAAAATTTTCAGCCTTAATAGGTGTGGACCCCGTGGATGGAATGGACAAAGGGAAACAAACTCCTCCACCAGTGTTGACTTATGTTCCTCATTCCTTTGATCTTGATATGGCAGTGATGGTGATTGGTTCAGGGTTAGGTGAAGTAAAAAGAAATCCGCTATTCCCTCCTTGCGCTCCTCAGGGAGTTAACCATAGAGACTTTTTCGATGAATGTAAAAGACCAGCGTGTCATTTTGTGGTTAAGGATTATGGTCATCTTGATATGTTAGATGATGATACCAAGGGAATCAGAGGAAGAGCTTCATATTGTCTTTGTAAGAATGGCAAGTCCAGGGAGCCCATGAGAACCTTCACTGCAGGAATTATTGTTGCATTTATGAGAGCCTATTTGGTTGGGGATTTGAGTGACTTAATGTCTATAAGAGATGGGCATAAAACTTCTCCTGTCGAATTCCAAACTGTCGAATTCCTGGATTGAAACTCGAATAATTTGATGGCAATAAAAGAATTTCAATACAACTATAGAATTTGGCTTGCAACAGAAAAACATTTCTATGGAAAAGGATAGGTGCAGTTAGTGTTATATATTCATATGTACACAACTTCAGTTTGTTCTATTTTAATCCTATTATTGCATTAATGAAAAATTTTGTTTGTTTTTGGAATTTTATGATGAAAGTTCTGTTGAGTTTGCTGCTTTTTGAAGGATCCCTTGGTGTAACTCAAGGATTCATCTTGAAGCCGCCTTTGAATTATTGGCAAGGAAAGCAAGATGTGAAGAAATCCTGAATCAAAATTCTAGGTATGCCTTCACATTAAAACTTGGTTGGTGGACTTGTCACCATTAAAATTATGATTTAGATTACTCTGTGTTCTAGAAGAAAGAGATCAAATTCATAAGCTCGTGCTCTGAATTGACTTGGCCTTATAGATTGTAAAAATTTACACCATAAAAAATTGCTCTCAGAAAATGCCCTATTAACATACCTACTCTAAATATAAACACAAAGTGGCTTTTGATACAAAAATATTGTTTCTTGACTAAATCTTTTCTTCTTCCCAACTACTCTCACACTGTGTTAACTACTGAATTTACGCCTTAGGCAGTAATAATTATCGTACTTAATCAATCAAATAAAGTATTTTTTCTTTTAAACATTGCTGTCGGTTCTTGGTTTCTGGGTTTACAGCATTTCTGAAGATGGTTGACACAGTCTTGTTTGTAATTTAATTGAGTTAGGTATATTGACTTGAACTTTTTACTCTAAATTTTCCAAAGCCGTGATGTTTATTAAATAGCTAGAAAATTGCATAAAAAGGCATGATTGTTGTATGTTTCGCATGTTTCATTGACAAACTTGGCATGGCGAAACATAAAAATCAAAGTGACAAAATCATTCTCTATTTCTGTGAATTCATTGGTTTCTTGGTTTCTCACAGATTTGTCAAGAAATCTTACCCCTTTGATTTGATGTTGTAACTTATGCCTTCCAGTTCCCATCATTTCGCTGACCTTGCCATTGACGTTTTCTTTTCTCTATTCTTTTTGAGTATTTTTTTAATCATGAGCCAAACTCGTGGTGCTTGCTTTCAGATTGCTCTCTTTTTTGCACCCTCTCTGTGCTTTCTTGCTCCATGGCCTTTCATATTCTTCCTTCTCCGTTTCAGGCTAGCCAAAAAATTAGGCAACATTGTTTATGGTTTGTTGACATGTTTAACAATATTTACTTCAGTACATAAAAATTAATTAATGTTCAAGATACTGTTGAGAGCGGACTAGCATCTCAATTTGATATGTTTCTGGGATTTCCAAATTCCAACCACCAAGATTTTATACCTATTCATAATCTTATATGTCAAGCAACCTTGCAGATAACCAACTTCGAACTAAATTACAAAACCCTGTAAAATGACCAAGGTAGAGAGAAGGCAATTGCTTATCAAATTGATTAAATTTGATACACTGACAAACAATGACAAGAAATATGACATTCAATTTCACTGTCAAACTGATAATTAAACACCAAATAATGGCAAACAAAAATTTACTTCTGATGCAAGGTTTCCATTTTATATTTGTAGAGCTTTCACATTTGTAACTTGGTCCCTTAAAATTACCAGAACTGGAAGAAATCAACTAATCAGGTATAACATTTCAGGATCCATTGTTAGTAGACATAATCTGCAGAAGTTACCTGCCAGTGCCACCCCATTTGTACAATAGCCCCTTTCTGCAGTTTCATCTTATAAATTAATAGTTAAAGGGATGAAGGCAAAACAAATGTATGTAACAGCCAACTATTTCCTTTCCAAGAATTTGAGAGCCTAGTTTTTGTTGATTACAGCATATTTTCTCATCTCTGACCTGCCTACCATGCATTTTCATTTACGCAACAAAATGAAAACCCAACTAAAGTGTACCTAAAACCTTTAATAATACGACTAAAGCTCTTATTATGGAAGTCAAAATGAAGGTTAAAACCTCACTGTAATCCACTAATTTTAACAAACAAATAATGATTGTGTTATAGTCAAGGTTTTAAATTAATATTTTATGCTTGAAATCTCCGGTTACTTACGCCATCCAATCTTGTTCTACAGTTGTGTTAATTCCGTATATATATATCTTGACAATTATCTCCTTGATCAACCATTTAAGTCACATTTTAAACATAGGTACTGGCATAATATTCTTTCAGAATGAAGAACCCTTGTCTCAGTCTAGCCCTCTGGGGCTTTGTCAGTATCATTTTCCTTTTCTCTAAATCCTCTCAACAACTTATAGGCCCTCCTTTTCCCACTCCAAATCCTAGACTCGATGCAGCTTTCTTCGCCCTCCAAGCTTGGAAACATGTCATCACCTCCGACCCCAACAACTTCACCATAGACTGGTTTGGCCCTCATGTGTGCAACTACACTGGCGTTTACTGTGCACCAGCCCCAGATGACAATCTCACCTCAACAGTTGCTGGAATAGACTTGAACCATGGGAACATATCCGGTTCCTTGCCCAACGAGCTAGGCTTCCTCAGAGATCTTGCTCTCTTCCACATAAACACAAACCGTTTTTGCGGTAGTGTACCTGAAACCTTCAAAGAGATGAAACTTCTTCACGAGCTTGATATTAGCAATAATAATTTTAGTGGTCAGTTTCCTTCTGTTGTTCTTTCGTTGCCTTCACTCAAGTTTCTTGACATCAGATATAATCAATTCAGTGGTAATATACCCTCAGCCGTTTTTGATTTAGCACTTGATGCATTGTTTATCAACAACAACAACTTTCAATCATCATTACCACAGAACCTGGGGAACTCTAATGCGTCAGTACTTGTCTTGGCAAACAATAATGTCAGCGGTTGCATACCATCGAGTTTGACAAAATTGGCAGGGACCCTTGAACAAATCATTCTCTTGAATATGAGTTTGACGGGTTGTTTGCAGCAAGATTTGGGTGTGTTCAAAGAAGTGACAGTGTTTGATGTTAGCTTTAACAACTTGGTGGGGTGGCTACCAAAATCCATAGGAGAAATGAAGAAATTGGAGCAGCTGAATGTAGCTCACAATAAGCTTTCAGGTTATATTCCGGAGGGCATTTGCTTATTACCCAAGTTGGAAAATTTCACATACTCCTATAATTACTTCTATGGTGCACCACCACCATGCCTTAAGTTACAGGATAAAGATGACCAGAGGAATTGCATTTTTGATAGGCCGAATCAGCGACCAATTGAGGAATGCAAGTCATTCTATTCCTTACCTCTTGATTGTGCTGCTACTGGTTGCTCGCCAAGCCCACCTCCTCCTCTTCCACCACCACCACCACCACCACCTCCTCCTCCTCCACCTCCGTCTCCACCGCCACCAAATCATCTTTCACCTCATCCATGATCAGCATAAAGATAACAGGGCGGCCGCCAGAGAACAATAGTTCTTCTTTTGTGATGCTGATATGTTAACTTACTAGTTTGAAACATAATATAGGGAGGGATATTAATCTGATTTTAGCTTTTTCTTTTTTCTTCCTTTGGAAGATTAGACTATCCAAGTTTCAGTGTGTTCTCATGTACTAAATACATAGTTGAAGGACAGAAAGCATGCGGTAACTCTCCCAATCTAATGAATGAATGATTATTGTTAGTGGGCTGTGATTTGTTTACATTTTTCTTCTAAAATGGTAAAAAAGCGAGCAACAAAAGAACAATCACAAGAATCTTACAGAAAATATAAGAGCACCTGGAATTACTTCATTAGGGAATCAGGGCGGTAGAAATGGAACAAAATGAAGGAGTCCAAATCAAAAGCAAAAGTTTTTTTTTTTTTTTTTTGTTTTAATCCCAGGCCCTAAGACTTGATCAACCCAGAGCCGATAAATCATCGGGGCCGTGACTCTCCGACCTCGAGCCCCTGCACAAGGAGAATCACTGTGATTCAATCTCTGACCAGACACCCAATCTAGAACCATTTCCCAGCTACAAACCAAATTCCGGGTCAATTCTAGTTCCATTGCGGGTTAGAATCAAAACCATTCTGATTCCACAACAATGGGAACTGTCATCCACTGCTTTTACATAGAAATTGGAATCAAAATGTCAAGTTCATAACGATTCTACTTCCAACTAAGACTTCCGCTCTCCTCGGATATCAAATTAAGAGATGTATTTATTTTTGTATAAATGTTTTAAAAATTGGTTATTTTAATTAATGTCTCTATATCAATAGTTTGTAGGCTATCAAATAATAATATTATTAATTAATTAAAAAAAAGTAATCCTACAAGATTTAATTAAATAATTAAAAAATTTCAGTCACTAAAATTTAAATGCTAAAATAAGAAACACGACAAAATTTGTGAACACTCAATAATTTATAATAATTTAAGTTGCAATAGCTTAGTGTTGACTTAATAGACTTTTTGGCATTGCGTGTATCGAAATCAAATTAGGGTTTAAAATTTTAACACTATAATAGAGTTTAATTTAATTTCCTTCATACGATTTCATAGATTTTTTCATTTAATTAAAGAAAGCTCGATGATTATTTTGGTGATTTTTCAATGATTTTCTCTCATTTTTAACACTATTTTTCTATATTTGATTGTTTTTAATGACTTTATGATAATATTTTTTAATTTTTAATACTGTTTTAGTGAATTTGGAGGCAGTGTCTTCTATTTTTAATGTTATTCTCTTTATTTCTAGCACCATTTTCTAATGTTTCCAATCTTTGATTATTATATAGCTTGAATGAAGATAGAGGGTATTTTTGTCTTTGCATTAATTCAATAAAAATTAATAAATTTAACCAAAAAAAGAAAATGTACTTTTTACACTTAAAGGGTGTGAAATACATGTCATCAAAGTATGGATGTAAAATAGTAATTCAACCTCTGTCTAATTACAGATTCACAAGCCCTCAGCGGCCCAGTTTTGCTAAGTTCTGAATTCTCCAAAAGGTACCACCACGTCTCACAAAGTACAACCCTCCAATGCAGAAACATATACAATTAACAGTTATATAAGGACTCGAACCAGAATTAGGGTTTGAGCTTCTACACACTTAGCCGTCTCTTAGCAGCTGGTGCCCAAAACTCCTCTGCTGCTGCACACGCCTAACTATGGCCGTCGGGTAAGCTGAATTAAACTCTCTCATGTCTGCTTTTCTTCTCCAACACTGAATCTGCGGAAAACAAAATCTCATTTTCTGAATTGAATTTCGTTGTTTTGGCTTTGTGCAGAAAGAACAAGAGAATTTCTAAGGGAAAGAAAGGAGGAAAGAAGAAGGCGTGAGTCTTGTTTACTACATATAGCTCAATCTACATTTTATTTCTTACAGATCGGTCTGTGTCTTTATCTTGTTGGTATTCTTATATTGTTTTTGTAACAGCGCGGATCCATTTGCCAAGAAGGACTGGTACGATATCAAAGCTCCTTCTGTTTTCAACAACAGAAACGTTGGAAAGACTCTTGTTTCTCGTACTCAGGGTACTAAGGTACTTTTCTTCCTTTTTATTAATTAATGTTATTGCTTTCGTTTCGTGTCTTGGACTTAGCGCAAAGGGTTTAATGGCTATTGGGGTTTAATGTTGATTGTTAATTTCATATAGGGTTTTGTGATTTATTTTCGAGTTGTTTCAGTATATATAGATTGTGTTGTCGTTGTTTTGTGTATTATTTATCTCTTGCTAGAAGTTTGATCTAGAATTGATTGAGTGAAATAAAATACAATGCTTAATTTCATTTAATTTGTGAACAGATTGATCTATGTTTTGTTTATTAGTTTTCTTAACTTAGTATAGTTTGGAGTTTAGCGTATGGGCTTCTAAGAAGATTTTGGTTATAATTTATGTTCTTATCTTTTGTTTCGTGTCTTGGACTTAGCACAAAGTATTTGGCAATGCATGTTGTGCAAATTTATAATTGCAGGTTCTCTATATTGCATATGTGTTGTTTAAATTTAACTGCCTGGTTCATGAATGTAACATATTGTAATTTTGATAGATTGCCTCAGAAGGACTCAAACATAGAGTGTTTGAGATATCACTAGGTGATCTTCAGGGTGATGAGGAGCATGCTTTCAGAAAGATCAGATTGAGAGCTGAAGATGTTCAAGGAAAGAATGTCCTCACCAATTTCTGGGTATGGTTGATTTTAGAAGTTAAAATTTTCTTACTATGGGATTGACTTTAAAATGCAGATGTTTGATTCTGATGAAATCATCTTAATGTTTGCACTTTTGATTTATTCAGGGGATGGACTTCACCACAGACAAGTTAAGGTCCTTGGTGAGGAAGTGGCAGACTTTGATTGAAGCCTATGTGGATGTCAAAACAACTGACAACTACACCTTGAGGATGTTCTGTATTGGATTCACCAAAAGACGTCCAAACCAGGTTAAGAGGACTTGCTATGCCCAGTCCAGCCAAATTAGACAGGTAATTGTCTAATTCTTACTATCATCTCTTCTGTGTGTAGTGTTTATGGATAACTAGTGTTACAATTTTGTAGAGACTATGAAATATTATTTAGATGCACATTTTATATGATAATATGGCATTTTTGTGAGCAATGTTGATGGATGCTCTTGTCTTTTCAGATTCGCCGCAAGATGAGGGAGATCATGGTAGCACAGGCAGCATCTTGCGATCTTAAGGACCTTGTCCAAAAGTTCATTCCTGAAATGATTGGGCGAGAGATTGAGAAGGCAACTTCAAGCATCTACCCATTGCAGAATGTCTACATCCGCAAAGTGAAGATTCTGAAAGCTCCCAAGTTTGACCTTGGAAAGTTGATGGAGGTAATATTTCTTGCTCTGTCTGGCATGATTGAAGGTGAATGGTATAAAAGATAGGTACCTAGATTTCTTTGGTTCAAAATTGATCCACATTCTTTTATTTTAAATAATCCTATTGCATTGTTATCGCCAATATCAATTGCTGACAAACTTTTGCAGATATGACCCATAGATTTTTGGTAACTGTTTTCTTGATTTTGATGACCCTTATGTCTGTTCAATTTAGGTTCATGGAGATTATTCGGAGGATGTTGGTGTGAAAATGGAGAGGCCTGCTGATGAGACAATGGTTGAAGGTTCTACTGAAGTAATTGGAGCTTAAAAGATTGCGAGATGTCTTTTAACTGTTCTTTAGTGAGCATTTTTTGTTTGAAAACTTAAATATGTTTTAAGTTGCACATTTTTTCTAGCAGAGATGTTTAATGGTTATGTTATTTACATGTTTTTGTGCATTAGTGAGGTGACAATATTTGGACCAAACCCCAGTTTCTGAAAATTTGAAGATTTAGCCTTACATTTGCTATTGAATATCATAATCCTTTTGCTCTAAATCTTTGAGAAGCACCCAATTGACTATATAATAAATTGAAACTGTTGGAGTTGGATAATAGCCTGAATTTAGTTCAGTGTTTTGTTGTAATTGTGAATTGTGTTACTATCCACTTAGGCTTAGAGATCTATTGTCTCTTTGTTGACATGCAATAAGAAAGAGACGAAATTATTATTTAGAAATAATTACAAGATCATCTCTATGTAAATGCAATGGAGAGAAATTTTGCCATTAGAAAGGTTGCATAACCATTTACTCATATGATCAGTCATTCAAAATTTTCATTATAAAAGTTCTATCAGTTGTAACCAATACATTATCCTGGTTAAAATTAGATGATCCTGTGGCGTTGGAAAGTCGAAAGAAAATGGGTCTAGAATATTGAGATTTCGTGGCGCGCGCGGGTTTAGAATATATATACTGCTTTTAGTTTGAAAACAAATTTCTGTATAAAACCGTGAGTGATTGGAAGGCGAAAAGGAGAGACCGGTTAGACATGGTTTTGGAGTTCCAAGTAATGATAGTTACGACTATGACAAAGCGTTGGAGCTCAAATCCTTAAGAAACTGATTTATGAAGTTGCTTTCAGCCTCAGCAACATGAGAAGAACGCACGAAGTAAGCGACTTGAGAAGCACAGCTGCTGGCTAAGTTTTATAGACATCTTGCTTCTCGTCAAAACAGTTGGAAAATCAGAATTTAGTGCCGACATAAGCACCTGATATGGAAACTTTAACATAAAAATGCTCAAGTAGCTTATTATGACTAGATGAGGACTACTTCTTACATTTCTTCTAAGTTAAAATGAACTAGTTTCCTCTGACAAATCCAACAAGCATCTCTCCCTCTTCATTCATTAGTTGATGAAGGTCTTAGACACCCACATAAACAACAGCCCTTCTTTCGCCGTCCTCCACTTCTGCCACCATTGTAAATGAAGTCCCTCAGGAGAGCACTCGATTTACTTTCTGAAAACTTGTATTTCTTTTTGCTTTTAGTTTCAACCTCCAGTTTCAGCAATATATATTGGATGGTTTGCACTTCAAGTTGCAAACGTCCAATCTTTTCAGACCCTCTATATGCCTCTTCTGTCACTTTCTTTCCGCAGATATTTCCAGTTTCTTCTAATTCTGCTGAGGTCTTACCCTCCAAAGATGCGGGGCGCTCTTTTGACAACCGATCATTCATCTCCACTAGCTGAAGAATAGCTTCCTCAACTTCTAGTAGCTGTTCTTTCACTATTTCATACTCAGGATCATTGCCCTTCTTGCTCTTCTTGTTCAACTCCATTTTCTTTTTCAAATCATGCACAGTTGTTTGAAGATTCGTCAATTTCTGCGCATCAGAAGCAAGTCTCTCCAAGATCTTTCTCTGGTTCCCTCCTTTATTTGCCTCTCTATTGCTTCTGGAGACTTCTAACTTGTCGATGCCCAACTCCTGCTCAAAATGCAATTCTGAAGAGGGATTGAGCTGATCTACGTTCTTGGACTGTTGATCTATGAAGATATTTGGCACTGTTGCAAATGCTTGTTTTTGCGAGTAATTGACCCTTGAATCAAGACTAGAATCTTGCTCAGCACATTCCCATAACCCAAGCATCTGATCGTCAGCCTCACTATTCTCTCTCCTGCTTTTTCCATAAAATGAGCAGTCTGAGACTTGATCAAGTGGAATATCTTTCATTGATGTTCTACTCAGAATTTCAGGAGTTTCAAGTATTCTCTTCTGCAACTTAAAATTATCAATGAACTCGTCCTCAATTTCAAACTTTTCCTCCTTGAATTCTTTTTCCTGACATGAGAAACTGCTTCTTAAAGTCAAATCTTCAGTCTGTGTCATTTCATATTTCACTTTGATACCAGTTTTTGCACTTTCCCGCATTTCAGACTTCTCCATTTCTTCAACTACCGCCTTTTCAACTGCTTTAATTCTAGTTTGCATCTCCTTCAATTCTGAAATTCCATCTGGAGGCATAATGCATTGAACATCTTTGAGTTCTTGACAGTTCATATGATGAAGTTGACCAGCCATTTCCGAAATCTGGTGACAATTAAAAGAAATTCTTATTACGCTGTACAAAATATAGATAGCAAATCTCAGTAGTACAAGACATGCTCATCATTCCTAGCATTCTTTTAAACTAATTTCATCAAGCATCAAAGGCATTTGAAAAACGGTTACAATTTTCTGATAGTGGATACTTCCAGAGAGTTGTCAGTTGATCTAAAATTTCTAAAAGTAGCTCTAATAGCAATTTAGATAATTGCAAAGCCAATGTGAAAAGCTGGTATTAAGAAAATGAACAAAATCTTCCTACTTGCATTCTAGATGCTGTTTTGCTACAAAAAATAATGCTTTCCAGAACAAGAAAAGTAGATTACCATTTGTTCTTTATTGACTGCCAGACAATTCTTTTTCTGATGAAAGACATTGTGCTCCAAAGAGGCCACATTATCTTTCAGGGAAGCTATTACAGGAATATATGAAGACAGTTGGGACTTCAATTCTCCAATTTCACATTCCAAGAATCCAGCCCTTTCTTTCATCTGTTGTGTCTCCAAACTTTTTGTGGCACTTTCATCTTCAAGACTCTCACAAACTTCAGAAAGCTCATGCACTTTATTTTCAAGTAGAACTTCACGAGTGGAAGAAATTTGTAGATCAAAATAAAATGATGAAGCCTCAGCCTCCCATGGTCCAAACTCATTGCTTCTCTCCTGCAATTCAGTACTCAAGTACACTTCTCTAATTCTTTGTTCTTCAACCTCCTCACGTAACACACCCACTTCAGACACCAAACTTCTATTTACTTTATGAAGGGATTCAATTTCCCTTTTCTGTCTTGTGCAATATTCTGATATTTCAAGAATTCGTTTCTCCGTGTTTCCTTTAATAAGTTTTAAGTCTTGGCACTCCTCCTTCAGTTCTTCAACAGTTTTGCTTAATTCCGCATTCAAATTATGCACAGCCTTAAGCTTCTGTTCTGCTTCTAAAATCTCCGCAGTCTTCCTTTTCAAAGAATCCTGTCCAGCAGAAGTTTGATTCTTCAATTGCTCATTGAGGTCTTTGGCATCATACAGCTCCTTGTTCAACTTGTTAACCATTTCATTTAGTTGTAGACCTTCTGCTTCTTTCATTTCCAATTTGTCCCCTAGTAGCTCAATCTTCTCCTTGAGGTTACTGTTAATCATACGGAGACAGTTGAGGTCTTCAGTAAGTGCTTCAACTTCCTCAGCTTTCTCGATTGTGAAAGTTTTGAAAACCGAAGAGAGGTTACTGAAATCCAGTGCTTCCTCAAGTATCACACTATTTTCCTCTTCAAGTACACACATCTCATCTTTCAGGACCAAAAATTTCTCAAGCAAAATTCGGTTTTCCTCACTCAGCTTGGATTTTTCTTCTTGCAATGCCAGGTAAGCCTCCTGCAAACTCATGAGCTTTATACCCTGATTTTCCAATTCAGCTATTAATGTGTCCTGTTGTTGATCTCCCTTGCTCGCTTCTAACGTTAACTGGCGGTTCATCCCTAGGAGCTCAACCTTATCTTTTTGCAGCATAGAACATTGCTCGGTCATGATCATAACCTCCTGCTCAAAGATTGTCTTCTCTGACTCAAGTTCAGCTCCCTCTAATCTCAGTTGTCCCAGTAAAGTTAAAAGTACCGAGTTCTCAACTACTAGTTGCTGCTTCACATCCTCACTACTCAAGAGTGAACTTTTCAGGTCCTCTATATTATCCAAAATATGCGGGATAGGGATTTGGCCCTTCTTAATCTTATCTTCATGATAGTTAACAGGATTAAATTGGAGTGCGTTAAACAATTGATAAATTCCATACCTCAGCTTTTCAATCTCATCCAACAAGAATTCTGTTTCCATCTGCTGCTCCAGATTTTCACATTCCAATTCTGTTATCACTTTATCTGATAATTTGGAGGCTTCATTATGTCTCTGACATTCTATTAACAGAGAGAAGTTCTTTTTTTCCAGGTCTTCTATAAACTTCTGCAAAATGAAGATCTCAACCTGAGCATTTACAGCTTTATCCAGTTCTTCTTCAAATTCTTTCTTTGTATTTCTAGTTTCTTTCTGCAGTACACGCACATGGTTTTCCAGATCTGCCATTCTGGACTCACTTGTATTTACATAACATTGACGCTCTTGTTGCTCCACACTAAGAGAGTTCCATAGTTCTTTTACTCTACAAAGTGTGGATTCCTTTTCCTTCTCAAGAACAGCATATTTTTCCTCTAGTCTTGTAAACCTGTTTTCCAGGTTACCAAGTCTCTTTTCAACATTTTCTAGCTGAGAGACTAAGGTACTTCTTTCATTTTGGAGATTTGATTTCTCATTTTTGAGAAACTGGCAGAATTCTTCTAAGCTCTTTGACTTTGCCCTCAAACCTTCAAGCTCAACATTTGCACCAGCAAGTGATTTTTCCAGCAACACATTTTTTTCCAAGAGCCTCTGCATATTCTCAGTCATAATCTGTAGCTGAGAAAGCAAGGTCGTTTTCTCAGCAACAAGAGAGGATTTATCCTCCCGGAGAAACTGGCATGTCTCCTTTAATTCCTTGACCTTATCTCTTGAACCTTCAAACTTGACACTTAATTCTGACAGTGACCTCTCAAGAGCAGCATTCTTCTCTGAAAGATTATCCATGTTCTTCAACTTCTCATATAGAGCCTCCTTCTCATCTATGTGCTGTTGGCAGAATTCTTTCAGCTTTGAGTTCTCACCTTGCAACTCCTTCACCGATGATTTAAGGAATTCAGGATTCAAACCTACTGAGAGGACCTGCTCCACCAAAGCCTGGTATCTCCTATTTAACCCGATGATTTCCTCCTTCAAATGGTGAACCTCCAGCTGAAGGGCATTACCTTTGTCCACTTGGAGTATAATCTCTTCTTCAAGTTTCTTTTTCATCTCCTTCAAGTTAAGAATTTCATTCTGTAGATTGTTTATTGAGATAGTAGAAGAATTGTTCAATTCAGTCAGGTTCCAATTTTCTATTTTAACCTTCTGGATGTCTTCCTCCAAGTCATGATTGCATATTTCCAAGTCCTTTAGTGTTTGCAGCTTATTCTGAAGGTCCAATGTCAGAGCTTTTTGCTTCTCTTGAGATTCAGACTGCACCTTCTGCAGAAAATGGAGAGTGGCTTCAACCTGGACAAAACGTGAGTGTTCATCCTGCATCAAAGCCTGAAGTTTCTCCAGCTCTTTTTGCTTCTCAGAAAGTTCTTGATCCTTCGCTGCTATCTTGTGGGCCAGATTTTCTGCCTCTACCTGCAGAGACTGATTTGATCTCTCCAATATATCATGCTGTTGTTCCACTGTCTTTAATTTTGCAGCACCCACTAAAACTTCAAAGTTCAGTCGTTTCGCATCTTCTTGGGCATGAAAAATTTCAGTCTCCATGTTAGCCATTTTCTCCAAGCACTGCTCGTACTGGAAAGCTGTGGCTTCTTTTTCTTCATTCAGTCTGTTAAGGGCTTGCTGCAGCGCTTGAATTTCAACTTCTGATCTTTCAGCTTGTTCATTAAGCATTCTAGCATTTTCCTCGGTTAGTGAAATCTTTTTCTCCAGTGCAATTATCATCTCAAGACATTGCTTGTACTGTAGAAGACCAGCTTCCTTTTCAGCCTCTAATCTAGAGAGTTCTTGCTTGAGATTTTGAGCTTCTATTTCTGCCTTAGAAGCTCGTTCATTAAGTCCTTTCGAGTCCTCCTGGGTTTTGGAAATCAGTGTCTCCAGACTAGAAATTCTTCCCAAACAATCATTGCACTGAAGAAGTCTGGCATCCCTCTCAGCTTCTAATTTTATAAGTGCTTCCTTCAACACTGTAATTTCAATGTCTGCTTTGCTAGCTCGCTCATCAAGCCCTCCAGCATGTCTTTGAGCATTATTAAGTTCTTTTTCCAGGCTAGACACCTTCTGCAAACTCTGTTGGTACTGAAGATGAATGGATTCCTTCTCAGCTTGAACCTCTGCAAGTGTTTTCTTTAAGGCTTCAACTTCACTGTCAGCTTTACCCAGAAAATTCTGGTTTTCACCAGAAAAATTACATAAACTGTCTTGCAAATTGTGTTTGCTTTCTTCTGCTTTATCAACATTTAGGCGCTTTCTTATTCTTGAATTTTTTGGCAGTACTGCTTCAGACCCTAATATGTCATTGAGCTGCTTTAAACCCCTTTTGCTTATTCCAGGGTTTGATTCTTCTGAGTACCCTCCATGCCTTTTCAAAGAATGTAAGTTGGTTGAAGAGAGTCCCAGGGCATCTCTATGCAGGTCATCAGGCTCAACCAATGCACGTACAGGATGCGGCATTTCAGGTGTGTGAGGCTCGGCCTCAAGGCCTGATGACCCAGACAATGAATCATCAGGTAGTGCATAGGGCAATTGACTGGGAAATGCTTCTGCCATGGTTCGATGAGCCTGACGAAGCTCAACAGTTGCATGATCATATCTCTCTGCTAATGCACGGTAAGCTCGGTAAAATTCCTCAACCAATTTCATCAGCTCCGGACGTTTCTCATAGTACATTTCTGCTCTCCTTGCAAAAGAATCTGCATCTTCTTCAATGAGCTTGATCATATCTTTGACTTTGTCATCCATATCTGTTACAACAGAATCTACTCAGGTGACTTATGACCAAAAATTTGAGAACTTTTTAACTCTCTACAACAATCTTTGTAACTCAGCTATTACTTAAAAACCTGGATTCATAGATTAGGAGCTATGAATCTATCATCCATGATTTTATAATGCAAAAAACAAGGGCAGCATTATTGGATCCTCCATATGCATGCTCATATTGTAATGTCAGCTAAAGGATAAAGAAGAATGATTGTCAAGTACCCACAGTTTGAATCTATAGATAAACAAGTAAAGAAGACTTAGATTCAATGTGGCTGTATGATTTGGTTGCAATCTACAATATGGTAATGAAAAATTATTTTTGCCCCTTGAAAGAAGCTTTAATTAAGAGCAAAGATAAAACAGACTCTGAAGAAAGGAACTATATTTGTCCCGGAAAATTAAGAGCATTATGAGAATGAAAGCAAATGCAACAATGTACAGAAATGAACTCTATATGAATATATGTGGATCTATGCACTTCTATGCTACAATGCACATCCATATGCATTCCCATATTCATTCATGGGAGGCTTTCCACTTTAAACCATTTGAAACTTCTCATCTATGTTCATTTTTGTATTTACTTCTAATAAGAAACCAAAGTTTTAGACAAATTTGATCTCTTCGTACCTGAATATTAAGCTTTACGTTGGGACATAAGCTTAGAAACTAGTTCAAACAGGTTAAAAATGAAAAGATTTGAGCTTTAGTTTATACTATCAGAGATCAAATTTCATAACATTAGATTACTTGATACAAAGAGATCAAATTTGGATTTAATGATTGATAAGTGTTTATTACTCATACACAGGTACCCACCAAAAATTTAAGGAGAAATTGAATACCTGTAAGATTTTCCTGAAGCCATTTCGAACTCTTCGGGCTAATGTGGCTGTCCCACCACCATGAATACATGCGCCTGGACTCCTGATGTAGTAAGGTTGCCATGACTCCAGCAAAGAACAACAACACCACCGGTTTGGATGTTGCAAAAGCCTGGTTCTTATACCAGCAATAAAATCTAAGGTAATTTATCCAGGCCAGAATAAATATTTAACTTATTCACTCCTTAATTGTCCTAAAACAGCCTTAGAGATTCAGCATGCCTTAGACCTTGAACGCTCACCAAGATAATCAAGCCACTCTGCAAACATTAGAGATGTTAAGCAACAGATTGCTCACGTGAGCTTCTTCATAATATAGACTGCAAAGATTGCCAGCTCTTCGACCATAAGGGAAATTACCAGCTCAATTCAGCACCACCCTCAGAAATGCAACTCCTTACTTCAGTATCCTTCAGAACGGCAAATCAGAAGCACACTGATCCGAAAATAGATAAAGAAGCTACGATCAGAATCTTAAATTCCATAGATAAAGAGATGATCCTAGAAAATTAAGGTCAACACCATACAAGCATTTATACTTTAATTTAAAAAAAAAAATGTAATTGCTATAAACGACACATTAACATATTCTTATAACTGATCTACTCAGAAGTGCAACAACATGACCATCGTGAAAAATGAACTTGACAAAGAACTGTCAAAGTAGTTTCAAATGCCATTATAAGATCGAAGAACTTACCAAAAAACAAATTTTAAAAACTGGTGATAACTCCTGATCAGCGGCCAAAACTACAATCAAAGAAACACAAAAAGAATGAAATTTAAGCAGAAACCTCAAAAAAAAAGTAACAAAAACCCCTTTTTTTTTTTTTTTTTTTACTTGCAACAGCAAAAACTTACAAAATGACAGAAACTTGATGATGGGATCCGCTCGGATGCAACAACTTCACTTGATAAGAACAGAAAAACATGAAGTTCGGCCCAAAAGGGCCTGAAAAAAAACTGCAAAAAGAAGGAATCTTGACCAAGTACCCAGATCAAATACACACCAAAAGAGTGAAAAATGCAAATGGCATATTCTTAGCAGCTGCGATACAAAACCTCCAGCTGCACATCGTCTTCCTCACCCCATTCTCTTTCTCTAACTCACAAAAAACAAACCCAAAACCCCCACACGCACACTCTCCCTTTCTGATCTTCTCTCTCTATCAAATGAGTTCCCCTGTGCAATATACCTTCCCAGACTCTGTTCACTCGACCGTAAGATAAAAATCCACACAGATGGAATGTAATGTTCAAATGGGGCAAAACACTAAGTAGAGATTTAATTTATTTATTTTAATTTTTTTTTTTATACAATATGGTAAAATTTTCAGTAAATTATAAAAGTTGGTTGAGTTTGAGTTCAGTTGATAATCTATGAAGGAAACAGTCCCAGTCTTTAGCTTAGTTTGTGGCCGCCGTTACTTTCTATGAGGACAGATACGGGACTTGAACAATGTGAGATGACAAATCTGCCCTTGCTTAGGATGTCAAAAATGTTCTTTCTTGATATTGAAGAATTTTAAGATACAAAATTATATAACCCACTTGATACTTAAGGCAAGTGGCTGATTATGCCTTTCTAACCACTGATTATCATCTTAATTATTCAAGCTTTGCATGAACTAATTATGATTATTATTATTATTATTATTATAATTGCCAATATCATTGCATGGTTTGGATAATATGGTCAATCAAATCATTTGAAATTATAATTTCTTACAATTATTATATTTACTATTTAAATTTTTGGTCAATGGGAAAATATATTATATAATTATTAACATGATAAGTAAAGTCAAGGATATTTTTTCAACCATAATAATTAGATTTTGAATTACAAATTCAAAGCAAAAATGGCATTAAAATTGATTTAAATTTTGGTTAGGGTGACAGGTACTGTTCATCCACCCAACTAATTTGGTCACATAAAATCAAAGAATTCCTGTGAAGACAAAGGCTTTTAATCTGAATGGGTAGCCTTTAACATTATATATGACCGACACTTTTGATGTCGAAAACCCTACCCCCTCCACTCTCTCTCTCTCTTTCTCTCTCTCTCAATCAGTGGTGCCACGGATTCAATATGAGCCATGTCTCGTATATTAATAAAATCTTCTGCGAGTCCTTGTTCACATGCTCCTTCCGGCCTACCTCTTAGGTAGGGTTAGGTACAAATTAAATTAGATTTAAATACCTTTAAATCGAATTTAATTTAAATAAAACTTATCAAATTATCAAAAAAAAAAAAAAAGATTAATTAACTAACTTTCTTATCATAAAGACAAATGTTCAAACCAACCAAAAAAACAGAAAGCAAAAATTTTTGATCTAACGTGGTTGATAACTCGTAAGAATATCGGTTTAAGTCAAGTAGGGCTGGATACGAAGTGAACCGAGTCCAAACACGAGCTTGGTTGGGCTCACTTCGTTTGGGCTTCTCAAATGTCCGTGTTCAGCTCGTATTAGACGAATAATTTGTACTGAAGAGTTCGTGCTCGCATTTGTTCGAGTCATGAACAGACGTGTTCGTTTGTAAGATTTGGCACCATTGCTACGAACGGATACGAGGAGGGGAGGGCAACGAACGGGACTGGCCAAACAAGTGCGTGTGTCTCGTCGAGTCATCGTCGACACTGGATTTCTGAGAGAGAGGAGAGATGGAATGGAAAGGAAGAAACGGTGTCGTTTTTCCATTACACAAAACGACAGCATTTCTGGAATCGCATAATGGTTCGTTTTAACCGAACAGTTTATAACCGAGTATGGGTTCATATTCGTTTGCACCAAACGAAATCACGCAATCTCGTATTCGCGTTTGGTTCAAGGTTTGCTCAACTCATTTCGTGATCGAACGAAGCGAGCTCACAAACGAGCTCGAACCTGTTCGCTTTGTATCCAACCCTAAAGTTAAGTTCTTCGTCAACAAAAAAAAATAGCGATCAAATTTGAGTTTATTGAATCAAAATTAACAATAATTTGAATTTGATTTGGATAAACACAAGATCAATATAATTCGACTCAAATTTATAATTTAGATTTGTAGTTTATATTTGATTTAATTTTAAAAACAAATCAAATCTTTTAATTTAAATTTAAACCAAACTAAAATAAAATAAAATGATATTCAAAATCGAATCAATTCAGAATAAACCTAACTCATTTTTTAGATCTATTGAGACTCCTCGTAAGTAGGAAGGCTAATAAATTGCACAAATCTATAATAATATAATAAATTTGATCATATATTAATGTTTACGTATTAAAATTTTAATATTAATTTCACATATTTAGAATAAATTTTATTTGACCAGTAATCATTGCTTTATAGAGAGACATTATCAACATTTACAATTTCATATTTTTCGAATACGATATATTAGGATTAATATCGTATATTTCGAAATCAAGGTTTAAAATAGTATTTTAACATGTTCGTATCAGATTCAGTTCGATACGAGCCATGACTATGTTTACATAAATAATAGCATTTTGCGAGGGATAACATATGTGCGTGTGTGGGATGCCCTCCTTTATTCATTGAGCGAAAGCCTTTGCCTCCCAAATAAATTTCTTGGCTCATCTCCGCTGAGGAGGCGGCCTAATAACAAGGGAATGCGGCACTTTTCTTGCTTTTGTCTCTCTTAACTCTTCACATAACCACTCCCCCACCAACCCAAATCACTACTTTGTCTGCAAAATAAATATGAAAAGCAATGTGTGGAGAGGAAAGTTTGGATACGCAATGGCGACATGGACCCCAATGCCAACAAAAATCCAGATTTAGTTGGTGTCTTCTAGTGGAGTGGCCAGCTATGCCTTCTGAAAAAGTTTCACTAAAAGAAACCCTCCTTTTCCATGCATGCGATCAATCAAGAGAAAAATGAATTCCTTGTATCCCCATCTCTTCCATGTGCCTACTGTTCACCTCATTCATGGAGGAGGACTGTGTCGGTTGAAAAACTTCTTGTCCTTTTATGGCTCCAGGGTCCCCCCTTCTCTTAACTTCATCTGCTTTTTCTTCACCCCAGCAAACACAAGGGCCAAATCTGATTTTAATTCAGCAACCAGTCACACTTTTGTTTGATCCTTACCTGAACATCTTGACGAAGTTACTATGGAAATGGAATGATTTGGGAAAACCGTATTTTCAAGTTTTAAGGTGGGAAAGTGTCATCAAAACAAATCTTGGGTGGGAAACATCTTCTCCCTAGAAACAAAGACTCTTGTGTATCTTTTACTTGGAACAATATTTTTTATTTTTCATGATAATATCTAGTATTGAAAAATTATATTTAATAATAGAGGTGGGAATGGGTGTTTCATACCTTTTTAGACTTAAAAATAGCAAAATATACAAAAATATAAGCCTTAATGGGTTATTCCAGTCTATCAAACCTCTAGACACATAACATAAGAGGTTGTGTCTTCAAGAATTTTGTGTGGATAGATCAGTAAAAAATATATTTTTTTATTTTTTATAAATCATACTTCATTGGTCTGTGACTTCTTTGTGAAGCTTTGTTGTAGCCTATTTTATTGCGAGCTTTGACATAGCTTCAAATTTGCATATCCCTCCAATGTCGTAATTTATAGGATTTTTATCACATCCTCTACTTGCTCTTTAACATACATAATTGTCTCATTATTCATCATCATAACACATCAACACATAATCCAACATTTCCATTTAAGCTTACAATGGACATATATATTTACCATCATTTGCATGTTTGAACACATATAAATTTACATTTTTTGGTTACAGGGTTTACCATTTACATTTTATAATGTATAATTTACTTTATATAAGGTTTTACGGTTTACTGTTTATTCGTAAAAATTAACTGGTTTAAAGATTATAGTTTATGGTTTATGGCTTATAGGCTACAGGTTTAGAGTTTAGTGTTTTTGACTTATAATTTAGGGGTTTACAATTTAGGGTTTAGAATTTACAATTTATAATTTAGTTTCTAAATGTTTAGAGTTTATGATTTATCGATTTAGAGTTTATGGTTTCTAACTTAAGGTTTTATGATTAATGATTTTATGATTTAGAGTTTGAAGTTTATGATTTATGGTTTAGTTTTTACAAGTTTACGGTAGGATTTTATAATTAATGGTTTTATGATTTAGAGTTTAAGGCTTATGATGTATGGTTTAGTCTTTACAAATTTATGGTTTACGATTTAAGACTTACAACTTAAAATTCTATGATTTAGGGTTTTATGATTCATAGTTTTATGATTTAAGATTTGAATTTACAATTTAATCTTTACAAGTTTAGTGTTTATTGTTTATGATTTATATGTTTACGATTAAGGACAACCCTATGTAAGGGCCAATGGGGAACATGGGTCGCCCTGAATTATTGTTTTTTTTTATCAACTATTTTTGAAATTTAAGTTATATGATAAATTTTTTAATTTATAAATTTTTCTAAAAAAATCTTTTAACAATGTTTTTATAATATTTATGTCTAAATCTCAATCTTATATTTCTATACAAAATAAATATTATTATAAATATTATTACTGTTGCTATATATATATATGTATGTATATTATTTACAAATATATTATATATCATCTTACAATAAACCCTGAGGCTTCAATAAAAAGGAAAACCTCAGGCTTCTGCAGTTGTAGTAGCTGCTACAAACCCTAAATTCACCATGGCCGTAGGGTAAACAAATTGAAACTGGCTTCTCTCTACTGGAAACAATCAAACTTTGGCTAATTTTCTTTTTCGTTGTTTTGGTTTTGTGCAGAAAGAACAAGAGAATATCCAAGGGAAAGAAAGGAGGAAAGAAAAAGGCGTGAGTATCTTTTAATAAATTTAACTTAACCTCCATTGTGCTCCGCTTGGATCCGTCCTGGATTATATAACTTTGTTTTCCAATTCTTATGTTATTTGTAATAGGGCTGACCCGTTTGCTAAGAAGGACTGGTACGACATAAAAGCGCCTTCCGTTTTCAACAACAGAAATGTTGGCAAGACTCTTGTTACCCGTACTCAGGGTACCAGGGTACTTTTTTTTTTTTTTTCAATTTGAATATTAATTTATATTAATCTTAGTTTTCATTTTGCGTTTTGGATTTGCACAAACGTGTTTGATGAGATAGTCATTGTGTTTTGGGTTAAATAGATGTTGCGTTTAATGGTAATTGTTTATAGTGATTAGGGATTTGTGATACATTTTCCATTTGTTGGATTTGATTTGTTTTTGTATTATTTATCTCTAGTTATAAAAAATTAGAATGGCGTCTGCTTAGAGTTTAATCATTATTCATTTAGTTTGTTAACAGGTTGCTTAAGCTTCTTATTTGTTGACATAACTTCGTATGGGTTGTAGTTTAGGCATAAGGGCTTCTAAGCACGAGGTAGATTGGTGTGCTCCATGATGTTTGTGTGTATTGTTGAAGATTCAGTTACCTAGTTCATGAATATGACATCTCTAGCCTCTTTAACAGATTGCCTCAGAAGGACTCAAACATAGAGTGTTTGAGATATCACTTGGTGATCTTCAGGGTGATGAGGAACATGCTTACAGAAAGATCAGATTAAGGGCTGAAGATGTTCAAGGAAAGAATGTCCTCACCAATTTCTGGGTATGGTCATTAGTAATTGTCAAATTTTCTCTTGCAGTGGTTCATTTAATACATAAATGTCTAATGAGATCATCCAAATTTTTGCTGTTCTGAACTATTCAAGGGAGGAAATATATTTAATACATTTGTTTCTGATGAAATTAACTTAATGTTCGCACTTCTGATTTATTCAGGGGATGGACTTCACCACAGACAAGTTGAGGTCCTTGGTGAGGAAGTGGCAGACTTTGATTGAAGCCTATGTGGATGTAAAAACAACTGATAACTACACTTTGAGGATGTTCTGCATTGGATTCACCAAAAGACGCCCAAACCAGGTTAAAAGGACGTGCTATGCTCAATCAAGCCAAATTAGACAGGTACTTGACTGAGCTTAATACTCCATATAAAAGTTTGTGTTTATTGATATCTAACTGTTGCAAGTATGGATGGACTGAAGGGAATTAGTTTGAATGCTGAATTTATAAAATTGTGTATAATTTATATGAACAATGTTGATGTTTTCCATTTTTGTCATTGCAGATTCGCCGCAAGATGAGGGAGATTATGGTAACACAGGCAGCGTCTTGCGACCTTAAGGATCTTGTCCAAAAGTTCATTCCTGAAATGATTGGGCGAGAAATTGAGAAGGCAACATCAAGTATCTATCCCCTGCAAAATGTGTACATTCGTAAAGTAAAGATCCTGAAAGCTCCCAAGTTTGATCTTGGGAAATTGATGGAGGTATGACTCTTGCTCTCTCTTGCATGCTATAAGTAGACACTCCAAGGATGATGCATATGCAAATTCAAATGCAATTCTATTGGTGTAAACGATAGATGCTTAGAATTTTTTGGTTCAATTCTAGTGCACTTGCATTTACGTATTTTAGGAAATCATAGAATTCTCTTTGGTCATTAACCACTAAATCTGAAGCAGTTGGTTGAAGGATGACTATGATGTACCTTATGTCTTTTCAACTTAGGTGCATGGGGATTATTCAGAGGATGTTGGTGTGAAGATGGAGAGGCCTGCTGATGAGACAATGGTTGAAGGGGCTACTGAAGTAATTGGAGCTTAAAAGATTGCAAGATGTCTTTACCCGGTCTCTAGTGTTTTTTTTTTTTTTGGGGGGGTATTTTTGTTTGAAAACTTGAATTTGTTTTAAGTTTCAAATCTTAAAAGTTTTGTGAGATTAGTGTGAATTTATATTTTGGATTATTTTGTATTTTATTTTAATGATAATTAGTGGAGGAAACTAATATACTAGCTAACTATATAACATTACAAGTAATTTATCTTCCTTTCCCTATAAATAGTTGTATGCATCCCTGTATCTGAAAATAGTTAATGAATATTTATTTTAAAATAAATCTATGTAAGTTCTTCAATTAAAATATATATTAATGCCCTATTATTACATAAGCTTATGTAAAGCATGTATTTTCTATCTAACAAGGCAATATGTGTAAGTGTTTTCTTTCCATTGTAAGATTGAAAATGTTATTTTTAGGTAGTTTGAAGAAGTACAATAACAAGAAAACATTAAAAAGAAAAACAGGACATGCAGGATGATGCAAGTATTTTTTTATATTTAACATCAATTTGAATACTAATAATAATATCTCATCGTATAATTAAATGATTTTAACTTAACTAATTACACAATATCTGA
This sequence comes from Anacardium occidentale, assembly GCA_026122585.1. Classification (NCBI taxonomy): domain Eukaryota; kingdom Viridiplantae; phylum Streptophyta; class Magnoliopsida; order Sapindales; family Anacardiaceae; genus Anacardium; species Anacardium occidentale. The sequence continues at coordinate 525,726 of JAJEJH010000023.1, forward strand.
ATTGATAATGTTGCTTAACTTAGGGTCTATTCACATCAACCAGAATATATAATTTTTCTGACACTGCTCCCAGGGAGAGCACATCTTCACTAATAAAATGTGTAACATTTTTGCTTGGAACAAGGAAACACCCTATTATACAAAGAGTAGCTAAAGATTAAATAACGTTATGAAACCCAGAGAGGCAGATACTGTATTATTATACAAATACATAAGCCTAACTCATGCAGCTTAGGAAAATACCTCTTTGAACAACAACAAAGATTTAAAGAATTTCATCCCATCCCAACTTTATTTTCAGTGCTGCGGAGTGAGTGAAGGAAATGAAGGTATTGATTGTAATATCAGCTTCCGTCCACTTCTCCGACCAGGAGATGATCCAAAGACAGTGTTTGGTGGAGAGACCCTCTTACTGTTGGGAGAAGCAGTCTTGATGCCACTACTGGGAGAGCAGTTGCCTTGAAGAATCTCAGGCATTTCGTCATCTGGAGCCGTTTGGAGACTCTTCTCAAACTTGGACTCAGATCGGAGAATATTAGGTTTTCCATACTTGTTGCCAGTGTAAAACCCAGAGGAGGACCCAATTGCAAGTAGAGACCTTGGTGGTTTGCACTTGGAAGAAAATGGCAGCTGAACCAATGACCTGGAGAACAAATAACATTTAGAAGCTAAAAACAGTAAATGTAACTTTCCTGGAAATTAGATGGTTTAGATATCAAACCTGCAAAACTGCAATGGGGTTGTGGGAAGTGCAGAACCTGGATTCTGCTCTTCATTGTTTGGGATTTCTGTTTTCTGCAAATTTTTGTCAACCGTGGTCTTTTCACATGTCTCCATTTCATCTTCTTCTGGCTCACCTTCTGTTTCCATCAGCATAGAACCTATGTATCAAAATAACAAAGGACATAAGAAACATTGGCTTAAACATAGTATCAGCATGCATATTCGCATGTTTAGATAGAAAAAACTGATGGAAACAAAAGACTAAAAGATTAGTTACAAAAAAATTTTATCCTACGGCTTCTTCAAAGCTATATCACAAAAAGAATGTAAGCATGGAGCATACTCACCATCCTTTCTGCCAAATGCATTTTTGCACCCTTCACATCTGCAGTTGATGGAGCATCCAACACCACCCTATGAGAAAAAACCTACTTTTTTAACCACTTTATATAAAGCATCAAGACAATACCAAATATACCAAGAAATCAAACCTGATAGCATTCACAGTATTTCTTAAGGCAACTAGATTTCTTGCAGTTGCAGCCTCTTTTATGTCTCGCTGAAGCTGGTGTTTTGCTAGATTCATCCTGCAAGTGCAAAAGCAATCAGGTTAATTACCAGCTTGAATTTGTGTTAAGCAGAGAGCAAAGCTAGATTATAATCTAACCCCAGGATCAGGTAAAGAATCAGAGCTCCTAATCACTTTAGGGGCAAATGCAAGTGGGTTCCGTGACTCAATCTGTTTGCGGGTCGCAAGAACTGTATCTTCGTGGATAGGCTTGTTGAAGCAATCTTGGCATGAGCATGGCTCTATACAGTATACACCAGCAGCAAAGCATTCACAGTAACTACATGAAAAGAGTGTAAGAAAAAGCAACAAGCATAACACCTAAAATTTAAAGAATGGATTGAATAAGAGGGAAAAATATCTTGAACAATTGAGATGCAAAGCAAAATCATTTGCTATTACCAAATCAAGTTTTCATGTTTTGTTAACAGCAATGTTACATGGGGCATGAGATGTTATAGTATAGAATATTGTTTTTAGAAGGCACCGTTCAACATTAAAGGATCTATGGAAATCCATAAGATGTTAACAGAAATATAATTTGTCCACAAACTGAACATCTGACCCTAAGGCAATCGGAACCTGTCATCAGCAATTAGGACCCAAAACACTAATTCCCCAATTGAATGATTAAGAAGTTGGAACTTACAGTTTCAAACACTTCGATTTCTTGCAATTACAACGCTTGCAAGACTCAGCTTCTCCTGCATTTTCCAACCTACGCCTGAAACCAATATAAAACCATCATGTAAGGATAAAATATCAAAAAAGAAAGTTAAAATGAATCATCCAATGCAACAATGTTAAATACATGTCATCTTGTCAAGTGCACATGCCTTTTCTTTTTGGGGCTGTTCTGATTAAACTCTTCAGATACTAAATATCCAGATGTCTGAGAAACATCTTCTACCAGTGGAACAACGTTTTCAACAGCAATCATGTCTCTTTCAGTAGAAGCTGATGTCAAAGATTCGTGAAGAGGATCTTGACTACTTTTAGGCGAGTGAAAGGAGGCAGTAGAGCCAGGCAAACTTAACTGTCTTCCAGAAGACAAAGTTTCACGCTTGGTGTTCTTGTTATCCTGTGAAGTTATTGCTAAAGCATTTAAATGCAAACCAATTCCAGGCAAAATGCACCGAGGAGAATCATTGGAAGGCTTAAGAGGCACCAGCTGCATATCTTCAGAAGCAAACCTCTCATCAGATTGCAACATCACAGAAGAACTACAACTAGAACCATCATTTAAGTTCTTCCTGCGAGCTACCAGCTCAAAATCTAGACAACGCCTTAGCATACCACGGTGCAAATTAGAAATGGGCTGTATACAAAAGAAAAGCTGGTTTGAGTTTTTGCAGGTCATCCAGTTTGTTTGTAACATATAAATGTTAAAGGAACAAATGTCGAGGGAAACCAAAATTCAACAAACAACCAAAAGAGTTAATATTTTATCAGTATCCAGCCCGTGAAGCAAAAAATGATAATACAAAAGGGTTGCATCTTTTACCTTAAAATGAACTGGAATATTCATTCCCACCTTATCACCTTCTTTTTCACTTGGATTATCAGTTAAGCACCTATCCAGATCATCACTAGCATGGTCATGCTGCATCTGGTTTAATTCTTGCAGTTTATTGTTTTCTCCAGGTTGAGTAGATTGATCTTCCATTTCATAGTGTTGACAAGATCCTACTGGATCAACCATTTGCATATTTGGCTCTCCACTAAAGTCATTTTTGGGGAATTGTGACATCACAGACGTACCAAATCTTGCTCCAGGGTATATTGATTTATGCATTAGGCCCTTAAAAGCCTCTGACTCATCAGGGAAATTAAATATTAATAGGTCAGAAGCATCAGACATCAAACTCCCCCAATCACATCCAGCTGCTTCCTTTTTCTGCTCAATGTGGGATGTCCCATGTAAATGTGATTCACCTTCAGAAGAAACTTTTTCAGAAGCCTCCTGAGTAAATGGAACAATTGACAGAGATGCACTGGTCAATTCTGAAACAGAATTTGTTTCAATACCACAAGGTGTTGGCTCACAACCATGGCTACCACTATCGAATTTTAAGGCTTGTGGCAGTTCAATAGCAAACTTTGAATCACTGGAGGCCTCAACAGAAACTTCTTCAATGGAAACCCCAGGATCAAAATTTTCCCCCAATTGAGCTGAGTTATCATACAGCGCAGCTGCATCAGTTGCAACCCCATCATTTGTACACACTTTAGTTCCGTTTTCAGAAGAAAGCCCAGGTTTTGATGGATCTGAACAGTTATTCCTGCAAAGAAAGAAGACATAAGATATAAGTGAACAGAGTGTGAAGCTTGACAATAAAACTTCATAGTCGCAAAAAGGGTCAAGAAATCTCTTCGTTTACCTTCTGAGGAATCTAGTTTCCTTATGCGAGCTGACATGAGGTGAAGTGAAAATGGATGGAAGAGATGCAAAATTCAGTGAGTTGAATGTCTGAGTCACGGATATGGATTTAACTGGCTTAATTGGAGAAAGACTATTGATATAGTTAAAGACAGGAGAATCCTGCTTCCAGGGAGAAAATATTTAATCTTAGTTTCTTGAAGAAAGGAGAAATCACAAAGAATAATATCGACACAGCATAAACATATATGCCTTGAATCTGAATCAAATACACAGATCAATTCAAGTGAAACAAAAAAAAAAAAGTAAAAAGAAAAAAGAAAACAGATTCATTGACCAGCAATTACTGTTAGATGCAGTATATTTGATATAATCATCAAATAACTGTTAAAAAGAAGAAGAATAAAAAGGAAAAAAAGAAGTGAAAAATGAACAGCATATGAATCACGAAAGAATTGTATTATTCTCAGAATATTTATAACAAACACTAACGATGCTTCGTCTCAAGATATAAGCGTAAAAAGGAGGCGAAAATATGGTAGTTTTTGCAAATTCTGGGAAATTCGGAGGAAACCATTGCAACATAGGTTGTAACAAAGTCTGGGTCAGCAAATTCTGAGACAAAAGATAAAAGATTTGTTGAAGATTTTGCAATAGGCTTTTATTAAAACTTAGAGCCAGAAAGAATACTCGAATCTTGTTGATGGACTGAAAGTGAATTACGCTAAGGTGTTTTGTATAAATCAAAAAACAAAGACGACGAAAAAGACCATTCACACAAACACAGAGCAAACTTAGCGACAACAAGAACCCAGAAAGTAGAAACGACCACATAAACCGCAAAAACCTGAACTTAAAGCAGAGATCTGCATCAAAATTTACTGAAATTCAACAATTCACACAAAATAAGACCACTTTCTGAAATTCACAACCACAAAACACAAACAATTCTCCCCAAAACACCCAATTCAACAAAGAAAACCCAAATCCCATCACTACCACAGAAGTCAACCCACACAAGAAGCAAATCAAAGAGCATGCAGCAACCAAGAAAAAAAAAAAACCTAAAAACAAAACAAAATAAGATTTAAACCCCCACAAAAACAAATAAAAAAAGACAAACAAATTTCATCACCTCAACTTTCGAAAGTGGAGTAGCGATCTGGGTAGTCTTCTCCGGAGTGTCCATGTTACTCTTTATCATCAAAAAACAAAGAACAATCAGCACAATCAGCAACACCACCACCACCACATAATCTCTAACCAGACAAGCCCTCAAACTAAACTAAGTTAATGGTTTAGTCTGTTTGGTTGGGTTGGGTTACTTTGTGTGTCAATAAGTGAGTTTGTCTGAGATTCAAGAAGAAGCGGGAAGGCGGGAAAGAGTAAGTGAAGAAGTACAGTGTGAAATTTCTCGTGAGTGTAAACTGTAAACCCACATAAGATAAGACCCCACCGCCACCCAAACCCCACACTCCCTATCTGTATCTGAAACAACTGGGTGTATATTTATTCGCTCTTTCTGTAATTTTCCATAAACAAATACCAATATCATTCACCTTTTAATAAAGTAAAGTAACCGTGAATCTTCTTCCTCTTCCTCTTTACTCCACCCGGATTTTCTTTCCCTTAACTTTTCTCTTAAAGCCCGACTATTTGTCGCTGTAATAAGTTGGTTCTGTTTTGTCTTTTTATGCTATTTTTTCGTTACAGATAAAGTAACATCCCAATTTACTATTTTACCCCTCCCCATAAAATATAAAAAATCAATGGCCACCTTAAATTGGTAAAATCATTAATTTTGCTCCAATAATTTCATAAATGGTATTAAAATCGATCAGATTGACAGATTTACCCTTCAGACAAACGGGGACCACTACCATAGGTGATATGACACGTGTAAATGTCCATTGGATAACTGTTCTAAATTTAATTTGGCTGCCTTTTTATTTTTAACAACAATCAGACCGTATGAAAAATGTTAATGACGATTTTTATCAGTTTTAAGTAATCCATAATTACGAAGATTAAAGTCAAATCCGGTATTATAACGTCTATACAAATTGACTTTAAAATAATCATGTATTTATTATTTTCAACGAATAAAATAAGGTTTAACATGTGACATACATATATTTAACACCATATTTTATTAATAATTATTCACACATAAAAGAATGTACCATGTTACCTAATCTCTGATTAATTATGTTAATTATGACCATTATTTAATTAATTAATTTTGACATTATCAATGTTCGGTTGGTTGCGTTTAGTCAATGCATATTGATATAGTTTGGTTTAGTTGGTTATACACCTTATTAAATTTGACCTGACCATCACAAAGGACCCGTGACCGTGAACAGCGGTAGTTGAATTTACTTTTATAACCTTTCTCGAAAAACATAGGCCTCGGCGCGCAAAATTTTCAAAAGCTGGCTGATATCGTACGTCGCATGAGCGTCACCGTCCATGGACTCTTTCATGTCCACTGCCAAGATGGACACGTTGCTCCATTATCAAGAATGGGGATTCTATCTATGCCTTGTGTTTCCACTCAAAAAAATTAAATTAATAATAATAATTCCTTGAAAGGAAGGAGACGTGAGCAAAAGGACACAGCATGATTTGTTGCCTTTTTCACATGAAAGTTTTAAATGTACCTTACGATTAAGAGGGGTCCACTTCAGATAATCAAGATCCATCGATGTCTCGCTGTCATGACACGTGTAGGATTTAGGGGAGTGTTATTCGGGCATTTAAAAATATTTTGCTAGGTTAATTAGAGGTATAATTATGAGATAATCTCTTGATTAAGCAAATTTAACGTATAATATTCAATTAAAATTATTTTGCCAAATGACTAATTCCCACACCAAGGTTTTCTTAAATGACAAAATCCCACCCAACAATCAAGTATCCACCTTTATTATTTGAAAATATCAAAATATCCTCTATAAATATAAATAATATTAATATTAAAATAAAATTTAATATAAAATAAAATAATTATAATTATTAATAAAAGTTTTAAAGATATGATCGCTATTAATTTAATTAAGTAGTAAAAAATGATCATTTAATTTTATTAACAATTACATCTGATCATTTTCATCATTGAAGGAAGTCAGAAATGATAAGTATGCTTAAAACTGAGCATTTTTTTTGTCTTTTTAAACAACAGAGATGATTATATCTGATTATTGCTATCAAATCTTTGACAATTAAATCTTATCGTCTCTACCATTTAAATGGTTAGATCTAACTACCAATAAAATCAAATAATTGTTTTTGACCATCTGATTAGGGTAACTACTACCATTGTTACTGACGACAATACAATTGACAATGATTAATTTTTATTTTTTAAAATTTTATTAGTATTTTAATATTATTTTATAATTTAATTATTTTTATAAATTTTATTTTTTAATTCTGATTAAAAAATTAAAATATTTTGTTAACTTTAGTTTATAAATAAATATTTAATTTTTTAAAATTTCTTATGTAGAAATTCTATTCAAAAAAACCTTGGGTGGGACTAAGTGATTTGGCCAAATTATTTATCACCAAAAAGCTTCTTTCTTTTTCCCAGTCTTGTTTTCATCTACAACCAACCATGCCTTTGAGTGGTCCCTTGAATGTCCAAATTCCAAGCCTCTCCTCTGATTCTCATCATAAACTTCATGCCAAAATCATAGTGTCGACTACACGCCTACTCCTACTTTCTTCGTCACGTGCCCACTCCCACGTGGCGCATTAAACCTCAGTTGACTACTGGGTAATTCATTCTTTCTTTATTCTGGTCAGGATTGAAATACCCAGAACAAAGCACTGTATTAATCTGTACTTTGCTGCAGATTATTTAAGTATTTTACACAAATTGCCTTGAAAGATGAGCCTGTTTCCTTTAAGGGATGTTTGGTTGCTAATGGGCCTCTGATTCCTTCTTCCCACGTTGTCCAATCAGACGGGAGAAGTCTCCGGGCCTGAGTGAGTTGGGAGTTGAAATGCTGAATGGTTTTGGTTGGCGTTGTCTGACAGGGTCAAGTCGTAAGGAAGACAGCCAAAATATTTGTCCATTTATGCATGCACGCATTCTTGTTGTAATCATCGAAAAGCCGGAATTTCCTCGGCGAAAAATCCAAAGCATCCAAGGTTTCAAGACTGTGACAGTCGATACTTTGTAAGTAGAAACGTTAAAATTTTAGTATAATTAGATGCTAATCACCATTAATTTTGGTATTAATATCGGGTTATATTTTATAATAATATGTAAATAGATTATGATACATTTTATAATAATATTTAAAAAAAATAATGATACATTAATATTATATGAACATTTCAAACATATCCTGGATTTAATAAAACGACCTATTTGGTACCCAAACTAATAAATTGATAATGGGTATGGATAAAAAAACTCACTTTAAAGGCCTTAGAACATACTTTCACGTCGGTTAATTATTAAAAGTCTAAATATTTATCTTTTTATCAAAATTAATAATTAAATTTTATGATTATTAATTAAATATTAAAGGTTAAAAAATTGTTTTTATTTTTTATAAAAAAATTTTAATTATAAATATATTTTAAAATTTTTAAAAGTATAAGACAATAAATTTAAAAAATGAGAAAATAGTCATCACTGTCAACAATAGTGGTTATTTTTTATTTTTTTATATTTTTTTGTTTAAATATTAAATTATATTTTTATAATATTTATTTTTTGATAGGATAATTTAATTATTTTTATCAAAAATATTAAAATAAGTAATAAAAAATAATCAATAAATATGTGTTCGAGTTTTTAAAAGTTAAAAAGTAAAATATTGACCTTTGAAAAAATTTTAAGTGGGAATAAGTCCTTTAACCTTAATAAAAAGGCCCGAAAACTATTTGCCACAAAAAAAAAAAATCATTTGTTAAATTTAAAAAAACTAAATTATTACCTATCAGTTAAAAGTCAATTGTTAATTTTAACGATCAAATATTAATTATATTAGTTTATCTAAATATTATCATAAAAATATATTTAGGTTATAATCGTTATTTTTTCAAACTCAATAAGTATAAATAAGTAATTTAATTTTTATTTTAAAATTTATTACATTTGAGTAGTTTATTAAAATGATAAAATCTAATCTGTTAAATTTGAGAAAAATCAATTTCTTACTTATCTATTAAAAGTAGATAGTTAATTTTAATAATTAAAAAGGTATTTATATTATTTTATTTAAATATTATGATTATTTAGAATATAAACATCATTTTTCAAATTTAATTATAATAAATATGTAATTTTATATTTTATTTTAAAAATTATTATATTTAATCATATATTTTAAAATATATTATAATTTTAATAGTTTATAAAAAAATATTTGCATCCTTTAACTTGTTGTGTTTTGGGGTATAATTGTATTTTTCTGGAACATGGAGGGGTACATTGAAAATTTAAAATTTCAAAAACACTTTAAACTATTTTAAATTAAAATACAACCCAAAGTTTTTTAAATTTAAAAAACATCTCAAATTAAAAAAAAAAAAAAACACTCAAAATTTTTTTGAATTTCAAAACTTCTTAAAAATTTAAAAAATTATGATTTAACTCAAATATATAATTATTTATTTTTAAACCCTATTTAATAATATGATTTTTATTATTATTTTTAATTTTAATTAATATAAATTAATTCAAAAAATATTTAATAAAATTTTAAAACTAAAATATTATTTAGTTTGAGAGTATTTTTTTTCTTTAATTTACAAAAAAGATTTTAATAAATAATTAAGAATTTATTTTTTTTAATTTTAAAAGAATAAGATTTTGTCACTTTAACAAATATAGAAGAAAATAAGTATTTTTCGCCCATTTATTTATTTATTTATTTATACCCGTTTGAGTAGATGTATTCTTCAAGTTAAATATTTCCAAATAAACCTAACCACCTCACTGCCTAAATTAATCAATTGGATTTGTCAAGTATTATTTCAATTAACTATTTTTCTATTTCTAATTTCCTTTTTATTATTTGACTTATTTCCCAAATTTAATTTAGGCATCCAATATTAACAAAATAATAAAAATGATTAAATTAGGAAAAAAATTATTTTTAAAGTGTCTCCAAATAAAGCTTTATATGGCAAACCCGCGCTTTTCTCTCCAACTACCATTTTTGTTTCGTGTCTTCACCTTCTTCCGATTCAACAGACGCAGCCACCATTCCAACGCACAATCATACATGCATCCTCTCCGTGGACCTGCAAATTTTCATTTTTGACTTTAACTCAAAATCATCATCTTCCATTTTTATTCGTTTTTACTGGTGTTTTTGGGGAGAGGCGGTGGTGATTGTGATCATGACGATGATGATGTCATGAGAATGCTTTTGATTCTTTTTTAATAAAAGGCTGAAACACTGCCACCGGCTCTGTTCAATCTTTGATTTTAAGAGTTTTCAAAGTCAACTTTCTCGTCTATTGCTTGTTCTTTGTTTGTTTTTTATTTTTGCGTGTGTTTGTTTTTTTGCTTCCATTTTTTATGTCTAAAGTTTTTTTCTTTTAATTATTTTATTTGAATTTTTTCTTTTTAAATTTCTGGGTCATTGTTTGTTGGTCAGATATGCATGGGAATTGGGTCGCTTTCTTAGGGTTTACTTTTGTTCTCCTGTGTTTTTATTTATAATTTACATTCAAAAGATAATTTTTTTTGGGTTGGTGGTGGGGAATTGTGGCTTTGAACTACCAAGTGTCAATCTTTCGAGAGATTGAAGAGAATATAAGAAGGCGAAGCACTACTTGATATACTTATTGGTGGCTTTTTACAGTCAGGATTTTTCTTTTTCTTGGAGGGAACTCGAACAGGAACTTTGGTTGGTGAAACTTTTTCTCTGTTTCATAGAATTTCTCCATTTAATTCATCAATTTTTTTTTTCGAGTATAGTGAATTGTTGATAAATATATTTAGTTAAGAGGTATTAAATTTTGATCTTATATGTGTTTGATTCAAGTTCGTTGACCATGAATCTGTAATGGTCATGTCTATCAAGACAACGAATTGATTAATTGTATTCGGCTTTATTCCTTTTGCACCCTTGTACCCTTTGAAGTACAAGATTTTGTTCAGTTGTGTTGTTAAGTTTGTTAGGAGTCTTGAATATGGATTTGAATACAAAAGATAGACTTGGAGTTGCCCTGTCTCCAAAGAATTTTGATAACCAGGAGGGAAGTGTGAATTCAAAAATGAAGGGTACAGGGAGTATTAGTAGCAAGGACATGCTTGTGAGAGCTGATAAAGTTGATCTAAAAAGCTTGGATATGCAGCTGGAGAAGCACTTGAGCTTGGTTTGGTCTAGAAATTCTGAAGGCCAAAAGATTAAAGAAGAGTGGGAGATTGATTTGTCTAAACTGGAAATAAGGAATGTCATAGCTCGTGGGACCTATGGAACTGTTTTCCGTGGTGTTTATGATAATCAAGATGTTGCAGGTATTACCCTTATTTTCTTTTTCTTTTCAGTTATATATAGTATGTTTAATGGAGCTTAGAACTCTTGCTTTTAGTGTTATATATGATATTGATTCTTATCTGTTATTTGGTTCTTCCATGAGTATATAAAATTATGTGAAATATTGTGTGAAACTCTGGTGAGAAAATGGTTGTCAACTTATCATCAGTCGCATTCATTTGATAATCCACCTTAAAAGGTCATTACAGAATCCTTCATGGTACTTGTTGGTATCCAGTAAGGATAAACAGCAATAAATTGGGAACAAAAGTTTGAATGTTTGAGTTATCTGGTTCAGATGGAATTTCATCTGAATGAAAGCGCCAAGTTGTCTTGCATTATGCGGCTAAAACTAGTTTTTCATGGTTAGATTTGATATTGATCATATGAACTAAACTTATTGGATTTTGTTGTGGGATTCTAATTATTTATAACTGGAAAGCATGTGATATATATGTTGTTTGGTAATGCTTTGATTGATCTATGTTATTAATCTTTTGGAACTCTGTTGAAGGTTTGTGGACTCTCTATTTTCTTTTCTGATTTGAATGACTGGAGTAACTCATAATTAATACTTCTAACATTCATTTGGTGTTGTTTTTGAGATTACTTGATTGTTTTAAAGATTGTATTTAATTTTCTGTTACCTTCAATTGGGACCTAATGAAAACCAAAAGCTATTCTTATGAAAACCAATACACCTGATTGGCTTTTCTGCAAAGACACTTCCTATATTTTTTTCTTGCATTATCTTGTTTAGCCCAATTCCTTTTTCTCTGTTATGAATCTTTGAATTCTTTTTTGGATGTTTTGACTCATTATTCTTTGTGTGGGGACAATCTAATTTTTGATCATCTCTTGTGGTCTTGTATACATGCATCCACAACTGAATCCTGGCTTTAATTAGATATATTATAGAATTCTCCAGCTGTACTTTCATCCAAATGAATTGATAGAAACTATGTATCCACCTAGATAGGTTCATAAAACGCAAATGAATCAACTCTAATTATTCTTCTTTGATTAGATATGTTCTCTTATTTGAGTTACTTGGAGATTATTTTACTATGTTTCTCCTAAGCACATGAAAAGTATGTAAAAAGTGCTCAGCTGTGTAATTTTAAATGGATGATAGATTAGTTACTAGTTACCAGAGGAATGCTAGGCGCCTAACTTTGAAGTTAAAGTTGTAGCTTTATTAGAAAAATATTGGGTTTAGAAGTAATATTGGACAAAGTAGTTAGGTTTTCTGTTTGGTAGGGAAGGAATGATATGATTTTGCTCATCTTGGGCCTATGTGGGAGGGTTGCTGGTCAACAAAGGAAGCCTCTGTTTTATCATGTAATGAGTTTTACGGTCATACCAATTTACGTATTTGTTCTTTATTTTGCTATAACAATCATATTTATTAAGTACTGAATTTTGTTTAATGATGTTAGGATTTTTACATTCCTCGTGATTATGCTTGTGTGATTCAAGAACATTTGAACATTTAGAAGATTTTGTCATAATGCTTTGCATGTGCCTGGCTTTAAGTCTTATCTAATTAGTGAAAGTTAAGCTTAGAATTCTTCTCCTTGCATCATTCAGAATTCTTTTGAGTTCTTCTCCTTTGCTGTTGATCATTTTCTTTTGAATGTTATAGTGAAGCTGCTGGACTGGGGGGAGGATGGTATTGCCACCACTGCTGAAACTGCTGCTCTGCGTGCATCATTTAGGCAAGAGGTTGCTGTATGGCAGAAGCTTAACCATCCTAATGTTACGCAAGTAAAAATTCATCTTTAAACTTGTAATTCATTTTATAGATATACACCTGACAAGTAACAATATTTTATTGTAAAATATGGGACATTTAAGGTTCATGATTTCTTTTGCGTAACTTGTGAGAGATAAACAATAAAACTTCCCTGGCTTAGCAAGTGTTCTAGTATCTGCCTCTTCCACAAGATAAGATTTTTCTAAGATAATTCTATATAGAAGTATCAAAAGTTTTTATTATCTGAATATGCATTTTATAAAAGTTCAAAAGCTGTTATTAGAGTTTCAAAGTCTGTTGAAAAATGTGAACAATTTTTTTTATGTCTTAAATTTTATCATAGATTCTAACAATGAAATAAATAAAAAGTTTTATACCCTTCTATATTTATTGAATCCTTAAATATACCCTGTTTTTGAAGATAAAGGATTGCATTAAACTTCTAATGGAATGGGTCTTGATCGCAACATGTTAAATTATAATTTAAGTTTTAACTGTATATTTTTTATATCATTTTAGTAATGATTTTTTTAAAAATCTTGATACAGTTTGTGGGAGCTTCAATGGGAACGTCAAATCTTAAGATTCCTGCAAGAACCCCTTCAAGTGATGGTAACACTACCCTTCCTCCTACAGCGTGTTGTGTGATTGTGGAATATCTACCTGGTGGGACACTTAAACAGTATTTGATAAGGAACAGGCGAAAGAAACTTGCTTTCAAGGTTGTGATTCAGCTTGCCTTGGACCTCTCTAGAGGGTAAGTCTGGTTCTTTGTCGTTTTTGGCTAAAGTCAATATAATTTTTTTCCTTCTGTTGATTATCATTTTTAAAAATCTGATTTGCAGTCTTAGCTATCTGCATTCAAAAAAAATTGTGCATCGTGATGTCAAATCAGAGAACATGTTACTAGACGGACACAGAAATCTCAAAATTGCTGATTTTGGTGTTGCTCGTGTTGAAGCTCAAAATCCACGAGACATGACTGGTGAAACTGGTACCCTTGGATACATGGCCCCAGAGGTATTCATCTCTGTTTAAACTTTGATTGTTTCATGGGGTAGAATAATTTGGAAACTCAAATTTTATGTTATGACCTATTATATATTGAAGTGAATAGATAATAACATTGAGTCTAAAATGGAAACTTTTGCTTAATGAAATTTGATATATTTGTTTTAAATTCTAATTTCAAGTATGGTTAAAAATTTTTTTTCTTGATGATTGGCTGGTTAGGTTTGGGCCTTTAGAACTGGTCCATTTATATGCACATACTATTACACAGAAACAAGAAAACATTTATTTACAAATTTATGCTCCATTCATGGGTAGAGCACGAATATACAGCAAACAATCAAAGTTTCTTGTAACATGTGACAAAACTCTCTCTCTCTCTCTCTCTCTCTCTCTTGTAAGATACCATTTGTTTTACTGACAGGCCTGATGATTTTACACGATGCTTAATGCAGGTTCTCCAGGGCAAGCCTTATAATAGAAGATGTGATGTCTACAGTTTTGGAATATGCTTGTGGGAAATTTATTGCTGTGATATGCCCTATCCAGATCTTAGCTTTGCTGATGTGTCATCTGCTGTTGTCCGACAGGTTAGCTTGCATTCTTCAATAATAAATTTACTTTGCTCTGCAACTTTTGTTTTGTCAGGCTAGTGTTGACTTACATCTGTTTTCTAAGTTATGGTTTGAAATAGTATCTGCTCTCTAATTCTGTTTGATCAACGGGCATTTATAGCTGTTGTGACACGATTTGCTTTCTTCTACTGCACATTTAATTTCAGAAATATTCCGAATTCATTTTGATCGTTTGATTCATGCCTTTTATTTTTACAATGAATGATATTACTTTTTCCATTTGCTACCTGGCTTAGCCGTCATGTGATGTACAGAAGTTATAGCTTCTTCACATGGGTGGAAAGCTTAAATTGGTTGGTGTCTGGCTATTTAAGACAATGGTACAGAATAACTGTATGAATAAAATATGGAAATTTATCAGTTTTTTTTTCTTTTCTAGTTATATGATTGATTGAAAGAGGTTTGATCTAGCTGTTGGCCCTTCTTGTGAAGTAGTGCAATAATTGCATCTTCGCTGTTGGAAGTTTCATATTACATTGGTTCCTTGCAGAATTTGCGACCAGATATTCCTAGATGTTGTCCGAGTTCATTGGTCAATGTCATGCGAAAATGCTGGGATGGAAATCCAGAAAGACGTCCAGAAATGGATGAGGTTGTGAGAATGTTGGAAGCCATTGATACAAGCAAGGGAGGTGGGATGATACCTGAAGACCAGTCTCCAGGTTGTTTCTGTTTTTCCCCTGTTCGGGGTCCCTGATACAGTTTCTCCAGACTTGTATGCAAAGTAGAAGCTGAAGATGCAAGGACTGCTGGATTTATTTGCTTTCTGATAGTCCTGCAGGCAACTTTCAATAAATTTCAGCCGTGTACATTGTTAGAGAAAAGGTCTATGATTTTTACCTATAACTTTTACAACATAAATTTGTCTTTTATGTTACTGAGCCATGTTATTAACATATGGATTAATGCGCACACATCTTACGAAGAGCAGTTTTGATGAAGAGCATATGGTTTTAGTCTTCAGAATAAGGAAAAGATGTTTTGACGGGTCTCTTGAAACTTCGTTTCTTTCGTTTGTATTGTTGAAATGAGAAAGAGTGTCCTTTCCCCTCTTGTTTTCCTAGTCCCAAGCTCAACTATATAGCAAGCGTAGTAACGTGAAAAGTCCAGTTCATTTCTGAGCTCAACTTTGTGCATTTGAGTGGCCCTGTTTTACTCCCTAAACCCAGCATCTTTCCACGAGTAAACCCATGTATCCGCAAGTACTGATGCATCATGTCACAGGCCCATTTTTCTGTATTCTTTCCACCAAATATCCCATTGCTCTAGAATTTAACTGGATTTGGGACCTCTCTTGCTGCCATCATGTTGCTGATCATAGGTTATATCCTGTTGTTCTGGGACTGCTGTGTGCACTGAAAGTCTATGTGCCCTGCTGGAAACTGACAGCTGGTGATAATCAGCAGCATATTGAAAGCCTCTGAAACATCCAGAGGGGCAAATCCTGTGAATGGGATGTGTAAATTTGTGGCCAAATGGAAGCAAATTCATAATGGAACGCCACGCAAGTTTCAACTTAGAATCATCCAACTTTTGTCACTTGCTTCTAATATGCTTTATCTGTATTAAATTTGTCCTGATGGCTTTGTAGGATCACTTTAAACTAATAATTGTCTGCCCCCTATCTCCTGCGAATAATCTTCTCAATAAGTGGCTTTCTTATCCGACAAAATAGATAGGAGGCATGAGCTGAGTGGTCTTCCACTTGGCCAATCACATTTTCTAAATGTTCCCTCAAGGGGCAAAGGACTTATTTTAAACCCAGGCCGCTGATCATTGGTTATCTATTTTTTCTGAATTTTTTTATAAAATAATTAAACTGTTTTCATTATAAAAAATAATTTAAAAATTTTAAAAATTAAAATAAAAAAGAATCACCATTGCCAGTGATTATGAATATCAATAAACAAAACAGAAAGTTAAATCTAATCATTTCATTTGATGAAAGAGGTCAGATTAGTCTCTTCTATTTTTGATAGAGATGTCAAGAATGACTGATAGAGTTAATATTGATTATTTTTAATTATTTTCGATCATGTTTGATGGAGATTGCCTTGTGAACCAGAAAACCATTTTAATTTTCTGGTTTTTGTATAGGTGCTTTTTATTTTTTAATAATTTAAAAAAATTTTATAATTTATTTTTAAAATTTTTTTATTAAAAAATAAAAATATCTTATTAATCATTAATTTTTTATTTTTAATTATTAAATTTAATCGATAAAAAATAAATATTTTAATTTTAAAAATTAAAAAATAGAAAATTGTCTTCTCAACTAGCCTAAACAGGAATATGTCCTTTGGCCGTTCCCTCGCTGGCATACTTTAACTAGCGAAAGAGATAAAGCAAATTCTCTGAACTTGTGCAGCAATTAACGCGACGATGTAATATCTGTTTCATTTAAATGCTTGTAAAGATAATATTAATTAATATTGATTAAGACTGATAGATATAATATTTCTGTTTACCTTCACCAACATCAGTGGGTGTTACTTCAACTTCTGAAACAAGTTAAATATCACCCATAGGCCTTATCCCACATATATATAGTCTAAATCCCAGGTAGAAAACCATTCACGGAACCTTAAAAAGCTGTTGCTAAGCAGAATATTTTTTGTTTTTTTTGTATAAAAATTTTTAATAGGGAGATGGAAAATGGATTTTTTTAATTAAAAGTGAGGTAAATATCGTTTCTTTCGGTGGGAAAATAGTCATCGTCTTTGGATGAATTACGTGACAAGAGCAACAAATTGATACGCTCCTTTTTTATAAATATTCAGGGTGTTCCAGTTCAAATCAAGATAAGTACTGCGTAACCAAAGCCAAACTTTTCTTCTCTGTTTGAGCTCTACATATCTCCTGCAAATATGTCCTCATTCATGACTGATTTCCTTCAAAAGTGTGGTGGCTGCGCCGTCGTTGATGGCGGTTTCGCCACCCAGCTCGAACGATATGGCGCCAACCTCAATGACCCTCTTTGGAGCGCCAAGTGCCTTCTCACTTCGCCTGATCTCGTTAGAAGGGTACTCTCTCTATACTCTTGACATACACAAACGCGTATGCATAATATCTAGTTTTACGTAAACTCTCTTATGTCTGTTCGTGTTTTTTTTTCCTTTAAATCTCTGCTTCTTTCTTGTATGCGAAGATGGACTTTAAGTCTCGGTGGCGGCTGGGGTCTCCTTAATGAACTTTAATAATCTCTTATTAATTTGATATATTTTCTTTGGATGAAGTCCATTTTTTAACCCATGATATCTGACGAAATTCAGGAGAAATTCCTGAAGCACCTTAAAAATAAAAGCTGCAGACAAAGCAAGATCAGAACAACATGTGTCTTATTTTTATATTCTAAAATTGACGTGAGGAATGGCACTAAGCCCACCTCTAAATCTTTGTACTGTCCCATGTGACAGTTTTCTGTTTCTGCAGTTCAACGTATATAATATTTTGCTGTAGTGCTTTGGAGTTTGGGTGGGATATTTATCTGATAAGCTTCGACTTATTATTTTATTAATGGACTGGTGGGGTTGATGTAACAGGTTCATCTAGATTACCTTGACGCTGGTGCTAATATAATCCTAACTGCATCATATCAGGTGATATTATTCCTCCTGAGTGGCGCTTTTTTTTTTTTTTTACTCTGTAGAATATTTACCGTCTCATAGATTTGCTCATGTAGGCCACCATTCAAGGTTTTGAGGCCAAAGACTTGTCTACAGAGGAAGCAGAAGGGTTGCTAAGGAAAAGTGTTGAAATTGCATGCGAGGCACGTCAAATTTATTATGATAGATGTACTTCAAGGCGTCCAGTTTTAGTTGCTGCTTCAGTGGGCAGCTATGGTGCTTATTTGGCTGATGGATCTGAGTATAGGTGAGTGAAATTGATGATTCCCTGACTAATTACACATGCATGTAATGCTTTTCACCCAATTTGTGTACTTGGCTAATGGCCGGATATACTCATCTTCTTTGGATTCATCTTGTGAAGTCCAGGTCTAGTTGGTTTGGTTGGATTCATCTTCTTTAATTTGGTTTGGATACTGTGTTACTAGCAAAAAGGGGAAAGTGGAACTGGAACACCATGATCTTGAATGGCATCTTCAGTAATAACTTCTCTGTTTATTTGTTGTCTCCTTTACAGTGGAAATTATGGTGATGCGGTTACTGTGGAAACATTGAAGGACTTTCATAGGAGAAGGGTACAGATTCTAGCCCAAGCAGGTGCCGACCTAATTGCATTTGAAACAATTCCAAATAAAATGGAAGCAAAGGTATATGTGGAAAGTTTGAAGGCAAATGAAGAATGAAATATTCTCTACGATATATTTAGAACGATTTTCGCTCTAGCTCTGGCTCACTAGATTTTCGATTGAATTGAATCCAGGCCTATGCTGAGCTTCTTGAAGAAGAAGGGATAAACATTCCAGCATGGTTCTCCTTCACTTCCATGGATGGTGTCAATGTAGTTAGTGGTGATTCTATACTGGAATGTGCCTCCATTGCTGATTCCTGCAAGCAAGTAGTTGCTGTTGGAATCAACTGTACTGCTCCAAGGTTTATCCATGGATTGGTTGTCTCAATTAGAAAGGTATGATTCTTGAGGTAGCTGCAAGTAATAAGATCAAAATTTCAGAACTATATGAGGACATTAATATATAATAAGAACAAGATTTTATGGTCCCTGCTATCTAAATATTTTATCTTAGTAGAATTATAGTACTACTGATAAATTTGCTCTCAAAATGATAGTTCTTTTGGCTGATTAATCTGGCAGGTAACTAGTAAACCAGTGATAGTATATCCAAACAGTGGTGAGACTTATGATGCTGTTGTCAAGCAGTGGGTGGTGAGTTCTAGCCCACACATTTTAACTCGAATTGTTACTGGTTTTTTAGGCTTCTTGGTGTCTTTCAAAAACATCTTCATCCACTTCCATGATGCCAGTGACGCAGAAGTTGATGTTTTACGTTACAGGAATCAACAGGGACAAGAGATGAGGACTTTGTGTCATACATAGGTAAGTGGCAGGATGCTGGCGCTTCCCTTTTCGGTGGCTGCTGCAGGACTACTCCAAACACTATCAAAGCCATATCTGAAGTTCTGTCCACCAAAAATTACCACCTTTAAATTTTAGTACTTGGGTGTTGGTGATAATAAGTTTCTGAGTATGTTAATCGGGAAAGTTTCTTTTTCCGGGAAGATCTTCAGCATCTCGAACTTACCCATTCTTTCACCTCTTTAAGTTCTAGTGAGCAATGTAAACGAGGCTTCCCTTTGAGTTGATGTAATGTGAAAAATATGAACGATTTATGCTTCTCCATAAGGATAATTTGTGTGAAATGTGTTCTATATATCAAATAGTGGACTTGAGGTATTTGCTTTGAAGAAAATAAGTACATAGTGAACGACAAGTCGTCCATGACTAGAGAACTTGTTTGTTATGTTGTCCAGTCAAGAGTATATTCATATAATGTGGCTTCATCTCTATGTCGTCCATTGGCGGACGATAAATCGTAGTAATGGGAACAACGAGAGAATGTTTGTTAATATAGTTGAAAGGGAGCGAAAGTTCAAAGTTCAAACAAGTGCACAGCAATGTCTGCAACTCTCAATTCATTTCCTTTAGTTTTGGCAAACCCGAATTCTGCGACTCGAGACAACCAACACCAACTCAAACCCAAATCTAAACCCGTTTCTAAAGACGCTCCTTCAGTGACATCTTTCAGTGATTGCAAAACCTTAAACGAACTCAAACAGCTGCAATGTCATTTGATTAAGAAAGGCCTAAGTAACAGTCCTCCTCATGCTGAAAGGGTTATCTCAACGTATGCTCAAAAGGGTACCTCTGAAAGTTTGAACTATGCACAGAAGGCCTTTGATATCTTCAAAAAGGATAATGACAACGCTTCTACTTTGTTCATGTACAATTCTTTGATTAGAGGTTACTCTTGTATTGGACTTGGTTTAGAAGCTATATTGCTTTATGTGGAGTTGGTGAATTTTGGTTTGTGGCCTGATAAGTATACTTTCCCATTTGTGTTGAGTGCATGCACGAAGAGTTCAGCTTATAGTGAGGGGGTTCAGGTTCATGGAGCAATTATCAAGAGGGTTTTTGCAAGAGACGTGTTTGTAGAGAATTCCTTGGTTCATTTCTACGGTGAATGTGGAGATATTGACGATGGAAGAAAAGTGTTTGACGAAATGTCTGACAGAAATGTTGTGTCATGGACTAGTTTGATATGTGCGTATGCTCGAAGGGATTTTCCAAAAGAGGCTGTTGACTTGTTCTTTGACATGGTGGAGGAAGGAATTACACCCAATTCAGTTACGATGGTTTGTGTTATTTCTGCTTGTGCAAAGTTGCAAGATCTTGATTTAGGTGAGAGAGTGTGCGCTTATATTGGTGAGTTAGGAATGAAGGTGAATACTCTTATGGTGAATGCACTTGTTGATATGTACATGAAATGTGGTGCTGTTGATACTGCAAAGCAGCTTTTTGATGAATGCAAGGATAGGAATTTGGTTTTGTGCAATACAGTCATGTCAAATTATGTACGGCTGGGGATGCCAAGAGAAGCACTTTCTATCTTAGATGAAATGCTATTACAAGGACTGCGACCTGATAGATTTACTATGTTATCTGCAATCTCAGCAAGTGCACAATTGGGTGATCTCCTATGTGGAAAGCGGTGCCATGGCTATGTTTTGAGGAATGGATTAGAAGGTTGTGATTACATCTGTAATTCTATGATTGACATGTATATGAATTGTGGCAAACAAGAATTGGCGTGTTTAATCTTTGATCAAATATCAAACAAGGGCATAGTATCTTGGAATTCATTGATTGCTGGTTTCATTAGGAATGGCAATTTGGAGTCAGCTTGGAAATTATTTGGTGAGATGACAGAGAGTGATCTTGTGTCCTGGAACATTATTCTCGGTGGTTTAGTGCAAGAAAGCATGTTTGAGGAAGCAATAGAACTTTTTCGAGAGATGCAGAGTAAAGGAATCAAGGGAGATAGGATAACGATGGTGGGTGTTGCATCTGCTTGTGGATATCTAGGAGCTCTGGATCTTGCCAAGTGGATTTACACTTACATTGAGAAATATGGTATTTACTGTGATATGCGGCTTGGAACTGCATTAGTTGATATGTTTGCCAGGTGTGGTGATCCTCAAAGTGCGATGCAAGTATTCAATAGAATGGAGAAAAGAGATGTGTCTGCCTGGACTGCAGCCATTGGAGCGAAGGCTATGGAAGGAAATGGTGGGCAAGCAGTAGAGCTTTTTAACAAGATGCTCGGCCAGGGGGTAAAACCAGATGATGTAGTATTTGTGGCTGTATTGACAGCATGCAGTCATGGTGGATTAGTGGAGCAAGGCTGGAAACTTTTCAGGTCCATGAAAGAAATCCATGGGATTTCTCCTCAAACTGTTCATTATGGGTGCATGGTTGATTTGCTTGGCCGTGCTGGGTTGTTAGCAGATGCTTTAGATCTCATAAAGAGCATGCCAATGGAGCCTAATGATGTTATTTGGGGGTCTCTATTAGCTGCTTGTCGAACGCACCAAAATGTTTCTATGGCAGCATATGCAGCTGAAAGATTAACAGAATTGACTCCTGATAAGTCTGGGACTCATGTGCTTCTGTCAAACATATATGCTTCAGCTGGAAAATGGAGCAATGTTGCAAGAGTGAGACTACACATGAAGGAGAGAGGGATTCAGAAAGTGCCTGGATCAAGCTCAATAGAAGTAAATGGAGAAGTCCATGAGTTTACTTCTGGTGATGAATCTCATCCTGAAATGACTTCTATATCGTTGATGCTGCACGAAATGAACTGCAGATTCAGAAATGCAGGTCATGTCCCTGATCTTACTAATGTTTTACTTGATGTGGATGAGCAACAGAAAGAGTACTTGCTAAATCACCATAGTGAGAAACTGGCCATGGCTTTTGGACTGATCAATACAAGTCAAAGAATGCCCATTCGTGTTGTGAAGAATCTAAGAATGTGCTCTGACTGCCACTCATTTGCCAAATTGGTTTCAAAAATATATGAGCGAGAAATTGTTATTCGAGATAATAACAGATTCCACTTTTTCCAGAGAGGGGTCTGTTCTTGTAACGATTATTGGTAAATAAAGAGTCCCATTTGTTTATTACTCTCACTCATGAGCATACTGCAGATAACTTGAAGTCTATGCCAATATATTAAAATTGAACCTTACAAAAATCGGCCTTCAATCCATGAGAGTAACAATAGATATAAAATCAATTAATCAACATCCTAAGGACATCAATTTATGAAAGTGAAACAAAAGAACTGATAAATGCTTTTGTTTCAAGTTCATATTGTACAGATCCAGATCACATGAAGAAATTAAAGACCATCAATTACAAAGTCAACACCAATGGTGAAAACAGATAGGTCTTCAAGACATGGCTCATGAATTCGGGAATATGGAATCAACAAAGGTATTGTGCATAGGATCAGAAAGCCAGAGTTTAGCTAGATGATGATGAGAAGAGGTGCGGCGGTGGACTTCTTCAATGAGCCAAATGGTTGCTTCAGCTTTACAAGGATGAATGACAGTATCCAAGGGCTTATATTCATCTTCAGAGTCATACCTTGATTTGTCCCACTGCTTTAAGAGAATATTAGTGAGGTAATGCAAGGGTTGCTGATATAACTGTTTAATCGAATTGCCAAGTCCCACCCATGAGGTAAATGGTATAATAGAACCACGCTGTGTAGGAATCGGAATCTGTTTCATGTATTCCTGATACAATTCCGCCTTTTTGAACAAAGCACCTAGAATAAAACATATCTTAATGATGACTTCTGTGAACATGCATAGTTTCAACAAATACAGAAAATGATTCTCCATTAAAGCAAAGAACTTAATTATTGGAACCGAAAGCACAAAGAATGACACTTAAATAATGGGAACAATAAGTAGGTTTTCCTGTTAGTTTATTTTAACATTTTGTATTATCAAGATTGATGAACAAAGCTCAACATAATTATAAGAAAAACTAGATCCAGAATCCCAACACATATACCTTCAGATGTCAAATCTTTGATAACTGTAGTATCATTGCTTGACTGCTGACAACCAGACCCATCATCTGAATCTGAGGAAGATGATTCATCTGATGATATAACGTCAACATGCTCAGTCCATGGCACTGCCCGCTTCATGGGTCAATGACTGGATTACAAAAGCAAATATCCCTGTCAAATGAAACCTGGGTGAGCTAACATAAAGTAAAACAACAAGAAATGCAAGTCCTGCAACAAAATCACTAAACACATCATCAAACTAGCCAAGGTTGTAATTTTGTTTATTTATCCTTTATAAGAAATGAACCAGGAATTGATCATTAAACAATCTACAAAATTCCAAGCCAAAATTACACCCCTGCGACTCAAACACTAAAACCCAGATTCAAAGAAAATATTATATTCCATCAAGACACTACACGTAATAAACAAAAGAAAATATTAGAGAGTACACAAGAAAAAGCCACAATGGAAACGCCACCCGAACTTAAAAACCTTGAAGCTCACTTCAGATAACGAAATTAACAACGAACTAGATCACTCTAGAACCATTTCCTCTACTTCTTAATGTTTCTAAGATGACCCAATTAGTAAAAAACTGGTTTTTATGATATAAACCAATACAACAAACCAAAATATATATATATATATATATACACACACACACACACACACACAATAGGGTTTACTCTAGATCCATTTGGCTTCTGCAAATTCATTTCTCTAATCTACCATTGCAAATATTGCATAAAAGCATAAGCAATGAAAGAAATATAAGACGAACAGTTATATCAGTAAAGAAAAGCCCGAATGGGTTTTAATACATTTGTTGACTGGAATACAGAAAAATCAGAGAACGGCAGAGCAAGGAACTCACCAGGAAAGAGAATAATTAGAGCTGTAGTGATGAGTTTTGAAGCATTTGCATGTAGAGAAAGAGGGAGAGAGAGAGAGATCTGGGAAGAGCTAATGATAATTATAACCGAGAAGAATAGGAAGGGACAAATTCAGTCAAATTTGAATTCAAAACTCAGGATCAATTCAAATTTGATTACTTATTTAGGTTGATTGACTTCCCATTGGAAGGAAGTTAAATTTAAATTCGATTAAGTTGAATTTATTAGATGTGTCAAATACAAAAAACGATATTAA
This sequence comes from Anacardium occidentale, assembly GCA_026122585.1. Lineage (NCBI taxonomy): Eukaryota > Viridiplantae > Streptophyta > Magnoliopsida > Sapindales > Anacardiaceae > Anacardium > Anacardium occidentale. The sequence goes on from JAJEJH010000023.1 coordinate 550,532, forward strand.
TTTAATGGATATTGGTCAAAACGATATTTTTTTTGTTTCAAATTTTATTTGATTTCACTTCAATTAAATTAATTTTGAATTTTTTCAAATCAAATTTAAAATTTATTTTAAATTAATTCAATTTAAATTTAATTCTATTTTCAATACTTGCAATTAACAAAAAAGTATAGAATGTAATAAGTATTGGATTGAAATTTTTTATAAAATTCTTGAATAAATATTTTTTTGGATTGAAAGTTTCTTCTGGTAATGTCGTTGTTCAAATGTAGGTTGATCATCGATTCAATCTTCGAACCAAAGATTAGGTTTAATTACCAAATATTGTTGTCTTTTTTTAGTTGGCTTTGTGGTAAAAGAGATCAAATGGGGGGTTTTGTTGGATTTGGTAAAAGGAGAAAGATGTGGAGATGAGGAGACCCTAAAGTTTACCAAATCTTTGACAGAGCACCAAGTGAAGTTGAAATACATTTTTGGATCCCAAGTTTGATTCAAATGTGATTTTTATACTTTTTGATGATATAAGTCAAAATTTTTCATCTAAAATTTTAATTTTGAACATAAACAATGTACAATGGCTACATGGTAAAGCTTGATGCAAGCGATCGGGAAGAAAAGTTAGCATAAAATCCACGAAATCTAAGACGTCGAGGTTGAGTTTGATTTAGGGTGGGTAAGCACGATTTATATCGTTAAAGGATTGGTGTAATTTTCTTACACTTTGGGTGGGAAATGGAAATCTGCGTGCCAAATATTAGAGAGTGAGTACTGAACGGCGTAAGAGAGACCTAATCTGACTCCGTTTTTCTTCCTCAACGAGCAATGCTCCCAAGACGCAAAATCTTCAACTTTTTGTTGCTCTTACATTCACAAAACAAGTCCCGAATCAATCCTTTGCGTTACTCATTATGCAATCCTTTTTGTACTTTGAACGAGTCTCCCAACACCACCGAGTCGCCGGAGCTACCCACTTGGCTCAGATTCCGTGATACGCAAAACCCAGATGAGGATTTTGTAATCCCTTCACTTGCCAGTTGGCTTGAGAATCACAAACTTGATGATCAAAACGGGATTGTTTCCCACGTTTCTGGTGAGAAAACAGACACTGATGTTGATAAAATCAGCAAAATCCTCAGAAATAACTACCCATCGCCTGACAAAGTTGTCGAGACTCTAAATGTGTCTAGTTTCAGTGTATCAAACAGTTTGGTTGAGCAGATTTTGAAGAGATTTAGCAATAACTGGATCCCTGCTTTTGGGTTGTTCACTTGGGCAAAAATGCAAACAGGTTATACGCACACACCAGAATTATATAACGCCATGGTTGATATTTTAGGTAAAACTAAGAAGTTTAGTCTTATGTGGGAGGTAGTTAAAGAAATGGATGAGTTGAATGAGGGGTATGTTACATTGGATACAATGAGTAAGGTTATGAGGAGGTTAGCTAGAGGGGGTAGGTATGAGGAGGCTATTGAAGCATTTAGAGGGTTCGAAAGATACGGTTTGAAGAAAGAAACAATGGCAATGAACATTCTAATGGATGCATTGGCTAAAGAGAATAGTGTTGAGCATGCTCATAAAGTGTTTCTTGAGTTCAAGAATTGCATACCTTTGAATTCTTATACTTTCAACGTTTTGATACATGGGTGGTGCAAAGCTAGGAAATTACAGGATGCTGAGAGAACCATGGATGAGATGCAGAAACATGGTTTTGTTCCAAATGTGGTTTCTTATACTTGTTTCATTGAGCATTACTGCCGTGAAAAGGATTTTCGTAAAGCTGAAGATATTTTGAAACAGATGCAAGAAAGAGGTTGCGAGCCAAGTGTTGTGACCTATACTATTTATGTTCATGCGCTAGGGAAAGCAAGGCAGATAAATGAAGCATTGGGCGTTTATGAAAAGATGAAGAACAATGGTTGTTTACCTGATACTTCATTTTATAGTTCATTGATCTTTTGTTTGAATAAGGCTGGCATGCTAAAGGCTGCTGATGAGATATTTGAGGACATGAAAAAGCAGGGTGTTATGCCAGATGTTCTGACTTATAACACCATGATTTCTTCTGCTTGTGAGCATTTACAAGAGGAGAATGCATTCAAATTGCTTCAAAAGATGGAGGAGGATTCGTGTAAGCCTAATCTTCACACTTATGCACCTCTATTGAAGATGTGCTGCAGGAAGAAGAGAATGAAATTGCTTAACATTTTGCTGCGCCACATGTTTAAGAACGATGTCAGTATTGATCTGGGAACTTATGCTCTTTTGGTGGGTGGACTTTGTAAGAGTGGGAAGCTTGAAGAGGCTTGCTTATTCTTTGAAGAAGCGCTATCAAAGGGAATGGTTCCCGAGAGTAGCATATACAATATGCTGGTGGAGGCACTTGAAAAGAAAAACTTGGCTAATGCTAAGGAAAAAATAGAGAAGTTGATGTCGGAGGCTAGAGAACAAGAAAGTGTTTAGTCGTTTCTCCTCTTTTTCATTCTGTTATCGATGTTTTCCATGTTTTAAACATTTATAAGGGCAGCCTGTTTCATGACCCATTTAATTTTGAGGATGTGTTGACTGTTTGAAATGAAGTGCTAGTATTTTTTCTGGATACTGGGTGTGAGCTGCCTCTCCTGATATCTGTTACCAGTCAGAAAATTTTCTTCCTTCTTTAATTAGTTAATCTAAGCTACTGTTTGTCAATGACTTTGCCTTAGAGAGACAGCTGATATTTGTCAGGGACTGTAGAAGTTGCACTCCTGTGTCTCTGGTATTACATTGCCCACCTAATTGGGCTCTAAATTAAAACTATAGCAGTAGGCCAATCTGTCACAAAATTGTTTTGAACTTCGGCTGATGGGCCTGGGCCACATTGCCTGTCGCCGGCTCATTCGGCCGACACAATACAAAATGAGTATATCCAATTATGTTGATGTCCATGCTAAAGTGACGGTATGTAAAATCACAGTTCAAGTATTAGACATACCAAAGTGAGAACTATAGAATAGAAAGCAATAAAAGCTGAACTGCCAAAGATTTGATATGAAATGGGGGTGAATAAATGAGATTGGGACATGAAGAGTCCAATAATAAATGCAAAGTAGGGAGTTTGATGGAGCACAAAATTTAAGAGAATTTTCATGATTTGATTTGATAGCCGGGCAATATGGAGGGTGCATGATTTGTGCATAATGCAAATCCTTTCTGGTGGGAAGAAATTGTGAGACAATTAGACATCAATTAATTGGTCTCCATTAGCTGCATCATCATTTAACTTTTTACATTACGCTAATAACTAAACTTCTCAACCAAAATTATTAAGAAACTCCATGAAAATTGAGCATTAAAATGATGAAAATACAACGCTAATTGGGCCAACATGTTTTATTAATTATGACAACCTTTTTCAAGGTATGGCTTAGTAATTGTGACACGTCTAATAATTTTCATGCACAGCAGAACCATACCAATACTTACTGTTTGAAAATTTATGACTGTTCATCCATGGAAAAAGGAACTTGCAGTCTGTTACTGTAAGGAAAGAAAGAAAGCAAGCTGTAACAAGTGAAAAGAGGCATGGGAAATTTTTGAAAATGAAAAGAAGAAAACGGGAAACAAAGAGGAGAGTGAGTGAGAGTCACTAAAGAAAAAGAAAGAAAGAAACGGGGTGGGTCTCCATGCTTCAAACCGTAAAAAAGCAGGAAAAAGAAAAGGAAAATCAGCAACAACGACTGCTGCTCCTGCTAACCTTTGACTGCCTCGTAAATCTTGATTGATTTTGATTAATAATATTGGTAAGTAAAAGGACATAAAACAAAAAGATAAAGCTCACCAAGGCAAAGCAAACCTTCTTGGAATTGTTTATGGTGGTTTTGTCCACCTTTTTCTTTCATCTCTTTGAGATTTACAGCTCCAAACTCACGTTCATTACTGTAAAATTCAGCAAATAAATCATGTGTTTGGGGTTTGAAATGTTATCTTCAACTGTTTTACTTCAGATATATGAACAAAAAAAAATTTTAAAATTTATATTTTTCCGGGATGTTTTGAGATATCTATTGAGGGGAAAAAAGTAATATTTCGTTTGATTTTGGTTGGCATTTAATGAAATCCACCTTCTCTGATCAGTGGTCCAGCAAAATCTATCCATTTCTGAAGCTAAGAACCAACACTCTCGCCCTTAAAAACTAAATAAAATCCAAATAAAATCCAAATTCTTCCTTTGTAAATTATATTATAAAGATTGTAATTATCTTCTTGTACATATGTTTAGCCTTACTGCTGTCCTTGTTGGTGTATCAGTGGAAAGCTTCATATACTAGTATCTTCACTCTTTCCTTTCTTAATCGTTTCATATTCAACTTCAAAATATCAAGGATTCAAGACTTGTGGATCCAGAATGGAATCTGGGAACCGTTGAAACATCTATATGAAAAGACTTCGAGATTCAAAATCTAATTATGTGTTTGTTGAGTCCATAAGCAAATTGACTGGCAGAGTTCCTCAGAAAATGGTTGATAATCTGGGGTTGAGATTTGTCTGTCTGTCATCTCCATTTAAAAATGGACCCAGTCTCTCCTTCTAGATTCTGTGAATTTCCCCATCTTCAAAATAGTTGTTTATATGTTACCCCATATGTGTCTCTCTTATAAACTATTCCCATTTACATTGGTGCTTGTATTAGGGTTTTTATTATTTATTCTCATTCAAAACTGATTACTATTACTCAAAAAGTATTTCTGTTATACAAGAAGTTTGATATTTGAAGAAGAATCCTTCCAATGAAAAGTAAGGTAAATAAGATTTTGAATGTTTTGTCCAAAACATTCAACTGGATAAAATTGAATCCTATGGCCGGATATGATTTATTCATCCAAAGATGCAGACCAGATATTATTTATCTTACTAACAATCCTAAGGTGACATTAGCCAAAGTCAAATCCAAACCATATATTAATGAAGAAACAACAACATAAAAAAATGAAGACACTGTTGTTTTCATTCTTAAAACAGGAGTGAGGTGATGGGGCATTTCGCATATCACTTTTTCATCATGTCTTGATTGAAATGAAGCCAAAAGTATTGGCTTCGCTACATGCATACACCTCATAATGTACATAGTAAAATAAATAGTTGAATGAATGTTGAAAAAAAAATAAAGAGAGGATATAGAAATTGTAGGGTCAGTTTGTGTGGCTCTTTAGATATCCAATTACTAAATATGGGCCATGACTCTTTGATGCAATGCAAGTAATCACTTCATAAACTTTCTTTGTATTATTCAATCTTCACCTTTTTTTTTTTTTTTTTCTTCCTTCTCTCCTTATTGCTTCAAATCATTCCACAAAGACCCACATTCTATTTAGGAGCAGCAAAACTCAAATATTTTGTTTTTAATTTCATACAAAAAGGACAAAAGCCAAAAAAAAGGCACATTACCAACCATTTCATTTCATTCTATGCTGATTAGATCACCTTGATTTGATCTTTGGAATTCTACTCATTATTCTTGTTTTGAATATATACATATAACACCAACTACTCTATATTTCCATTAAATTAGGGATGACAACGAGGTGGAGAGGAGTTAAATACCTTAATTTTCGTTGTTGTTTTTGTTTTTATAGAAGTAATTTTTCTTCTATCTCGTCTTATTCCTCATACGGGGATGATAGACACTTCTCATTTCTTTCTTACAGAAAAAGTTTCTTTCCCCTTTCCGTTTTCTTGCTTACAGGAAAAAATTTCTTCTTCTTTCCCTTCTTATACTCGTTAGAACAATAATGAACTATTTATTATGTGTTAGACCAAATTTTTAATGCTTTAAAACTTATATAATATTTTAATGTTTATAGATTTAAGAGATCTGTAAAAGAGAAAACGAGTTAGGAATATATCTATCCACGTCTTTATCCCATCCCTTATCCTCGAATGTGGAGATTTAGTTATTCTTATTTCTTTTTCTACCTTCATTTCTATTAATGAATCTCCTTATTTGAAGAAAACATGTTGAGGATCTGATTCAGTGAGCTGAATTGTCATCTCTCCGTTAAATCTTTAATAACAAGTTCTTAATTATATACTAAGATTGTGATTTATTTATCATCAGAAAATAAAATTAGAAATAGTTTATGACCACACAATTTAACAATGAATACATAATTGTTATTATGGGAGCCTAATTAGGATTTATTATTAAAAAGAAATATATTGACTTCTTCCAAGATTTGGATAAAAAGAATTTATTTTAAAATTAAAGTAAACTTTTGTAAAAATAAATTAAATTAACCCAATAATCCATATCAATAATTTTTTGATAATGATATTTTAAAATAATATTAAATATATAAATTTTACTCTTATAAATGAATGCTTTGACAACAAAGAGCTGTGTCTTTTATTTTTCTTAAATTTAAAAGGGAAAATGATTTAAATTAGGACATTAATTAATACTTTAAACAGCTCATAAATCATAGTTTATTTCCTAATTGGGACCAACATGTTTTATATTACAATGTTTTTTTTTTTTAAATATTATTTATGTTAATAATATATTCTGATTTTTGTATCATTAAATTATAAAATTAATTATTTTAAATTATTATATTATTATGAATATATTTTTTTTCTAAATAAATTTAATTTAATAAGTAAATGAATAACAAAAGATGAACTACGGTCCAAAAAGCCTCTTACGATTCAGTCTATTTTTTTATCTTTGTGTTCAAATTCGATACTTTGCTGTTTACTAAGAACGAGGCTTAAGCGCTTTGCCCTTTGTTTCAAAGAGAGAGAAAGCCAAGGAGCAGGTTTATAAGCTTTCTCTTTATCTCTCTCTGTCTCCCGCATTGTCTTGTTCTACTTACAAGAATCTTTCGTCTCATTTTCACGCATTCAACTCTTTGTGTCTCTTTTTCTTTCAACTCCTTGTACTATCGTTTTCACCCTTCCATCTTCTTTGTTGCTAACTCTAGAGTTTCATCTAAATAATATATCACTAGAACTACATAATAACATAACAACCCATTGGCTGTTTCGTCTCATTGTTTCTGTTTTTGAGCTTCAAAGTCGAGAAAGTTGGGGAATGAAAGTCCCATATAGTTTATAATATTTTTGCTTATTTTGAGCAAAACTGGGAACTGGGGTTATAGTATAAAGTGAGCTGTGTATGAAGCAGAAGTGAAACAATGAGAGATGGGAACTCTAAAAGCAAGGTTTTTTTTTTTTTTATTCATGATCACTCTCTTGTTTTTGATAATGAAATTTATGTAGCAAAGGAGACTTTGTTGCTGGTATATTGATTATGTTGTCTTTTTTCCTTTATGGTGAAGCTCTCATGGTCCAAGAAAATGGTTAGGAAATGGTTCAATATCAAGAGCAAAACGGAGGATTTTCAGGCAGATGATCCTGTTCATGGAGGTGCTTAATACTTATTCTGTTCTTTTTTTTATATCAACTTCCCATTAAACGTTGTTCGGTTTTCCAAACATTAATTCTTCAATTAAACCACGCCAAAGACTCAGTCTGCGATTAGAAGAGTTTTTGTTTTCCTGGATTCCATCAAAGATTCAAGTTCAACATTCTATACTCTTTCCTTTATTTTCTGGATTATCTTTTCCGGGATATACTCTCTCTTCCTGCCTTTTTCTTTTTCTTTTTCCACTTTTGGATTGTTACGTTTACTAATTCAAGATATCTCTCTCACTGTTTCGCAATTTTGATTGTTTAATTAAGAGTGATTTCATTCTCAGGAGGTGAAGTGGAATATAGGACCAGCCTCTCCGAGAGGGAGCCTGGCACAATTAAAAAGAGTAAAACAGGTTGGTATCGCTGGAAAGCTATGCTTATGATTTCTGTGTTTCTTATCATTTTTTAAGAAACTTATTCCGTTGAATACTTTAAGGTCATTATTCATTATTCTTTCCCCTCACTTTGATGCACAGAGAAATTTAACAAAAATGGGGAGTCAGTCCGTCGGCGGAGAATGAATCTTGACCACCCTCGGATTATAGATGTCCAGAACCATAGGTACTCTAATTTACAATAATAAGTTTCTTTTATACTTTTTGTTCATGATCTTGTTTGTATAACTGCTTGTCTCTCTCTCTTTTTTTTTTTTTTTTTCAATCTGGAGCAGTGTTTTTGTAGCTACGTGGAACGTGGCTGGAAGATCCCCACCAAGTAATTTGAGTCTTGACGATTGGCTTCATGCCTCACCTCCTGCAGACATTTATGTACTCGGGTATGGCCTGGTTTGATTGTTTTTAAGTTCACCTCTCTAACTACAGAGTCTGTGAATGAACCATTGCTAATTATTTCATTTCTGTTGAATGTATATTTCAGATTTCAAGAGATAGTTCCTCTAAATACTGGTAATGTTCTCGGGGCAGAAGACAATGGTCCTGCCAAAAAATGGTTGGCTCTCATTCGAAAGACTCTTAATAATCTTCCTGGAACTAGTGGAAGTAGTGCTTGTTATACACCATCTCCCATTCCCGAGCCAATTGTAGAAATGGATGTAGATTTTGAGGGATCAGCTAGAAGGAAGAACTCATCCTTCTTCCATCGCCGATCATTTCAGACTACTCACAGCTGGAAAATGGACAATGACCCTTCCATTTCACAACCAAGACTTGATAGACGATTTAGTGTGTGTGATAGGGTGATATTTGGGCACAGGCCAAGTGACTTTGACACGAATTTTAGATGGGGTCACAGGCCTAGTGATTACTCTAGACCCAGTGATTACTCCTACTCCAGACCTAGTGATTACTCCAGGCCAAGTGATTACTCAAGATGGGGGTCATCAGATGATGATAACGGTCCTGGGGATTCACCAAGTACTGTTTTGTACTCACCAATGTCCTATGGGGGATCTGCATCCATGGACCATGGCTATAGGATGCCAGGAAATTCAAGGTACTGCCTAGTTGCCAGTAAGCAGATGGTTGGCATATTCCTCACGGTATGGGTGAGAAGTGAATTGAGGGATCATGTTAAAAACATGAAAGTATCTTGTGTTGGCCGAGGCCTGATGGGTTATCTTGGAAATAAGGTATTCTTGGAATGAATCATAGTAGTTTTCATTTTTTTGTCCATGTACTCTGCTATGGTTTTCTCATAATCAGAGCCATATATAGTTAACTCATATTGCTTTGTTTTGTAGGGATCTATTGCAGTAAGCATGTTATTGCACCAAACAAGCTTTTGCTTTATCTGTAGCCACTTAACCTCTGGACAGAAAGAGGGTGATCAGCTAAGAAGGAATGCCGATGTTATGCAGATCTTGAGGAAGACAAGGTTTCCACGTGTTCATGGTGCAGGTGATGAGAAGTCCCCAGAGACAATCCTTCACCATGAGTAAGTTTGTGGTTCATCAACCCTCAATAAACACCAATGCATATGAAAGAAAAGAATATCTAGAGAAGCAATGGAAACACAATTGCTTTATTCCCTTGTACATTAATTAAACTGTTATAATTAAGGTGACCTGTGACTCAATCATTGATTCATATGCTGACATCTGTTAAACGAATCTATTGTTGTCTTGCATGAGATATATTCAAATTAGAATTTGCATAATATTAACATATACATAGAAAGATATGTGCTTAAACACTAAGATCTCTTTTCCTTCCCTGGATGGTTTACAACTTCCATATTTTTAGGAGTTGATTAACTGATTTCTGTTTTGAATAGTAATCATATATATTTTGTTACAGCCGAGTGATTTGGCTTGGGGACTTGAATTATCGTGTTGCCCTCTCTTACCGATCTGCCAAAGCACTTGTTGAAATGCAAAATTGGAGGGCATTGTTAGAGAATGACCAGGTATATTTACAATCCTCCTAGAACTCTATAAATGTTTTTTGTTCTGTTTTCAGTAAGCTTCAATAGTGTTATGAGGATAGTCATATCATAAAGTACTTTTAATCTAACATTTTGTTTTGTTTTCTTGGCAGTTGCGGATAGAGCAGAGACAAGGTCATGTTTTTGTGGGATGGAATGAAGGAAAGATTTATTTCCCACCAACATACAAGTATTCAACTAATTCAGATAGATATGCAGGGGATGATATTCACCCTAAGGAGAAGCGCCGAACACCTGCTTGGTAAGAACATGCCTTCTACCACAAGGCAAGAGACATACTGTAGACAGCACTACTCATAAACAAACATAAATATTATCCTGTGTGGGCATATTTATATTTTTTAATCCAGTGCTGATAGAACTAATTTTTTGTGTGAAGGTGTGATCGTATTTTGTGGTATGGAGAAGGCCTTCACCAGTTATCTTATGTACGTGGGGAATCTAGGTTCTCTGATCATCGACCAGTTTATGGCATATTTTGGGCTGAGGTCGAGTCAAGTCATAGCCGAATGAAGAAGAGCATGAGTTATTCAAGTTCCAGGATTGAGGTAGAGGAGCTTTTTCCATATTCACTTGGCTACACTGAACTCAACTTCTTTTGATGGAGGAGAAAAAAGTAATGACCTACAATCAAGTATGCTCTCTCTCTCTCTCTCTCTCTCTCTCTCTCACCCACACACAAATTCACATATTGTGAGCGTCTAAACAAGCTTGCAATGCTTCAGCTGGTCACTAGTATTTTTAAATGCACATTGTGCATTGTCCTTACAAGCAGTTACTAGACCTTTTCAATTATTAATTGGTTTCAATGGGCTGTAACCAGGTTGTCTATATTCATGGAAGAATTTCAGTGGGTTTCTGCATATCAAGTATGGCTAGCATCATCTCATTTTTATCAGGTGAAACCCCCATCAAAGTTTTTTATATATAGTTATTTCAGCCTTTTTGTTATGGGTGGCTGGAAGTATTCATTCAGATTGGCATGAAGAGTCTTAATCATTCTGCTCCTCTGGCTCATTTATACTTTTTAAATCATGAAAATGGAAGAGATACCCACATTTTTTCCTGAAAAAACTGAATCATGTTTCTTTTAGAAAATTCTCCAGAACAATTTGAATCTATATGAGAACTCATTCTGAGACATCATATCCACAATGTGCTTAGCATATTATTAAAGTGCCTCGCACTTACATTTCCTTTCCATCAGTAAATTCTTTTGAGAAGTTAGTGTGTTCATTCCAATACTCATGTAAAATTTGGTCCCCTGCTGCAGGCGGGAATCACTATCCATGAAGGGTGAGACGTTCCATTGCCCGCTAACCAAGAAAGGTCAGTACTCTCTTTTGGTTTTTTTTTTCTTTGGTTTTTGGTTTTGAAACGTTTAGGTTTCTTTGCCTAATCTTATCTTTCTTTCTTTCTTTCATTCACCAGGTGTAAATTTTGTAACTTGACTGGATAACTAACTCCACACATGGCCAACTAAGTGTACCTTTGATCATCATATATTCTTGCAAAATAACATGCGGTTTCAGTATGACGCATAATTCAGTTACCTGATCAACAAATACCCACTTTCATGGCGTTCCTAAGTTCTGTGCATTCTTTCGTAGCTCAACAAAATGGATAGGTATTGTACTTTGAAAGTTAGTGGTTTTTGTATACTTAAGTTGATCATATTTCACCCAACTTGTAATGATTAAACCTTTTTGTTTTGCAGATGTACTCAGGACAGCCAAGTGGGTAGATGATTATTTTGTTCATGATTCTTTTGTTAGTTTAGGACATATTTTTGATGACTGAAAGATGGTCAGTTTAATCATTGTGTACTTTTTGTTTTAAATGCAAAGTAAAGAATATTTTGATGGATACTTAATTACCGAAGTGATAGAAGAGAAGTGTAAAAATATTGAAGCTTTTTTATTGATATCAGAATGGCTCTTGCTCTTTCTCTCACACTGTCGCTGCTAATGATTTTACTGATAAAGTTGGTTTCTTGATAACTGCTCTTTGCTTTTCCTTTTTATTTTGGTGTGAATAAACTATAAAAGCAGAAAACAGGTTTTCAGAATATTGCACGCATATTGGAAGTCATGATTTAGACAGTAGAGACTTCTCTTTGGGGAGAATTCTATATCAGTATTTGTCTTTTGCTATTAGATTAGTGTTTATTTAATCTTTCTGTTAAGGGCCACAGAGGAATCAGTGCAAGCAGAAGCACTGTGTGAAAGTTAAAGAAAGCAAAAACATGGCTGATATATACGTTTCAAAACTATAACAGGCAAGGAGTATTTGCACGTTTATCGATGCAAGAGCTAGCTTTCTCTCGCATGCATTAATAAATTTCCACGGGGAGGTAGTGAGAGCATGATCTAATAATGGGGCATGAGGTGAGAAACATGTCATATGAACATGGTAGCCCACCAGATCATACTTGTTTCTTTCTTTTACCCGTTTTGTCCTAACCTATGATTGAGCCAAATGAGTCCCTCTCTCACACGCAGTCAGAAAGAAAAGAAGGGAATCAACCCAATTAGACTAGAAGTTTCAAAGCCTCTACGTTGGTTGTGGGCTTAATTTGTATTTATTTTGGTCTAAATGGCAAGGACCTCAAACCAACTAAGAGCTACACGGTTTAGGGCGACTCTTTGTAGTATTCAGGCCATTTCTTTTTCTTAACGTCTTCAATATTAAAGCATCATTTGTAAAGCATTTCAAGCTCTGTGAACCCAGACAACGAAGCTTGAAATCAAATCCAGAACTAGGGCGTCCAAACCAGAAAAAAAAAAAAAAACTATGCATTAACTAAGCAATTAGGTGATAGAAACGTGTCCCGAGGCTTTCATCCTAACTTTTCTGTATGCAGAGAGCCCTTGACTTGATTTTTGGCTTTTAGTCACATAATAGAACATCTAGACACTCACTTTCATTACAAATCACTGTTCTGCATTAAGGTCCAGTTTTTTGACCTATTAGAAAATTGTATTTCTACCCTCCAACCAAAACACAGATCAGAAGTTCTGCGAAGCTCAGATAACTTCTAAATAATAGAAAAGGCTTTGATAATTTTTAATTTAGCAGGAAAACTTTGGCATACTTAAACCAAGCCGTCCTGTTCCACTTTTAGACGCAAGTTCAAGAGGCAGATACTTGGCTCCTTGTGTTATACTCAATCGGTCCCCACTTTAGTGATTGAGATTTGAGATGTTTCTATATTGCACAAATCGAAAAAGTTTGGTCATTCTGTACTCTTTCTTGGGTTTGCTGTAATTATTTAGACAAGGCCATTTTCAACTGACTGTTGTTTCACAAGCCCAATGGGTATATATTACATACATTCAACTATTTGCTTAGCAACTTTCATATGTTTAAGGACTCAGCAGATCAGATTAACATTGAACTATCAAGAGCTTAAAGCAGCGTTAGCTTAATGTGGATGCAATAGATGAACAACGAAACAATGAAAAGTGGGTTATATGAGGATTAACTTGTTTTTATTTATGGTTTGCAATGGGCAAGAATTGTTGGTTAAGAAAGATGGAAGGATTCAAGTGGGTACTCATTACAGAAACCAGAAAGCTTATAGCAAAGACCTGATGCATCTTTTGTACGGCAAATGCTTTACTGAAAAGGGAAACCTCTTGGTCTTCTTTTTCAGGGAGGTGATTAGATGAAAGCAAGCTTCAAAAGCACAGCTGCACAGCTGAACATGGTTGTTTTGCCCATCTGACAAATGCTCAAGAAAGTTGAAAAAATTCAACTATTTCCCTTTTTGAGCATTATCTTTGCTTTTATTCAGTAACAAACAAGTCCTTAGTTGAATAAGAACACACTGTAAAATAAAAAAGAAACAAAATGACAATAATATCAAGATGACCAACTGGATCCTATCTTGGCTACCCCTTCGAGTGCTTTTAAGTGAAAGAGTACATACAAGCATCAAGTGAATGGATGATTTAGCATAAGATTAACCAAAGATCAACTATTGAGCAGATCGATGCGATGATTTCCTTTTTTTTCTTTCATAAAAGAGCAGCCAACATTATTATTAGCTTTTTGTTAATGGGAAATGAAAGCAACATTTCTTGGATAAAATGGTGAAAAGAAGGCCAACGCATGTCCCTTTTGACTCTGCAATGCAGAGCATAGCAGTTGTGTGGTCTTATTCTCAGCAGCACCAAGCCTATAACTACTGTAATTACACTGTTGAGAAAGCAAAAGATACTCTGTAAGTCCTGTGGATATTTTCTTTCTTCCCTATACCTTTAAAGGGAGTATATATCCAGTATAACTAATGAAAATGTCCCTGTCTTGGTTTTGTGATTATGTTCCTAATATTCGTCTCTTTCCATAATCATGCTCACAGGTGCAATAACAGATAAATTAACACAATTGAAATAATGTTAAATTGAAAAAATTTTCATTCTAAAAAGAAACTTACCATTAGTTTTCCAACAACAAACAATTGGACCTGCTCAAAACACATTGACATGTTAGCTATGAAAATTTCTGTAGGACAATAACCACCTGTACAAAAGAGCAAAGCTGAATGCAAAAAACTTGCAGCTCTGCATCTCTTTAGTGAACAATGAACTCTTGATCGATTATCTAACTCTATGTGCGCCCAACCCTGGCCTTGATGTGCCTTTTGTCGAGATAATAGCACTCATTGTCAATTTTGCTGATTCTTTCGAAACTTCTTTATCAAATCCATCCAAAGCAATCTGATCATCTCGGCATTCAGGGGAGCAAAATGCACTTAAATAGCTGCACATAAATAACAACTTAATTGCAATATATGTATACGTATATATTTGTAACTAAACAGAACGATCAAAGAGAAAGAGAAGAGCGAAGGAAGGAAGCCTCACCCGTACATGTACACATCAACATTTTCCTCTAACTTCTTCTTGCATAATGCGCAATCTTCAAGAAAGGCACAAAACCCTTCAACTTGCTTGTTCCTTCTGCTCTTTGATACCGAATCATTCCTCTCAGGAGAACCCCACGTCCATGTAACGGAGCGAGGTTGAGGCTTCGGTTTCGGCTTCGGCTCCTCACGTGGCTTCACATTATTGATGACAAGAGCCGGATGTTTCTTGATCTCCAACGAATCCACCGGAGACTCATACTCAATGGGACGGATCTGGTTGAACACCCCCAACTCCCCGTGGCTCGACGACCTAATAACCCGAGTGCGCACTCTAGACATGACTGATACCTTCAAGTTCAAGATTTAAAGTTGAGGGCTTTAATGAAGGTTTTTCGGAATCTACAAAAGATTATCCGTAAGGATTATGGTGTGCATGATTCTTCAAGATTTTCAAGTTCAAAAGAAGGGGAAGAAAGTTGAATTAGGGTTTGAAGCAGTGAGCAGAGTTAAGGAAGAAGTCCGAGCGTGATTAGAGTGGCGAGTTTGTTAGGATTGTGGGTCGCTCCTTTTACTGTTAGGTTTGGATTCTGTGGAGCCCACGGATTCCCAGAATCCTTGGTTGTTAAAGATATCTATGAATTAAAAAATATACATATTTCCAATTTAATTTCTGATTTCCTTTTAAGTTTGTATTTCTTTAAGAAATGTGTGATAGAAATATAATTACAAGGAAATTAAATATAATTCTTGGAAAATAATAATATAATAAAAAGAAATCTCCTAATTAGAATATCATTAATTTAGATAGTTAATATTGATATTTAAAATGCTCACGCAAATCTACAATACTAATCTTATTTAAAATCAAATTAAAAATGATTTAGTTTATTTTTTTTATAATTTATTTTACATTAATAATAAAAAAATAGATTGGTCGATAAACTCAATTTATTAAAATTTAATATATAATAAAGGTTAAAATATCCTTTATGTAAACTCAATTTTAATCGAATCGAATTTAAGATTTAAGTCAATCTCAAATTAAAATTATAGTTTCCAGTTAGATCTTGAATTTGTTTAAATTGGCATATCATTATCTACAAAAATGAATTGATTTTGAATTAATCCATTAAATTGAGACGATAAATCGAAATTGATTTATTTAAACTGAGTTGTAGATGCTGCGGAAGTGAGTTCGGATGTTGTACGTTTTATTATAAAGAGGAAAAAACAAGAGGCCCAGAAAAGCAAAATATAATGACCTGAAATCCAAGTACAGCTGGACTCCTCAGGTTAACGACTGTGTTGGCCATTTTGGACTCGTATTCGGCCCAATATCAACAATGGACGTATCTTCTTCGGGTCCGTTACATGCACGCCAACAGGTGTGTACCTGAGCTGTCAATAAGATAGATTTAAATCAAATTAATTTAAGATTATATTCAAATTTAATTTGAATAAATTTAAAATAAATTTTTTTTTTTACAAATTTGGGTCGTGTTCAAATTAATTTCATAATAAACTTAATTTGTAAGGCTTGTATACAAATAAAAACATTTTAATTTTTTTAAAAATTGAATTTAAATTTGGCTTATCTCATCAGAGTGATATCTTGAATTCAGAGGAATTGAGTTCGACAGAGAGTGCTCGAAAGAGAAGGAAGACTACGAGACAGAAAGCGTGAACGAGAAGTCATTAGCCACGTATACTCATTGCGAGACCCAGAAGAAAAATTCAAGAAATGCATGCAACCCAGCGAGAAGCAACCAGCTAGGCAAGAACCACAGTGCAAGAAAAGGTGCAAGAGACAATGTGAAGGCCCAAAAAGGAATTTACAACCGAAAAAAAAAAAAAAAGAAATCAAATACCGCAAGGCAGTGGAGATGCTGGCGAAGAAAACTATCCTGAGTCGCGTCAAGCGTACGAGCAGTGCCTAGAACAATGTGAAAGGCAAGAGAGAGGAGAGCAACATCAGCAACAAAGCAAGAGCTGGTGCCAGCAACAGAGAGAAAAAGAGGAAAGAAGGCGAAAAAGTGAGCAAAACCCACAAGGAGAAGAGCAGAAAGTAGTCCTTCAAGAATCTCTCAATTGTTATCCAATAAAAACATGGTCAATTGATTTTTTTGTCTCTTTACAGGAAAGGGAACCATTACTCTTGCGTCACAAAGAAAGAAAGGAATCGTTCAACATGGGTCTCAGAGATGTGCTTAGAGTTCCTGCAGTGGTTACTGTGTATCTTATTAACCAAGAGAACACCGAAGAGCTGCAATTAGTGATGCTCTCACGTCCTGTTAACACTCCTGGCCAATTTAGGGTACTTGATTCAACAATATTTTCTTATTTCCTATTATTTCTTCTCCGAATTATTGTCAACACCGTCACACATAATTTTTGAACTTTTTCTGAAGCAGAAATACTTTACAGCTGGAGATGGAAAACCAGAGTCAGATTACAAAGTCTTCAGCAACGAAGTCCTTAAGCGTGCTCTAAACGTAACAGTAGTTTAATTTCTTTGTCCTTTTTATTTGAATATTTTTTTTGCTATTGTTTTAGCTCTTGCTGTATCAGACTCTTCATTTTGTTTTGTAACAGACACCAAGCGACCAGCTAGAGAAGCTCTTTCAGGGCCAACAGAGGCAGCATGGTGCAATCAGAAGACCCACACCAGAGCAGCTTAAAGCATTAAGTTAACCCGTTCCATCAAAGAAGCCAAGTTGTGAATCCAGTGGTCGCTTCAATCTGCTTAGCAAAAAACCTCTATACCTTAATAATTTTGGATGGTTTTTTGAGGCCTCTCCCAACGAGAATCCCAAGCAACTACAAGAAATGGGGGTTTCTGTCACTTACGTTGACATTAACCAAGTAAGGAAAGCAACTGATGTCATTGTAAAAGCATACAATTGTGTTTACTGTGTTGCTACCATGTCCTGCATTTTGAAGGGAGGAATGATGGTTCCGCACTACAATTTCAAGACCACAACAACTGTTTTCATAGTGGAAGGAAGGGCCCATCTTTCACTTCAAGACCAAGGATCACAGGAGCGAAGCAAACAAGGTGAGGAAGAAGAAAGTAGTGGACAACTTCAAAAGATCTCAGCTGAATTGTCTCCAGGTGATGTTTTCATAATCCCGGATGGTCATCCCATAACCCCGGTTGCTCGGAATGAGAATCTGAAAACAGTTGGGTTCGGAATCAATGCCCCGAACAACCAGAGAAACTTCCTTGCAGGTAAAACCAATAAAAATCAAGATTATCTAACAAAATTCAAGTCAATCAAGTGAATTTTTTTTGTGGAATAATTTTGTAATTATTACAAACTAAGAGGTTCAATATCTGGCATTGATGTGAAGGGAAAATCAACATAATGAACCAAGTAGAGAGAGTGGCCATGGAAATTGCGTTCAATGTACCAGCAAGATTAATAGAGAGGATTTTAGCGACAACCCCGTGGAATCATATTTTGTGGCAGGCCTAGAACTGGCTAGGGCTGAACAGGAGCAAAAGAAAGTGGGAGGTGGAGGGCACTTCTTGCCGTTCGTTTTGAACTTGGCTGGTTTCTGAGTAGTTGAATAAAACAAATATATAAGCATACAGAACAGTTCATTTATATGAGTAAGGTCTCTGGGGTTTGAGAGATATGCAACAATAAGAGCCAGAGAGCGCTGCACATTTTTATGGCTCAAATTCCATTTGAATGAATAATAAAACTATTCAAATTCAATTTGTGTTGGTTGAAATCTTGAGTTCCTTGAATTGTATCGAAACTCGTAAACGGTATTATTTTAATAATTATTTAATTTAATTATATTAAAGTTATAAATTAAATTTAAATTAATAAAAATCAAAAGATTGTCTTATGAATTAGACTAAATTAAATATATTTTAGTTTGAATTTAACTTAATTTTTAATCAAATCTAAAACTTTAATTTAAGGTTAATTCATATAAATTTGAGCAAAATTCGTATTCAAGTTTGAGTTAATATTAGCTTAATTTTGAATTAACTAAATTTGAATTAAATTAATTCAATTTAATAATATAATATTATACAATTACTCGAAAGACAATGATTACAGAAATAGATTGATCTATTTATAGATGAGTTTTACTTAATTACAAATGAGATTGATTTACTTTTGACGATATTATTTATTCTACAAATGCTATATAATTGAAAACATTTCGACAACATCTTTAATTTTCTCAAACAAATTTGAGTTGATTACTATAAATTTGAGTTAAATTCAAATTTATCTAAACCGAGCACAATCTCGTATCATTCCCAATACATCCTAACAGCAGAGTCTAAACTCCCAAGCAAAATCTCAATGACCAAACTACCCTTTCAAAGCCCGATTCTTTCTTGTTTCTCAAGACAGCTATTTCTTCAAAAAGTAAAACAAATAAAAGCCCAGTTGCATCTCTCCAGGTACCAGCGACACTCAGAAACAGATCGAAAGTTCCACCACCAGATACGCAGAAACATGGAGTGCGTTTTCGGTTTAGTAGGAAACGGTTTCGCAATCTTAGCGGCCGACACGTCCGCTGTTCACAGCATACTGGTTCACAAATCTAACGAAGATAAGATCATGATCCTCGACTCTCACAAACTCATCGCCGCCAGCGGTGAACCCGGTGACAGGTGCATTTATTTATGCATGTTTCTGTGTGTCTCTCTGTATGTATACCTACGCGTATTATACGTATTAATTTGTTTTTATTCGGTTTTTTCTTTTACAGAGTTCAGTTTACGGAGTTTATACAGAAGAACGTGGCGTTGTACCAGTTTCGTAACGGAATTCCGTTGACGACTGCGGCAGCGGCGAACTTTACGCGAGGAGAGCTCGCCACTGCTTTGAGGAAGGTAATATGTTCAGTTGCGCCCTAGAAATAGGTTGTGAATTTTTGCATTTAGGGGTTTAATAAATGTCGAGGTGAGTATATACCTAATCAATTAATAAAATTTGAAGATCATTTGATAATTGTTGGGCATTTGGGATTTTTCTAGTGATGTAAGTAGACTTTCAGCGAGGCCTTGCATCATTCAGTAAATTTGATTTGTTGCTTGGATTATTTGATTCTTTTCTTATACATAATTTAGAAATAAATGTGTTCTATTGGAGGGATATAGTGCATAAGTCATAAAACTGAATTTCTTTTTTGACATTGTTTTACTTGCTGGCTTGTGTATGTAGGAAATATGTTTTATTCTTCGTGTCTCTTGTTATGTACTGATAAGTTGTTCATGGCTCATATAAGTTTATCATTTTATGCTTTGATTGATTGAAAAGAAGAAGAAAATTGGCCCTTGGCAATTGGAACCAGAAAAAATTGGGTAGCCTTGCTTTTGTTTGGATACAATTTTCTTGTGCAATGTGGGCTAAAGAGTTAATTTGATGAATTACAGCTACCAGCATTGCACATGGGTACTTGCTAGTGATTTCGTGGTAAAAATAAGCTAAAGTATTCTTGGACAACATATACGAAGAGCTATAGTCTAGTGTGTGACAACTTTGGCTTTTAATTGGGAATCAAATGGTGTGAAACTTATCCAAATTACCATTTTTTCCATTTTGAGGTTTTATTCTTTTTTTTTTTTTTTTACTTCTACCGGACTGAGATTTCTTCTTCTAGAAACTTTGTTGTTGGCCCTATTAAAATTGATGACTAATGGTGAGATTATTTTTGTGTCTTGATTTTACAACTTTTTCATGAATGTCCCATTTCTTGTGTGCAATGAGTGCTAAACTTATGGTGTTTGAGTTGAGCTGAGGTGCAAGTAGTGTCTAAGTGACTTCCCTCCGGTCATTTTTTAAAAAAAAATTGAGCTTCTAAAAACAGGTTAATGCAAACATGAATACCATTCCAAGATGAGGTAGATTTATTTATTAATTTATTTATTTTTATTGATAGACTTGCAATATTAGGATATTTTCTACAAAGGAGAAGTATTTTGTGTTTGCATTCTCTAGTACCACTAGATAAGACTTGGAGAGGTCAATTCTCTTCAATGGCCTAAATTACGTTGTTCACTGCCTGTCCTAGACTGAAGAGTGTGGTCAAATCAAGCTCTATTATTGTTCTTTATTTCAGCTAGTTCCTTTCGAGTTCTTGTTTGGAGGATATCTTCCTGGTATCTTCCTTTTATGATTGCTTCCCATTTGGTCATTGGGTTTATATTCTAAATTTTCTTTGAAAAAAGGGAGATGAATGTGATGTTGATGCTTTAGATAACACATTTATAATATATTTTAAGGGTTAGTCCTTTCTCGATCACCCTTCATAGACAAAGTAACTTTTGCACAGGACAGGTCTTACATGTAGCGAAAGTAACCTAGTGAGAGAAAATAAACTTTGAAAGAGAGAGCACAGCCATATATCTTTGAGATCTCTTAAGCAGGCACATTGTTATTGTGTTGTAGACGATATTTCTTTACTTTTAGAATTAACAAACCATTTGTTCAATTAGCCATGACTCAATTGTTTCTTAGGGGCATCTCAAGTATGTTGGTTTAGAAGATCTTATATGCTCACAAATGGAGAGAGAATGTACACTATTTTTAATTGCATGTAGACAGGTTCTCTTAAAGAAAAGACAATCATGTGTATTTATAATATTAGGCATATAATCTTAAGATATGATTACTAGCTTGTTTGGGTCTTGGAATTTCCTTCTCTGATACATATTCATGGCAGATGAGCCTTTAAATGGTAATGTAATTTTGTGTTTTTTTTCACAAGTTTTATTTCAATAAGGCACTTATCAAGCTTGCAGATAAATGAAAGTTTCATAACAAAATTGAAATACGCCTATAAATTGTTACACATGTTTCAGGCAAATGAAGTTTTAATTTCTATCTACTGTTAGCTTGCCATAATGTGCCCAATGTGTTATATTTTCATTAGAACTGCCAAGTGGTTGCATGAAACATGCATACACATGTAACTGCAGTTGTTCGATAATGCTGATTTCTCACTTAGCTAGTTGTATTTTCAAATTATAACATGGCTAAATTTAGAGCTTGGTTTTCAGAGCCCATACATGGTCAACATCCTTTTGGCTGGCTACGACAAGGAGACAGGACCATCTCTATACTACATTGACTACATTGCCACTCTTCACAAGGTTGATAAGGGCGCATTTGGTTATGGCTCCTATTTTTCACTCTCTATGATGGACAGACACTACCACAGTGGCATGTCAGTGGAAGAAGCCATAGATTTGGTTGATAAGTGCATAATGGAGATACGGTCCAGGCTGGTCGTGGCACCTCCAAACTTCGTGATAAAGATTGTTGACAAGGATGGAGCAAGGGAGTATGCCTGGCGTGAATCTGTCAAAGAAACCCCAGCTTGAGCGTGAGGGGTTTCATACTTGAATTGCTTTGATTAAGATTTGTAATTTGGATGAGGCGGTAGAATGTTATATTTAACTGCCCAAACTAGTTTCAAACAGTACTTTGTTCTTCTTGCATGATATTTAAGAATAGCTAATGTTTTGGAAATTTAATTCTGAAGTGGAATTCTCGTGTCTGAACGTGAAGTTATATTTTGCTGTCTTGATTATATTGGTATCACCTTCACGGTATACTTGGGAAAGGGCACTAGTAGCCTCCACTTCACTTGCTCAACCTAGCCACTTAAAGGTCTTCGGTAAGCATTGTGAAGGGCCTTATGGCCGCCATACCACCCTCCCAAGATACGCATTTGGAGGACTTAAATGATATGAAGCCGCTGAATATTTCCCTATATATATATATATATTCCGGAAGAAATCGGAGAATTTATTGGGAATCTTACAAGATTCATTCGTACTTTTTTCTCTGACAGATAGTCAGAATTTTATTGATATTAACTTATCTTTTATAAATTTTTATTTTAATTCTTCAAATTATTTTATCAAATATTTTAGATTTTTTGTATCATTAAATTCTAATTATGATAATTAATTTTGAATCAAAATTTTAATCTAATTCTTAAAATAAATTGATAAAAAATAATCAATTTTTTAATATTATAATATATTTAAATATAATTATCAAATCACTATTTTAAACAATTTTAATTGTTATAATAAATTGAAAAAATCTAAAATCATTGATAGAATCAAATTCTTTCAATACGTACAAATATAATTTTTATGCACGATTTTGTAATTTAATTAAAAAAGTATCAACTCAACGACTATATATAATACATATAGCACGTGTGGTTGAATAGATAGAGATTTTTTATTAGAATCCAAAAACGTAAAAAATAAATAAAATCAATTTTAATTAATTTATTAAATATTTAAATTAACTTCCCTACAAAATTTGCCCTTTAAGTTCAAATAATAGAAGTGGCCGGGCTGGCTACCCCCTCGTTCGAAACTAACCGATTCTAATTCAACCGGTAATGTACAAGGTACGTCTTCAGACTTGATACTCTGCGATACTATAAGCCTATACAGCAGGAGAGTGGCAGAGAAGGCAATTGGATTTCCGCCACGTCGCTCATCCCTTCTAATCATTGGCATTAACACAATCCTTCTCTATTGACAGCAGTAGAGCACTCTCGGCCATACCATTTTTGTGAAAAAGTGATAAAAGCAGCGCAAAGGAAACCAGGTTTTAGATTAGATCTTCGCATTTTCATCAAGGGTGAGTCTTTTATTCCTTCTTCCTTCATATCAATGCATCTTTCCCCTTTTACAGAATCTGTGTGTCATCAGCCTTTGAAAGCTTGATTGAAAGTTTCAATGCGAATAAAACAAGTGTTTGCTTTAAGTTTGGGATAGTTGGTTTCCGATTGTGTTTTTGGTTAATTTTTTGCTTTTTCTGCAATCTAGTTGATGACTCTTGAATATTGGATTGTGATGATTTTGATTGTATGAAGGGCATTTTGGGTTTGGTTGTAGAGTTTGTTTATTATAGTTTCATTGCATGTGATTTTTTTTTCTTGTGTGTGTCAGAGCTCTCAAGGGTTCTGATGTATATCTTTGTGTTTTGGCTGTAAGTAGTTTTATCATTTTGATTGTTTGTGTTTAAAACTCTCAGGTGTTTGGCTTGTTCATATCACATTCTGTGCAGTGATGGGTACTGTTATTGACAAGTGGGATGATGAATGCTCTGTCATTGGGGATAAAGGAGAAATCGGGTTTATTGATTACGAAGATGACAGATCGGTGTGTAGTTACAATCCCAGTGAAGAGGGTCCTGTTTTGATTTCTGTTCCATTCCCTTTTGTACAGGGGAAACCTCAGTCAGTGATTGTCGGGGAAACTGCCATAGATTCAATAACCTTGAGGAACACCAGCAGTGAGCCTGTGGATCTATGGACTAGAATTTATGCCTCAAACCCTGAGAATTCGTTCACACTTTCATTGATGAAACCTCCATCTGGGAAGTCCAATGCAGATATCAGCCAAGGTTTTCTGGAGTCTTTTAGCTTGGAAGACAGAATGCTTCAGCCTGATGAGACTTTAACCGTTTGGTTGTCTTGCAAACCAAACGGAATTGGCTTGCACACTACGATTGTACATTTTGATACGGAGGAAAGGGTAGAGCGAGTGGTTTTTCTCTTGGCTGAAGACAAAATCTCGCAGTCTTTGGCTTCTAATAAACCATATGCAAGACGTTCAAGGAAAAAACATTTTGACGTGGATACATATGTTGTTGGTTTGCGTCCTGCAAGAGTGACTGGCCAAGTTTTTTACCAGAATAGGCTTCCTAGATACGACATTCCAAAGAATATTAGAAAACTCATTGAGAGCAAGCAGATCCCAGATGTTATTAAAGAAGGTCTAACTAGAGACAATTATTGTTCTTACTTCAAAACATTAGTGATGATAGAAGAAATACAATTGGAGGTATATATATCTATATATGTATGTATGTATGTATGTATGTATTCTACTGAAGGAAAGCAGTGTGAGCGGTTGATAAGAAACCATTTTCTAACTTTCGATGTATTTGTCAATTTTTACTGCAGTTTGAAATGAGGGCTTATCATATGGAGAATGTCGCTATGAGGAAGAGGGGACAATTTTTGACCCTTGAGGTCCCAGGCCTTGCTGAGAGAAGGCCATCACTCGTTCATGGAGATTTTATTTTTGTCAAGCTAGCTAATGAAGATATAGGAGAGGAGGCATCTCCCTATCAGGTGTGTCACCAATTACAGAAAGCATTTGTTTCGCTAACAAACAGAAAAAAACTGAATGGCAATAGATATGAAAATATATCTTTATCATTCTCTAAACATTCAAATCATCCTATGTGTTTGATTCCTAACTTGCCCATTAATATGATGTTTCATAGGGTTTTATCCACCGTGTTGAGGCTGATGAGGTTTATTTGAAGTTTGACCGAGATTTTCACTTTCTCCATAGAGATGCGAATCTTTACAATGTACAGTTCACTTATGATCGTGTCAACATGAGAAGGTTATACCAAGCCATTGATGCTGCACATGGGTTAGACACAGAGTTTCTTTTTCCTTCTGAGTCCTCCAAAAGAAGATTTATAGAATCAACTCCACTGGTACCTATTTCCTGTGATCTTAATGAGGAGCAAATCTGTTCAATTGAGAAGATTCTTGGCTGCAAAGGAGCTCCTCCTTATCTGATTCATGGACCTCCTGGTACCGGTAAGACTATGACACTTGTGGAATCAATCCTCCAGCTCTACAAAACCCGAAAGAATTCTTGGATTCTTGTGTGTGCGTCTTCAAATAGTGCTGCAGATCACATACTAGAGAAACTCGTAAGTGAGAAGACTATTGAAGTTCGTGCGAATGAGGTATTCCGGCTCAATGCAACTTCTCGTTCATATGATGATGTCAAGCCTCATCATATCTGCTTTTGCTTCTTTGATGAGTGTGTCTTTAAGTGTCCTCCGCTCAATGCTCTCATTCGCTACAGGATCATCATATCAACTTATATGAGTGCCTCTCTTCTTTATGCTGAAGGTGTTAAATCTGGCCACTTCTCTCATATTTTTTTAGATGAGGCTGGCCAAGCTTCAGAGCCAGAAAGCATGATACCTATATCTGTCCTCTGCAAAAAGGAGACTGTTGTTGTTCTTGCTGGAGACCCTATGCAGTTAGGTCCAGTAATTTATTCAAGAGATGCTGAGGCTTATGGATTGGGGAAATCATACTTGGAAAGACTGTTTGAATGTGCATTATATTACACAGGAGATGAAAATTATGTAACCAAGTTGGTTAGAAACTACCGATGTCATCCCGAGATTTTGTATCTTCCGTCAAAGTTGTTCTACGAAGAGGAATTGATTGCGTGTAAAGATGATACAAATTCCTTTGCAATGTCGGTGAACTTTCTTCCTAACAAGGATTTCCCTGTTCTTTTCTATGGTATCCAAGGCTGTGATGAGAGAGAAGGCAACAATCCATCATGGTTCAATCGGATTGAAGTAAGCAAAGTTGTAGAGTTTATCAAGCAATTGACAGCAAGTGGGAATTTGAATGAGGAAGATATAGGGGTCATAACACCTTATAGACAGCAGGTAGTCAAACTAAAGAAAACCCTGGAGAGTTTAGATATGCCTGATATCAAGGTTGGCAGCGTTGAACAGTTCCAAGGACAAGAAAGGCAAGTCGTTATTATTTCTACTGTCCGATCAACAATTAAACACAATGAATTTGACAGAAGACACTGTTTAGGATTTCTGAGCAACCCAAGAAGGTTTAATGTGGCTGTTACCCGTGCAATATCTTTGCTAATTGTGATCGGGAATCCTCACATTGTGAGCAAGGTATCCCTTTTTTCCTACGATTAATCTTTATATGTTACTCATGGACATTGGGAAACTCTCCCAAGATTATATTATTCTCTGCAAAAGACTGCATCTGACTTAGATGATTTTCTACTTGCACAATTTTATAATCATTCCCAAGCATATTGTTGTCTGAGGGTTGCATGTGTAGTGTATAGATTTTGACTTTCACCCTGTTAGGAACGTCAGCAGTTGCACCTATTAATTTCTTTATGGACCAACTATATTTATAGTCAAAATTTTGATAATATCTGATTGAGCTTTATTCTTCTATGACATGTTCATAACTGTGTAGCATATGGCTTCTCAGCATTTCCTAGTTCCTACCTTTAAATTTAAAAAATGACTCTTGCTCATTATACTCCCATTGCAATCACCAGACATCCATATTTCTTAATAAGTAATCAAACTGTTGAAGGAACCCATGTAACACTGAAAAAAAAACAAAAATGAAAAGAAGAGGAGCTGATGTCTTAAAACTTTTTGTAATGGTATCATGATATGTATAATGGAATCGGAGCCAGTTGAATTCTCTTGCCTAATTTTCCGAAGTTTTAGTTATGTACATCACTCTAAAGGTTTTTTCACATCAAACAGGATGCATACTGGAACAAGCTTTTATGGCGTTGTGCAGACAACAATTCTTACCTGGGTTGTGTGCTACCTGAAAGGGAGGAGTTTGAGGATGAAGATCCAGCGGAAGTGGGTTGTTCAAACCATCATGAAGAAGAACTTATACAAAGCTTTGAACAGGTTGGCTGGAGTCAAGAATCATCTCGGATAGAGTTTAAACCTGTTAAAGATGAAGATGAGTGGTCTGACGGGTGGCGGTAAAATTATTTCCCCAGCACGTGTGAACTGAAGGCGTGGTTTGTGTTGAAACTTGTTTTCCGTCATCAGAGGAAAGTTGCCCCATATAATATTTTGTTTTCCTTTGCTGGACAGGCAATAGAGTATGTGAGAGAGTTGAATTTTGTAAAGCTTTGTGTCTGCGTTTGGAGTTACACGCCATTAGAAAGGTTTGATCAAGCTTTAACATGCAATAAATAAGTTCATTTAGGTATGAGATGAAGAATTTAGCATGCAATGATGGGAGACAATTATAGACATAAAGCAATAAAACTGCTAGGTTTTGAATAACGCTCAAGTGAAGAGAGAATGCTTTACTTCCACCAAAAAACTCAACAACTGTTTGCGTTATATTATGGTGCTGTCTGAAAATTTGCTATCAGAATGGCAATTTATGCTTAAAAAGTATTAAAAAAAAAAAAAAAGAACCCTCACACCTGAACAAACTTAGTGACTTATTTTCTTCATATGCCTGACACAGGCAATGACATATTTGTTTAATCATTGAATCTGAACATCTATAATAATATTATTCTACATAAGATGCCTGCAACGCTATGCATGAACGAAGACAAATACGGAAATTAGTATTCCTGGTAAAAACCAACTATTGCTTTTGAAAATCGTTGCTGCTATAGAACCTCTGGATACTACTACGGATGAGCTTGGAGTTGCAGGTGAACTTGTCGTTGGAGCTGCAGATTTAACCATATTAAAAGGGATTAGTCTCCAACATGCATTCTAAAGGATGATAATAAAAATGAAAGAAAAGACTAAATTCAATGTAGTTACTCACCTGGATCAAAAGTTTTTGGGATCTCTGGACCTGTCGTTCCATGAAAAGGGGGCAAAGGTAAATGTGGTAGCTGCCCTGAATCAGAAGGTTTTGGAAGTGGGAGAGGAGCCAAAGGCAAATGTGGTTGCTTGCCTGAATCAGAAGGTTTTGGAAACGGCAGAGGAGGCAAAGGCAATTGTGGCTGCTTTCCTGAATCAGAAGGTTTTGGAAACGGCAGAGGAGGCAAAGGCAATTGAGGTTGGTTATCTGAAGGTTTTGGAATTGGCAATTGAGATTGGTTATTTGAAGGTTTTGGAATTGGCAATTGAGGTTGGCTGTCTGAAGGTTTTGGAATTGGTAACTGAGGGGGGATATCTGAGGGTTTTGGAATTGGCAATTGCGTGTGATTATCAGGAGGTTCTGGAATTGGCAATTGAGGGTGGTTATTAGAAGGTTTTGGAATGGGCAAGTGTGGTTGGCTATCTGAATTAGGTGTTTCCGGGATCGGAAATAATTGTTTATTATCTGAATAAGGTGGTTTTGGATTCTCTAAATATATCGTGCCACCATGAACAGAAGTTAAATATGTTTGTAATGATCCTATAATCAAATTATACAAACAAAAATTACATCACTTAATAATCGTAAAAATGAAAAAAAACTTTAATTGAGATAAAACAAATAAAGCCAAAATTACAATCATAAATAAAATATATAGAAGTGAAATTCAATCACACTTTCGATATCACCAAGGCATTATTGAGCGTACTTGGTCAGCCATGGAGCTGAACACGATAAATTAAGCCTGAAACACTTACTAAGTGCAAACATGCGCCATAAGCTCTGGTTCTCAAATCTCAAACAGTTAAATTTTGGCGCGAAAATTACGGCCTAAGTTAATGATTCATAATTTTTATAATCTTAAACTAATCAAAATAAGTATCCAAATTCAACAATCTAGATTCAAGAAATAAATACCTGAGGAGCAGATCGACTCTGGAGCACCACTTGTGTGGCAAACAGAAGACAGCGAACGGATTCTGGTTTCGTTTAGCGGAAAGCCGAAGATGAGCGGCTTTCGGAGAGGTTCGCAGAGGCAGTCACCGTGGCCAGAGCTGAAGGCGGAGTTTACTGCATCACAGCAGTGAGATGGCACTGTTTCCGTCGTATTATTAGTCGTCGCCGACACGTACTGCAGACATGCCGAGAACTCTACAAGCACGGGGGAGCATCCATCAAGTTGCGGCAGTTGCACTGACGTGGCTAGGAAGAGTGTGAAAGTGAGGAGGCGGAGGAAAGCGGTCACGGCAGTCATGATTGCGCTTGGAATTGAGAGAGAGAGAGAGAGAGAGATATGCTTTTGTTCTGGTTTTAGTTAGTTGGTGTGGTGAGGACGGTTAAGGCTGTTATATATAGAGGGGAGAATTGGCGCCACTGTCTAGAAGTTGAAATGAGTCGTTTTACGTATTTGCCCTTCTTCAGAGGAATTATTTGATATTACACGGAAACGACACAGAATGAGTAGGTTAACTTTGATTTTAAATGTTTTGACATGATTGTTGTTTAACTCATTTAAAATTAAAAAATATAATTATTAAATGATTAAATATTATGACAAAAGAATTAGAGATTACGAATAAAAGATAATAATGATCGATATTATTTAAATTTATATTAATTTTAATTTTAATATAATAAAATTGATTAATTATATAGTACAATATCAGTTTAATTAAGATAATATAATACTTTATCATTAATAAATAATGACTCAACATAGAATTTGAACAAGCCCAAAACAATAATCACACACCAAAAGAATATTTCTCAATGTTTTCTAAGTACACAAATGGAGATGCTAAGGGCAGAGGCCTAGTTATATATACTTCATAACCAACAATCCTACTGCAAATAGAAGAAGAGATGGTGAGAAACTGTAAGAGGGCATGGCAGCTGATGCTGGGGTCACAACGGGGCGGCTCCCCGGAGTCACGGTGGGGGTTGTAGGATTCACAGCTGCAGATGGTGGAGTTAATACTGGTGTTGTGTCTGATTCTGGTGCTGTAGCAGATGGTGTAGGCTCAGGAACAACAGTTGCTGCAGGAAGAACAAAAAAAGTAAATTTAATATAAAAATTTGGAGCTTCAGAAACATTAAAAATGTCAAATAAATTTGTGCCAAGGAAAATCCATGGCTGTGATTGCTGTACTCAAAGAGGTAGTAGAAGTTTACCTGTTGGACTTGCAGCTGGTGATCCTCCAAATGAGGAAGGACCTGCAAATTATAAAGCAAAATTAGAAAGTATATATGATTCACCAAGACAAATCCCCATTTGCAGCAAAGATACCTGGAGCAGGAATAGGTGCAGCAGTGGCTGCAAGCAAAGAAATATTTTACATTAGATTGTTGTTAGTATTGAAAAGAAACTTAAAAGGAAAAAAAACTTGAGCTCAGTTAAAATATGAAAAACTTACATTTGCATTGAACAGGGACGCCAGGCATGTTACAAGCTCGGGGGAGAGAGATGGCCAAGCTTCGGTTGATGGGTATCTGGAAGGGGACACTTCCGGTTACAATGAGGCAGGCGCAGTCCATGCCATTACTTGTGAGCGACTTCAGAGCATTGCAACAATCGGCGGTTGGTGAAGTGCCATTGGCAGTACTGTTGGTAAGGAAACTCATACAAGGGCTGACGCTCGAAATCATGGAAGCCGTGCAGGGTGAGGTCACCTGCCCATAAACAGGCAAGATGGAGGCCACAAAAGCTACGGCCGCTAGAAATGGAAGGAAGCGCTGGAAAGACAAGGAGAGCTCCATGAAGAATTTAAGCAGAGAGATTAGAGATTGGGAGAGAAGTAAAATGTTTGGATTATGGGTGATTGGGAAAGAGAAGAATGAAGGGATTTATGGAGAAAGAGTTTAGGTTGGAGAAGGTGGAGGGAAACTAGGTGGATTTGAAGTTGGTCTGGAGCTCAACTACCTCAACTAATGTTGTGACAAAGGAGGCTGAAGAGTAAGCCGCTTGGCTGAGTTTGGGGACCCCATTTTGACATGATTGGCAGATGCATGAAGGTCCAAAGGTTCCTCAAGTTTGTTTAGAACTAATCTCATTCTTACTGGGTCCAGCAATAAGCATGGTTTCATCCATCTTTTCACCCAATAATTTGTATGGCCTGAAATCCTTGCAAGTGGACCAAGGTTAATGTCTGAACAAATTCGCTTGAAATATGACCATTCAGCCCAATGTTGGACTTGGCAAAAACGGATGGGCCAACTGATATAAATAGGGCCGGTACATGTTGAAGAAGGGATATGCAGATATGGGTGGATCCGTGTATAATTTATTTTCCTAAGAATAATTATCAAATGGTTGAATAAGATGGAGATTGACACTTTAACACGGTTAGCGCTGGCGTGCCTCCACCGCCACCACGACCGAGAAATTAGTGGGGTTATTAAATTCAAAAGAAAATAAATGATAGATGATTACGTGGGGGTAGTTTCAAGCTAACACCTGGCTTCTCTTGTTATCGTCAACTTTGAATTTTAAGCTTTTTCGCTGTTATGCTTCTGCACCTTCCTAGAGACTCTTGATTTTAAAAAGTTCAAGCATATAATTTTGTCAGTGAAAAAAACCTCTCAGGTGGGTTCGCCGTTTCCAGACCGTCAATGAGACCAGTCCACGTGGCTGACTTCCAAATTCTATTTATAAGCCACAGATAAAACTAGTTTGCAAAGCCTCCAGGTTTGAACAGGCCTCAAGTTCCAATATTTTAAAGTAGAAGTTGTTAACCGCTGCTTTGTCTTCTCTTCTTGAATTCTATCTATATAAACTTCACCATTCTCTTCTCTCCCCAAAAAACTCCCGAGTCTAAAGAAGATCTCCACTTTCACAGGCAATTCCCGGTTCAATTTAAAAGAAACCATAATGGCGAACGGCAGTTTAGAGATGGGTCTGATCCTGGTTCTAGTTACCATGTTGTGGGCAGGGGCCAGAGCTCAGTCAAGTTGTACAAATGAATTGGTCAACTTGTCGCCTTGTGTCGTTTACATAACAGGCAACTCTTCAACCCCTTCTACTCAATGCTGCACACAGCTTGCTAGTGTTGTCCAATCATCTCCTCAGTGCCTGTGTCAGGTTCTTAAGGATGGTGGCTCATCTCTGGGGATTAAAATCAACCAGACTCAGGCTCTAGCTTTGCCCAATGCTTGCAAAGTTCAAACTCCATCTTGTAATGGTAAGAAAGCAATTGAAAATTTTTCTATGAAAATAAGAAGCCTAAAACCTCTTTAATCAAAGGTCATTATGTTTTTTTCCCCTAACAAGTCCCCATATCTGTTCCAGCTGCTTCTCCAGCAGGATCACCAGAATCTCCCAGCACGGTTCCAGGTATCGTTCTACTAATCTTTTTCTGATATGCAGTTTTTTCTTTTTTTTTTTTGGTTTTTCAATATCAAGATTTTGAGATCCCCCTTTACTCAGTAGAATTTGTCTGAAAAATCATTATATTTATTCGGGTACGGGATCTGGATCTGGAACCGTACCATCAACAGGAGGACCTTCGTCAGATGGAAATTCAATCAAGTTGTCATTCTCCCTGCTTGTCTTCATGCTCTTTGCAGCATCATTTAGTTCAATCTTCAAGACGTACTGATTCCATTTCCTCAACAACCAACATAGTTTAGCGATTACTATTATTATTTAATCTTCGCTAATATCGAGTTTCTTCTTGGTTGAGTTTGTATGTCTTAATTATTTCGCAGCCCTCTTCAGGGTTGGTGTGGTTCTGTATTATTGAAGAGATTTCTAGCTCTCTTGACCTCTAAATAAAAAAGTATCATTTGGCTTCAACGAATCAAGCATTTGTTTAACATACATCAGTTAAGGTCAAACGAGAACCAGTCAGTATTCCATGTTCACAACGGCCATGCAATTTGCCGGGTCAAGGCTGTTAGCACATCATTTTCATGGTCCTAACAGAGCATTCATATGGGGTATATAAAGACAACTTCAAAATTCAACATTCTTCAGTAATTTGACTGCAATACAAGAGAGATCCGCCATTCAGCCAGTTAGCCATGTAACAAAATTAGTCCAGAAAATGAGGCATATTATGAATTGTATAACAAGTTCCTGAATAGTTGAACAATCTCAAACTGCTGCTGCAAATAAGAATGAACTCACCTCTCAAAGACAGCTTCATCTCCACTTTTAGGTGTCAACTCCGTAGGCTGTATTTGCAAATATTAGCAAATAACTTTCAAACTTTAGAAGCAATTTCCATTCATTCCAGTGATTCAAAAACCAACAGTTAACTGCTTTAACATGGTCTTAGCTTTCCACATTTGATTCCAAACATGAATTCTTTTGATTAAAAATCAGCAACAATAACCAGGCAACCAAGCTACACATGAAATCTTAAAAGCAAGTTGATCATATATTGTTCCTAAACTAAAACACCCTATTCAGAGGATACAAAAAACTAAATTTTGTAGACAATTAGTGAACCAATTCTTAAGTGATATCCTTGTAGGGTGGAATGTAGTTGACATCGATATCACAGGACTATTTTCAGACTTTTAGGATTTTATTTACTTCTTTTAATCATTTCAACTCAACATGGTTAAATAGGTGCCAATTGATTCGAGCTCGATTGAACAAATTCAAACAGTACATGCTACATGGGCATATACACTCAATCAATTTGCAGGAAACACAGCATTAACTTGATAAAGTAATCAAAACCTAGTATCAGTAGAAAGAAGACTAAACATGACCATATCTCTAGTTTTCCCTTTGAGAATATAGTACTTTCTGAGAACACCTTCTCGCATGAATCCAGCCTTTTGCAGCACCTTCTGTGACCCAACATTTTCAACATCTACGAGAGCTTCAAGTCTCTCCAAATGTGGCCACTCATCAAATATCATATTGACCACCATTTTCACAGCCCTTGTTGCAATACCTTTGCCCCAATACTTAGACCCCAGAACATACCCAATTTCACCTCTGCATCTGTCGTTGCCTGGAAATGGTGTCACTGAAATAGCCCCAATCGGCCTGTTATTTATGCAAATTGCCTTCAACCACGCGTGGTTTATATAGACGTCGCTAAAATACTCTATGCCTTCTTCTTTGCTACTAAAAGGTCCATAACCGATGAAACGAGTCACTTTATCATCACTAGCCCACACCATGAAATCATCAATGTCTGATAGCTCAAATGGCCTCAGAGAGATCTCCAAGCATTCAGTCAGGCCTTCTTTTACCTGCGATTCCAAAGATGGTTCCTCCATGTCCCGTCTACGTTCCCTAAAAGTATAACAGATCACAAGCTTAGCGTCCAAGAAAATTTTTCATCTCAGAAATTAAGCAGAATGGAAAGGTGGATGTAAACTTCTTGTATTTGTTAGTACTTCAAAGAATATTCATATTTGGGCCAGGGGGTTATTTGCTCAATACGGGTGTCCATTGGATACGTCGATCAGTCAATAATGGCAACCAGAACAGAGAGACTACACTTACAGCGATTTAACATTTTCCCATCCAACTTGGAATCCGATTCCGATAACAACAAGAAAGCCATCACGTCTCAAGCGAAAAAGCTTCGTCTCTCAGCCGTTTTGACTTTTGTGCTAAAACCTTCAACCCACGGACGGATCTCTTTAATATGTTCACCATCTACTTGGTTCAAGTAATTTATTATTATTATTATTATTATTATTAACATATTATATTAAAATTATATTAATAATTATTATATATAAATTATGATTATGTTTAAGAAAATTAATTGTATAAATAATTAATATGTTTGATTAATAATAATATTTTATTAAAATACTAAATATGATTTAAATCAAAGATGTAAGAATCAAAAAAAATTATAACAAATCTAAGACATTTATATCGTATATTGGTGTCAATTTCATTTTCTCTTTTCAATCCCATACAATGAAAGATAATGGAATCGACGAGATTCAACCCAAATGGGTGAGGGCAACACAAAAAGTTTTTATTTCTCGATTTTATACGATGGTAAGATCGATATCTTAAAAAAAATCAATAATGAGTAATGAATTCGATAGTTCATAATTTTAATTAAATATGATGATATTTTTTATCATGCAAATTATATAAATATAGGCAAAATTATCACAAAAGAAATTTATGTATATTAATTGAATACAATAATATTTTTTATAAAAAAAATTAATGAATATTAGATGAAATCACTATAAAAGTATTCTTTCATGAGTAATAGTAGAAAAGAAGTTATTTAATAGTTAGGGTTTTGTAACAATCTAACAAGTAAAGTCATCAATGAGTTGAATTTCTTTAAAGGCCACTCGAGGTTTTCTTGAACAATAATAAAATCTCGCCTATAAATTTTAAAATATTAAACACTTATTCATTAACTTAAATTAATAATTAATAGTTAAGTGATAATAGTCAAAGAAGTGTTTTTATCTTTCAAATAAAAAGAAATTAATAAATAATAAAACTAATTTCATATATATAATTAAAATATAAAATAATATTCATAGAATAACAAAAACAATTAAAATTTTAATAAAATTATTAAAAATTAAAAATACTGAGATCGACAATGGCAATCAAAAACTTATTCAAGTGATCAAAACTAATCATCATTAACTACTTGATTAGATTTATTATTATTATTATCATCGTTAATAGTAGTAATTTTTTTAAATTTTTATTATTATTATATTAATATTATTTTATTTTATTTTATATTAAAACTATTTATTTTTTTAATCAAAGATATTTCAGTTATTTTATAAAAATATTAACAAAATTGGGAAGAATTAGTTTGGAGTGGGTGTACTTTTTAAAAGTGTATGAGTGGGACTTGGTCACTTTGGAAACCTTGGGTGGGATTGAGTCCTTTGGCCTTTCTTTAAACACACAATAAACATAAACATTTAAATTGCGTACCTCATAAGTGAACGAAGCATCTACGAAAGCCACATAGAACATTGGAATAAAGCAACCACAGAAGCCAGATTGGCACAATAGCCGCCTCAGTTGACTAGTGGGCAGATTGAATTTGAATTTGAATTTGAATTTGAATTTGAATTTGACTTTAAATTTAAATAAATTTAAATTTGGTTTGATTTGAAAAGTGATGAGGTTTTGTTTTTCATTGTAGATTGAATTCTAAATCCAATTAATTTAGGTTTAAAAGTTAGTTTGATTTTATTTAATTTAAATTTAAATTAATTAGATTAATTCATTTTTAAAATTAAACTAAATTTAAATTAAAAAAATTTACTTTTATCAAACTTGTAAATCAGATGAATAAATTGATTTAATTTTATTACTTAATTTTTATATTAAATAATTATTAAAATAATATTATATTATTTATTATTAAATAAAATAATAATATATTAATAATAAACGGTAAACCCAATATATAATTTTAAATCATAAACTCAAATAAATTCGAAATAAATTACAACTCAATTAATTTTGTTTGAGTCAAATTCAAATTACTCTTCACTTTAATTGAAATTCACAAACTGCGTTGGGCACAATGAAGGCTTCAACTAGATTTCGCACAGATGATTAGGTTTTAGGATCGGTGGAAAGAAGACTAAAGATAACCAAATCACGGGTTCTTCCCTTCAGAATCAAATACTTCCTGAGAACACCTTCCTTCTTGAATCCAGCTTTCTCTAACACCCTTTGTGAACCCACGTTTTCAATGTCTACAAGAGCCTCCAATCTCTCCAAATGCGGCCATTCATCAAATACAGTTTTGGCCACCATCTTCACAGCCTTCGTAGCAATCCCTCTGCCCCAGTAATTACGGGCCAATGCATATCCAAGCTCACCTCTACACTTATCAACACCGGACTTTGGCGTGACTGAAATAGAACCAATTGGCCTGTTATCGATGCAAATTGCTCTGAACCATTGGTGGGTTGCTACTTTGTCTTTGATAAAGTTTATGCCTTCTTCTTTGCTGGCGTAAGGTTCCCATTTGCAAAAGCGAGCAACTTTATCATCACTAGCCCACATCATGAAATCATCAATGTCTGAAAGATCCAACAACCTGAGAGAGATATCAGAGACCTCCTCCATTAGCCTCTATTTGCATATGAAAGTAAGATAGAATGAGTCATGTTAACTTATAATTGGCGTTAATTGGCGTAAAGTTTGCTTTTCTTGGAGTGGGGAGCAAGGAGTGGAGAGCCGTCTTAGTTGACTACTTCAACGAGCCAATAGTAAAATTCCTAGGACATGACTGGATACCAATGTCTACTCTTCGTACGCTTGTTAAATTCAGCTTGGAACATCCCGTGCAAGTCTATCTCAGAAAACTCTTATTTCTGTCAGTTTCAATGGACCCATCAAGAATTTCCCTCCGGCCATTCGAGCTCTCCGATGTCGATGATTTCCTGAAATGGGCTAGTGATGACAGAGTGACACGCTATCTCATATGGAACACAATTACTTCCAGAGAAGAAGCGTTAAATTATCTGGACAAAGTTGCAATACCACACCCTTGGCGTCGGTCCATATGTTTTGATGGCCGTTCGATCGGCTACATTTCAATCAAACAAGAACCTGGTGATGACAGATGCAGAGCCCACGTAGGATATGCATTGGCTGCAGAGTACTGGGGTCAAGGGATAGTCACAGCTGCACTGAAAATGGCTGTTTCTAAAGTCTTTCGAGAAATTCCTGAATTGGTGAGATTGCAGGCTTTGGTAGAGGTAGAGAACGAAGGGTCTCAACGGGTACTAGAAAAGACTAGGTTCCTGAAAGAAGGTCTGTTGAGGAAATATGGTTTCTGCAAAGGCGAAATCAGAGATATGTTTGTTTATAGCTTCCTTTCTACTGATGATATTAAGAGCTCCTAATCATATGGCTCAAACCACACGAAATTAGGGTTGGATTGAAGTATGATCTAAATTGAGTTTGAGATTGGTTAGAATTTTGATCAAAACTATAATATTTGGATTGATCTTGAATTCAAACTCATTTAAAATAACACATAATATTAATGAAAAATTATCAACTTAATAAATAGTATCATGAGAGAAATAAATAATATTATTGATAAGATAAATATTTATTATCGAATAAATAAATGAGTTGATCTCAAGTTAAGCTATCAAATTTGAGCTCCAATTAGAATTGACAATTGGCCAACACAACTCAAGCTTGGCATGACTCACAAATTTGCAAGTCGTTCAAAGGCTCAGGACTGAAGTAGGTCATACGAGGTCTTATGAGAAGGCTTATGGGCCAATACGACTGAATTCTTTATAAATTAAAAATTAAAAAATAATATTTTTAACAAATTAATCCATTAAAAACCTATAAAAACATAATCTATCATATTATGAGTCGTGCCCTAAATCTTAAAAATTTGTGAGATTTAGCACAATACGACTAGAGGCACGTTAATTTTGATATAATCTAACCCGACATAGCTCATTATCAACCTTAACTTCAATTCAAAATTTACTTGTTTGAACTGAGTATCCACTCCTAATTATTATCACTTGAAATAAAATTGAAGATGGAACAATCAAGAATACAATAGTTGGGAACACAAATCATTGCCAATCGGGCCCAAGACCTTTAGCCGAAGCCCACAAATTTCCACAGCCGCCATAACCACCGCAATGACTGAACCAGGCTGGGCCATATTGTTACCATTATATGCGCAAATTTCAGCAGGACACGCCAGCATTATAAGGAACACTTTTTTTTTTTTTGTTTTACCGATGACTGTCCCGCACACGTAGTCCCATACCAGTGACGTCTGATAAGGTCGATATTACAATTCATGATGTGAACGTCAACACCGGACGGGTAGAAAATTCTGATTCTATGATCTCATCACATGCTTTAATCAGACCTCTGGTTATGTTCCCATCGATTTCCTTAAAGGGAATGGCTGTGATCATTGGCTTCAGTTGGTGTTACGTGATTATCAACAGATTTTGACAAATTTTTGATTTGGACCTGTTCACACTTGATCAGAAATTCAATTGAAACTCATTAACCAATGACACGTCAACTTCGATTACAAAGGTTAATGAGATCACCACAATAATAATCATAATAATAATCATATTATTATTAATGACATACTTGAAAGCGAAAATTAAAATGTAAGATAAAGATGGAATCTTGAAAAGCAAATAAATTGGTATCCACTTTCCACCTGGAAATGGATCACTTTTGGGAACAACATCATGATAATAAAGCCAAAAAACTTAATCTTAATCAAAGATTTAAAAATATATACATATAAAATCTTATTTATCAATATTTAAAAAATTAAATATTTATTTTGTGAATCAATTTTTTAAAATTTTTTAATATTTTTATTAAATAATCAGAATATTATCAACCAACAAAATAAATACTATTAAAATAAATATTTAATATAAAATAATATTAATATAACCATTAAAAAATAAAAATTTAAAAATAATTATAACTGCTATCGAAAGTTATGATAATCGAAAATCTAATCAAATGATCAAAAATAGTTATTTGATATAATTGACAGTTGAATTCAACTACTTTGATAGCAAAAGAAACTAGATATAACTATTAATCGTATCAAATAACTTTTTTCAGTCATTTTATTAAGTTTTGATCATCACAACTGGTGACGATAACGTTGTAGATGACAATGATAATTTTTTTTAATTTTTTTAATATTTATTATTATATTAATATTATTTTATATATCAATTATTTTTTAAAATTAATTTTATTATTTATTATTCTTTTATTTAGAAAAAATGTTTATTTACTCATTATTATTTATTGATCATTATATTTAATTAATTTTAAATAATAAATTATATTTAATTTTTTAAAATTAATGAATAAAATTTTTTTTCATTTATGAAAATATTAAGAAAAATTAAGCCTTCTCACCTATTAATGGGGTAAATTATGTTTAAATTTATTAATATGATTTTATATTATATATTTTTCAGTCTAAATGATTTTTTTAACAATCTCATTATTTAAGAACTTCGTCTTGCGCCTGATGGCCCCCCGGCCCCCTCCTCTTTGGGATTTCTCTCATGAGCGTCGTCAGACTGGGACCTCTCATGTGAAAGGCAAGCAACGTACAATCCTCGTCAAGGTCCCCTGTAACATTGATTGTACAGTTAATAAAGAGTTGAAAAATAAATAAATTCATTAAAACCTTTTAATTTTCTCTCCTTTTGAAAAATAAAACCATTATAAGATATGACAGTACGCAGCACTAAAAGACTTTCCCGATACAGGACTTTCTTTTAAAGTCACATTGAAGTGACACGTCCCACTATTCAATAAAATAAAAAAGAAATTTTATACCGCATTCACTTTCTAGTTACTATCTTCTAAGGCCCTGAGCGATCGTAAAGTATCAAATATCCCCCTCCTATCCTATCACTACTCTCTCAGATTGAGTCAACTCAGATGAGGGTAAAATTACAATTTTACATAACTAAAGGTAACTTTTTTTGATAGCCCATAAACTCTTACTTATACTAACTGGTTAATCTTAAATGATTAGATAAATTAAACTCGAAAAGTTAAGACTAGATTCAAATTAAATATATTTAGATTTATTTTTGAATTCGATTTGAATAAGTCTTAAATAAACTATTCAAATATGAATACAAATATAAACCAAAATTATAGTTTTAAAAGCTGACAAATACAATATGAACCGAATACGAATACTAATTTGAACTTCAATTAAAAAATTTTGTAATTATTTTTATTAATTATAATTTTAAAAAATATATAAAAATGAATTATACAAACTGAATGTGAATACGAACATAAATACAAATTGAACTATATAAATTGACCATAAACCTAAACTTTATTATAAAAAAATTTGATAAACATGAACCCAAATACGAATTAAATTATAATGAATGAACCTGAACATAAATATATATGTTTATGTTTAATTCAGTTTGAATTTAACCCTATCGAGAGTCTGTAACTATTTAAACTTGCAACCACAAATTATATAAATTAAATATTATTTGTTTCATTATAGTTTGAAATTTGACTATTATTTTAGATGACTCTTGCCCTTGTTACCTTGATTCAGTCTAACAGAGCCCTAACTATAGGTATTTTATACTTTTTCTAAATTATGGGTCTACAAAATACTATACAATCTTTCAAGGAGTAGAGAGTAATAGCCCTTGACAACCAGGCCCCACCCACCACTTAATTTGTTTCTTCATCGTTGTTGTTTTCATTGTTCATAAGTTAACTAGGTTTCACGTAATTCCCAACTAGGGTTAACCTGTACTTCACATCATGTCAACATTATGGACTTACTCCGTGATACGACACCGCAGACGTCTGCATCAATGAATTTTCAAAATCAAACTATTTCCGTGTTTCAAAATCAATTACCATTGCCCAGGGGAGTTGCCGGGGACCCTCTTCAGCGGAGAATAATAAATTTTCCAAAATAATCCCATATGATTTAAACATTAAATTATTAATATATTTTTATTAATTTAAAATTCTATCACATAAATTTTTAAAAATTATAAAAATTCAAATTTTTTTGAAATATAACTGTTATTAATACCATTAAAAATATATTAAATTTTAAGAAATTTTAAAAAATGGTCAAACCTTTTTTGGAAATTTCTAAAACTCCTTAAAAATATTTTATTTTATTAATATTTCTAACATTTTTAAAAATTATAGTTCACGCTCCAAACTATTAAAGAGAGAAAATAAAAAAATTAAGTCAATGGAAAAATTAAAAAAATAAAAGAAAATAAAAAGTTTATACAAAATAACATTTTTACCACTCAACAAAATATATTAACAAAAATAAATGATAAATAAGAATTTCATTTTTTAAAACTTAAAATCTTTCATTTAAGCAAGCTGGGGGTGAGAAATGGTCCTTTGCCCTTTTTTTTACTCTTTTTGAGAAATTGGGTTAGTTAAAATTAGTCCAGCCATTAGCCTAATGATTTCATTTCCACTAATAAAGTAAATATTAAAAAAAAAAGCCACCGGAGACTTTTTTTAAATGAAAAAGCTTTATTCAAAAATTTTTAAAAAGTTAAATATATACTCATTGACTAATTTCTTTTCAATTTTATTAAAATATTTTTGATGAAATAACTAAAAGGCTCTTCACCAAAAAATAACATTAATATTAAAAAAATCTAATAATAAATAATAAAAAAAAATTTAAAAGTAGTCATCATCATTATGGCAATGATCATTGAAAATCTTATTAGATGATAAAAAATGATCACCTAATTTGATTAACGATTGAACATGATCGTCTTTATTATCAAAGATGACCAAAAATGGTTGACTAATTTAAATTTTTTTTATTAATCTTATTAACTTTTTATTGTTGTTTCAATATCATATTAATATTATTGTATATTTTTATCATTTTTATAAAATTAATTTTATTATTAAAAAATTTAATTTAAAATAATAAAAATATTCTTTTAACTATTAATATTTAATAGTTGACTGTTAACTTCAACAGTTAACTTTGGTTATTAAGTGAGCATATATTTATTTTTAAAAGTTAATGGATCGAACTTGTCATTTAGAGAAACCTAGGGTGGGAAAGAGTCTTTTGGCCAAAAAAAAGAAAAAGGAAAAAACCTCCAAAATGAGCACATTAGGCATAGTGAAGGGATCACTACAAAGCATGGATTTATGTGGGTTTGAGTAACATAATGATACCATACCTAACCGGTTAAGACTAGGGTTTGAAAATAAGGTTAATGTAAAATAAAATGTCACCATCTTGCATTAAAATGGAGGGCCCAAAGGGGATTAGAGTCCCTCCTTAAAGTTAAGTGTATGCTTTGGCATATTTAAATATGTTGCTCTATATTTTTATACATAACAAGCTTGAATCATGATTACCCTTTTGTTAATTTGCCCCCATAATTGAGATTTGAAATTTATACATTATTGTTAAATTCTTTTGATAAGTAGTTAAAATACCCAAAAAGGACTTTGCATTTCTTGCTTGGACCTCCTTGTTGGAGGTTACATGTACAAAAGGTCATGGGGAAATGACCATATGGGATTGTATTGTTTGATTTGATTCTAAATTTGTGCTGTATTTTATTAAATTTCATTCTCTATTTGGGTGAGGAGGGACATAGGATTGATTCCAGGGCTATTGATTGGCAGAAGCTCAAAGATATAAAAATGTTCTTATTCCCTTGCTTCATCACACATGACAGGATAATATTTAATTTATAATCATATACACCAATTATGTGGCTTAAAAAATTAACTAAATATATTATCAAATTCATTTATTTATGTGTATATATATAACCAATTATATATTTATTTTTATTTTTATTATTGTTATCCTATTATGAAAATATATTGGATTTTTATATCTAAGAGACTTATTTGTTTCACCTCTTTGGTAAAAAATGAAATGTATTGCAAGTTTTATTCATTCTTGTCAAAAAGAGGGTATAGACATTGTTTTTTATTCGATCAAAATTTTTTCAATAATGATAATTAGTAGATTTTTAGATTGGATTTTCTTACTTAATAAGTTGAGACTCGAAGCTCGTAAATGGAGACTAGATTAAGGACATTCCTTTAGACTAAAGCCCTGAAGCTCATTAAACACCCACTAGGCCTTATTTCCTTTGAACAATAGCCTTGAGTTTTGTTTAACTCGTTTTAAACCTTTTTTGTATAGTGTGCAAACAACTTTAAAAATATACGTTGACAGTGTTTTGTGTGCATTTGTGAACGATCTATAGGCATTTGTCTATTGACCCACATATCCGGTTTTTATTAAACCTTAACTCACTTGGCCAGTTTTTGTTAAACCCTACTTTTGAATCATCCATTATCATCATATTATCTCAAATATGATTTGGGTGATGACTTCTTAATTGCTTTATAGTGGATCAAAAATTCATTACACACTTTTCTTTATTATATTAGAATGACTAAACAAAAATAACAGATCTATCCTTATGTGATATGGTGAAAACCCATCAGAAAGAGTATTTTGATAGATTTCAAATAATTATAATATTTTTAAGAATAGTAATTTTTCTTAGTGGGTATAACTCAAGTCTTATGAAACATTTTTGCATTGGGTTTCAACCACTTTAAAGCATGAATCTTTTATAGGTTTACTCTAAAATCAAGATCGTTTGAAATCTATTTTAGTACATTTAAGACGAAAGTTTTGGAATAGATTTTTTACCTAAAATTGATGTGTTAAAAGAATAATATATTAGATAATTCAAAACTTTGCATAAGATAAATTACGACAATGAGATTAAGGATTTGTTACTAAGAATTCATGTCTTCACATGCATCTAATAATCGGTCTTGAGTTTGAGTCACACCAATACTGTTTTGGATCCATTTAACGGCATTTTTATTTTTTACTAAATTTGGACATAAATAAAACCCATGGGTCCATGGTTATTAGCCAACTAAAACCGGACCTAGGGGTCTGGGACCTTCGCCTTTCAAGCCCTAGTCAAACGCCATTATTAATATTAGTGTGGCAGTTATCATTTCAACGGGCCCTCCAGATTCTTCACAGTCAAAATACTAAAAAGCCCTCCATCCAAATTGA
Source organism: Anacardium occidentale (assembly GCA_026122585.1). Classification (NCBI taxonomy): domain Eukaryota; kingdom Viridiplantae; phylum Streptophyta; class Magnoliopsida; order Sapindales; family Anacardiaceae; genus Anacardium; species Anacardium occidentale. The sequence goes on from JAJEJH010000023.1 coordinate 595,298, forward strand.
GATTAATACTTCTTGCAGGGATAGTAAAGACATTTTATTAGCTAGATCATGCCATACATATCCCAATAATTAACTAGAACAGACGAGACCGAACAATAAACATGTAGTAGAGTGGGGTCATTGAACTGGGAGATAAAAGTGGGACCCACAATGACGTTGGAAAGTGTTTAGATAATGGGCCCCGCCACACTTCACTAATTCGGCGGACCGCATTTTCCAGACCCCACTTGTGGACCAATCTGGACCGCTGGCTCAACCTCTCCGCCTCTCGAACAAGTTGCAGCCGATTATTATGTCTTCATTGAAACATTAATTTAATTATTAAAACTGTAAGTTAGGTTATGAAGGTGATTAAGATTTGTATCGAAATCAAACGGCGCCGAGCCGAAGCTGAGCCAGGCGGGAGTGATTGACGTAGTTGATTAAGTTTGTGTACAGTATGGTTGGTTGGCGAGTCCCGTCATCGGCTTTCGAGTTTTCAAAAACAATAATATACGCGGCATCCATGGATGCTGAGAGAAGGATCATTTAGGTAGATGGAGAAGAAAGAAAGAAAGTGAAAGAGAGAGTGTGGAGACGAGTCGACCCCGGAATAAAAACTGATGTGAAAAAAGGAAAGATCGATTAGCTGAGCGAGTGAGTGGTGTAAGTAATGGTGGGTTGGTTTGTTTTTATCGAATCAAAATCAAAACCTCTGATTCCCATGCAGACACACGCCTCTTTATAATCAGATTCACACCAACAACCCACGAGCTATCTCATTCTCATTCTCTTTCTCTCTCGCACTCTCTATCTCCTTCTCTCTGCAACTTCTTGTCTATTTTTCAGGAATCATTTTGAGAAGAAACTGAATTTGACAGAGTGGGGTTTGGACTTTAGATATAAAGAGTTTATATAGCGTGATATCAATTTGACCAATCTCTCTTAGTTTTTCGTATATTTTTGGGGAGTTATTGTGAGATGGTCTGGTCTCGTACTCTTGTTTGTATGTGATGGTTGAATCTTTCTTCTTTCTTTCAATTTTTTTTTAGGAGTGATAGGATAAAATTTGTTTCTGTGTTGGGCAAACGAAAATATTACTGCTAGAAGGACAGATAATAAAGTTAACGAGTTGAAAAGCAGAGGGCATTAGCCAAGGCTTTAACAATACTACAAAACGCCTTCTTGTTTCTGGTGTCTCTGCTATGTGCTGATGCATTTGCACGTCTGGTCTCTTGATCACGACTTATGAGACTATCTTTGCATGTCGGTTGTGTTACTGAGTGATTCTCCCTGAAAAATTTTGGGGAAGAAGTGCGAGAAAGTCGGGGAAAAAGTAAAGCTTTTTCTCAGTTTTATTTTCTTTTCCTGGTTTAGTTTTTGCTCAGCTGCTTAAAACTGGAAGTTAGTGAAGTATAATATGGTTGATCCTATTTAGACTGTACTTCCCACCATTTGTATCTGATTCTCTAAAACGATAAACCTTATTAAATTTCTCAACTTTCTTATATTTTATATATTGTGATTCTGGCGAAGGTGGTTGTATTGTCAATTACAAGAATCAAATCCATGGCTGTTTCTTGTTAATAACTTCAATCTTTCAGGTAAGCGTCTCTTTTATTTCCTCTCATTGGTATATGAAAAGAAATAAAAATCGAATCTTCTGATAGATTGATTCTTTGTGTTGCAGGGGGGTTGTAAAATATTTCAGTGTTAATGGCAGACAATGGCTCTCTTCCATCGCCCACCACCACTGATAATAATAGAAAAACTACTTCATTTCCTAGATTGTTCACTAGTTTAACCAAGGGTTTTTCTGAAACTGAGGTTCCTGTGATGAGCCCAACTTCAATTCTTGATATTAGCAAACCGTTCTCGGTTCTCAAGAACCCCTTTTGGTCTGAGTCAAGTCCACACACATCCAGAACCCCGGAACCTGAAGCTAGGCACAAATTGGACTCCAAAGGGATTGGTCTTGGCATTTTTGATGTTCTTCAAGATGTTAAGTCTGACTCCAAAGAATCGAAACCTGAGAGCCGCATGGTTCTTTTCGGGTCACAGCTAAAGATCCAAATCCCTCCTTTGATTCCCTCTCCTCAAGATTCACCGATGTCTCCAGCTGAGTTTGGTATCAAAACTAGAAACTCTCAATTGGGTTCCTTTTCCTCTGTGTTATCACCGTCCCCAGCAAAAAAACCGACTTTTGGCTCTCTGAATTCGGGTCTGGAGACTCCAAATTCTTCTCAGGTTTTCACGGGTTGTCTCTCTACCACTGAGATGGAAAACTCTGAGGACTACACTTGTGTCATATCTCACGGGCCAAATCCGAGAACCACTCATATTTTTGACAATTGCATTGTTGAAAGTTGCTGTGGCGTTGTTGGGTTATCTCCCCTGAGAAAAGAAAATAACGGGATCACTGCAATTGATCCAATAAGCTACCCATCTGAAAATTTTCTCAGCTTTTGTTACGCTTGCAAGAAGAATCTTGGCCAGGGAAAAGACATTTACATGTACAGGTTCGCTTTAAGTTTCATTTTGCTATGATCAAATACATGATCTCTTTTTCAGGACTCCCCTGTTTTGATAACATTTAAAATAAAAAGGAAACTTTCTTTCGAGTTAAAAAGTATATAAAACTAAGTAAAATTCTGAATTTTCAGGGGAGAGAAAGCATTTTGCAGCCGTGAATGCCGTTTCCAGGAGATGATGTTGGAGGAAGAAGCGGATCAATTGGACCCAGTTGATGGCTCTGGCAATTGATCATGATAATAACTTTCTCAATCTGCATCATCACTCATCTTTGCTTCAGATATCGTATAGACCATTGAAGAAAAGTACCAGCTTCCTAACAAGGGTAAAATCTGAGTCATAAAGTTCCTGTATCAATCGAAGGCAGAAAGAACTATGGATAAAGATGGTTGGTTGTACATTGAACATCCTACATAATTGATTATGGTTGTTTTAATTTTCTTCCCTTGTTTAATTCATATGCTACTTGTAGAGGCAGAGCTGAGGAACTGATCTGCTCAACTATTGTAGAGTTGATGATTTTCTTGAAGCCATAACTAGGGATTGCTGGTGGGTTTCATCCCCACCCACAGTTTTTTATCTCTTAATAATGGTGTATGAGTAAAGCTTACATTTTTACTTTCTCCTTATTCTCTTTTATATCATTCAAATTTACAATAAAGCAAATAACAACAGAGAGAACGGATGACCTGAATTCAAGTGGAATCTTTTCTTTTCTTATGAATGTTCTCTTCTTTAACTAATCGTGTTATTCCACTTTGTCAAGCCTTATTTAGCCCAACATGGAGGAGTTGATTCATTTTCTGATGTAATTAAGACTAATGACATATTAAACTAAACAAATAATTCAAAGTAAACTTTCTCAGCAGTGGGGGCCTCCACTGAGGGACAAGTTCTTGGCCAGTGGTGGCCAAGGGAGAAACCTGACATAGAATTCTTTTTGTTTTCAAGGGCTTTTCCCTGATGCATGCACCATCCAGGCACAGTTGTTCTTGTTTTCTTCTTCTTCTTCTTCTTCTTCCTCTTCCCATGAAAAAGCATCGACAATCCCAAGCCCAACTGCTCCTCTTCACTGATTAAAAGTGAATGCAGAGAAAGCTGTATAACTCACAATAGATTTGGTGTAAATTGGTAAATCAACAACAGTCGGCCACACCAACTCCTTGTCTTTGATTACTGGGAGATGATTAAAATATGGTTTAAAGCTTGGATTTCGTAGATACATACAGATGTGGTCACAAATTCAATCAATGTAATAATGTTCATGCTAACACGATAACATTACCATTTGTCAACACGGTGATATACATTATTCCTTATAATAATAATAACAAAATTATAAAGCCTTTTCATTTGCGTGATCATTGGTTTTCATCATCTATGGGACTGAGGAGAAAGTAAAGAAAAAGACTTGATCACGGGATCATAGCTTTGAGGAAATTATTGCTTACTTTGCTATGGAACTATGGAGTACTTTATGGGATGGATTTTATTTGGTTTAAGTTTAAGTTTGAATTCGAGTAGAAAGATTTTCATCTATATGAACTAAATAAAATCGTTTAATCATAATCTCAAAGATCTATCCATAAAATATAAAATATTAAATTCAAAACTTTAGGGTTATAAGTATACTTTATACGCTATGCAATCTAAATCTGTCATAAAAAAAAAAAAAAAAGAATCAGTAAAATTGGAAAATAATAGTTAAGGAAGAAGAAAAAGATTTATCAAAGAATAAGAATTTTGGTATAACAAAACTGACGAATTCTTGAACTTAAATCGAACTATTATACTAGAGCTTAATTCGAGTTTTACTTATTCGAATCGAATATATATCAGTATGAATACATCAGAAATTGGGAAAATAATGGTGATTATAAATGTTAAAGAGACTTATTATTTTTATTATTATTTACAATTTAATTGATGAATTAAGGGCTATTAAAATCACTTCCTCAGCAATTGGCCCAAAATGTTTGGGCTGGGCCTTTGCTGATCCATAGGATAACTCCAGTCTTCAAAATTCCAGTTTCATATTTTCAGGTCACTTTAACCAATTTAACACTTCGTCGGGGTATTTACGTCATTTGACTACACGACGGTCACGGTCCACACAAAGTGCATGCCTCCGCCTGATTCGATAATCATATTTTAAATTTAAAGAAATTATATTTTAAATATTTTTAATGGCTTCATCGATTTTCTCTACTCTCTCATTCTTACTTCCTTCGCAAAACCGAAATTTCTCCTTCCTTTCCCTCGCTCCTCTCTTCTCGCAGATTTACCTCAAACCACGCTCTGTCATCCCCGAGGCCTGCCGATCCCCCCGCAGTAGTACTCGCCGGAAAACGCTTCAAAGAAACGGCATGCCCACCGCTTTCCCCTTGCATGCCCCCACTCTCCGCCGTGAAAGAATGGACAAGCCTCTTGTGGATCATGAATCGGGTGCGTTGCTCTTCGTTATCTGTTTTTACCAGCTTAACATTCGTGGTTTTTTTTCAGACAACATGTCATTTTCTTCTAATTTATTTCTAATATTAATTAAGAATGATTTATTGCTTAATTGGAATTTAATTCAAATATATAGTATGCGAAGATAAGCTAAAATTTAGCCCAGGCTTGGTTTAGAAATGTTAATAAATGAATTTGAGGAGATTATTATTGGTTTAATTCATTTATTAATGACAATCTTTGAAAACCTTGACATGTGAATATCACAACACTTGTTGGGCTATAGATGGAATGAAATTATATTAGTCTAAGGCTTATTTGATATGGTTTATAGATATTAAGATGCTTGGAGCTGCATTTGACAGAACTGAATTACGTGAAAGCTTTCATGCAATGACTATGTTTAATTTAGTTGAGTTCAAGACATAAGGGTATGGCGCATCTATTAAATTATTGTAGAAGCATGGATATTAAAGGAGGTTAGGATCATTAAAGAGAATTGCTTAAGTTGTTTACTAAACTTTCACCGTTATCCAATTGTGTACAGGGATCTCCTGACATCCTCCCATTTCTCCCAGTCTGTATAAACTTCATTTGCAATCCATATTATACCTTCTGATTTGGTATTTTTTTGAATTACCTACTTTTCATAATAAATTTGTTTCAAAAATGAAGTTTCTATCCATATTTAGTATATAAAATTATGCCTTAAGGTGGTATTTGAACTAATTCAATCTTCTCAAAATAATGAACTGAGTTGATTTTCTCCTCTCAGAACCTGTTTATTTTTCTTATGTTTTAAAACTGTTCTATCCTTAAAAAATAGTAGAACAAGTTGTTTACTTCTTTATATTTATGATTCTCTTTTATTTTCCCTAAAGTAAGTTAAGAAACCATGCTCAGAATTGGCTGCAATTGCTTGTGCATTACTACTCTTATAGCACATATTGATTCCTACACAAATTAGTTTGTTATATATATGTTTTGTAATGGATTTACTTAATAGTTTTTAGGTAGTAATTAACTGATGAGGAAAAAGGATCTTCTGTTTGATGAGAGGAACTTGATATTTGTGAGAAGTGCATAATTAACCATTGAGTGCAATTTGAGGATTGTGATCTAACATGAAGTCATTGTTTGATGAGTTGGGACCTTTTTTGTTAATCATACTAGCAGTCTGATCTTTCTATATCTTATGTTTCCGTACAAGTCAAGAAATTTTAGTATTTTGCTTGATATCCACCAATGAGAAAAGTGCCAGTTGTATAGTAGTATGATTTTTTTTCATTATTTTTAACATTTCTGCGTTCTCTGTTTGCATTGTGTCCATGTATCGTAGCAGCAAAATAAGCACATGTGTGAACTAAAAGATCAATTCACTAGTAATGCCTAGTTTGTTTTGTTAGACTGGGGTATTTTAGATGTATAACTGCATATATTTTTAAGATAGGTATGCCATACGTTTTTCACTGGGTAACCTAGGAGCATGGTTGCTCTCTCTCATGGTATTCAATGATTTATTTGTATGTTTGATTCAGGTGCTGGAAAAGAGGACAGGTTGACGTCAGATATAGGAGAAATAGGCTTTTCTGGTAAAAATGCTATGCAGAAAAACAGATCCCCTACTGGTGGAGTCAGATTCTTTGGAGTGGAATTGTCTCCAGATAATTTTGCAGTTTCCATGGTATATTTTGTACAGGGTGTTTTAGGCCTCGCAAGGCTTGCTGTCAATTTTTACTTGAAAGATGATCTACATCTAGACCCTGCCGAGGTATGCTGCACTAAGTTCCTTTTATTTTTTGATTTTGAGGGAAGTCATGATAATTATTTCTTTTATCCCTAATTCCAAATTTTTATGAAATTGGAGCTTTAAACTAATGGTGTCAAACAGCAAATGATGGCTCTATATGTTTATTCTTTGTCCATGGTTCATTTTGTGCTGTTCTCTCTCTCTCTGAAGAAGATATTATTGTCAAATTATGTTGTTTTTGTCGTTGATGATTAGTTTAAGTACATTTAGCTTGATGTTTTAAGGACTAACAAATTATACATGGTTGACTAGACAGCTGTAATATCTGGTTTTTCTGCATTGCCCTGGCTTGTCAAACCTCTTTATGGGTTTATTAGGTATGAATTCATGCATTGTTGGTTTCCTTATGCTTAATTAAAAGTGCTTTGGGTGGTTATGCTTTTTTCTGATCTGTTGTTTAGCTATTTTCAGTGATTCTCTCCCACTTTTTGGTTACCGAAGGAGGTCATACTTGGTTCTATCAGGGCTTCTTGGTGCAATCTCATGGAGTTTGATGGCCACCCTTGTTGACAGCAAGTACACTGCTGCTTTAAGCATACTTCTTGGATCTCTTTCTGTTGCCTTCTCAGATGTCGTAAGTTTCTTAAACTTTATGAATTTCCTGAATTGCTTAAGCTTATATAACAAAGCATGAACTGATATATGCTGTAGGTTGTAGATTCCATGGTTGTGGAAAGGGCTCGTGGTGAGTCACAAAGTGTTTCAGGATCTCTTCAGTCTTTATGTTGGGGATCCTCAGCATTTGGTGGAATTGTGAGCTCCTACTTTAGTGGCTCATTGGTTGATGCTTATGGTGTAAGGTACCTGGTTGGTTAGTGTCAGAGCATAATTTGCTAGAGCTAGTTTAAACATCTTTTTGGTGACAAACATATTTCACAGGTTTGTTTTTGGTGTCACGGCATTGCTACCACTTATAACATCTGGAGTTGCTGTTCTGGTAAAAGAACAGCGCGTGGTTGGTCCAGCTTGGGGGCAAAATATTCCTTTAGGTGGCCCTGGCTTTCTTGAAAGTTCAAAACAAAACATTATTCAGCTATTGTGTGCTGTGAAGCAGCCCAATGTTTTTCTTCCAACTTTATTCATTTTCCTATGGCAGGCAACTCCACAGTCAGACTCTGCTATGTTTTACTTCACGTATGTGTAATTCATGATTCTGTTCATTATCTTCATTTTCTGCAATTTAATTAATGGTCAGTGTGGACATTTCTTCGGTCTGAGTATTTGTTATAAGTAGACAATAATTTTATTTTTTGGTTTCAGCACAAATAAACTTGGTTTCACCCCAGAGTTTCTAGGGCGCGTCAAGCTTGTTACCTCAATTGCTTCATTGCTTGGGGTCGGACTCTATAATGGATTTCTGAAAAATGTTCCTCTGCGGAGGATTTTTCTTTGGACAACTGTTATTGGTACAGCTCTTGGGATGACTCAGGTTTGCATTATCATCTTCATTTCTTAAGGACAGTTTAAGATCTACCCTTTTTATTCAACATCCATCATGTTTTATTCTTATTACCATTGCTCTTTTTGTTTAGGTCTTCCTTGTTACTGGACTAAACAGGAAGTTTGGTATAAGTGATGAGTGGTTTGCGATTGGGGATTCTTTGATCCTAACTGTCCTTGGCCAGGTAATGTAATTTTTTTTCAACCTATTCATTTCTAAACATACGTAGGAGCAGGATTATCATCTTACTCTTGCAATAGCTCATGTTTAAGTAAATGGCATGATACTGGTTTCACTAGTCATTGAGGATGCTCCTTTGGTATGTGAAGCGGAACTTGTGAAAAACACAACAGCTTGGTTTGAGGGAGCTTTTTGATGACTCTTAGCTGTAAAGCCTGGTCTCTTGCTTTAGAAGAAGAGGAGAGATTGTTTCAGTTAACTAGAGAAAAAGTGATTGAGAAACAAACACATTTTGTGGGTTTGGGATGTTGGTATACCATTCAAGTGTTTCTTATTATTAAGTGTAAATTCCCAAGCACGAGGGAAGTTCATGGATGAGAAGTAATTATATTTCAAAATTGATTTTGCTAGTATTTTCAATACTAAATCAAGTATAGTTTGGTTGCAGGCTTCTTTCATGCCTGTCCTTGTGCTAGCAGCAAGATTGTGTCCAGAGGGTATGGAAGCAACACTTTTTGCAACTCTCATGTCCATATCGAATGGTGGTAGTGTGCTTGGGGGGCTCATAGGTGCTGGTCTGACGCAGTTCTTTGGTGTCACCAAAGACAGATTTGATAAATTGGCCATTTTGATAATCCTGTGCAACCTCAGCTCATTGTTGCCGTTGCCCCTCCTTAGTCTGCTACCCCAGGATAGTCCAGATACCACTGAGGAAGATGGCGGAGATATTGAAATGAAATCTAGTTGAATTCTCTATATTTTCCTCCTTGTCATCGTTGGACTGTAAAATTTAGAGATTTTGCTCAAGCATTTTCTTACAGATTTATCAAAGAGCTGAGCGGAGGAGAGATTCTCGTAAATACCAGGGCAATAGATGCAGAGAAATGATGCTTCGAAATGAATATATTTTAATTAAAACACTGTCTGCATGTGATCGAAGGTCTCAATCTACCCTGTTTGTCCCAATGGGACAAAGTCCTCTGCCCTTCCCCATGTGAGATAGCTATTTTCACCAGAACAGGAGGCGAGATTTCTGTTCTGCTCTGCAATTGTTGAAGTGTCTACAGTGATATAAACATTTTCATCTCTACCCATGATTAGTTGCCTTAACTCTATCCTTTTCTTTTGCAGTTCCAGACTCTGACCTGGAGACATGACTTCAGTGAAAAAAAAGAAAGCCGAACCATATATTGTTACTTAATGTTTCGCTTAATAGTTAATTATCACTCATAAAAATTTTTAAAATCAAATATTTATCTGTTAAGTAAAATTAGAGGATATTTTTATCTTATTAAAATTAAAAATAAATCTTATAAAAATATTAAAATATAAATTCTAAAAATATAATATTAAAATAATAATAATAATAATAATAATTTAAAAATAAAATAAATAATTAAAAAAACAATTACTACTGTCGTTAACGTTATTGACAGCGGTGGTTGTCTTTAATCTCATCAAGTAATCAGAAACAGTCATCTGATTCTATTAACAATTAGATCTAGCAGTCATGATGGTAGAGGTAGTCAGTTTTGACCGTAAAAATCTGACGAAAACGGTCAGATCTGACTGTAAAAAATCTATTGATTGTGTCTGTCATAAAAAATGGTTGAAAACGTTCGGTATCAAACATTCCAATAGTTTAGGCCTTCTCCAATGGCAGAGACAGTCAAATCCAATCGTTAATAGAACTATATTGTCATTTTCAACTACCTGGTAAAGTTAATGTCGATTACCGTTGTCAATAAAAGTGATCATTTTTTTTATTAATTATTTTTTTTTAAATTATTATTAATTTTTTAAATTTTTTATTATTATTTTAACATTGTTTTATTTTAAATTTGTTTTTAATATTAATATTATTGAATTTTATAAAGGGTATTTTAGTTTTTTTATAAGAAAAGCGTGCGTACATGGCTTTTTATACTTCTATGGGTGGGGGTTGTCATTTAAGGAAACCTTGGGTGAAAACTTGTAGTTTGGCCCCCAAAAAAAATAAAAAGAACGGAAAACGAATGGACATTGTCGCTGATAAATTTCATAAATGCATTGGAGGGCACGTGGTGGGTCCTGTAAACTAGCCATGTATTGTTGTGTTGTTTTGTTCATATCTTCTAATTTTCCCTTCGTTCTGTCTCTGATGGGTCCTACTCCTTTTCCTACCAGCACACAGAATTTCGGAAACAGACTCCTGTCATTTTAGTTAGTCTGATAGTGCATTTACTTCAACCATGGGCGCATACGTATTGAACTGTATTCAAACATATTTTGATTTAATTTCAGTTTAAATAAAAAAAATCCAATTTAAATTTTGATCAATCTTATCAAGTGAAAATTAAGGGCAGTTTAAATTTAATTTGAATAAAAAATAATTCGATTTGATTCAATTTAAGTTTGACTCAAATATATGATTTAAATTTATAATTCAGATTTGTAATTTAAGTTTATGACTTATTGATAAAATGAAATCATTTTTCAATAAATTACAAATTTGAGTTACAAATTTAAAATATAAACTTAAATTAAATTTGAATTGTAGATTCGAATTAAATTTGAGTTGAGTCAAATTAAACTCTTTTTAGTTTAAATTCGGTTTGATGTTAAAAATAAATCAATATTTTAATTTTGAATTTAATTCAAATTTGAATTAAACGAACTTAAATTAAATCAAATTAAATCAATTTCACTTTCCTCGGCTGTGATCAAAGGTAAATTATTAAAATGGTCTGATTTCAATTATGAAAAACAATTTTAACTATTTTTTTAGCGTTAATGTATTTATATTTAATATGTATTCGTATACTTAATATATATTAATGTATTTATCTTTAATATGTATTCGTATACTTAATATATATTACACTATTTAAAAAAAATGTAATTATAATATAAAACAATCGTATAAATTCGAGAATTTTGTGTTCGTAAACTATTTATTATGTTTAATCTTTTACATTTCTTATCATTTATTTTAATTTAACACCAACTTTCAAAACAGTTATCCTATAACCGTTTTTGCAACTAACTTCTCATTCAATTTTCACATCGTGATTGTAAATATGAGAATTATCGTAAATTTATTTAAAAATTTAAAAATTTTATATTAAATTTAATTAAATATGATAAAAATCGTTTTATTAATCAATTTTATTATATTTTGGTACATTAATTATTAGAATTTGTCATAATATGCATGGATAGTGAAGTTCACATAAAATTTTGTTATCATACTCAATTTTTTTCATATTTTGACCGTATTTTCTCTCCTGAATCGATATACCATGTATTGAGTATGTATAAAAAACAAGTCAAATACATTCCAGCAAATGTCATGAGCAACCCAATTGAGGCAGCGAGGACAACAACATTATAGTGCTTTTGGTATGGGGCGGGCGGTGGTGGAAGTTGAAATAGTAGTTGAGTCGCCTCTAATGATTGACCCTGATTTAAAAACAAAAGCTCATTCATGGTGCTAAATATTTTATTTTATGAAGCTAAATGTCCCACTTATTAAAATGCAGCACAGTTTCAGAATCAATAATGCCCAACCCTTTGTTTTCTTCATACGAAGATAACAAAAATTGTGAAGGATGTAAGTGATTGATACAAGTGGGAGAATGGAATTGGGTGGAAGGGGAGAAAAGAACGCTGGAATGGACAGGAGAATGCATGTGGGTTGCCATGTGAAGAGCATTAAAGTTCGAACAAACTCAACCCCCACCAAATTTTTAACAAGGTAATGGAGAAAGCAAACAAAGACTTGGCCATGTGAGAATCATTGACCTTCAGAACAATGGATATTGAGCTAAAACCATGTAGGAATGACTCTGCACAAGAAGCTTATATGAATATTATAAAGATAAAGACATAACTAAACCCATTACAATTATTTTTAAAACACCCTAAGATTCACTAGACAAAGGGTAAAAACCAGGTGAACTTTGTTTCCTTTCTTTTACACTCCATTCTTAATGGCTTCATCTGAATTCTCCAGCCGAGTCTAAGCTGAAGCCTTTGCATATTCCAATCGACAGTAAACTTTATATTGGCCACTGGAATTGCCAGGCATCTACCGAACAAGCGATTGCGTGTAGGCTTGCACGAAAAAGATCCATTAGCTTTATATGGTCGATACTTACGTAGACCTTGTGGGGTGAGCTTAAAGCAGATCAACAGGAAAATTGCAACCACACATGCAGGCTCCCTCTTGGCCATGGCTTGTCCGTGGACCTGTAATTTGGAACATACTCAGGATAATATACCTGACTACAGTCGATGCTTCAATAAATGCAAATAAACGCCCAAATTCACCTGTTCTTGCCCAAACTTACCATGCATAACAGCTCTTCATTTATCAGATTGTGTTTAGCCATGTCATCAGGACGTTTTGAGGTGAATTGACCTCAGTCTCATCAGCAAACAGCGGTAAGTTAGATTGTATTCGCCAACAAATTTAGGCAAAGTGCCATGTTTTGTACCCTGGTGCGTGTAATGACATGCAGAAGTACATTAAAGATCGTCAAATGGGCCATGCGAAGATCTTGTTTTGCAAAAGTTATCAACTTTAATGAATTATTGCAACCAAGCAATGCGTCAAAGGCTCATTTTGTACTCGCGTGGATTTTTCATTCAAGCATCTCTCTCACTCCGTGTCGTTGTGTTCAAACTGACTAAGCAATAGCAATGCAATACCCCATTATTTTTCTTCAGAAGAGAGAACTGGCCCTGTGATTAATGTTGTATTGTGGCTTTAATTAAATAATGATTCAATAATTAAGAGCTGGACCATTTAATGAGAGCAAATTCTTTAAAAGATCTTCCAAATCAGAGTGAGTGGAACATTAATTAAAAATCTCTGACTTTTTATTGGGCGATTATGCGTCATGGTTGGTTGACTTAAACTAGCAGTTTTGTACAGAATCCAAACTGAACCCAGATAATTATTTCACCACCATGATAAAATGAATGATAAGCTGCTTTGCTTTGTTTGTTTTGCAAGGAAGAATGATGGAAAATGAATTCCTTTGACGACTGTGGCAGTGATGATTGAAAGCTACAAAAGTTTGTTCCAACTGTATATAATTACCTACAGGTTTAAAGCATTTTCCTGAAACTTTTTTTCTTAATCATAATTCAAACTTAAAACTAATTGGCATATTATGGCACACGGCAATGACCCAGTTGCCATCTTTGAAGAAACAAATGTCTCCGGTTAAAGATTCGGCACAGCGAAATCGGCGGTGTGACACCCTCGAGTACACCAACTTTTGAGGGTCAGCCTTGCATGAACTTTTTTGGGTTTATAATTACTAGGTTTGTCTTGTTTTAGATTTATAAAAAAACATGGTTTTAATTTTGGTATGTTTCTCAATTCTAGAATAATTCCTCGTTTTTGATATTGTTGTCTATATCACAATGATTCATTTGTGCCGTAACACAAATTTTCTTTTTTATTATAGTAATAATTATCTAAATATTCAGTTGAAGCTGATTAATGAATCTGCCTAATTATAAATGGAGATATTTCATTAGGTCAACAGGATTAGAAACTACAGTAAGATGAAAGCAACCATGTATTTTATGGGGTGAAAGCAGCCCTCAACCAACCCCAAATGATTAAAACAGAGTAAAGTCTCTGAGAACCATGCTTCAATAATTAATCTTCCCTTTTAATGATGCCAAGAAATGGTCAGGATCGCGTCATGAGAAAAACAAAGACTAATTCTGCACATAAAATTGACTTTCCCGATCTGCTGATGAAATTCTACAGATAATGTAAACCCAGCATTTGGTTTGTTGAAGATGAAAGAGGTAAGCAATAATGATATGTGAACACAATGAGACGTAGAAAGAGGCCAAAAGTACAGGCATCCACATATGAATTTTGACTATAATAACATGAACATACCTTCTCCTTTGAAAAACCATGTTCAGATGTTCTAATCAAGCCAAAAAGTTGTTACGATTATTGCACAACACATCGAAAGAGCACTCCACGAACTTCTAGTCCATTTCTTTTGTTGTGTCATAGTCATTGTCTATGGCTAGAAATTTCTTCGTTAATTATATTCTGTTTTCAACCATATGAACAATTTGCAGAAACAGGAATCTGTTTAAGAAAAATGCTATTAATGATGACTGTAACACAGTTCTGTTCAGGTTGAAACTTAAACAAGGTTTAGAAATTCATAGCCCGCCTATAAATTTTAGGCTGTCGGACCACCCAAGGCCTCTTGGTCACTAAAGTATTGCAGTGATGTTGATCCCATTGGTAAAATAAGTGTATCCACAATATGGAAGTTCAATAATTAACACACAAGAAGAAGAAAATAAAGAAATAGAGCCCTTCCAAGCCAGAGCCAAGAGAACTCAAAGCCATTTACAGCCAAGTTTAGCCAAAGAACTGCAATTATCTCAACAATTCCAACGGAAAGTAACTGTCAATCAAATTAAAAAAGAAATAAAAAACTACTATGGAAAAGGAAGTAACAAATGAAAAGCCCCCCTCAGTTTTATGTTTTAAATGCTAGAAACGGCCAATCCCGAGGCCCCCTCGGACCAGTTTGTCTCAATTTCCACTGCCTTATGTCCCTTAGAACATGGAGGAAATTATGGCAGTTGTCCCTATTCTAAGCTCTCTCTCTCTTCCAATACCAATCATATAAGCTCTCATGCAAACACCAAACACAACACTTAGTAGTTAGTTCATGCACCAACAGAAACCATATAACACGAGTGAGAAACTAGAGCAAGAAAAGAAACCTCCACCTTTTTTCTACTTCCACTTTCATTGCAGTCAAATCCAACAATAAAAGGCACCCTCCTTTCACGCTTATAAAACAAGTTTCATCCTCTACATTACAACCTCTTCAACCAGCTGGGAAAAACCAGGAAAAGAAAAGAGAAGAGTATTAAATGGAGATTGAATCAGTTAAGTGTGAGTGTTGTGAATTGGAAGAAGATTGTACCCAAGATTATATTAGTGGAGTGAAGGCCAAATTTGATGGGAAATGGTTATGTGGATTGTGCTCAGAAGCGGTTAGAGATGAAGTGAGTAGAGGAAATAACACATTCGACATGGAAGAAGCAGTGAAAGCTCACATGTCATTTTGTGGTAAATTCAAATCAAATCCCGCTGTTCGAGTGGCTGATGGTATGCGACAGATGTTAAGAAGAAGGTCAGGAGACTTGAATTCATCACCATCTTCTTCTAAGAAGTACACGAGATCGGCGAGCACAAAATTGTACTAATACTAATGGAAGTAATTAAGGGGAATGAATAAACTCCTCTCCTTGGCTTAAATAATATTAATGGCTAGCCTTTCATGTCAGGCTAACTGGCAACTTTTCTTGTACAGGGGATGTTAATTCCAAAGAAGCCGTTCTTCCCAGTTCTGTTTAATGTTTTTCACTAGCTACTTGGTATCTATGGATATGTTCCTCGTTTCTTCTCTTCTTTTACTGAATAAAGAGAGATTTTCCCAGGAAATCTTAACTTGATCAGAACCAACCTTGATGGGATAAACAAGAAAAAAATTTTCATCCTTCACTTCTCTCCAGATACAAGCATCTCTTAACAAACACTTGATTTAGAAATTTTCTTTTTTCTTTTTTCTTGTTTCAAACAGCAAAGAGATTAATTTTTTTTGCCTGTTCTTGATTTCTTTTTTTCTTTCAAAAAAAAAGATTTTTACTGATTTTTGAGTCTCTTATTCTTCTTTGTTAACATTTCTCGCCTGGGGACGATAATCTAGTGAATTTAATTTAAGTTGCCGGCTGAACTGGACAATAAGGAACGTCAAATCTTTTTGTTAGCCAAAGTCCAGACAATATAATTTTCTCGGTATTCAAACAAATTTGAGCTGATAAAAGAAGAAACTCGATTTGCTGTGTTGAATCTTCAACAGCATCAGTATGATAGCCATTTTTCTTGATGTGAAAGCTTATTTTCCAACATGCAGCTCAATTTTGTTTGAGAATCAAGAAATTCAAGAACAAATCTCAACTTTTTTCACATTAAAATACTGCAATGTTGGTCAACTCCCCACTCCAAATGAAATGTCTAATCCAACATTATGCCTTGAGCATCAATTATTAAAGCTAAAATATGATTTCCTTTCCCCACTACATGTAGTGGTTGAGGAAAAGAGAGTTATTTTATAAAAAAAAACTGTCTAAATATCTGTGGTTTTCCAGTGAATAAACAGTATTTCATATAATGATAAATTTGCAAGTCAGGAGCATTAAGTTTCTGTATCACCAATTATCATGAACTGACAAATCCTTCTATTAATCTCTCCCTCAAGATTTTGTCTGCCAAAAGGTGTCTGTCTCTGTTGCTATCCACAAGGCAACCAAATGAAGCACTAAGCAAACAAATTGAGTGCAAGAGAGAGCAGGTCCTGCAGAATAATGGGTTGAAGAGATAAATGCAGGGCAGTTCCATCTTGGGATAGAATTACTTGTTTTAAGATAAACCTGAACGATTCTACCCTTATCAGGGAACTAAACATCCAGGGTCATGTTGTCACTATCTTGCCTTAAACTTTATGGTCTCAATAATTAGATTCAATCTAAATAACGTTTAAAAATGTGTGATTTATATCAAATTCCAATTAAATTTGATGATTTTCTTAAATGTTATACAGTAATTTCATAAAAATGAAATACTTAAAAGTAAAATAAATAAATTTACTTGTTTCACATTGTGTTAATATCCTTTTTTATTAACGAGGTTAAGTTTAGGGTGAAAACCTTTAGTTTAAGAATTTGGAAGGATAGAATTGGAATTTCTTCAAACTTTGGGTAAAAAAATAATTTACTCTTTGTAGGGGTGATAATGTTAAAATCAGATCTTGTTTGATCTGTAAGTTTGAAGAAGTTGTCCGTTATTTCTGTTAAAAAGTGGAGGCTATCTTATTGGCTATATCGGGTATTCTGACCGTTGGGTTTCCAAATTTCAAAACCCTATTACATCACAAAACAAAGCCCTGCTATTTCGTTCCTATCAAAACTTCGCAAACTCGAAGAAGGTTTTAGCTATGAGAGCAGTAACATCGTCTTCTTCTTCTTCTGTGAAGTCAAGCACAACCTTCACCACCACGGAAGAGAACCAAACGGAAAAGCCAGACAGCTGCTACGACCCTGGATGCAGGAAAGACGCTAATTGCAATTGTGAAGTGTGCTTGGCTAGCATCAATGCCACTCTTGACCTCATGCCTTTCAGCGTTCAAAAGAGCTCCCTTACCAAACTCCACGCTTCTCGTCCTAGAGATGTAGAGACCACCTCAATCTCCTTCGATCCTTCTATTGCATCGATGCCCGAATCCAGTTCTTTCAAAATAATGGACTCTCCTGACCTTAAATCAATCTCAAGATCGACCATTAAGGCTTCGGAGAAGAGAAAGAGTGAGGACAATTTTGGTTTTCCCAGTGCTTTATTGAGGCTGGTTTTGGTTTTGAGTTTGTTTCTTGGGCTTGAAACTGGGTTTTCTTGGATGGTTCCTGGAGTTTTCAGGCCAGCGTTGTCCCCTGACATTGTGACGAGTGTTAGTGAAAGCTCTTGTGTTCATGACTTGAATGGGAGATTGCGATTCTTAAAATGTGATTTAGAGGGAATTGTTCATGGCACGGTCCCTAATTTCAGCTATAATTATTCTAAATGGAAAATTAACCAGGTATTTGATTAAACCTTTTTCCTATCTTCTGATTGTCTGTTTTGTCCTCTAAGATGAGATGATTATTAAACATTTTTTAATTTGGAAACATAATTAGCGTACTTCAACTGGTTTCAGGATGGTTTGCTCTTGAATTCACGTTGTGTATTGTATAAATCTGGGATGGAAGAAGTGAGCATATGGGGATGGCCTTTACAGACAGCAGGGCTGCTCACAACTGGATTTTCTTCTCGGTGAGTTACTTAGGTAAACCAAAAGAATGTGTATTATTTATAATATATGCATATATACATAACATAATTGCAATTTGTGACAAGCTGACCTCTTGAAAAAATCTTTCTTTGTTGAATTCATTAGCTACATTTCTTACTTGGTTTCTTGACTTCTTGTTTGCTTTTTATAGTTTTCGAAGTGGCCCAATGGAGAGGTTAGATTTTCAATTAGAAAGGCTAACTCTTCATGGCTGCAAAAGAAATGGGGCGCTTCTGTCATGCAACTAGATCCTAATATCTGGATTCTGGAGTACAAGCAAAGCTCAATATTAGACAACTCAAGATTGTTTTCAGCAACACTGGAGCTCTTGAAATACAGTATTTCAAGAGCAATAAGGAGGATGAATGAAAAACTATACCTGTCTTCTGCTTTTCGAAATCCATACAAAAGAATTACACCACAAGAGCATCTCGAGGTACCAACTTAAGAGAACTATGGACATCCGCCTGTTCTCATTTCTTGTGAGAAGAAGTATAATCATTTTGTTTGGTACTTAGGAACCACTGAATGCAACTTTAATGAGTTCTCTTTTATGCTTTAAGCAGAGATGATTTTGAGCCCCTGAATGCAACTTTAATGAGTTCTCTTTTATGCTTTAAGCAGAGATATGATTTTGAGCCCCTTGTATGATGTTCTCAAATTAATTGTACATGAGGCAAAACCAATTCAGTACTGCAATTAAAGTCCATTAGAAAGAGTTGATTTTCTTTGTCAATTTTGCTAGATCCTGAAATACCTGTACTGTGCTATTGCAGCATCAGCAACTTATAATGAACGATACCATTAACTAAAATCAGCATAGGCAGAGTGCAGCTGAAAAAGCCTCAGATTTGCTCGTCCCTTAATGAATTGTACATGTTTCATAACTCGGCAGTGCTACTACACTATTTTAATTGGAAGCTAAAGTCCGTAAAAATGAGGTCACCAGTAGTCTTTACAAGAACACACACCATCTTTGTAATGGTGAAATCTAGTCCTATCTCTAACTATAACCTGCCTCCCATACACCTTTGAAACCAACTTTATAAAAGTATGACAGTCCTCACAAACTCGCAGATTCTTCACTATGCGAATGCACGCCCCTTTTGCTCCACTCAACAGCCCATAACAAAGTGCCAACTTCTCACTGTGCCATAGAACTACTTCCTTCTTTTCTTCCTCCTCCAAATCAACTAAAACACTACGGGTATTAGGAGTATAGCCAGCCAGCTTCAACTTACTAACCACCTCATCTAACTTCTCATAAATCTGATCAATTTGTTTATGGTTTCTATCTGCCATTAAGAACTCATGTACTTCATTGTTCATTTCTATTCTACTACATCCTCTCTCCTTAAATATACCTCTTTGTTTCATTATGTTCCTTACCTCCCCCACATCTTGCCACCTTCTTTCCTTTGCATAAATGTTTGATAATAGCACAAGGGCCCCATCATGATCTGGCTCCAACTGGAGAATCTGTCTGGCAGCAAACTCACCTAATTCAGTCTCACCATGAACCCGGCAAGCAGCCATCAGTGAACCCCATATGACGACATTTGGTGCCAGAGGCATCGTCTCTACAAGCTCAAGGGCTTCTCTCAAGAGGTTAGCTCGGCCAAAGAGATCTACCATGCAACCATAGTGCTCATGTTTAAGTGTAATGTTGTGTTCATTAATCATTGATGCAAAGATTTTTTTCCCCTCCTCAACTAGCCCTGCATGGCTGCAAGCATAAAGCACACCCACAAGAGTAACCCCATTAGGCTTGACATTTTCATGTTTCATTTGACTGAAGTACTTTAGTGCATTAATGGCATCTCCATGAACTGCAAAGGCATTGATCATGCTAGTCCAGGATATCACATTTCTTCTCTGCATCTTGTCAAAAACTTCTCTTGCTCCTTCTAGACTCCCACATTTTGCATACATATCAATAAGAGCATTGTTGACACGCAAATCTCCTCCAAACCTATTTCTGTCAACATACAAATGGATACATTTGGCTTGATCCAATGCACCAAGATGAGCACAAGCTGATATAACACTAAGCATGGTGACCTGATCGGGTTTAATTCCCACGACTTGCATCTCATTAAATAATTTAAGCGCTTCCAGAGGTCGATCACTCTCAGCATAACCAGAGATCATTGCACTCCAACAGACCAAGTCCTTCTCAACCATTTGGTCAAAAATCATGCGAGCATCCTTAATCTGTCCTGTTCTTGAATACCCAGACACCATAGCAGTTGCAACAACCAAATTCTTTAGCCACATCTTATCAAACAATTCCTTAGCCATATCCATGCAACCACAACTTGCATACATAGCAACAAGTGCACTCTGCAAATGGGTATCAATAACAACATTATTCTGAATAATTAGTTCATGAATAGCTTTCCCATAACTTAAATTTCCAGCACGAGCACTAGCAGATAAAACTGTTGAAAGAACCATCTCATCTGGCTCCACATTAGACCTCTTCATCTCTTCAAAAAGCTCCAAGGCATCATCAAAAAGCCCGCTTTGACAATACCTATTTTCAACATTCAGTCAAAACCACATCTAAAACACGAACAAAAAACACTAACACAAACACAAATCAGCAACATCATACCCATCAATCATGATACTCCAAGTAACAACATCTCGACAAGACATTTTATCAAACATCATTCGTGCATCCAAAATCCGGCCACATGCCGCGTATAACCCTACAAGACCCGTCTGCACAAACGGGTCAGAATCAAATCCCAACTTTGCTCCAAGCCCGTGAACCTGCATCCCCTCGAACAAACCCTCAATGCGAGCCGCAGCCTTTAGTATAGGAGGAAAGCTGAACCTGTCAACATTAAGTCCGTTCACCAACATTTTCACAAACACCATGAAGGCGTGTTCGGGGCGGTTGCTACGCGATAACTTGCGAAGGAACTTATTGGAAAAATGGGGCGGCGGAGATGGAATTTGGTAGGAAACGGAGAGGGCATACTGAATAGATGAAGAATTAGTGGCGGGTAAAGAGAAAGAAGTGAGGAGAAGTTTATGAAGGAGGGAGTGGTGGTGAGATTGTGGGAGTTTGAGGATTTGAGAGTGGACTTGTTTGAGGTGGGTGAAGGTGGTGCAATAGGAGAGGGAGGTGAGGACGGTGGCTGAAGTGGAGGCGTCGGTCATGATAGTGGGCCGGGTCAGAGTAGATATTGTAGAGAGTTTTTCCTGCAAATATGGAGGGAAAATTAGGAATTAAAAGAAGTTCTCAAAATACAAAATTTCACCCCAAACGGACGCACTTGGCAAATATCTAAGGCCAAACGCATGCCCACCCAAAGTTTCCATAAATCACAAAGTTCCACTCAAAAAGTTTTAAAATACCAAATATCTATCTTTCTTCCAATTTTTTTAGTATTTTATAATAAATAACTAAAATACCCTCTATCAAAAATTAAATAATAATAATATTATTATTAAAATGAAATTTAAAATAAAATAAAATTTTATATAAAATAATAAAAAAAATTTTAAATTTAATTATAAATTAAAAAAATTAAAAAATAGTCATCCTTATCATCGAAAACCTAACACGATGGTCGAAAATAACCACATAATTGAATTAACAATTAAATCTATTTACCAATCTAACCAAATGACTATTTTCAATTATATAATTATGTTTTTAGCGATCATTACTATCAGTAATATTGTTAGTTATAATTATTTTAATATTATTTTATATTTAAATATTTTTATAAATTTAATTTAATTATATATTATTTTTTAAATTCTTTTATTTAAAAAGATAAAAATATATTTTTAATCAGTTAAATTTAACAGTTAACTTTAATCAATAAATAAGTATTTGATTTTAAAAAATTTTTTGAATTATATTTTATCATTTAAGAAAACCTTGGGTAGGAATTAGTTGTTTGGCCAATATCTAATGGTAGAATTATAGGTGTCAACCGAGTCAAACCCTTTAAACTTAAGTTATTATCAAGTCTTATTGGATCATTAAGTTTGTAATTCAAAATACAGATCAAATATAATACCTATATATTTTTTAAAATTTAAAATCTTTTATTTACGTCTAAAATTTTATTTATATAATTTTTTTTTTTTTCTATAATCAAACTAGGTTAAGTACGTTTCAATAAATTATCATTAAGAAGATGTAAAAATTCGAAAGAGATTAAGATTCGAATAATAAAGGTACCAAAAATGTGAAAGAGGTGTGAAAAAAAGTCTAGATTTCACGTTGAGACAACAAACCTCGTATGTAATGATAAATTCGATTTCAAGATTAAATTAATCCTATAATTGGTGAGTTCTTGTCATGAAGTTTATAACGGCATTCCACCTTGTAAGACCCTAGCAAAATTTTAATGGGTCAGGCCCAAATAGTCCCAAGAAAACTCTGTGGAGCAATGGGCTTGAAGGCTGATTTATTACGACGTTTATCGGCTGGCAGAAACTAGGAAGTAGTCCTGATCGTAAATACTCCATTTCGCTTCATCTGCCATCTTCGAAGGACTTTCCGCATTTTACAAAAAGAGCTGCCCTGAGGATCAATGGGGGAAGTTTTGTTTGAGCTTGAACAAGTTCTCAGGACCAAACAGGTTTATTTTTCTTCATTTTTTTTTAATTTTTAGGGCTTTACCTGTTTGTGTTTACAATCTGTATAATTCTTTTTTATTTGTCTGTCTTTCTTTAATCTTGGCAAAGCTATATAAGCCATTAACACTGAATTTCAGAACTTCACTTTATCACTGTAAATTTTAATAATGAACGTTTTTGCTGTCAACTTTTATGGGTTTATAAAAAATTATTCAAATTTCAATTCTTTCTTATGTGATTCAATTCGTGATCCCTTGTCTTGTTATACACCATATAGCTTGTATTGATGTTTATCGAAAGCATGTTATTTAGGGTTTTTTTCTTCTTATGGAGAAGATGATGCATTAGGTTTGTCTCCATAAGGGGAACAGTGTGTTTTGAGAACTTTAGGGCTAACAAGATAAGTCTTGTACACTCGAAAATATGATATCATTTGAGGTAAATGGTACTTTATATTTTGTTTCTTTTTTTTGAGGAAAAATATGTCATTTGCAATTTTTGCTACCATGTATTCTGAAAACAATTGCCCTTCTAGGAGAGATTGACACTTGAAGAAGAAAAGGTTCTTCTAACATGCAAGTCTAAGGCTATTAGGGAGTTTACTGCTGCTGCACTCGTTGGATCTGGTGTTACGTGGTTAGGTATGTATTATTTTACTCGCTTTAAAAGAACTATTTGTGTTATGTCATTTATTTCATCCTCAATCCACAGAAATTTACTTACTTGTATATGCACCAATTTGATGTCCTTGTGCCATAATTTTTCATTGTGTTCTACCAAATTTTAGTTGGAGAAGGGTCAATATAAGCTGCTAAGTTTGCTGATACATCAAGCTTTTGTTGATGTCAACTGATTGCCATATACTGTTTGTAATCCTAAGACAATTTTATCCTTATCCTGGATTGATATTTTACATAGATTTGTGCCAATGCAGTGGATTCCTGCATTAAAGTAAGTAGGTTTAATAAGACAGTCATTTGCTTTGTTGAGATTATATTAGTTGGTGACACTGACATTGTTATTCCAAAATTGCTTCAATTTTTTCTAAATATGTTCAACTTTTTTATTTTACTTTTTCATTCATCATTTTTGGAGCTGTCGAAAGTCTAAAATAAATTGGTACTGATCCCTGTGGAGCTCATTTAGCTGAGCTAGTGAAAACCACTATATACAGTTGAAAAAGAAGAGAGAGGAGACAGAATAAATTTACCTGTTCCAACAATTGAATCTTCATTAAACATTCAAATTCAGTTGTGCAAATACTCAGACAATTGCTGGGTCCAAATCAGTTTTATGTTCAGCATATTATTCACAGGTCACCAATGTGATAGCCGCTGATTATTGTTTTTTCTTATATTGTTGTTATGTTGATTTTTTGTCAGTGGACATCCTCAGAGTCACAATTCTCTCATCAAAATTTTCAAATGGCAATAGTTGGATTGTTGGTTTCTTTTTCATTTTTAACTTCCAGCAACTTTCTGATAATTTTTAGGCCTCTCTTTCAGCAACATGGAGGCTCAATAAAGTTTTTCGAGTCAACGTTTCAGCAGGTAAAAGATCCTTCATTTAATCAAATCATCAATGCTGGAATGCATATTTCCTTGTCTCTTTTATATCTTCTTTCTTGTCCCTTGCCATGCTAACTAAGTCTTGCTTTTCTGCAGGAGCTGCTATTGTCTGTGGATTGTGGAGATTTGGTAGTTCCCTTGAATCATGTGTTGATAGTATTCTTGGTGCAGATGGAAGTCGGCTGCAGAAAGAGTTAGCAAACATGTAGGTGTTCTCTGTTTTTTCACTAATTGGTGGTGATTTTTTTCTACCTTTTGTGAACTTCTACTTTCAGTGTTCATATTTCTTGTTTTTCTTATGCTGCTTAATGCTTATCTGTGCTTCATTTAGTAATCTCCCCCTTTTTGTGTCTGTGCTTATTAATTTAAAGATATTGCCTTTAGAGTAACTAAAAAATTTGTTGTGGAAGATCACTTCAATTCTGAGAGCTGTAATTTTAATTAATATTTTGATTAGATGAGAGATATTTTCTTTCTTGTATTCAAAGTTTTTGAGTCAAAATATCAATCGTTTTTATCTGAGTAATGATCTGATGCTCTTCTTTAATTGAATTTCATCCATGCCCATTAGAGTATTAGTGAAGGTAGGTACATTCTCACGGGGCTGGTTGGCCCTTATGATTAAAAAAATAACCAGGATATCATGTTATAGTTTTTTCAGATGTATTTATAGTCTGAAACATGCAGGCATACTCACCCTCGTTTTTTGTATTGCTTTTCTTGTTTATTCATTTTATAATACATGAAATCTTTTAACAGATTGAGACACTTATGGACTTGTGTTCTTTTTTTTCAATCACAGTTCATATTAGAAAAAAATTTGGCTCAAGGTTCATTTGCAGATTGGAAAGAGTTAATGACATTTAAATTTGCATAATTTTGTTATTCTCCGAATTTTTCAATTTCTGTTTACTTTTGGCATGACTTTCTGTCATATTTATGAGAAATTTCAATCAACAGAATAGTGAACAAGTTCCGAGATGATCCTTGGAGAATGCAGCTTATCTCTAAACATTTTTATTCAGAGAAAGTTTATGATGATTCAGTCTCAGATCAGCCAAAACTGAGGTGGCGCTACAAGAATTATTTTAGTGATAATGCTGCTAATGGTCGAAGTACACAGGAGAATGACTCCTATGGTGATTCCCAATCTGACTCTCACAACAATTCCCACAAGGAGGCCCACAGTGACTTCCAGAATAACTCTGGCAGCAAAAAAATTCATTTGGAGTCAAAGAAAATTCTTGTGAGTATGCTAGCCTTTTTTATTTTCTTTCAGAAGAACAATATATCTGTATTTTTCTTTTTTCAGATTTTTGGTTTTTTCCTTTCTTAAATTTTGTTTTAGGTCTACATTCCTAAATTGAACTTTGGTAACTTGTTATTGCATGCTTCATTTGTGTGGCTGTACTTTTTTTTAGAAAAATACTCTTCAATATAACAATAGGAACGGGTTATAACTTCTTACAGTGAATGACCATGGATTTCAATCACTTTGATTTGGAATTATAATATTTATCCATAGTCAGTTTTGCTTATGACAAAGACGAGCAGATTAATCTGCCAATTGGAATAAGTTGGATCATACTGATGAAAATAAGAAGAATAATCAAACTAGGAGAAATGAATTTGTTATACCAGCATGCCATGGAAATCAATCTGGTCACATGCTAGTTGATTGAAATGTTCTGTTTTCTGCGGCATTTTTGAATAAATATCCTATTGACCAGCTAATCTTATTTTCTCAGGTGAAACCTGATGTTGATATGGTTATGGATCCTCTAGATTGTGTTTTTGGCAATTCTGCAACAGAGGAGATTCATCACCCTAACACTTTAAGCATGCCTGCCAGGGTACTCACTCGTAACCATAAAAGATCGCGGCGACGTCATCGCATGCGCCATCATGAAGGTTCTCTCGACTCACAGTATGCATAAGCGCTCCAAATTGATCATCATGAACATCTAGGAGGGAAAACCAGAGAAAAAAGGTTGAACATAAACATCATCAACCTTGTTAAGGCTAGAATTGCAAATCTGAATGCTGGATCTTTTTCAGGTACCTCATTGTCCATAAATTTTTCCTCTTGACGTGAGTTGTCTAATGAACTTATAGTTAACTATATGACACACTCTGATGCACTATTTGTTCTCCGAAATCTGGGGAGAGCTGGTATCTGTGATCACTTGCTAAACTTTTCTCTGTGGCCTAAAGTCTGGTTTATGCTTCCTCATCGACTAGATTAAGAGATTGAATCCATAAATTTGCAACCCTGTTCCATATTGGACTTTGGCAACAGTCTATTCTTCTCCATGTGCCAATAAAAGCTTAATCAATGGACCACAAAAGTTGAGTGTGTGGTGTTTGTTGGGTCATATATGTTATATATAACGAGAAAATGTTAGTCGGACTGAGTACGTTTAGAATCCATACTCTTCCTTTTCCAGGCAATTGCATATTGTTTTTGATGAGTGTTTTTCACTTGGATTATCCACGACTTTCCCGAGACGGGAAAAGTTGCAGAGACTTTTTCTACGTTTGTCCCCTTCCCCAACACGCACCTAGCAGAACTAAGAAGAAGACAAATTTTAGGCAAACCAAGGAAAACGACACCTCATGCTCCTCTCACAATCTCTCCTCCTCGACCCTTTCCTGGAAG
Organism: Anacardium occidentale; assembly: GCA_026122585.1. NCBI lineage: Eukaryota > Viridiplantae > Streptophyta > Magnoliopsida > Sapindales > Anacardiaceae > Anacardium > Anacardium occidentale. The sequence goes on from JAJEJH010000023.1 coordinate 622,455, forward strand.
CTTCACGCCTTTCGAATAAGTTCAATTTATTAATCGAATGGCTGAGCAAGCAAATGCACGCATGCATGGCATAGGGCATGGTAGAACCCACGAGAGATTATTAGAATATATATTTAATTATCACTAAAGTAAAACTCTTGTTGGATTTTTTTATTAGTGACATGACAGAAGTAGGTATAAATGATGTATGGTGCGACCTAGAGAAGTGTTTACTTATTATTAAAAGTATAGATATATCCGATTTATCTTTTAACATTGTCTTCATTTGATCCCCTCCTCCCCAAAAAAAAAAAGAAAAAATCTCTACTAATAATAAAAAGGGTGATACTGTGCAGCTACCCTAATGAGGCAGTATCACATAAATTTCATATTTTCAAAAATTGTTCTTATTTGTGCCCTTCAAATTGGTTTTATGTCAATCCAAATATATTTTGCTTTTAGTTTGAGCAGTAAAGTTCTTTTGTGCGTGTTTGTGTTGTGTACAAAATTTTCAACTCTAGAAAGAACACTATAGGTTAAAAGGAAGGAGAAATTGAGTACACGATAAGGTTAGATATGCGCTAAATGACGAAAAATGATACTAAGGTTTGGATAGTGGAGAAAGTGTTGTTAAGGTTGGAAAGGCGATTATGAGAATGACATAGAAGATGTCGTGAAAGAAAATGGAAGTGTTTGGTTATCAAGAAATTTAGAAGTAAAATGAGAGAGAAAATTCGATTGAGATTTTACTTTTCTTAAGGTGAAGAGGAAAGTTTGTAGGGTATAAGAGGCTATGAGGTCATTATAGATGGTGAAAGAGTTCGTGTTTGTATAGACGAAGATAAGAGAAGTTTTTATTACAAAAGAGAGAAAATGAAAAATTAAAATAACACCACATGCATTAATAAGATGAACCAATTTTTAGTATAGATTTACAATTTTGTGTAATGATTTAATTAATAATAAATTTATATAAATAAATTTTTTACAATTTAAATACCAAAAATTGGTATTATTTGTTTATGCGCAAATCATTTCTGTTAAAAAAATAAAAATGATAATAAAAAAATAATATAATTAATATTAAAATTTAAATTTAAGTAATACTTGAATAATTATTTTTACATTTAAATGGTGGGAAAAAAAATTAGACGAATATCGCTTTTTTGAAAATAAAAAAATCTAATTCAAAAAATTATTTGCTAAAAAAAATTAGTTTTTATATTTGCAATATGGCCTTGAATTCTTATTTATTTGCTGAGTAGGTTGCAAAAATGATCGAACAATTTGGTTGTTCCCGATAAAATATGGGTTGTAATTTGTAATTATGATCAAATCAAGGGTTTCCACAAAATTCTACCAAAAAAGATAGGGTTTGGTGTAATTTTGAGCGGCATCCTGAAATTCGTTGGGATTGGCGAAAATTGATTTTTATGCCTGAAGTTAGAATTGGCCAGGACGGATTACATCGCTTGGAATGGTAAACGAAACAAGAACAAATTGGGAAGAAAATAAAAATTTTTAAAAAAGATGGCAAGAAAAAATTATCAAGAAGCAGAGGGGTAATAACGTCCAAACAATCTCTTTATCTGTTCAGTGGTTATTCCCCTTACTTTAAAAGGGAGATTTCATTTATTCATATTCGTTGCCATGGCAAACATTAACAGAACCAAAAACTCAATAACCAAAACAGAGAATAAATTGTTAACAATCTTACTCAATTTATGATTTTGCCTTTACTTTCTTGCCATCAAAATCACATCAAGATTTTGATTCCTTCCTACTATAATTGTTCGTTTTTCTTCTATAAAATAGCATCTTTCTTCTTCTCCTTCTTGTTTATATCTATCTTTCTCTCTTCTGGGTTCTTGTTTTCTTCGACTATTATTACAGATAACAACAAGCCACCGCAAAGCTCGGCTGCAGCAACAGCCATGAAGGTTCACCCTGTGCCCACCACAAAGAAGAGAAACAACATCACCATTCAATATTATGCTAATAATATCAATTTGAGAAACCCACAGAATCTTTCAACCGGGTCTCATAAGAAGCTCCGTCGCTTGCCCCATATCTTTGCTCGGGTTCTTGAGCTGCCTTTCCGGTCCGATGCTGACGTGGCGGTCGAAGAGAACCCGGATTGCTTCAAGTTCGTTGTTGAAACCACCGGTATCGGAGAAGTAAGGGCCCATATGATCCAAATCCATCCTGGGATCACTAAAATCGTTGTTAGGCAAAATGGGTCTGTGGAGTTGTCTTCATTGGATGAGCTTGAGCTGGAGCTGGATACGTGGCGATTTCGGCTACCCGAGACGACCCGACCCGAATTGGCGAGTGCGGTTTATGTGGATGGGGAGCTGATAGTGACAGTGCCTAAAGGTCGGGACTTGGAGGGTCTGGAGGAGGGAGAAGGCAGTGGTCGTGGCAGTGTTGACGGTGGTGAAAAAGGGGATTTTAGCGGAGGTATGGGAAACAATAGGCTTGTGCTTGTACAGTGATATATAGTGATCTCTTTTATGCTTTAATTATGTTTATGTTACTTTTTAATGTTGAACTGTAGCCCGTAAGTTCAGTTGTTGAGGGCTTTTTATGGTTAATTTTGCTTCAATGAATCGGACATGTTGTTTTTGTTGCAATAATGGCAATGGAAATGAAGATGGTTCTTTATTTTATTTTTTGTTGATGAGCTTTTCTACCTCCTTTTCAGTAGTATAAATGTCCTGGCTGAACTGGGAATACGAAGTTATTTTCTTTGTATAGTTATAGTTTAGGACAATATGGTTGAACATTTCAGTCATTTGCTTTGCTGCTTCTTTTTTTGGAGTGGAAAAATAGGGATTACGATTATATTTGTTCTATAATTGGAAATCATTGACAAATTAGCTGAAGACTGAAGAATTGTTTTAGTTTCAATGAATTGTGGTTTTTGTGGTCTTGGTTCCTTGATGATGAGAAGCGTAAGAAACAAAATGTCTAGTTTGTTGCCACCCCTTATTTCTATTTTCTTGATAATTGATTAGAGCATTGCATTTTGCTTTGAATTCCATATAAATGATTCCTTCCTAGATCCTGTGCTTCTAACCTGCTACTTTAGATTCTTAGTGTGCGAGGTTTTTTTTTTTTTTTTTTTTTTTTATTTCTTTCTTCTACCTCTTGAGAAGATTCAATTGAGAAAATATGACTAGTGAACTCCACTATTTGACATGATAATTCTAAGAATTGATTCCCATGTTTTCTTCATGGTTAAGAATATATGCTTCTGTCTAATCTTTGGATTTAAAGTGCTTGAGCTCACCATTTTCTTTTGGAGCTTAAGGTATTCAATATCATTCTTGCTGACTAATTATAAATTATATTATCTGTGGAGTCCTTTTGGCCCTGTTTCCTTCCTTCGTCTAGTAATCAATCTTCTAGTTGACATCTTTTTTTCTTTAACTTTCATAGCTTTTCTCTCTTCATGCTCCTGATTTACTGAACCATACCATTTGGATATTTTTCTTGTTACTTTTTGCTTGAAATAATAAAGTGTATACATACACATTTAGCCTTTATTATAAATTATTACGGTTAAAAGCCTTCTTTATGGATACATAATATATCCCTTAGTTTTACGTCGAAGATAGACCTCCCAACAGTTTTTCTGGATTTGAGCTCACATTATCTTGCTCAGATTTTGCTTTCTAAACCTGCTTTTTTTCCTGCCTAAATCTCACAAGGTTTTCTTTGAACAGACTTTCTATAACTTTAACTTTCTCTTGGAAAAGGATATTAACATTTAGGACTAGCGATTCTGCTGTCTGTTGAAAGTTGTTTTCCATTATTTAACATTTTTTTGTTACGATGACTGGCTACAATGAACTGGAGGAAGAATAACCGCCGTTATTCACCACTTCTATGAAAAGCATCAATAGAAATTTGATGGTTGAGAAATTTCCAAGAGTCTGTTCCGCCTTTTTTTTATTTTCACTCTTTTCGTACTTTGACAAATATTTTAAATCTTAAAAATGTTTTTAGGAAGTCAGCATTTATTCTATTTTAGGCACTGCATTCTTGCCATTTCCCTGCTGAATATCCAACCTGAGCGTTTTTCCTGTGTGATTGTTATGTATAATAGAAAAATTGTGTAGAATGGAAATTTTGTAGTGGACAGGGAAATTTTGGTTAGGCTCTCAAAGAGATTACAACCCTCTGCTTATGGCCTGCAGAATATGTATGGATGTAACAGCTTAGATGAAAATAATAGTTGAATATATAATGTAACTTGAATTCTTTACTAAGATACATGATTTCCGGCTTTGTTCTTCAAATCTGCCGATATATAACATGGAATATATTCGCCTCCCTGAATCATTCAGGACCAGCCACCTACATCCTTTTAGTTCCATTCTGAGCCTGGAAGGGCTGGATGGAAAAAGCCATCCTTTGGGAATCTTTACTTTATGGCTGATGCGGCCTCCATATCATTAACAACTCTTTTGCAACTCAAGGTGGACTAGAATTTATGCCCTGCCTTGAATTCTTTTGCAGGGAATTTCAGCGGCTTATCAGTACTATTCTCTAATACAACGATAGAGCCCATTAACTTGTTTCCATTGCGTATCCACTAATTTGAAAGCCATAGGCTACACAACAATTCGATCTTGCAGCATCTATTATTATGTTCGAAACCTGCCAACAAAGAAATCCAGTACCTGGCTTCGAGGTTGCTGTGAAATAAGAGGATATTGCCGATGTAAAACCGCTACTACAGACTGATTTAACCAGTATCCACAGCAGAGAAATGTTCACTAATTCTCTAATAAAGGTTTTTCATTAGGGATGACATACTGACTGATTCTACGATCATTGTGGCTCAGAGATCAGCAGTTTAAGAACCATGAGACATCAAGACAAATAGGCAACATTACACCCACCAACATCTCATCCCATCCCATTAAACTTCGATGCACAGCCCTCACTGGTTCTGAAAAACTGCAATTGTGTAACATATTCTCATTTACATACAATTTCCTTCAACTACCCATTATAAAATGACTGCAGTTGATTAGCAGAGCTGAGGAGGAAACAAAATTTTGACGAGTTCAGCTTATGACCCTCATTGACTTCCCAAGAAGACTGATCCAACCACCATATGCCTCTGCAACACTCTTTTCACTCCAGCGGAGAATCAAAATGTTTGGACATCAATCAATGGAATTTTTTTTCACTCCTCAATCTCTAGATCATAGTGTTCCTTCAGAATTTTTTTTGAGGTCCTACCAAATCCTTTGGCCACCTCTTCCATGACTTTCAAGTCCATGACTTGTCGTTTTATCTGGTTCACTCTGTTTAAGACAGCATTTAATAGCATATCGGGGTCGCCCTCTGCTGGGGGATGTGCCAACTCAGACTTCTCCTTATCAAGTTGCTGGTACGTATTACAAAGGCAATTCTTCTGTGCATAAAGTCTTTCCTCTGCCAATTTATATTCGGATTCCTGGGACCTTTTTAATGCTTGAAGAACCTGATCAATCTCTTCCTCAAGTTTTTGAGATTCTATCTGTTGTTCAGAATATGTGGGCATGGTTTGCAATGGGCTTCCTCCAACATCTGCAGGATCTTAATTGGTTATCAACTCCAATGTGACATTTTCATCATCAGAGACACCTGTGGACAATAAAACAATGATAAATAAGCCGGAAATATATGGCTGCAGCAGGGTAGGGAGAGCAGCAACACGTAAGGGCAAATAGGACTTCTTTTATAATTATTATTTTTGTTACTACTACTGCTCCACTTCAACAATTCAACCTAACAGTAGAATAATTTCTAGAACTAAAGCAATCACAAGCTACACTTACTTAAGTCACCGAGAGTGGCTCGTGATAGCGCAAGGCTGAAGCCCTATGATTCTTAGACAGGAAAATCCATAAATAAGACACTTCCTAGCATAATTTCCACTCTGGAGTACTTTGTGTACTTCAGTTATATGCGTTCATATTTCAACTAACTTGAACCATTCTATACAATATACCAATCACATCTTATGAAGAAATTTTTTTGATAATTTTATTAATAATGAATCTGAACATTACAATTGCATGCAATTACAACCATAATTTTCAATTTATCCACAGTATGCACTAAAAATAAATCCAAATTCATTAAATGCACAGTAAACCTTGTTTTTTCTTAGACCATTTGAGCTCAGGATGTTCTACCAATGGCTTAGGAACAGGTAGAGAAATGCCATTATTGTTTAAATTAATCTCATGGAGAAATGTTTGACCTTAGAAAACAAATAAACAAAGAATCCCAATCTAAGAGGGAGGGTGAAAAGAGTATCAACAAAGTTGATTTCACTTAAGTCCAGACTGACAGTTTGCCAAAAAATAAAAAGAAAAAAATACCTTCATCCAAGTTAAATTAATTACATTGTCAATTTCTCACTGAGCATGAAACAACGTGGATTTGTTGGCCAGGATTATCGTTATCTAAATTGGGGTATAAGATAATGGACAGTTACCTGTAAAGATGGCCAGGTCAGCGTCTTCAACTTTCCAGATATCTTCTAGAGAAGCCCCACATTTAAGCTGACATATAAAATATACACTTCAAAGGGTCATGCTGCTGGTTTAGGAACCAAAGAGGGCGAACATCCAACATGTGCAAAAACAAGAAAGCAGTTGTTTTTCTACCTATAATGTATCAGCTTTACCTTTCCAATTGCCAGTTCAATTCGGCTTAGCCATTCCTTAGCAATGGCCTTCTCTGAACCACACAAAATACAGACACCGAGATTTAGAATTTCCTCAACATCAACTGAAGTATCAATGGATTCACATATTTTTACAAGTCTTATAACAAGTGGAACCAAATTTGTTTTTGCCTCACAACGACGGCAACAGGACTCAGCACCCAATCCAAAGCTTCCTCCTACAGTCCCAGCCATGTAACAAGGCAGAGCACAGCTCAAGTGAGCGATGTGTCCACATATGTAATCCTCACCCACTGTTGCTTCACATTTGACATAACTGTAGCCTCCATGTTTCAAATTCACAGTCTTGCCACAGAGTATACAACAACAATCACGGCATAAGCGAGGTTCATTGCAGCAAATATCACAAGGCATGGCAGTTAAAGATAAGTTTTCTGCTTGGACCACCAAACTGTTGCATAACTTATTTCTGGCCTTACAACCCACATCCTCCGATGGGGAATCAGGCTGAGAACGTTCTTTTATCTCTTCAGAAAATGCAGGAAAAAGATTTCATCCTTCTACATTATGTATATCAAGTCAGCAATGATTGACAAAGAAGAAAACTAGATGTAAAGGAAAGAGTATATAACTTCTACATTACGTATATCAAGTCAGCAATGATTGACAAAGAAGAAAACTAGATGTAAAGGAAAGAGTATATAACTTTTATCATTAAATACAACATCAATCATAACAAAAACATGCAATAAATAAATAAAACATGAAAAGATATGCAACCATAAACAATCACATCCAGAATATAAAAAAGAAAGAAGAGATCAAACAGTGAACAGAAACCCAAAGCAAGATCCTAAGCAACAGTAATTCAACCAGTTATGAAACTACCTTGTTCATCAGGTCATACTTTCCAGGTTATGGCTAAACTGTAAACTTCTACATAATGCAATGTCTTGAGTAATGAATAAACAATGTTTAATAGATTAAATACAGTAGTATTTAGAGCTGACCCTTTACTGATAAATTCTTTATTGCAGGGATCTTCCAGCTGAATGAGGCAAAAAATTTGTTGACTTCTTTGTAAGGAAATAGTGTTTGAATCTACCGTTGAACAGAAAGCTTACTCACAAAACCCCTCTTTCTACCAGTCGAGTCACGGAGATGATGAAAACGTTTGGGAGGATACAAGTACCTATCCAAATAAGGGCCGGTTATGGCAACTCTCCTCCCCACTCTCCAACGCCAGTTATCACCAGGTTTTGGCCAATTTATAGGAGCATATGGCAATGCTTCCCCAGTCTACTCGGGTGAAACTGGCCAAAGATCAATATCACTTCCATTTACCCTAGGCACCCTTTCAATACTTCCATTACTATTTTCACAAGTAGTTAGGCCTGGTAACCTGTAAAACAATTCCATTTGGAAATCATTTGCAGCTAAAGATATCGACTTCAAGCACAAAGAAAATTCTGATAAATCAAACATAGTTTCTCGTTGATAAAAACAAGATCTGGTTCGGTAAAAAGCGTCACACTCAGGATGATGTGCTAAATGAATCTCATATTCTCTTACACCGTGTTCAATTGCACACAATCAGACTAGGAAATTTCCACTTATTCTTCATCGTCATTCATTTCTTTTAACTGTAAACAACCTTATTAAACTAATCACTATCACTAAGACTATTCAGGAACATTTCTACTGCCTTAGTTAAATCTCATTTTGAGCCAAAAAAAATTACTCTTTACACTCGAAATATACTTCTATCTCTATATGAATAAAGCATGCAAAGGTCAAAGCCAAAAAAAGAAGAATTCACCTGAGAAAACCTCAGCTGCTCAAACTCAGAGACTAAGAAAGCGACATTAGGGTTTCGACTTTGAACGAATACCAGTTTCATTGCCTGCTACGGCGAGACTAAAATTCACAGAAATATAAGAAATTAAAATGATCCAAAATGTTGGAAAACAGATTTAAAAGGAAAAAAAAAAAAAACAATTTAAAATCTGCAGTAGAGATTCTAAAACTTATGAAACATTTAATTCTTGATACTAATTAAAAAAAAATATATATATAAAGACTGGACTTCATAGAATAAAAAATGGAGTGTGAGCCACGGATGGTTTCAACTGCGTTGTTCGCAGTACACGGACATTTTTATACCAAGAAGAATGGAGGAAATACTGCATCATACTTTTACCCGTATCTTTCACTAGCAGTATTTACGTTGTTCTAGTTTTTTTTCTCACCCGCCCAAAAGTGTGACTTGACAATCCGACTGATTTTAGAAATAAAGGGGGCGGGTTACTTAGCATTGCCTAGGAGGTCAGAATGTGATTCGGCAATTATTAAACAAGAACTGATGCACTGAACAAATTTAAGTAAACAGTATTTAACATACATCTTCATCTATGAATGATCTCCATGAATTTACAACATATTAATGCTTATTTTTATTAATTATAACTGGGTATTTTCCAGTAGTTTCTGAAATCACGATTCTTGATTTTCTTAGAAGTTCATGCATTGTCAGCTCCCACATAACTCAGTTCGATAACAGTAGTGAAGAGTTCAAGTACGTCAGAATTCAACACCAAGATGGTTGCATAGCAAGGAAATCAGAAGTTCCAGCTACAACGGAGCTATATAGCATCATCACAAAAAAATCAGTCTAAGCTGCAAAAACATTAAGATTTCTATCTCTTGCTTCTCTGCATTCTCTTTCCTCAGCTTTCTCATACAGGATTTTTGGAGTTTAACTACTTGATTCATCTTACCTTCTGCTTATCAATGGCTAACTTAGCTATTAAACCCTTCTTAGTCTCGTTTGTTCTTATAAGCCCTGCTCGTTGGGAATGTAGCTGGGCAATCTGATCTTCAATTTCTCGGATGGTCGATAAGTTGGAATCTATATCTATCTCAAGCTGCTGGATGATTTTCTTCTTTTCTTTATCGTTGGGGACTGCAAAAAAATTGTTAGCATGCTTACCTTCCCTTGTTCTAAGAGTGTAAGATTTACCAAACATAGTTTTCAGGAATAAAAAATCATATATGACGTAACTGACAATTTATAACAGTCACAAATTATGCATTTTAATGATATCAAACTGATAACTTATAGCTGAATTGGCGGTAGCATCAACTATAAAATCATTTAAACTTAACTGAAACATAACTTAGTTAATTGGTATAATATGTTTAATAAGTCAAGGTCTTAGGATTTTAGAGAAAAAATGCATGTAAAACCCATATAAAAAATATAAGAAACTTACTCTTATGTTGAGTCAATTCATTTTCCTGGGCAAGAGAATTAACGGTTGCAGGACAGGCAAGATTGTCAACCAAAGAATCAAGATAGTTATTGAAGTCCTCAGGCATACATTCAGAATCGCTTCCGGCAAATGAACCATTGTCAGGTTGATCATCCTCCAAGTCAGCAGTACTCTTCACATTTTTTCTTCGTGAATTTGATGTTACTTCTTCATTTCCATTTACCCCACTTGTATCTTCAGTAGCTGGGACTGCCTGTCGAAGAGATCGTCGTGTTCGTTGATTGGCTGATGTTTTGGCTGCTGTATGTTTCCTTTTTCTACTTGTATCAACAGGGTTTTCTTCTTTGCCTTCTTCAACCTTCCCTGCACTCGGTGAAAAGGTTTTAGCATTTTCTTCTTTGCCTTCTTCAACCTTCTCTGCACTCGTTGAGGTAGCATACACTGCACTCGGTGGGGTAACATTCAGCGGGGTAGCTTCCACTACAAAAATTATAAGGGGATTAAAACATTCCAGTCAAATTATTAAGGCAGAGATGAATATCTAATAAACTCAATACCATAGACAAGTGCTAGTGACTCTAAATAAATTACATAGTTCTTAACTCCTTCGAATTTGGTTAAATTCTCTTCTTATGTAATTAGTTTAAATTTGGTTAAAAGCATATATTACAATATACATTAACAAGGGACAAAAAGAAATAAAGATTTCATTAAATCAATACATTTTACTCTAAAAAAGCACAACTTATGAGATGTCAATTTTTTCAAAAATAACCAATTAGTGTTCTTTAAATGTCAAATTAACTAGATCTCTTAAGACAGAAAAAAAATCCTCACACGGCTTAATCAGCTCCACAAAGATGTGTCTTACCCTTCTTTAGAACTCTGACTTTGACAGCTTCCATCTTCCCTAATTTTTATGTTACCATTAAATGCATAGTAAAAGCTATGGAGTATCGGCAACTAAGAAATTTTAGAAGTTTGTTGAGAAAATTGGTTAGTTTAAAAAAGGTACTATTGCTTGTTCATTCATTAAACAAAACACTGACAATTAGAAAATGATTTGTATCCTTAGAGAGATATAGAGAGCAATGGTAAACTATGTCCAACATATCCTTAAACATGAAGGCACTGGATGCAGGTTAAGCAAAGAAGCATATTAACATATAGTTGATGATTTTGCGACACTTTTTAAGGTTTGATGACTTATTATCCAACCCATGAGGGAGTTGATTACACTAAATCAGCTATTAAGTAAAGCAACAAAAATCTTACAGTCCTTATCACAATTTTGACATATTATTAATAAGAGAGACAGAAAATATAAATGAAAGAGTGAACTCCAAAATTGGTAGTTCTTGAAAAATGTACGCATCACACAATGAAACAGAATTAAAAAAATATCCTTGAAATAAAAACTGGAGTAATCAAACAGACCAGTGAAACAATCGAACCACAAACAGTGAGTTAGAAGGTTCACCAAGACAAAGGCCACATTATGAATGTTGAAAATGCATCTTATGACATCTGAGAAAAGGTACTGACATAACTGCTTTCTTCCAAAGTTATGTTGAGAAGGAATTAAGGTCATTTCATCTTATTGTATCGTAAATTTTATTTGTTCAAACATGACTACTACAAATCTGAATAAATCATAAATGTTAAACTCTGTAATATGATTTTCAACTACAGAGATCTTAAAAAGAGGGCAGCTGGAGTCAAATACGGTGGCTGCTCTCAAATAGTGCTTTTCAAGTTATCTAAATCAACAGTACAACTCCTTGGGAATTTCTCCGCTAAGTCTTTATTTCAAGACCAAGGACTGTCAAAGTCACAGTTACTCCACTAAGCACAAACTAATTTAACCATTAGAGTAAAACTATGTGCCCAACATTCATCAAATTTGTATTATCTATGATAAAGACTCTAAATTATTGCCACTCTAAACTATACATACACCAAAACCAGAGCACACGTGTCACATAGAAAAGCTTGCAAATCGAAGAATGAAAATTTGATTTTCTTACAAGATTTCAGAGAAAAAAAATAAATATAATGGGACAAGACAAAACTTGAGCTAACCTCCAGTTGAATTCTTCAGTGCAGGGACCTTCCAACTGAAAGAAGCCCAAAATGCATCAATGTCTGCATCTGGGAATTCAGACTGTATGTATCGTTCAACTGCTAGCTTGCTTGGGAACTGTTTTGGAACATTGGGCTTGTGAAGATTTCTTGGAAGAGACAAAGATCTATCTGTATAGTACCCAAAAGAGTTGAACCTCCTTCCAACCTTCCAACCCCAAGTATCACCAGGATTAGGCCAATCTATTGGAGCATAAGGCAAACCCTCACCGCTTTGAAATGGTGGAACTGGCTCCATACAATTATTCTCCTTTACCCTGCAAACATTATTTTCATTAGAAAATCATTGTCCAAAAATTTGTCATCCTTATCACAAGTAAATGGTGCTAGTACATACCGGCAAGACTTGGAAATAAGACTGGCATTTAATGAAACTAAAAACCCATTAAAAACAAGAGAAGCGCATTGGCAGATTCACATAAAATTTAGGAACATTATCAAAAACCCAAATTTCTTCAACTTGCTTAATTCACATTTTAGAATTGCGATATTCCTCACAAAATTTGAATAACTTAAATACTTCACCGGTTTGGCCCCATATTCAAACAATTAATTAAAGGAACTGAGAATAGATCCAATTGCCAAATCTCAAATAAAGTCTTCCTTATAAGTCTCTTTAAGCTGTCATGAAGCAATAACTAAATCTTTTCAATAGCTCAATTATTTACCAATTAAGATATGAGCAATACAAAACTTCATGGAATCTATTTCCCTTACATTTTGTAAAGTTCTGGGTTTAAAATTTAAGGTTTTACCCACCTAAGAAACATGGATATTCATCTTCAAATACAAAAACAACGTTTTAAAGAACATTTTCCCTTACAACACTATGAATGTTTCCGTCAAAAACATTTGAATGTTCCATCTACCGCCCCAATTCCCACAATAAAGTAATAAAGAAAACTGATATAAAATTCTTGAGGCAATAGAAAAAAAGCGCTCATTGAAAACTTACCCACTACTGAACTCTAGGGTTTTATCAACGTGAGGAGTAGAGCCAGCAGGGTCTGCCCTTTGAAATTAAACCTTAAACCTGCAAGCCAATCAAAAATCAATATCATGACGAATGAAAAAAAACAAGATCCAAGAAAATTAAAGCAAAAAAAACTAACTCCGACCGTGTGATCGTGAGCTGAGCTCTTGTGCTGTTAAGAGAGTGAAATGCCCTGTTACCAAAAAAAGGAGATCAAAATGACGCCCCCTTAAGTCCAAGCATGACTGCCACCTGCACACAGCAAAATGACGGTTCTAACCTCCCTACAAGACATGCTGAGTCTCCACTTAGGTTCTCTTTTTTGGTTGAGAAACTGTATCAAGTTGATAACTGATGTCAGGAATTCAATTGGGATATTTATCTCTGTAATTTTTAAACTTAACATCTATAACGTATTAAAGCCTATTTCACCGCCAACTTCAAGGAAAAACGTAAGTTTCATATAACAATCGTATGAACTAACTCGAGATGGGTTACCTTTCTTTCATGAAAGTGCCCCATGAAACTTGGGAAGTTTTTACCGGACATCGCAGTAACCTTCGCCCCACTCATATTCATGTACTGTTTGCTGTTTCAGTGTTCACATTCCTGGGAAATCTTGCGTTTCATTGGTTGTTTGCTTCTTATTAATGCAATTGGGGTCATCCTTTGAGAATTCTTTATTGTCTCGAATGCTTTTATCAGTCCTGCTTCTCCGAGTCCAGAATCCGAATCAAATTATATTAAAGTACTAATTTTTAATTAATTACCGATCAACCCCCTCTATGTTTGTTCTTTACTTTGAGCTACTCTAATTAATTCAGTAAGTTATCCACGATTTATTTATTTATTTATAAAGAATATAATTTGTCATAAACCCACTCAAATTTTGCTTAATTGAATTTGGAGTTGAAATATATTATATAAGAAACTTCTTCTATCTCAAATAGAATTTGATGCTTATTTTATCTTCCTTTCTTGAATTAGATAGGACACTGTTTTCGGATACTCTTTCAAGAACAGTAGCAAATATGATTCGACGTCAGAGAAACCGAACACACACTCTTACCAAGAACCAAAAGTGCCGGACTCTGGCACATCCTATACCTTTTTATACCAGTACAAAATATTACTACACGTTGACACTTTGCTTATTGACCCTGGTCGCCGTAGTCACGGATGCCGCCACCCCACCCGGATGTGTAGTGAAGCCAAGGTTATGCAACTTCTCCGCGTTCTGCACCGCTTCAGCATCTTCTTGGGTCACCGCCTTAGCCGGCAGACCTCTGCTTGCTCCCTGCACCCATGTATATAACCCTCAAAATTTTCATTCCCTATATATGCTCTAAATATTATACAAAATTTAGCTAGTCTACCGCCAAAATATCTTTGAGCTTTGTCTTGTCCTCATCGCGGATCATTCCCGCATTATACGCAGCAGCTGACTGAGCTGAAGCTCCGAATCCGCCCGGAAGCACGACGCTGCTACCAGTTGCTCTCACTTCCACTTCTCTAATCGCTGCAGCATCGCTTTGATCCAATGGCTTGCTCCCGGCTGTTTGTATAGCGGCTTCAAGTGCTTGTCCTATAGTAATTTTACCTTGGTTGTTGTCCACTCCTGTTGGGGCTGTTAGCCCCAATGCCGTTTGAACATATTGTCCAACAACCTGACCCGACATCGTTTAAATCAAAAACTGCAAATACATATGCAGATATATACAAATACATACATACGGAAGAATTGAAATGGAGCTGGGATAACAAACAGAGAGTACTTGTCCAGCAACTGTTTCAGTGATTACGCGGCCACCCGGAACTTCAGTTCCTGTAATGGTCACACCTTTGTCTCTAGCAACATCATTTACGTCATCAAGACCGACAAGACCTGCTCGTTTGTTTATTCTCGCAGCAGACCGCATGATTTCAGCTGGTCCTCCCTCCTGAGGCTATCCAAACGCCGTGGTCTCAGCGCTCTGCATCAACGCAGCATCTTGTGGTGCGACAGATTTGGAGGCGAGTTCACCAGAGACGTTGAATACGTCGCCGTATTTGATCGCATCATCCGCTCGAGGCCTTTGTTCCTGGCTCATCTTCACTTTCTTACACGGTTCACAATAACTGGGATTAATTCTAATTTTATACGTTTAACTCTAGTGAACTTAATAACCTACGATTTATATATTACGAAAAATCAGAAGTCTGAAGTAAGTTGCATTTAAACGTGGCGTAATTCAGAAACGTGTCAAGCAAACAATAGAAAATTTTGTCTGGTAATGATAAACGTGGCGATAACAGTAACAGGTTCCACATATTACTGAAGAGAAGACTCATTTAGAATTTTATGTGAAGCCGTGCCCAGGGCTTAAACTTGTATGCATGCTCTGAATATTAAAATGTGAATAAAATTGTAAATAAGCGAAACAAATCAGTATATCAAGAATAATCTTTATCAGTACAGTTGGCTCCATTCAAGTTAAAGTTTCAATTTGACAGTTCCACTCAAGAACATCAATTAGCATGCTGGAAATCCTAACAGGGCATAGTTAATCTTCCCATTAGTTGATTGATATTACATTAATATAATTTCGAATAAGAAGGGCTTACTTGATCCCTTCTGATTTTGAAAATTTTTCTCAGTTGATTAATGTATTATTGTTCGTAAAAGCATTTATGGCAAAGATTATTCTATCCCTTAATATTTAGTATTGTTAATTCCTATTAAAGAGTATTAGTAATATGGTGCGTTTCCGTTTAATTACAAAAGGTATTATCACTTATATTCAAAGGAAGTCAGAGTTGAGGAGAGAGGAGATTGTTGCTTGTTTTGTTTCTACACTACTCTATGGTTCGAAGATTGATTGAAAAGTCTAGGGTTTGGTGTAGATCTACTTGAAGAATGACGAATTCAGTTGAAGATTTAAGGCTAAGATAAGTGATGTTTCATTTTTGTTAATTGTAAAGATATTATAAGGTCTAGATTAGTTGTTTCAGTTAATGTTATTAGATCCAGTTTATTTTTTGTTGAGTTTGAGTTGTATAAATTAATGTATGATGATTGAGATGAATAATAAGAAGTAGAATGAAGTTATTCAGAATATTGATTTGTTTTTCTTGATTGCTTAGTTTTTCAAGCTTAGAGTTTAGGGAAAAATCTTTCATGGTATAAGAGCCATTAGACAAATATCAAATGACAAATTTTGTAAACACTTCTTGTTCAGAAACCACATTAGGGTCAAACTTGGCAAGTGCAACTGAACGTACCGACCTTTTTCCTGTTTCAACACTTCAGCTAGTTAATCCTAGACTAACATATAAGAATTGTCGATGCTAGTGTACTCAAGCTCTTTTTGCTATAGGTGCTCACAATATAGAGGAATAACTCATAGGTATATCTTCTTATCCATTACCTTTTTTTCATGAAAAGTTTGATAATGGTGTAGATGAGGTAAAAGTTAGAAATACTAAGTATAGTACATGGAAGAGATGTGACAAAATTCTAATGGCGTGGTTAGTGTTATCCATTTTTGAGAATCTTTTTAGTCTAGTCTCAAACTGTAATTTGACTTATGAAATGTGGAGTTTATTAGATAATTATTTTGTTACTAAATCTAAGGTGAAGATTAAGAATCTTAGAAATACCCTGTAAACTTTGAAAAAGGGTCATCTGAGCGTACAAGAGTATATTCATAGAATGAATGAGAACTATGATATATAATTATCTAGTGGCTAAACCATTACTGAGAAAGAATTTATAAACTATATTCTGGATAGTTTAGGTGCAGATTTTGAACCCATTATGGTGTTTATACTAACTAGGATGGATGCTTCTACTGAAAAATTAACTTCGACAAATATGAGGTTGATTATTCAAAAGTTTGAGCAAAGACAAGGTAGATTCTCTACCTTGCCTTTTGAATATAATGGAGGAGCAGTTAATATGGTTAAGCAAATTAAGAAAGTTGAGGTAAGATACAATACTAGAAAATCTGCAGTTATAGGAGCTAATGGCAATCTGGGTGGTATCGATGTGAGTTCTGATCATACAAGTAAAGGTGAAAAGATAGAACAAAGACAATATAGGCCTTATGTAAATGAAATTGCCTATAGTTCACAAGATAGAGGTCGAGGTTAACAACCCAAACCACAATAATGTGTCATTACCTCATCTATCTTCAAACACTCATATACAGAAACTAGCCTTAACTATTGCCTTGTAAACCTCAACCAAACCTTAAACCTAATATCATCATAATATAGCTCCCTATAATCCTCAAACTCACAATACTATGTCATCTTTTGGTGAGTCAACTCACTGCACTAGTCAAAACTTCTTCATGTTACAACCACTCACCCATAATAAACCAACTTAGTAGTTCTTATCCTGTCTAGAATACAGTAGTGTGCCTATCATAAGTGCTAATAGCAAATTCTGCCCATACAGTCACAAATCATAACTCACAACATATTCCTAAGGCAAACCCAGTAACAGTAGTAGATCTGAATTGGTATGTGGACTCAGGGGCAACAAATCATGTAATCGCTAGGGTGGATCAGCTTGTTGGACAAGAGAATTATGTCGGAAATCAATAGCTTCAGGTGGGTAATTGTGGGTGTCTAAATATTTCCCATCCTGATTTTCTTTCTTACCCTCTTTATATATAAATAAATACTTACATCTTAAAAACATCCTTTCTATTCCAAAATCACCAAAAATTTACTTACTATATCAAAATTTACTAGAGATAACAATGTCATTATTGAATTTTTGAGTGATTGTTGTTTTGTTAAGGACAAGGACACTAGAGTAGTGCTGCTTCAAGGAATATTAAGGATGATCTCTATCAACTTCAGTCTTGTTTAGCCAACAATCATAACCTAGTCAACTCTACTTATAAATCAGTTTAATTCAATGTCTAATACTAATTCTCGGCCTTATTCTACTTCTAGGGTAGTTATTGATCAATGTAATTCACTATCTAGTGCTCAGTCTCCTAAGTTAATGAATAATAGTACTGTTTTCAATATCAATAAAGTACAAGCTTCGGTTTGACATAAACGTCTTGATTATCCCAGTATACAAGTCTTAAAATTTGTTCTAAATAAACTAAAATATTCTGTCAATATTATTAAGCTACCTTTTTGTAAAAATTACCAATATGGAAAACATAAGCAACATCATTTGGCACCATCCAATTCTAGGTTACACAACATTTAGAATTAGTGCACAGTAATGTATGGAGGCCATCTCCTATCACATTTAGGGCTAGTTTCAAATACTACATACATTTTCTTGATGATTTTACCAAGTTTACATGAATTTTCCCTCTCAAAACCAAATATGAAGTTTTTAAAATACTTCACAGTTTTCACAAATTAGTTGAAACACAATTTAATAAAAAAATCAAAACATTGCAAACTTAGGAAGGGGAATTTAGAGCACTTGCTCCTTATCTAGATAGTCATGGCATTATTTTTAGGCACCCTTGCCCACACACACATCAACAAAATGGAAGAGTTGAGCGTAAGCATAGGTATATTGTAGAACTGGGGTTAGTGCTGCTTTCTCAAGCAAATATGACTTTAGATTATTGGTAGGAAGCTTTTCAAACCTCAGTTTATCTTATAAATAAATTGGCATCTTCAATTCTAAATCAAATTTCTCCTTTCCAAGTTATGTCTCAGAAACCACCAAATTATAGAAAAACCTCATATTTTTGGATGTGTATGTTACCCTTACCTCAGACCTTATCAAGCTCATAAGTTCAACTTTTATACTCAAAAATGTGTTTTTCTATGGCACAGTTTATTGCATAAAGGGTATAAATGCTTAAGTAAAGAAAGTAGAATATATATCTCAGCATTTGTTTCTTTTGATAAAAATGATTTTTCTTTTCACTCTGATCATGAATTCATTCATATAAAGCCATCCTCTAGTCTTGATTATACCATTGGCATCTTTCTTCTTGAGTCAATGTCATCCCAGTCAAATTTTTAGTCTCCTACCACCTTAAGAAGTTCTACAGCTGATCTAGCTGTCCTACTTTACAATAGCACGTCTCTAAGAATTCTAATGACACCAATTGACCAGATTCAATCACTAAACAATCATCTTTAATCCCTCAGCTATCAACACTTAATCTTTCTCACATAGAAATTAATTCACACTCAGTGATCATACCTCTCAAACCACACTTACTATAAACACTCATCATACTATTCCTCTTAAAGAGTGACACATACAAAAATTCCTATAGTAACTAAGAAACTTGCAAACACCTCTTGTTATCTTATGATTACCAGAGCTAAATATTAAATCTTGATATTGATTGTTTTTTTTTTTTTTTTGATAGTTTTGGAGTGAAATACATATTGTTGTTGTAGTGTGTTACTATTGTGTAGTGTATTACTGCTATAATGTATTAATGGTGTAACATGTTGCTGCTATAATGTATTGTTGGTGTAATATACTGCTATTATAGTGTATTGTTGTTGTAGTGTTGGAAATTAATTCGTAATGCTGATTGTGAGACTGTACTGGTTGTTTTGTCTTAGGTTGCAAGCTTGCAAATAGCATACTGCTATTTTTAGCTTAAGGGAGGATATTAAAGAGTATTAATAATACGATGTATTTTGGTTTAATTACAGAACACATCGTATCACTTATATTCAAAGAAAGTCAGAGTTGAGGAGAGAGAAGGTCGCTACTTGTTTTGTTTCTACACTACTTTCTGATTTGAAGATTGACTGAAAAGGCTAGGGTTTGGTGTGTCGCTAGTGTAGATCTGCTCAAGGAACGACAAATTTTGTTGAAGATTTAAGACAGAGATAAGTTTTCGCTTCATTTCTATTAATTGTAAATATATTATAAAGTCTAGATTAATTGTTTCAGTTGAGGTTGTTAGATTTAGTTTATTTTCTGTTGAGTTTGAGTTGTATAAATTGATATATGATGATTGAGGTGAATAATAAGAAGTAGAACAAAGTTATTCAACATATTTTTTTGTTTTTCTTGACTGCTTTGATTGTTCTGTCTTTCAAGCTTAGAATTTAGGGCAAAATCTTTCAATTCCCCGTTTCAAGTGTGATCGCTAAAAAGAAAGTTGATCTTTAGCTATAAGTGAAACTTTTGATGGCCAAATATTGTATGCCATTAAATCTTACTTAACAATGATCTTTACCTGATAAAATCTTCATCTTATTAGACTTTTTACTTTCTTTCGAAGACTCGGATCCCCACATACTTCACTTGTTCCAATAGTTGAAATCGAACACTGTATTTTTTACATGAAAATATGTCAAATCTTCTATCGTTATATTATATTATACCATTTAATAGATGAGTGTAGAAGTTTTGAAGTTGCAGTGGATAAGTCTGACAAAGATTCAATTTCAGTGTAAGCAATGCCTATGATTTGCCATCTATACAATTGGGAGCAAGTGTCACCAACCTCATCGACAAACTTTTTCTATCTTGACAGCCAAGTTAGAGTTTCGCCATGTGTTTCGTTATGGACGATGATGCTAATTTCTTATTCAACGCGTGTCTTTGTATCAACGTGTCGAAACACTTCCGACTTTAATCAGCTTTATTTATCACCTTCCCGTTGCCAACTTGCAATTCCAAAAGGCAAGCATTACTGTTTCTAACCCAAGTTTTGTTGGTTTCAGCTTTTATAGCTTGAAAGTTCAAGATGAGTCAAGATCAGCCATGGAGGCCTCAGGTGGATCAAGATCCCGTCAGATACGGTAACATATTCAACGTCTCTGGGGATCTTGCTAGGAGACCTGTTGCACCAGAAGATGCTGCAATGATGCAGTCGGCGGAGAGCACGGTGTTCGGGCAGACCCAGAAGGGAGGACCTGCTGCTGTCATGCAGTCTGCTGCTGACCAAAATGAGAAAGCAGGTTTTGTTGGTCACCGCGATGTCACTGATATCGCTGGAGGCGAAGGCGTCACTGTTATTGAAACTGATGTGCCTGGTGCTCGGGTGGTCACTGAATCAGTTGGTGGACAGGTATTATCTCTCTGTCTAAATGGCAGGCGGGTACGATAAATTTTTTGGGCTATTGGATTACAATTAAGAAGTATTTAATTAAGTTCAATAACATTAAGAACTTACTTAAAATGGCACTGCGACCTAATGTTTATGCTTGACGTTAAGCTAGAGGGCAGGGGCACGATTGTACAAGTTCAATTCAATATACAACGACTGTGTTCATAGTGTTAATAGTTATATAGTGGTCAGTTCTGTCGTATTTGTGTAGATTGTTGGGCAATTTACGCAGGCTAGGCCAGTGCCACAGACAGTTGCAGCTTTGGCTGTCCAGCAAGGTGCAATTACAATTGGAGAAGCACTTGAAGCTACTGCAGAAACAGCCGGTGATAAGCCAATAGATCAAAGCGATGCGGCTGCAATACAAGCAGCTGAAGTGCGAGCCACTGGGACCAATGTCATAACCCCAGGTGGCCTCGCAGCTTCAGCTCAGTCTGCTGCGGTTCATAATGAAACAACGACCCGTGAAGAAGAAAAAATAAAGCTCAAAGAAGTGATCTCGGTAATCATATATCCTGATCTGATGTGCTTCAAGGGAATTATCTTATGTGCACATGTTTCATGTAATATTTCGTTGGTTATATGGAGCAGGGTGCAACTGCAAAACTGCCAGCAGACAAAGCAGTGACTCGACAGGATGCTGAAGGAGTGGCGAGCGCAGAGCTAAGGAATAACCCGAACGTCGCTACACATCCCGGTGGAGTGGCGTCTTCTGTAGCTGCAGCTGCCAGGCTCAATGAGAACGTTAATGCATGATCAACGGTGTCTGTCCTAGTACATCTACTACATAAGTATTCTAATAAGATGTTGTATGGTTACTGGCATTTAAATGCTAATGTATGGTTTTTGCTTGCATGTCTCCGTTGAATGGGTGAGGTCTCCGAGTCTCTGGTAAAATGTTATCTGTGTCTTTGCCAGCCTTGTTTTGTAGTGTTACACTTTTACATTCCGTTCTAAGTAATATATACAAACCTTTTTTATCTTCTTTGGATTTATCTGGTCTTCTCTAAGCTACACCACTATCAACTTGGGGGCAGCTTAGATAACAATACATGTTCTTACTATGATGTGTATTTTGCAAAGAAATTCCTCCTCCGGATCCCTTCTAATATAAGAAGTTGGACGAAGAAAGTCGTATTAAGTTAGGCTATGGAGATTGGGCCAAGAGCCTCTTGTTCCAACGGCAGACTTCAAAAGACAAGTTTTGAAGGATGTGTCACATATGAAAGTATTGAACAGTCAAGTTTTGAAGGATCTGCCATATGCAATAATTTTGAAAAGATAAGCTATCAGTATCAGATCATAATGGACCAAAATGAGGTAAAAATTCTTTGCTTGAATAAATAATACATTCAACATGATGGACCTACAAAGCATCCCAAATCCAATAATAAGTCTGACCTACAACTGTGTTCCAGCAAAGTAATATAAGCATTCATAACTCAGAGTAAAACTCCAAGATACATTGAGAGAAGAGCTCTCTATCACCTTTCATATACTTGAAAATGTAATTAATTTATCAGGAGAGATAGAGAAAAGAAGATGACTACACATGCTTCCCCGTGAAGGTCAGTCTGATGTCTGCTTATTTCAAATTGAAGAACAATTATAAGTGTACAAACTTTGATAAATTGCCTATAGGGAAATCCTGAAATCCACCACCCACTAGCTTAAAGCAAATAGATTCTTTCTTTATCATATTTGTCTTTCTCCAACCAAATTATAAAGGTAAGATGCTTGTTCCTTTTACAGTACACTTTTTTTCTTTTCTGGGCATGCAATAAGACAAAGTTACTTTCATGAATGGCACTAGTTTCAGAGTTCAACATTGAGTTCTGATAATATCAGTGTTTTGCATGAAAATATATGGAGCATCATGATGCTATCTGTTCAAATATGGTAGCGGGTCAAAGTCCTTGAAATTTCTGCAGCCACGAGTAGTTTATATATTTGAGATAAATGAACTTCTACCATGACTCAAAAGCCATTCCAAGGAGCGTTTCGCTTCTGACACTGTAATGGAGGTACATATTATAATATTTAACATATTTTTGACCTGGTAAGGTAAGTTAAACAGAAATTTACAATGTCAGATTCTTTATTACGCCCCAGAAACTCTGCCCTGGTCAAAGTTGAAGGAAACACAAAATGAAGCTCCCATCTGATGCAAACGGAAGTCCTGGGGAAAAATCCAGCGTGCATTTCTAGAATACAGACGATTGATTACTCAAACATTCTGTGGCAAGAAAGTTTCTGGGGATTAAAAGCTACACACCCATGAATATCATTTTTCATCGACATGATTAGGCTAAAAGGGCCTAAGTGAATTATGTAATAATATATGAAGAAAACATGTGAAGTTCTACTTACAAAATTCTGGTAAGATACAACAAAAGAATATTGAAATGAAATATATATTAATTAATTAGAAGAATGACAAAAAAGTGTTGCATTCAGCACGAAATAAAATAGAAAACACAATTTTATCATATATAGAGTGTACTAGGAGGATCTATATGCAGTTCCTCCAAACTGAAGTTCGTTTTACAGGTGTTTTGTGTTTGCAAATAAGCATATAAATAACCAGAAAGGAGTCACTTTTAGTCTAAGAGATGATTGTTAAAGGGCACGATCATAAAGATGATAATATTGTTTATTTAATAAATATGTGCTAAATTATATGTCAAAAAGATAATGATTGTGCAGCAATCTCCGGTATGGTCTCATGTAATAAAAGAAGAAAAACATGGAAACATGATATGATTGTTGTTTGTAAATGTTTTACACATGATGTTTGATTTCCACATTTTTACAAAAGGTAGCAGTTAGTAGTTACTCGTCTGTGCTTCAATGCAAATGCATGCACAGCGATTTCACATAAAAATTCAACAGCTTCTCCATCAATAGCAAAAACTTAGGCCTAAAGTTTTAAATCAGCGAGATGTTGCCTTAAAATAATGCACAAATACACACGCCCTTCCACAAAATAAATTACTCTCCTTCAGTGCCTCCGACCTCAGATATACAGCCAAAACAGCGGACATTATTATTAGATACAATACCCATCATCAGCTTCTCCGTCTTTCCTTCTCTCTCGACAATGTCTAACGTGTTTTGGAAGAACTTCAACCATTGTTTCTCAAGACTCAAATGCCTGCCTACAGTTGACCCATCTCCTCCAAGGGCTTCAAAACGAGATCAAAATCATTCATCATCTACTACTAGTTCAACTGCAACTTCTCTTCTTTTGAAGAACTTTAACTCTCTCTATGATTTGTCTTCATCAGAGCTTTCAACTTCAAAATCTCTGGCCCCTTCAACCGATGACTACTTCTCTTGCTCCACTTCCTCAGATTCTGAATCTGAAGAAACCTCAGCACTGGATTTCGCTACCATTTTCGCCTCTCAACGTTTGTTTGTCTCCTCTCCAGGCCGTTCCAACTCTATATTCGAGTCACCAGATAGTAGCAGACCCGAGTGTCAAGAAGCGCCACTCAATGGAGGCGGCGTTGCTGTGAAGAAGTACTCCCCGGATCCTTACAGGGATTTTCGGTGTTCAATGCAAGAAATGATTGAAGCCAGAAACTTAAAAGACGTGACAAGTGACTGGGATTACTTGCACGACTTGCTCCTTTGTTACCTTAAATTAAATCCAAGGCACACCCATAAGTTTATCATCAGCGCTTTCGCTGACATTATCATTTCCCTTTTGTCATCCTCAGATTCCGGCAGTCACCGGTAAAAGACAGTCATTAGAGGTGATATTACTTAATAATTATTAAATAGCATTAATGTAGTTAACTTTTTGGCTAGTGATGAAAAGAAAAAGAAATATTACTTGACGGTTTTTTCTTCCTTTATAATAATCTCTTTTCTGTCTCTCCAGTTCTCTTGTAGCATTTTGTGAAGAAATGTAATTGATGATCAGAAAACCAAGGAAAGCCTGGGATGTTAATGTCTCGACGAACGTTAGGAATCATATTCTTGTAAGCTGTTAATGTAAAGTGTGTTAATGGTAAAAAAAAAAAAAAATGCATGTGTTTTCTTGTCTTGCGTTCCTTGTTTGATTGGACGATTGTTCTTTTTCATATGAAGCAACTTTCGTTTTAGTTATTAAATAATTGTCCTTGAATACGTCCTATGGACCTTGCAGAATCTTGGGTGCCAACATGTCGAGGATGAGAGTAAACATGTTCACGAGCCTAGCTAGTTTTAGGTGCTTTACATTAATGCTAATAAAGAGCTATATTGCTTGGTGGATACATCTTGCATGTGGAGCTATTTTTGCACATTATTGGAGCTGTTTTTGCATCATCTTGATATATATTTTGCTGTCGTTGAAGACGGTAGACGGTAATAAAGTCTTGTTACATTGGCATAAAAAGAAGTTTACATATGAAGCACTTATTTGCAAAGAATCACAGCGTATGCAACAATAGAAAAAACTTGAGGGAGATTAAGATTATTATGACCTACATAACACTGTCAAAACCCAATTCCAGGCTCCGGAAATTCTTGAAAGATGAACATATATAGTATAAAAGGATAAAAGGTGAATTAATGGTGAGCAAAAGTAAATAAAAAGTGTAGTCTTGAGAAAGTGTCGAATCACAGTCATCACTGGAATCCTGAGGAGGAAAAAAATATAAACATTCTGCATATTTACCAATGCAAATCAATAAGTTCAAGAATTAATGTAAGCATCTGTTATCGAACTCCATGGAGAAAGCCCTTTACGGTGCAACAGTTTGGATTGTAGTGTAAACTTTGACAGTGACCTCGAAACGATAAGCACAATAAAGAGCATTGAAAATCCCAAATTTGCATGGAAGAGAGCAGATGATGGAATTAGTATTATGATAATCACCAAAAAGGGCTCTTTCCATATTTTTATACATGAAAGAAGGGGAGATAAACAAAAAGGATCCAAAGAGAGATAGATGTTAACTACTGCACAAGAGAATGAACTTAATGCTTTCCATATATTTATTTTCTCAAGTTAGTTGGTTTAGGTAAGGTTAACACCAGACCATTTGTCTCCACTGAAAAATCATCATTCAATGAAGCCAAGAAGATGATTAATTAAGTACAAGTACAAATTATTAAAGCCAAATGCAACACAGAATTGACATTTAAAAAATACAGACAAGGAGGGCTGATAAACAACCATGCATACAAAGAATCTTAGTGGTGATCTTCTGCTTTCCATAAAGGATACCCTTTTGGACCTTAAAGCTGATATTTTCACCTCGAAATTAAATCCTTGTGCATGCATGCTTATATGTATACATACATATATATATATATATATGTGTGTGTGTGTGTGTGTGTGTGCGTGCGTGTAGGCTTTTACTTTTCTTTCTCTAAAGGGAAATTAAATTCAAATTAATTCATTTTCCTTTTAGTCAAGAAGATATTTCAATCAAAATCTTAATGAAAATGGCTTCAGATTTTAACAGCTAGCTGATTAGAGAAAGAGCACCTGGTATTACTTTTACCAAAATGAACATGTGCATCTTCAACAGTGCAGTTGGTGAGTGTGATCTTACTGACTATCTTGAAATTTCATCACCGAATTCCCGCATTCAGTCCAGTCAGAGAACTTGTTAATTAATTTATTACAGCTTCCTTGAAAAAGATGTGTAAACAAGCAGAGAACAGAGAAAAGCATGCAGGTCTACTGTGTATAATAGACTTAACAATCACAGCCGAAATCAGAGAATCGTTTTGTCTGCGGTCTGAGTAATTAGAACGAATCCCAGTAGGAAAATAATTGAGAAATAATAATGCAGATGCTTGGAAAACATTATATGGGAGGAAGCGAATGGGCATTACATGTGGCCAAAGAAAAGGGTTTGTCAGATTATGGATTTACGTTCATCTCAAGCAACTCCAAACTGATTTCTTGGACCAAGAGGTCGGCCCCATCAAAAACAAAACCCACCTCTAGCAGACTCGGAGCTTGCAGACATTGGCTGGTGGTGACATTTCTTGCTTCAAAATTTACTGTGCCAACCAAGGACTATGACAAAATTAAGAATTGTTTGATGTGCAGAGATTTGGTGCTTATGTTCCTACTGTTGATGGGTTTGCTTGTGCCTCGGGAATGCCTAGTTTTAAGTGAATTAAAAACCGCAATGTATGGAAAGTCTGGTTGTAAAGAGACAAAAAATGAACAATGCACTCTCTTTTTTTAATCTATTTCTCAACTGCTTTGGCTCCTTCTTCAATCTAATTGACGTTAACCGTGATTCGAGGGATTTGGATTCGGAAGTTCTTGACATGAATGATGAATATGAATATTATTTAACTCGTGTTTATGATGTAATTTACTTTCACAAATGATATAAAATAGGCTGTCGATGTTCTAAATGATAAAATTTTATTTATTAATTTTTAAAAAATTAAATATTAAAATTTAACGATTAACTGTTAAATATTAATAATTAAAAATATTTTTTATTTTTAAATAAAAATTTTAAAAATAATAAATAATAAAATTAATTTTATAAAAAATAATTACATCAATAAAATTAATAAAAAATTTTTAAAAATTGATCATCATCGTCGATGGAGGAGATTGCCAAAAATGGTCAGTATGCTTGAAATTGATCGTTTTTAACCATCTACGATAATGTAGCCAGATTTGATAGCTAATCCAACTAAGTCTGAATAATGATGCTTATTTTTTTACATTTTTTATAATTTTAAAAATTTTTATTATTATATTAATATTTTATATTATAATTTTTGTAATATTGATAGAATTTATTTTTTTGGTGGAGGGCATTTTGGTTATTTCATACAAAAAAAATTAATAAAATTTGAAAAAAATTGATTAATGAATGAATATTTAACTTCTTAAAAGTTTTTAGGTAAAACTTTGTTATTTAAATAAACCTTGGGTGAGAATAAGTCTTTTGGCCTATAAAATAATATGGCCAAAAGATTAATTTTCATTCAAGATTTAGCTTAAAGATAATATCATATTTCATAACTTTTAAAATTTTAAATATCCACTTTTAATTAAATTTAATTATCAACAATTAAATTTTGATTAAAAAAAATATTTTTATCATTTTAATAAAAATTTAAAAAAATAATTTTTATAAAAATAATTAAAATATAAAATATTTTTAAATATTAAATATTAAAAATTAGAAAAATTAAAATCAACCAAATTGTCTGCCTTTACTAACAAACATGACTAAAAATGCTTAATAATGCCCGGGTTTGGCTCTTTGGACAATTTGCAGTAGTTACTTTTGACTACTTGATACTATTATAGATTACTATTGTCGACGACAGTGGTTTTTTTTAATTTTTTAAAAATTATATATTTTAAAATTTTTTAGTTGTACATATTTTTAATTTTTTATAATTAAATATTATTTTATATTTTTATTACAATTTGTATTTTTTTAATAAGAGTTTTTTAGTTGTTTTGTCAATAATATTAATAAAATTAGATGAGAAATTATTGATGAATGACTTTTTGAATTTTAAAAAATTAAGGAGTAAAATTTTCTTTAAATAAATTAAACGTTGAGTGGGTATAAGTCCTCTAGCCAAATAATATTTATATTCTCTTCTATTTGAAAAACATAAAAAAATTTAAATATTGGGCCGTGAAAGCCCATTTATAAGGCCCATTTTTATCAGCTTTAATAGCGCTCTACTCGAAATAAGGGCCAAGCCCACTCAAACTTTTAGCTCTATCTATCTTCTCTCGCCGGTCCCGACGTTATCCCAATTCATATTCGCATTCAAACACCCGAATGAAAATGGCAGTTTCCCTGCAATTGCCGGTGGCATCCATCCCCTCAAAGACCTCTGTCAGACCGCAGCCGCAACATTTCACTCACCAAATGTCTTTCCGCCCCAGAGCCACAAACATCAGAGCACTTAGGAAAAATCGATCCGTCGTTATTAAAGCCATCGAAGAAAGCCAAGAAAGCACGAAGAAATCAGAGGCCGGCAGTGACGCGGAATCAGAAACGGTGAATAGTGCTGGTGAGTCGAGTGCGGAGTTGAGCGAGTTGGGATCGGAGATACGGAAGGTTTTGCAGGAGAGGAAGGAGGAGAAAGAGGGAGATTTGTTGAATGGTGTTGCGGAGGAGATTAGGGAGATAGAGTGGCCGGCGTTTGGTAAAGTATTGGGGACGACAGGTGTCGTGCTGGGAGTGATTGCTGGGTCGAGTGTCGTTTTGCTCACTGTGAACTTCGTTTTGGCTGAATTATCTGATCGGGTTTTTGCTGGTAGAGGCGTTCAGGATTTCTTTGGATGAGAAAGATAGATAATGGCCGAGAACCTGTAAGGCTGGTGAGTCGAGCGCTTGAAATTGTCCAACACGTTTTCTTAAATAAAGATGTCCTCTTTCATTCTGAAACCATCAAACACAATTCTCTCAATATTGTACATACAGAATCCAAGAAAATCTTATCGAGCAAACTCAAAAAACAAAGGCATATCTCTGGCTCGGTCCACTAGTTTCATAAAGGATCTACACTAACAATGGCATATATTAGTACTACTTTTAGAACTTCCAACTACATCTGCAAATTGTTGCAGTATGTGAGCATTCAGTGTCTTAGCCAAAATCTTTTTTGCCTTCTGAACAGCGGCCTTCATCCCATTAGTGAAAACCAGCTCAGCTCCAGAAGCTCGAAGCTTAAATCTTCTTGCAATACTCATCCAAGCACGCACTGTAATGATAAAGCCTGTGGTGCTTGGTTCAATCAGGACACTCTTCAACAACCATTGGCAAAACACAGTCAAAACTAAGGAAAATTCAAAAGGCTAAGAAGAATCCTAATGAATAACAATTCCCAACCTTCCCTGGTGTTTGACAAGACCATTGCGCTCTGCGTCTGCAGTCATACTGTCAGCAATCCTGCACAATGGTGCACGCAATTTAAGATTTTGAAAGTAAAGGCTAACCCAAAATACTACCTTAAGGAATGGTGAAATATCGTTTCTTCAAAACTAGAGGAAATTGCAGTAACCGGTGGAATCTGACAATACTTGTCTTTGACACAGGAGCTAGGCCTATTATCTCTAGTTTAGCAGCAATACGGGCAACACAACCATATAATAAAGAATTAGAAGTGACCTTGATAATTACTTACAGAGGCTAAATTACTCAAAGGTGTGGGTTCTGCTGAATACTGAACGGAGATTTATACTACGGTCTCGTACCAAGAAGAAGAAACGAATGGATTTAATTGGGTGCCAATTTTTTTTTTTCCGGTAATAGACTGGTTCAAGCTGTCACCTTTATAACTTTTAGTTTGTATAATTCCTTTTGATTTAATAGACTTTTAATTTTTTATTTAACCGAAAGACAAAATAGAATTATAAAAATTTTATAAATTGAAAATGTATTCTTCATCATAAATCAATTTGTATATAACAATAGAACAATCAAAATATTCAACTAAATACAATAATCAATGTGTAACAAGGCAAATTAATACAAAATAAAGAGAGAGAGAGAGAGAGATGAAAGTTTGTTCAGCTAATTCATAGAGATTAGAAATTTTGAATATAAGTTTTCTGCGTCCTCTTTCTTAATGAACAATTGATTAAAGCTTTTATTATTTCAAAATTCAAAGATACAATTTTTTTTTTTTTTTGTTTGCATCAAGGGAATTTTACGTTTTTTATAATTTGATTTTGAACAAGAAAATAATTATGATAATGCTTTTAAATAAGCTGATACACACAATTAAATACAACTATCTCAAATGAAGAATAATGTAAGCTTAGGAGAGAAGAGTGAGCAAACAATAAACAAAATGGAAGCTTGAATGTGCAATCAATTTATCTAACCTTGCTTACTTCAAAATAACCTCATTTTATATTGAAAATCTTGCTGAAAATGAAAATAAGTCATTTTCAAATATTTTTATTCATTGGGTAAGTGGAAAGAGTTGCATTTGCAATAAGTTTCCTAGGGGCAGGGTCTGTTGTTTGGAATTCTAGAAGTCTACACGACTCTTGAGCACTATTAACAAAGAAGACATACACGACAACAACTTTGTTTGTGCACGGTAGTGTGTCTTATATGCATGGTAGCGCGATGTTGATTTGCTTTCAAATAGCCTTCACATGATCAACTCTGCATGACTGATGTGGTAGCGCACTCATATTTCATATAACATGGTCGTGCGTATATTTCTTACATGATTGTGCATTGATTGATGCCCTTTGACCATTCACATGATTATGTTGCACGGTTGAAGGACTCATGCTTCTCTTGAAGTGTTATCGCATGATCATGTGTCTCATTTGGACACGATCGTGCATCTGACTTTCCATGTTTGACTTTCTATGTTTGACTTAGCACAATATGGGTACACGACTGAGGAACCCTATGCTTCTTCAAATTATGTTCTAGCACAATCGTGTGTGATGTTTAGACACGATCATGCATTTGACTTTGACTTATTAACTTAGCATGACAAGTTTGCATGGTTATACTAGTCGTGTTGGATCCATGATGCGCACACACATGATCATACATTATTTAAGCACGATCGTATTAGACTTAAAATTTTTTTAATAAAATTATAGACCCTAGCACGGGTAATGATATGGTCTCGTATTTTCACTGCACAAGTTAGAAAACAATTACGCACGGTAGTGCTCAAAAAGCACACAGTCATATTAGGCTTGAAACCTGCAAAACTTAAACTTTTTCTCTATATTTTTTATGAACTAAGTCATGATAGGGGTAAATTAATCATTTAAACATATTTTTATCATCATCAAAACATTAAAATGTTCAACAAACTACATTAAGTCAAGAAAATCCCAAATGAATTTAATGTCCCAATCAAGTTTGATCTGATGTTATAAAAGTTTAAACCCATATTTAGGGTTAGATTCAAATCAAATCAAATATGAATAGATATATGTTCATGTTCTATTTATTCGTTTTAGGTTCGATTTGTGTTCAAGTTCATATTCGTCGAATATTTTTATAGCAAAAGTCAGGTTCAGGTTCAATATTAAAAGTTGGATTTGTGTTTACTTCGTATTTACATTCGGTTCATATGATTCATATTTATGTTGTATTAAAAATTTATAATTAAAAAAAATTTAATTTAAGTTCGGGTGTTTGGATTCGTATTTGTATTCGATTCATATGGTTTATATTCAAATTCGTATTCATAAAATTTTCGAATCATAATTCAAATTCGTATTTATATTCAGGTTTAAATTTGTTCAAATCAAATTTAAAAACAAATCTAAATATATTTAATTCGAATTTAACTCTATCCATGTCTATTGGATATAAAAATTATTGCGTTGATTGGCCAGCCTACCTGATGGGGCCAATTGGGTGTTAACTTTAAGGTCAAAGGACTTATTCCCACCCACAGTTTGAGGCGGGGGCAGAATCTTATCCGTCAGGTTTCAAAATCCTAGTTTCTTACCTTTGAAGCTATTTTTTATAATTTTATAATAAAATTACTAAAATACCTTTTTAAAAAATAAAAATTTATAATAAAATTATAAAATAATTTTTAAATATAAATCATTTCAAAAAATTTTAAAAAAAATTTTAAAAATTAAAAAAAAGTAAAGTAGCCACCACCACTAGTGCTAGTGGCAGTGACCATCGATAATGGAGTTAGGTGGCTAGAAACAGCTACCTGGTTCCAAGAGAGGCCAGATCTGGCCTCTCCGTTTAGTGAAGGTGACCAGATTTGATCGTCTCCAGTTTTGGTGGAAGTGGTTAGATCTGACCGTCTGATCACCTTCACTAGAAACAAAGGTTGGACGGTCGACAAGACCAAGGTCACCCTTTTTCGACTGTTTTTGATTGCTTATTCTGGTGGAAGTGATCAGATCTGGCCACCTCCACCGAATAAGAAGATCAGATCTGACCTCTTCTGAAATCAGATAGTCGAAAACAACCATCTGACTCTATTATCAGCAGCCACCGTCGCTGACATTGACGTCGGTGACTACTTTATTTTTAAAATTTTATATTTATATAAATTTATTTTATTATTGTATAACATTTTAATTTTAAAATGATAAAATTATCCCTGAATTATTACTATTTACTATTATTTTTAATATTAAATTTGATAAAAAAGTGAAAGACTAAAATTTTGAAACCTAACAAATGGGATTATGTCTTCGTCTCAAACTATGGGTGGGACTAAGCGCTTTGGCCTAATTTTAACTGTAAAAATGTACCGTGACCAATTCTTATGCCAAATTTATGACGGCAAATTTCGAGTAGTTAACAGAATGATGATAACAGAAATTTAAAAAAAATTATATTTCCTGACAATATATAATTTTAGATATATTCATGGAATTATAGATCCTCTAGCTTCACCATTATTAACATCTTGGATGCATTTAAGAATGCTCATCATAATTTTTTTTACCCAAAAAAAAGTTTTTCATTTCAAAATTTTCAAAAGATTTTGGTAAAAGGGTTCTTAATATCTAAATATATAACAAATATACTGAAAGTAGTTTGAAAAAGAGAAAAAGAAAAAACTAAAAGTATCATCTTGTTCTCTATCATATATAATATTTCCTCAATTATGATTATTAATTAAATGAAGAAATATTTTTCCTTCTAATTTAAGAAAATCTTAAACTAATATAAAATCTTTTATTGACAAAACAATTTCAATTTCACACTTATATATATATATATATAAACGTAAACAACGAAAAATAATACATGATATTTATCCGGCCAATAAAATTACAGAAGTAGCAGAGCCTTATCTTTTCCAAGCTCCAACACAGTGGAGAAAAGCTCTCTTCTGGTCTCTCCAGCCCAAACAAAGTCATGGCAACGCTTCATTTATCTCCCTCTCCATCCTTTATTCTCTCAAAACAGAAGCACCCCACCATCACGAGCCTCCATTCCTCTCGCTTTAGCCCCAGAAAAAGCTTAGGCTCACACACATACAGGTTACAATCGACCGTTGTGAGGTCTTACAAAGTGGTGATTGAGCACGAGGGTGAGTCCACAGAGTTGGAGGTGGATCCTGATGAGACTATACTATCCAAGGCGTTGGACTTTGGTTTGGATGTGCCCCATGACTGCAAGCTTGGAGTGTGCATGACTTGCCCTGCTAAACTTGTGAGTGGTTCCGTTGATCAGAGTGATGGTATGCTTAGTGACGATGTGGTGGAGCGGGGCTATGCACTGTTATGTGCCGCTTATCCCCGATCAGATTGTACTATTAAAACCATTCCTGAGGAAGAGCTACTGTCTCTGCAACTTGCTACTGCTAATGATTGAAATTTGTAATGGCTTTGATGCTGAAATTGAAGCTCTAATTTTGTTCATTTTGTGTCGTGATTATAATGCTCTGGGAACATTTAATAGAGTTGATCTTTGCTTATTGCTAATGTTCAGCAATGAAGTAATTCGTATGACAGTCAGGAGTTTTATCTCGTTTTGACATTCTAATTGTCTTGACTCTTAATCCTAGCCAGTTGGGCAACTTAGTTACTTATACTTCTGTACAATTGGTTATATAATTGCTCTGCTACTCACTGATTGCCGTACATAAAATTTCATATTTCAAGGATGGCATATTGTGATATTATTGGGGATTATGGTAGCAATGGTGGCATACTCCCCGGCACTAATAGAAGCTGGGCAAAACTTGAGCATTGAAAAATAATTTGCAGATACAATTGAAGTTTCCTCTTCAATTTATAACAACTTGTGGATAAATAACAGATATCTAATAGCTAGTCAAGTTTCAACAGTATGGCGCCCATATCAACAACAAAAGGAAGTAGATTGTCCTTTCTTCAAGGAGCAATTCCCCTTATTAAACATTGTGTTGAAATCTCTTGGCTTTTTTCTGCTTGAGTTTCACCTTCACATTAACACCATTATCAATGATAGACTGAAGCACAATCTGAAGCTTTCCCTCCAACCTCTCCCCTTTTCTTGGCGTGTAAACCACATCATGAATGTCATCTTCCAATGCCCTTTGAGCTAAAATACCTCCCACTGCAGCGCAAGCAGTTGCATTCCTGGTTGAACCCAGGTCAAATTTCATATCCTTAGATATAGAATGTGCCACAGCAACCACTTTACTAGTAACTCGATGTACAATGCAGGCTCGAACAGAGGCTTTCGATATGTAAATATCCAGACAGAACGGTTCATGGTAAGGAGCTGTAAGCTGATTAAAAGTCGGAGTCCTAACCTTCTTTTTATCCCCATACCAACTCTCCATATTACTTGGACTTTCAATCACCAAATCCTTGTGTAATTCTTTACCACTGGAGGCAAAATCTTGATGTTGGTTCATCTTCTTTTTGCTTTCCTTAGCACCAACATCATTCTCTCTTTTTGAAGCTTCCCTTGCTTTGCTTTGTTTAGGTTCACTCTTCCTTCTTGAAGCTTCCTTCTTTTGGCTTTCCTTTTCATCGTCCCTTGTCTTGGAAGACTTCTTTCTATGGAAATCAAAACTATTTTCTTCAAATTCTTTGGAATCTCTATCAATTTTATAAAAAAGATCACCCCGAATTCTCAAATTATCAATCTCATCAAAATCAGTGTCATCCTCAAAAGATGTTGAATCATCATCAATTGCGTTCACAGAAGATCTTGGTTTCATATCGTCATCCAATCCACGCCACGCGTGTGCCAAACCTGCAGAAACCTTCCAAGTATCGTCGTCTACAAGCTCAATATCATAACCATCAAAATGAGGTGTCCTGTCACTGAACAACGGCGAAAGACGAATCCCAGAAGAGTAGTGCGTCGATGTAGTTACCCTTTCATTTTCCTTCTGAAGATTTCTTGCACCCCTTGAGCAGAAACTAGCGACCCTTGTAAGGAAATAAGAACTCGTTACAAGTGACTTGATAGCAGAGCTTCTTCGGAAGAAAGAAATTGTCATTTTCAGCCGGGAGTTGGTGCGAAGACAACAACTATCGTAAGAACGATTTAAATGGACAGAGCAACTTCCATAACGACAAAACACCAAACGGTTGGTGGGCAACCAACAATTTAACCTCGTCCGTGCAGAGCGCCAGCAAACAGGATGGCACGTCAATGTGAAGATCCTCGAAAGAAAAGACCTGAAAAACGAGAACAACCGTCAGTTATATATTGGGAAATTAAATCACTAGCCCTGAATAAAAATTTTGAGACTCATGTTCTAAGTAAATTTCCTGAACAAATGACAAATCACACACTCGAGACGGTTTCAAAGTAAAAGTGAATACAATGGGCCAAATCACTAGCTCCCACTCAAACTTTTATGAAACATTTTTCGGCCCATCATGTTCAAAAAGCCCAATTTTCATCCCCTCTATACCGTTAGTGTTCGGCACTAAATTACTAGATTACAAAATACAAAGCTGGTTGATAATACTTAATAATACAAATATTAATTACTAATTTATTTTTATTTTAAATTATTAAAATTCCTTAAATCAATTTTAACTATTAATTAAATTATATTATTTTTTTCATCATCATTTTCTCCCTTTTTATTTTTTCTTTCTCCTTTTCTACTTATCTCATATTTATTACTATTGTTAACATCTTTTTCTTGGTCATCTTAGTCCTTTGGTCTATTTTGTATAAACTGTCATTGTCAAAAAAATGGATAAAAAATTATGATAAAGATTTTAAGTTAGTTAATCTTCTTAAATCTTTTAGGTAATCCTTCACATATTTTTCAACCCAATTACTCTAACCATAGTTTTACATTCCAAAAATACTTTTTAAGAATGGATTGCTATAACATTACCTTACATCTTTGAAGCCCTAGCCATCATCAAATGAATATAATCTCTCAGAATTCTCTTTTGATTTCACTATAGAAAATAGTCTAAAATTAGCTTCTTTTATAGTATAAGAGTCGTTAACTAAAATTGTAAATATAATTATTGTGCTATTAACATATCCCCTTTTTAAAAACCTAAAGAAATTAGATTAACTATTAGGGCTAAATCAATCGACTTTTTACTTCAGTTAAACTTCATTACATAAAAATATAATCAAAACCTTTACACCTATGTATGTGCTTATGAATCGGTCATTTGCATCAGATAAAAATGAGAATTTGGATGCTAATGAGATCAAAGTGGAGGAGAAAGATAAAAAGCACAAAAAAGAAAGTGAAAAAGAGGGTGACTGACAATGAGGTGAAAACAATTATTATTAGGTAAAAAAGATTATATTACACAAATCTTTCAATTTTTTTGAATTTTTTTTATCCTTCTATGAATTCATTGTAGTGGTTAATTTTTAAATATTTTTAATCATTAACCAAAATAATTATTTTACCTTTTTATACAATAATTTTTCATTAACATGAATAAATAGTAAGTGAAAAATTAAACTTTTCAAACTCAATTCATCAAAAATTAGATGGAATAGTCATTTGACCAATATAATATAATTCTTTGGTGTTACAAATGAGCAATGTTATGTTTACAAGCTTTTTTTAATGTATGATTATATGATTAAATAATTTTGAATTAAAGATAAATTTACATTCAATCATATAATAATATATCATTTGAATATCCGTCACAAATACCCGATATGAGCTAAGTAATGAATTTAAACCATTTGACAAAATTTTAAGTTACAAACCGGGGGAGGGAAATAATTAGTACAATTGTGTAACATTCAGAATTTTATGAGTGTTTAGTCCTTTAAATAATATACGTGTTATGTAAAAGAAAAAACCAACTTAGAACCAGGTTTTCCCAATAGTTGAAATTATAAATGAAAAGGTCACAAAGTACCAGTGATTGCGAATGACCCCTACGCTTCGCCGGCAGCAGCCAGCAAGATCCTGCTTTGTTCATGGCCAGAATCAATACTCGCGAGTGGCCACAACATAACATGTCACGGGAGACAACGCTCATCCAAGAGTCGGTGTTTGCAAGACATGCCGACAGTTTTGGGCTTCTCAAATTAAAAAACTCAGCATAAATTCATAACTAAATTATATTAGAATCCATAGGCAGAGGGATAATTAATCACCACCACTAACATTTACCGGCTCTCGCCGACATGGTCGTGAAATATAACAGTCATGTTGGCCCGACCTGACCCTGGAAATTAAGAAATTTTTTTAATGTCTCCGCCATTTTAATAGCTATCAATCAAACGCCTGTCTAATGAGCTGGACACTTAAATGCTATGTGACCAAGCAAAGTAGGCCTCACATGTTCCTAACAATCAATGATCAAGTTAAGGGAGAAAGAAGAGGGCCTTTCAATGGACTCAAATACCATCCAGCTTTGATTGAACAATATCCTACTACTGCCAGCCAACGTTGGACTGCATGTGTACTTTGTTCCAAGCCGAACCCCGAATTTGAAAAAATAAAAATAAGGCAGACCAACACAAGAGAATAGTCTTTCTACAGCTAATCTACAACATTGGTGATGATTGAGTCTTAACATTATTATGATGTCATCACGTACTTTGCACAATCACCTAATACTAGATGTTTGATAAACATTAGAAATACTTCTTCCTGTGAGATGGCGAGAAGCAGGATAACAGTTATAATTAACACACAGTCATTGCTAACATTAAAAAGGTTAGTGATTACAAACCATTAAGAAAGCAAACGAGATCTTGGGTCATCATATCAGTGGTTACCATCTTCAAAGAGTAGTCATGTCTATCGGTAGTAAGCCTGCTGATAAGCTGGTGCCAAACCCGTGCCATATCCCCCGTATGCAGGATAGTTCATGGGAGCTACTGGATAAGATCCACCAAGAGGGGCTGCTTCTGGTGAGTATGGATATGGATTGGTTGGTGGGCTCCTGTTGCCATACACGGCAGGTGGGGATGTGTATGGTGGGACCCCAGCTGGGTATTGAGTGTGTGAAGAAGACCTAACAAAGGTGGGTGGTGCAGGGAAAGATGACACATAGGCATTTGTCAAACGACCAGCCTTGGCAGGAGGCATTGGACCACCATTACTAGCCCGTGTACGTTTAGTAGCAGGGACAGCAGCTGGCTTTTTCTTCTCGATCTTGGCCTTCTCCAGCTGCCCAAGACGCTTCTTGAGATTTTCTGGAGGAAACTCAACTTCAAGTTTGTACTCTTCAATGCACTTGATGACTGCCCGGAGAGCTGACTGCTCTTTGCGTGCAGCAAGGTGCTGAATCAGATTAAAAAAACATTAATTAGTTGAAAGATCAGGCACCTATTTTTGAGGTGCCACTATACATCAGAGAAAGTATCATATATTGCCACTTCTAAAGCCTCCACCCTTCAACTAATCAAAGGAGCTACATAAGTGAAAAAATTGGCAGTTTATCTTGTCAACAGCATATTAATAAAAGTACTACAGAACGCCTTAGACCATCACTACCAACTTGGAGACTGAATAAAAAAATTAAACTGAGTCTCATGCAAGAATTCTCTAAGCTGCCATTAGAATACTTGTTAATCCAAATATATGACAAACATCCCCCCAAGAACTCCAAACACAATGGTTGTTTTAATCCATAACAAGCCTCTTGTATTGACTCGAAAAACATTCCCTGCAAACTTTGAAGCTATTCCTACAAATCTAGCCACCACAAAGTGAAAGAATAAATTAAGTACTCAGCATGAGCATTACCCCATTTAATAACTAGAATCCAATATCCTGTCATCCATGAGCATAAAATTGAATAACAACTCGGTTAAAGAAACTAAATAAAGGCAAAGAGAAAACTCATACACCAGCTCGGCCAGTGTTATTTGGATCCTCCATAATAGATGCAGAAGCCTTCTTTGCATCCTTTAGAAAAGCTTTAAGTAGAGGAACTGGGGGGAACTTGTCCACCAGGCCAACCTCATATGTGAAATGCACTGCATCAAGCAGTTGTCCCCTACTGATTAATTCTTCAATCATCTCTGTATATGTTAAGTAACAGCAACAAATGAAGCATTAGAAGATAAATCACAACAGCTCCAAATTGGAACACCAGATTATCCAAATAAACACATATTAAAGACCAATGAGTTATGGGAATTACCAAACTACGATTAGATATGAATATTATTTATTCACATGGTCATACATTTTATAATATTGGTCCTATTGGAATCATTTGAGTGAACTTCTAGCTTGAAATATAACAGTCGCATATGTTATAATATTAAAAGTCATAATACATGTCCATGTACACCAGCAGAACAGCAACATGGTTATGCTAGCCACAGGATCTCAATTATTCTGACGAGCCAAAAATTCTAATCAGGGACAAGCAGTACTGCAGCAGGACTAACAAATAACCAGTATCGTCCTCTTCTTCGACTTTGACAGTTTGAACAAAAAAACAAACAGAGTCCCAAGTCAACGCAGCGAGACACTAGACATATATTTAAATTATATTCAAAATCGATATGAGTAATTGCGTGCAACCTAGTCCATATATTAAAATCAACCTTGCAACTCTTAGAGATAAGCTGGAATAATGGTAACTAAAAACGATAGACAAGAAAAACAACTTAAATAAATCAAGCGTAAATATTTAGCCACTCAGTAAAAGAAGTTGAAATTGAATAGATAGCATAATACAAACATACCAGGCATTTTATCACCCAAACCAAGCGAAAGGGCGAGTTTTGGCATCTGCTTGCGCCAGGCAGAGCCAACCACAAGCTTCCGATACAAGTTGACATCGTCTTTCTTAACAATCCCAAACGTAACGAGATGCTGTAAAAAGGTATGCACATCCGGCGTCTTCACGTTCTCAATCCCACCTCTCTCTTCTAAGCTCACCTTCCAAGTCTCAGCGATCTTGTTGGCCTTTGCCGTCACACTAGGCGTCACCAACAACCTCGACTTACCAATAACCGGGTCAACCATCACTGGTATCAAACTCTCCAACACCAACACGCATGCCCATCCCAAATCATTGCTACTCTTATCTTTCCTCTTGTCCACGGGAAAAACCTCCGATATAGCTTCCATAACAAACTTGGCGGGATCAACACATTCAGTTAGCGCCACCGGCAATACATTTCTCATCTCGTCTATTTCTTTCTTTTTAGTAGTCATAAACTTCCAGAATTCTCTTGCCTCCATTTTAAGACAATAATCCTTCAGCATCATCAACAATGCGTCGCTGTCGTCGACTTCGCCGTCGGGGTTGTTGAATTCCTTCTGTTGCGAGAGAGAATTCAGGTTACCCAAAGCAGCCTCAGTGCGTTCTTCCAGCTTTTCTAAGGCGATCTCGACGCTGCCATCGATGGTGACCTCCCGCTTCTTCAGAACATCCAAGGAAGCTTTTGTTTCAGAGTCCAGGGTTTGTATCTTGTGTTTAAGCGCAGCAGATTTTTTCAGGATGTTCTGTTCAAGGGAAGTGAAGTGATCAGAAAGCTCCTTCCAAAGGAGAGTGCAGCTGGTCATTAACGAGGCTTGACGCTGGAACTCGTCAAAATTCGGCGGAGTCAACTCGGTTAACTCGCCTGGATCGGGGATCGACCCCATTGATTCGATTTTCTTACTTTGATGACCCAGAAACCGAGTTAACAACCAGAACTAAAAAATAAAACAAAACAAAACCGGACCCTAGAAATGTACAGAGAGAGAGAAATGGAAGAAGACGGGATGATATTTAGTACGTAAAAAAAAATAATAATAAAACACAAAAGGCCAAGGTGAGGACGTGGACGGTTATTATAAATCCACGTGGAAGACGGACTGCAAAACGGGGAGAGGGTGGCTGCGGAGTGGTCAGATCTAAAATACGCAAGGGGTGCATAGGATGAGCAAGTGGGAGAAGAGGAGAAAGATGATGATGATGTAAGATAAGGGAGTGTTTGGATGATGGTGTGTATGTGAAGTGACTATAATGCTTTCCCGGAAACCGAAGAGAAAGAGAGGAAAAGGTGGAAAAGTAGAGTGTGTGTGGGGTGGGCCAGGCCCACTGTGACCACCACATGGTGAGAGTCAGATAAAGTAAAGACATTGCCTGCCGTGCCGAACTTCGAAGAATTACTCCTGAACACCTTGTATATTTAAATCACAATAAAATACTTTTACATGTATATTATCAGTATATTTATGTGAGAAAAATTGAACAGGAAGGCAGGCAGGCAGGGCAGAGGGAGGGGGGAGGGAGAGTTGAAGCAGGAGAGCACATAAAGCAGAGAGGGCCCACAAGATGGAAAGTGGGGGTGTTAAAAATTCAAGCTAGTTAGTTGCGTTGTACTCTTTCAAGCTTGAAAGAAAATTTCAAAATAAACAATCATAGTTACCATGTTGAAATTAAAACCTCTGTTTAAGATAAGATAATTGGGCCCACGTTGGGCCAGGACTGATTAGACTGGATTGGATAGATGTAAATCAGAGATTTGTTGAGGTTTTGAAATTGGTACTAAAGGGCGGAAAAACATATGATGCCCGCAACCTCAAACAGAGATTTTATGCAGGAAGCTGGCAACATTAATGCAACTCGTTATCGTTGATTTATCAGAGTAGACAAACTTGACAGATTCTTTGAATTGGATGTGAATTACGTACGCATTTCATCAAGCTGATGCATGTTTCTTTGAAGCCCACAGTTTTCTTTATAACCTAGACAATATGGTCTTGGTCTTATGATTAACGTCTAAAATGAACGGCTTACAAGTTCAAGATATTTTAAATTCAAACTATCTTATCTACCTGAGAGTATCTGCCATATAAAATCAAAGTTCTCAGCAAGTATCTAGATATAATTACTGAGGAAAAAATAAAACGGGGTGGGTTGAAGAAAACTACCCATATAGTAGGCCCCTATTAAGGAAGGAAGATGGTGGACATCACATCAATATAATTGAATCATCCAAACATCTCACACACACTGGTGTTTATTACTTTAGTTGCAGCAGTGTAGACAAACGGGGCCAGACAAAACTTATCACAGGCAAGATAACACATAAGTCTCCTATTTGAGATGAATTTAAAAGAAAGAACATTTGCCATTCCACCATTTCTCTCTGAACAGCTGAAGCCAGTTAAAAACATTTCACTAATTCTTCAGCACTAGTACAAGGGGAAGTCATTGCTATTTGTACGCAATACTAGAAATTAGGCCTTCTTTTTGTTGTTTTTCTCATTATTTTCCAACCCATACAACCATAATTACCAGAAGGTAGCTGCCCCAAATTCCTTGTTCTGAGTCTTTAGAGTCAAGAAATGGTTTCTGTTATTAGACTTCTTAGCAATTAGTTAGTTACATTCTAAGTTTGGCAAAGAGCTATACATAAATAATTCATGCCTTATTTTTGATATTCAAATTCAGGCCTGTTAGAAGAAATCCTACTCAAATCTTAATAATACACCAACAAACAAGTAAACGAGGAAAAGAACGATGTTTTGGACTAAGAAAGAAAAGAACGAGTAGTTTAGAGTGCATATATTAAGAATTAACCATTGATGCCTATTCCCAATCAAATATATTATGACAAACAATGTAACATTATAAATAGTTGATGATGCCACATCTTAACCTCAAATTAGCAATCACACATCGCTAAGCTCCCATGACCTTCCACACTATATGACAACATAAATAAATAATAATAATAATAATAATAATTAGGCATCCATCAGTGATCCATAAAGTAGGTGAAAATTTATAAGCTAAGATACAGTAGAATATTACCTTCAAATGTACCCATAAGTTACCTGGATACTTTGAGTTCCCTCCAGCTCTCAATCACAACCTTCTTCCTCGTTTCAAAATCAAACTTGTCGAGATCATTAGCAGTTCCAAGATAGCCATACAAGATCCTCTGTTTCTCTCCAGTCCTCACATCCACCTTCAAAAGATTTGGATTATTCTCATCATCTTTGCCCAACATCAAGGGCTGCACACGAGCCCAGACCTTACGTCCACGATTGCCCTTCTCAAAGTATTCTGCCAAATGCAAGGCATCCCTTAGCCCTGATTGGTCACCAGCAAACTTTACAAGTGTGATGCCCAGATGACCCTCCCTTCCATACAATGATTTTGACTTGCCACTTCCGACACCAAGATCTGAAGACACCAAATAGTAGTCAAAAGAACTTCACTGTTTGAAATTGAATATAGAATAAAGCAATCCAAGATTATTATGAGTAGATAATGTCTCTATGAGATTCTGTACATGATATTTCAAAACAATGATATATGAGGCAAAAATAAGTTTCAGAAGTTACACAACCCCATAAGAAGAATTTTTTAGGAAGTTTAGATTGGCCTTTATTGTTTGCTAAACATATTTATGTGATTGCCTTTCAATTTGCTTGTCTTTTTGGGATTAGGATAATGCTTCTTCCTCCTCCCTTTATTCACCCCTTTAATTATCCGAACCTACTTACAAACTGCAGACAATAAGGCCAACCCTATCCCCACTAAATGACTATACTCTTGGGCCGTCTTGAAAACCTACAACCGGTATAAGGACATCACATGAGGTTGGGTTTTCCCCCACTTTGAAAACCCTGTGGGATGTAGTCCTCACACAAAGATTCCTAACACCACCTCCAAGCCAAAACCAATCCGAGTTATGAAAAGTTTAGTGAAAACTACATGGGAACATAAATAATGTGCCATAAAATGACTTATGTAGCTAATCAAACCCACCGAAAATT
Source organism: Anacardium occidentale (assembly GCA_026122585.1). Classification (NCBI taxonomy): domain Eukaryota; kingdom Viridiplantae; phylum Streptophyta; class Magnoliopsida; order Sapindales; family Anacardiaceae; genus Anacardium; species Anacardium occidentale. Next base: position 667,176 of record JAJEJH010000023.1, read on the forward strand.
GGTAATCCAAATCTGGTTGGTTCACCACTATAAATCCAGCATGCAGTTTGATCTGATTTATGACTGGCATGAAAAATTACAATACAGACATATATAACGGACTCTACTTGATACGGCATCTGCCAACACACACTTCTGACCTGTTTCCCAGGAAACAAGAAATACTTTTAGATTGTCAAGACCACAGATAGAGTAACAAGGGGAAAAGAACATGCAACTGTCTGACTTATGATGCATCAATTTTCAACAGGCTAGCCTAGCTCTAGAGCTTCTAAATCTGAAAATGTCAGTTACCTAACAATAAAAATTTCAAAGCAATGTTGATGTCTCTTGATCATTGAAATAAAAGAAAGGGGCATGTTTCAAAGACTCCACTATGATGTGAAGCACATAAAAAGCAAGTCGTGAAATAATAGCATTTTAGTATATGGAAAGATTAGTAACAACTCATAAGTCACACTTTCTGAAATCTTCATGCTTGCAGAGTTGTTATCACTATCACATTGATCAAAGCGGAAGAATGAAAAGGCGAATAAAACAATAAATAAGCATGAATAATATCAAGGTCTTCAAGAACAGCAAAAGCACTTGAATATAGTATTATGCAACTTAAGCTAGAGAGGCTTCACAGGTAAATCATTAACATAACAGTTTAGCTCAACATTGAGGTAAGGATTCAAGTCAGTATTTCTTGGTTGGCTTGAGGGTTACCCCAAACCTAACAGAAAATTTAAGATAGCCCTGATTTGAGTCTTTCGGTGAATCCAGGCAATCTTGGGTCACTCATGGAAATTTGCTACTCGATTACAATCTGGTGCTAAGTCTCCTACTAGACATTCAAATTCAATTCAGTTGTGCATGTCCTCACCTCCGTCTCTCCCTTTTACAATCTCCTCTCCAATAACCCTTCTGCTGACAGAACCCAGAATATATCTCACCACTTACATCAGTCAATTTCCCCATGATTTAACATACATGAACTTCCCTCAAAGCTGACAATAAATTATGAAGTCTCCTGTCCTATCTTTTAAGCACTCGTGTCTATTACTAAAATAAAATAAAATAAAACAGAAATATATGTATCCACAGAAGTTGTTACTGGAAACTCTTTAAATGTGGGTGATACAAGTCCGGACTCATCCACAGACTACATGCATCCAAGGAACACTTCACCAGAAATGGCTGAGAAAGTAACATGGTGTAGTTGGCTCACCAATAGCAGAAAGCAATTCAGAAGATCAGATAACCCGGAAAAAAAAAAAAAGGAATAAAAGCCCCTAAACAAGTTAGGGATAAAAAGGAAAAACAATAAATCTGTAACACCTCACAGCATAAGACAAAAAACATAATAGATTATGAGGACCCTTCTATTAACAAAATGAAACACACAACAAATATTTAACACCTCACACACCATGATCCCAATAGATCCACAAGCAATTACTTTGATGTAGCAACGAGACTCAAGATAAAACAAGTAAATATATTAGTTATCAAATATAATGAATAAAACAGAAGTGAAAAAGACTGTCAAACATGGATTAAGATTAGGAGCTGCAGGCTCAAGGTCACTGTAGGACAGTAGGAGAAAGAAAGAAAGAAAGAAAAAGAGGACAAGAAAAAGAGTCTGTGGAAGATTCCACAAAGTCATAATCACACACAGGGACAGCTACAGATGTCCATTTTCAACAGTCAGCTCTAGGTAACAATCATCAAAATAACAATCATTAATGGCACCAGTGGTGTGAGGACAAAATAGAACCATTCAGCTTAAGTAAGTTGTACTCCTTAATGAATCATAAACACCATCTTACCACTCCCCATGATTACCTTTCCATATGATAAAAACCTGTCTCAATTGATATATAGAGGTGTCATCATCAAGCGGAGTGATGAGCCGCACAAGTTTAAAAAAATGACTGTTAGTCATGGCTCTTCTCAGTTATAAGATAGCATGTATCTTTCAAAAAACATGAGTCACAGCTAAAAGGGTTCAGCCCGACATAAAAATTATGTGATACCAATCCGAGTCTACAGGATCATGGAAATACAAAGCAAACCCTATAGACAGGAGACTTGTGAGTAAAAGATGTCCAAATAGTACCAGTATAAATAGCAATTGCAATGATAATGAAATAAAAGGGGCGCATTATACCTCTTATTGTTTTATCCATTGCCTTGTTTCCCAATCCTTCCATGCGCCCATCTTTACCCTTCCCTGTAACTGTATTATGAATTATCACCGTGGGTGGCCATATAATCATATCATCCTGATTTGCTGCTGCTTCATCAGGAGGTAAAAACTGATAGGCTTTAGAGTTATCAGGAGGCTTTGAGTAGTTCCATCCCATTAATACACAAAGAGCTTTATGTAAACCTAGATGATCCACACGCAAGTCAGCATTATCTGAGTTGTACGTGTGCATTATCAGGCCATGCATATCAGGAAAGTCTTTTGAAGACCTGTAATTTTGCATATCAAGGGCATTTAATAATGATGATTCATTAATTCCCTTCACACATCACTATAAGCCCAAAAGTCAGAACTCAAACGAGAACACCGATAACAAACACAATAGTTTGACCATAAATTCAGGGTCATATAGAATGCAAGTTATATGTGTACCAAGAAATCAAAGATATCATCAAGCTAGTCGAAAGCATTGAGTCGACAAATTGTAGTACTAACTAATTTAACTATTGCATCAAAACAAATAATCTTCTTGAGAACTGGTTGGGCAAAATGATTTGTCTTCTGAAGCATGGAATGGAAGTTCAAAGTGCATTAGAATTAACATAGAACCAGATTTACATGCAACTTCATCCCAAAAGGACAGCAAATCCTGTTTGCACTGAAAATGACTAAAGAACAGAAATAGTGAGACCTACAATGAGTTGTCACAAGCCAGGAGAACATAATACATTATAAATAAAATCATAAAAACACCCTCAGACACCAGCACTATTGCAAGGCACACCTCAGCAAAGAAATCCCTCTTATAAAACTTCTTCAGAAATTTAGAAGTGCTACTGACATTTAGCAAATGGTATGAAAACACATCTTTAAGAATGAAATTTGGTTTATCAAGGATCATGGAATGTGTCACAGATAAGAAATAAGTTTTGTCAAGGACGATAGATTGGTTTCCGCCACGGTTTTTCTACATTCACAATAAACAGCATAACAATAAATAAGATAAGGGGAAGTTAGTTGAGATGATAAGGTATTAGTTTCCACACAAGGCTATATTGACTTCAATAGAATGAGAGGTAACATGTTAAAGAAAAATATCCAACTATAGGTATGATCTCCAATGCCAAGTTTGAAAAGCCATGTATACTTGGTGAAAATCCCAATTAAATATATAGGAAACAGAAAGAGGATAACATTAGTTCAAACCAACAACTAAACAAGCAGTTGGTATCAAATTAGAGTATCAAAAGAACAACAGCTTATAGAAATAAATGCTTAACTAATAAGGACTTATATTTAGTCACCGGTAAATCCTCATGGGGTCCAGTGGACAGAATTCTCGGACACAATCGTGGACAATCAATTCCTTTTTAGCCTTATTTATCTTCTTATCCTTTACCAAGAATATATTATATTAGCTTATAGGTACTACTAGTAGACTTCATTACAAACAAACAATACTAGGAGACCTTGAGTTAAATTAACTCAGTAAGGACTTAGATTTATTGAGCAGCAAATCTTCATAGGTCAAGACTGCATTCTTTGACAGAATCATGGACAATCAATTCCTTTTCGGCCTCATTTATCTTCTTGGACAAGAAGAAATTACATTAGCTTATAGGTACTACTAGTGACTTCATCTGAAACAAACCATAATAAATGACCTCAAGTTGCGATCAACTCAAACTCTAATTGTGATACCATCTTAATAATCACTACTAATAATTACACATGGACATATTCTTGCCACTGGATTTCACTATCACATAATTTCCTCTCTTTAATCCATCTTTCCTATTATAATGCAACAAAAGCCAAAGAATAATGATAATTTCTCAGTCAGTCATTTGGGTAATTCCATCACATGTTAAGAATTATAACAAATTGGCACTATTCATGGGCAAAAAGGAAAAACTAAATATAGTAAAAAGTGTTAAGCCAATTAATGCACAAACAATAACCCTACCTTATTAGAAACTTTAAGATTCATACATAGTTTTCCATAATCAAATATAATCTTCACTCTAAATTATCAATAAAACATAAAAAGAACTAAATTGAACAGATACACTTGTCAAAAGTAAGCAAGAATTCAGTTGATACTCAGACCACATGTAAGCTTTTAGGAAACCTTGCATATCAGCCCTTGATGAAGTGAAGTAAGGAATTCAAACATCAATTTATGGCCTTGGCCACTAGTTACCAGTATGTGAAATAGGACATTCATGTTAAACTACAAAGGGGTAGATACAAGAAGAAAACACAGTCTACACTATATTTGAGGTCTAGTATGTAAAAAGATTTTTTTGCACACCCTTCTTATCTTTAAAAGCCACAAACACTCCACTTCAAAGTAATAAATACTCATAAGGGTTTGTCAATTACAGAGTGTATAACACAAACTATCAAAACAAAATGCAATTAAAAGAAAAATGACTCAGGAATTATAGTAAGAAGACAATGAAATAGTGTCCAGCAGACAACTTTCAGATCATTTCACATCAAAATGAGTGCTCCTACAGCATTTATACGCCTAAGAAATGTATCTCACTAGTAACAGCAAAAATAACAGAACAGCTAAATGTACAAATTTCATAAATTAGAGCTTCAAGAAGAGAACCTCAAAGGCCATAGAACATATGCTATTATAATGCCCTAGTTAACCACAAGAAGACCTCAGGGGCCATATTTAAGAACATTAAACAATATTGCCAGGCAAGCATAAAAATCAAGAGCTGCAGCAATAAAATATCACATCAAAAATTGCTTTCCTACTGAAGCACCTGACTCATAGAAATGTCACTCTCTAGAGTCCCCTAATATATTTATTAGGCCTAGACTACAAAGTTCTTAATTAGGGGACTAGAGTTTAGCCTGTCAATTGACAGTCACACGTGAATCAATCCTAAATCCACAGGATGTACAAACAATAAACTGTGACACAAATAATCCTGGTAGACAATTTACAAGAAATTAAAAGACAAAACACAATCTTTTGGCAGCTCACAAGATTATTCTAACCCAATATGCAATAAGGCCAACATCAAGCAAGACAAAGCCATCGATTTATTGAGAGAAAAGAGTGGGTAAATCACCGTCTAATGCATGTATCGGGCTTCCAACTGACAACATTTAAGAACAGATAAATTCAGATAGCCCAAAGATTTTTAGAACTGTAATGATACTCATGCTAAAAACATAAGTCAGTAAAAAAATGTGCCAACTAATTAGCTAGTCAGAAGCATATTTACAAATTTTTTGTTAAAGGTTCACAAAGAACTTTTCCATTGCGAACGGCTGTCTTATAATGCTGTTTTTGTTTTCAAAAATTCTGAGTATACTGATGTTAATCTCTTTTTTACTTTTTCTAGCTTTGCTAATGGACATACTTGTTAAGTTTGTAAGTTTTCAAACAAAATTAATAGTTTCTTATAAAAAAAAAATAGAAGGTGCACAAAGTACATTCATCAAGATGATCAGAAAAGAAATTATGATTGATAGTTTAGAAGTCTAATAAGCTAAACGGTTCTAGAGCAAGTGTGCTTTTGTCTAGAAACTCCATTTAATATTTATGTATCAAAACACTCATTAACGACAGAAAGTTAATGAAATCATCAAAAGTGTAGAATGTGTTCAAACTGCTGAGCCACTATTGTAAAGGTTCTGAAATTGCTAATGCACCTAGCAACTTATTTTGCCTACAACATCATAACCATGTGCAAATTACAGATAATATGAGCTCCTTATGTTTAGATCTAAATATCATCTGCTAGATAACTAGCTCAAATATCATTAATATTGAAAGAAAATAGTGTTGGCAATAAGAGGAGCCAACTCTTCCCAAGGCAAAGAGAAGTCTCTTTCCTCCCACTCAGCCAAAGGCTACCCAAATTACCAACGACAATAATTTCATCTCCTTTTTTCATCCAATCCCCTCCTTTATAATATGCTAGTTTCATTCCAATCTTTATCATTCAATTACCAAATATTATCCTAATCAAACCAAATATTATCTTAATTAAAACAAATATATTATCCATATAAAATCAAATCAAAGATACTATCCTAATTAAATCAAATTTATTATTTTAACTAAATATATTACTATTATTGTGTTATCATATTATTGTTTATCAAATTCTAACATAACTCGCCTCTTTGAAAATCACCTTGTCCTCAAGGTGGGAAAATTAGAAATTTTTTTATTTATTTTTGTTTTGCTTTTTATTTTTGTATTTTTATCCAACTAGTTTCTAATCCTTTTTCCTTACAAATGCCTCCTATTTTGCTATTATTCCAATTGCCACTAGTGATCAAAAAAGTCAACCTTGTACTTCCTCCTTTTTTTTCAGTATTGTCTTCCTAGTGCATCTCTATCAATTTCTCATTTTTTTTCTTTTTGTTTCATGTATTTTTCTTCATTCATCACCCGTTTTGTCTTCATCACCAACTGAATCAAATACCAAGCAAACAAAAGGATTCCAATTGTTGAAATTCATCGGACTCTATCAATTGAACCCTGAATTTTATAATCGCCCCTCTTGGTTGCCGTATTTGACCAACTGACTAACTTCATCGAAACTTGTCGATTTTTCACCAAAAACTACCATCTCAATTGAATCAGTTCTTTTCTTCTCCCGTCACTCATCATACATGATCTAGATGGTGTCGCCATCTGATTTGTCTTCATCCACAATCACAAACTACATGGAAGTTGCCCATTTTTCATGGTACCATCACAAAGATGGACAAAGGAAGAGAGCACACTTCATATATCCCTTTTCCACTCAATCCAGAAACAAGATAGACGTTATTCTGATTCGTCTCCATTTTCGTGAAACTATTCCTCAAGCAAGTCAGCCGATAAGTCATTGAAGGGTTTGTGTGAATAATGGAATAGTAAGCATTACGTATTTGAAACTTTCCCATTCTCTTTGTCTCTTGCTTTATGGTTGTTAGTTCAAGCAGACCAAGTTGAAGTCAGTCTGGTCAATCAATCAAGTCAGTCCGGTCAATCAATCAAGTCAGTCCATCATAGCAGTAGGACATACAACTTATATCTTTTTTCCTGCCAATCCTCTTTCAAGCTTCAAGTTTCAAGTCAAGATTCACTAGTCTGTCCAATCCAAATCAACGCTCAGCCTAATCTGTTTTGTACATATATATAACTGGTGGGAAGTCGGCTAGTTCTATACATACACAGTCTGTCTAAGAATCTGTATGGACATCTCTGCTTACAAACCTTTCCTATAGATATAAATATTAGACAAGTAGGAAATAGCCAAATAGACAAGTATACCAAACATTTCATTTAGTCACGTACACTTAGAAAGTGGGAAAAGATCTATAGAGACATCCATCTCGCAGGTGGTAAAGAAGCAAGTAGTCTATATTGAGTTTAGTGTCCTTTTGTCTTTGGGTTCATGGGTAATCTCGCCTGCTAAGGGTCGAGCCTTCATTGCTTGTCTTATGTTCTTTTCCTCCTAGTGCTATTACATACAAAATAAGACAAGTGCGTTTTCAGCCATGATTTGGTTCCTCTTTGCTTCGACAACGGAGACAAATTTCGCTCTCTATCATTACTTGAGTTTCCAATTCCATAAGTCATTGCACCTTCCTCCATCTTTCCATTGTCATCTTGTATGATATCTAACCTCCACATCCTCAAAATCGTAATGCCCTAACACCAATTGTTAGGTACCTAGCTCAAGTATCATTAATATTGAAAGAAAGTAGTATTGGCAATAAGAGGTGTCAACTTTTCCCAAGGCAGATAGAGGTAATTCCTCCCAATCAACCAAAGGTTACCCAAATTACCAATAACAATAATTTCTTCTCCTTTTTCCATGCATCTCCCTCCTTTATAATATGCTAATCTCATCCCAATCCTTATCATTCAATTACCAAATATTATCCTAATCAAACCATATATATTATCCTAATAAAAACAAACATATTACCCTAATCAAAGCACATCAAAGACACTATCCTAGAAAAATCAAATTTACCATCCTGACTAAATATATATTATTAGTTATTGCATTATTATTATTTATCAAATCCTAACATCTTCCTACTAGTCATCATGAAAAACAAAATCACTATAGTACAAAGCTTCCTAGGCAAAAGGACCAAAGTGTGTGTTCCAATAAGAATTGACTGATAAACTAAAAACATGCAAAATGGTAATTAAATGTTAGGAAAAAAAGGAGGAAAAAAAAGACACATCAGTCAAGATATCACATAATACCATTAATATGGTAGCAAAGATCTGTCGAAACACTAGACTTATATTCTAAAAACTAAACATAAAGTTATCTCTTACATACAAGTTTAAAACATACAACCTACTTATTTAAATTCCAAATGTTTCCTGAAAGTCACCAATCCTAAATCACCCCACATTCGCTTCCTTTTTGGGTCCAAAGTGTTCTATAAATGGTTGCTTCTGGAACATCTAAACAGAATAACCACTAATTAAATTGTCAGCCACATTATATGTAAATTATCAGCTTTTGAAAAGAAACTATCCAGCTGTAGGAAAAAACTCAAATAATTCAGTTATAAATGGAATACATGAAGTATAATAATGATCCTTACACGTGTTAAATTCCCTTGGCATTAATTCATTAGAGACAAAATCAAGTTTAATACAGGCAATGACCACCTTGAATTTGGTTAACCAAAGTTACAAACAAATTCATACCAGAAATTGCACCATACGCATCAAACAAATTCTGCAATCAACTACCATGGTAGAAAGACAACCAACCAATCCAACTTCCAATTATGAAATGTTGTAACATAAATTTTACCAAAAAGTTAGCACACAAGCATGAGAACTTAGTTAAAATGTTTTGAAATAAAACAACACAAGCATATAACCAATATGTCTTCCAAGTAGGGTTGAATTTGAGCCAATCCAAATTAAAGCCTAGGCCAACTTGAATTTGACTTGCCTTGAGGAGAGCCGAGCTCCAACTCAAACTAGTTCAAGCTTGGCTCACTTGACAGAAGCTGCACTCCAATTCAACTTGAATTTGGCCACAGTACCAAGCTAAACCGAGCTTGAGCTTTGCTCCATATTGTTATCGAACTCAAGATAACCAAAACAATGTAATTTTAATGCATACTGATCAAAACAATGTTATTTTAGTCTATTCAAATCAAATTTTTTATACACGCAAGCTTGGCAAGTTGAACACCCCTCAAGCTCAAGCTCAAGCTTAAGCTCATTTGAGTTGAGCTCGTTTCAAGTTTATTCAAGCCCAGCTAGTTTTCAACCTTAAGCCAACACGACTCAAACCCAACCCTACTTCCAAGAAAGTTTCTACGCCATTGGTCCATACTAAGCAAATTAAAGGTGGTGACAGTAAAGATGAACTAAAAGCTATAAGTCACCCAACCAAACTCAAACCTTATAAATAGATGCAATAAAGTAAGCCACAAAATTCTGTAATCAAAATTTATAAGAAGAGAGAAGACCATGCTGCTACTTGTCTAAACTGCACGGGAATGTCCTGACAACAGCATATAACTTTAAATTCATATACCACCATCTACCACAGGGAAAATTTTGAAGAACAATAAAGGGTAAGCAATAATAGGGAGAGAGCAATCCAATGATGACTTCCAAACTGAGAAAATCAATATCTTTATGTTTGTCTGCCATTCCAAGTTCAGCTTAACCCCCTACATTGATAATTTGAAACTTGCAGAATAATCCAAAACTATCAACACTTTCTAATTCTACAAAATACTTCAAATAAGCACAAGCCATAAACATGAACAATAAATACAGTCAATATCTTACCAAAAAAAGAGATATAACTTATGTCCAAACTTAATTTAGAGAACGGAAAGGAGCATTTCTTAAATGTTTGTGATCTAAATTTACTCAATCATCTAGGCACTCCACCTGAGAGAAGATGGTAAAATTGCAGATAATTTTGATAACTTTTGTAAACACACACATACTCAACTCCATTCATAACTTAAACACAACTGTAAGCATAGAAAATTGGCAGTATCATAATACATACAATTTCTGTAACATGAGAATGACCTCAACAGTTCATTTGGCTAGAAATTTCATTGCAAGTCCCCCCGCTGAGCATCTAAGGGACAAAATTATCACACACTACATCCACAAACCAAACATAATGTAACCCTTCCCCCCAAACTGGCTCTTCGTTCTCGCTCTTTCTTATTAAGAGTAGCCAAAATAATGTTTTATAATAATTCAAAAACAAAATAATAATAAAAAAAAAAAAAGCAACAAAACATGTTATCATCAATCTAGGAAGAAATAAACTAGACTACTATTTGTTAATCAAAGAAAAACCATTAAATCCCTATAAATAATCTCTCTTTTTTTTCATTCTTATATCATCCATACATCAAATATTCCTCATAAGTAAACAATGCAGGAAAGAGTTAAGCTTCAGCACTATCTTCTCTCATGCTTTATGCAGACAAACTTATGTTCACTTACTACCTTGAAAAAAGGTAATACGCCCAGCAAATTAAAATCCATACTTTTCCACTTTTGAGATTTGGTAAGTGCAAACCACCACTATATCCAACATGCAATACCAACTCATTGAATTATTGGCTCCAATGAGCAAGAACCACATTCCCATTCCCCATACATGTAACAAAGAGGACAAAAAGTAGGTTCAAACACTTGTAATATGGATTTAACATAATTCCGAAAACAAACCGCTAAGGAAAAACTAACCCCTCCGCTCAACTAAAAGAACAAACTTAAAATCAGAACGCATCCTTCTGTTGGCTTTTTTTGACAAAAAACAATGCATTCTTATAGATGCATGTATTGCCTATAGGCATGCCAAAACTAGTAATAATAAATAAATATTTCAATGGTACGAAAAGAACTAGAATTAAACAAACCTGTGACACGCAATACACGGAAGCCGTCCTTGCTTCCCGTTCTCCAAATAGTTCTTCCTCTGCGCCACATTCTCATTAATGACCTTCACAAAATGTAAAAACACTTTCTTTAACGCACTCCCATCAACCTCAAGATAATTATGCTTCACAACACTCTGACCACCACCGACACCATTCCTCATGTACTTGGAAGGCCTCGATTCCTCTCCCATCGGTCCACTCGTTCCCGTCAAAGTCTCGCCACTAGGGTTCGCATATTGCATATCGTCGCCGTACTTCCTCTTTATCGGTCCCACCCCGTCAGGCCCACCAATTGGTTTGTTCCAAAACTGCCGATTGTCACGAAACCCTCCTTCAGGACTCAATTGCAGCGGAAACCGATTACCGAAATCGTTATGTAAGAAGCGGCGGGAGGGATCCATGGGACGGGGAGTGAAGTCGTAATCAGGCGGAAGGGCAAAGTAGGAGCGGACGCTGCCGTCCGCAAGGATGATTGTACGACGGTCGAGCATGTGGAAATCATACGAGGGAGGCGGTGGTGGCTCGGAAAAGGGGAAGGGAAGTCCTGGCGGAGTGAATGGGGCGTGGGCAGGGTCGGCTAGGGCTTTAGATTGGGCGGGGGTGGGTGGTTTGGGGGAGGGGTTTGATTTTCGGTCGGAAGGTGGGGGTTTGGGTGATTCCCAGCGGGATTTACGGTGGGATGAAACGGTGGAGGTGGAGGCCGATGGGCCTTTATTGGAAGAGGACTTAACGTGGTTGCCACCGGCCATCCGTTCAGAGTTAGATGGAGCGTGAACCGGAAACAATCTGGTGCGCGAGTGCGAGTGATTGTGATTCTTCTGCATGTTCAATCTATTTCATGACATTCTTTTTTTTTCTTCTTTCATCTCCTCCCCCGGAAAGAACACTCAATAAAGTGTTTATTGGGCCTGGGATTACGCTTATTTTCAATATATTGGGCTTCAGCTTATCTAACAGGCCCATTTCCCACTTATGGGCTTTAATATGTTCATTTTTAATTATGATTAAAAAAATTTAATTTGTCTTAAAGGCCGAAGCTTTTATATATGTAATCTCTCATTATAAAAAATAACATATAAATGTAAAACTAATCATTCATCATACTTATAAATTGATTTATTCGTAAAATGAAACCATAAATCTATTTAAATTCTATTCTTCCGAAGCAGACTCTCGCACATGTTTGTATTTGTATATATATTTAATATGGATGAATATTATTTAAACTAACAAGTGGCGAATTTGAATGTGAAGCTTTAAATTTTTTGACAATCGAATACAAATGCAAATATAAACATTGTCTATGAACGAATACAAATGTGTATGTTTACATTTGTCTAAGCAATAGCAAACACAAACCAAACCGTACACCAACAATACCACTCCCTACAAACAAAGACATAATATTCTCCGTGTCATGTTCCATGAACACAAACACGAGCTGAATGCAAACATGTTTCTCCTGCTAAACTAATTGAACACAAATACATACATACATATATATATATACATATATATATATATATATATATATATAAAAGGATTACCTCTTGTGTTTATTAGAGTTTCCCAGAAGAGAATTATGAATAAATCACAATTATATAAGAGTATTAAATATAATCACTTAAAAGATGAATAAAATGAAGGAAACATAATTTTTCTATTAATAATCTTCCTTTGAGGCAAGCTATGGGATCGCTATCAAATTAACATTGACTGGGATTGTAATATGAAAGGGTTTGATTATAAATTAACATATCCATTATAACCAGACGCCAATGAAGAGAAAGAACAGCCAAGAATGTCACCAAATAGGTTCAATTCAGAATAGAATTAAAATCAAATGGATGATCCTACTGACCCTGAGATCAAAGGAAAAAATTAATAGGCAAACTTAATTGATAAACAAAACTTGCAACCATATCAGAATATCCCATGAAGTGGGACGCCAAGCTCAACGTTTTTTTGAGACACCAACAGTCTTTCCCCGGCGTCCAGTTGTCTTGGTGTGCTGTCCTCGAACTCGAAGACCCCAATAGTGTCGAAGACCACGGTGGTTTCTGTTCATTAACAACACAAGTAATCGTTCAACACTCTGAAAGTGGAATTAAACCAGAAATCAGCCATTCAACATTCACAATGATCATTAACAGACAAGAATCATCATGTCATAGGGTCAGCTTCCAAGCTAGCCAAGGAAAGTTATAATACATTTTTTGATATCTGACAACAATTAACCAAACAATGCACAAACTCTCCTTTACATTGACAAGAGACATTAGGGGATCCAATAACAGAGAAAAAAAAAAAAGGGATGTTATTAGTCTACCTTCAAACTCATTGTTCAACTTAGTTTACCTTTCGTATTCTCCTCAGAAAGAACCATCATCCATAAAACCCATAAACCATCACAGAGAGATGGAATTAAATGCTACAAGACTACCAGGACTTTCATGATCATCACTCAATGATGTACATTCTCCTTGTCAATGGTGTTTAACCACCAAATCCTTTCAAACTGACAGTCAGCACTAGTATGAGTTCTCACTAAAATTAAACTCTTCAATGATTTAACTTCTCTAAATAAAAAATAAAAATCATGGCATGCTGTAGAAATACTTAAGGAAGAAATAACCACAACAACACATGGTGCTGAAAAGCATGAATGCAACAATAAGGTACAGTTATGAAGATCTAGAAAATAGGTAACTGAGGCACCAGGAATGAAGACATTTTTTGAAATTAATATTACAAATGAGTCATGGCTAAAGAGAATGCAGTTAGATTTGACAGCCTCAATTAAAATTTATGATAAATGCTCCATCATTTTGAATTTGACCTCGGACCATTCAGATTGGAATGAAGGTCAAACTTCAGAAAACTGTGAAGACTCATTTCACCTAGTCAGCTTGTCAGGTTGAAAGATGGAACCATACAAATCGTTGTTCTAGGAAACATGCTATCATTGTAACCTTTGAAACTATTACTTTAGCTTTATATAAACAATCTCCATGAAGAAGTATTCATGACTCACGAAAACAACCATGCTTTTGATTAAAAAAAAAACAAAAAAGACAAGCAAGGCAAGTTATCTCATTTCCAGCACAACTATCGGACTTGGAACAGATAAACAGTAACTGATGTAATAGAAAGTTTACAACAGTAATAACAAAAAAACCAAGAAAAATTAAGCACCTAATCTTCTTCAGTCGTTCGAGGTCATCCCTAAGCTTCATGTCCAATGCATTGGAGACAACCTGAGAGTACCTACCATCCTTGTAATCCTTTTGCCTGTTCAGAAACCAGTCTGGGATTTTAAACTGACGAGGATTTGCCACAATCGTCATTAGGTTGTCAAGCTCTGCAGCAGACAGCTCACCAGCTCTAAGTAAACCAATTTACAGAAAATTTAGATGAACCCTCATGAAACTCAATTTAGAAAGAAAATATGCAAGTCCATCCAAAATCATAATTTGCACTTCAATTTATCAATCCTCATAAAAAGAAGTACAATAAACTTCATCTTCCAAATTAGATTTAAACACATTCGAGAAGCAGTAACTAGAAAAGGAATACCAAAGATCTGTACCGAATTGAGTGAATTAAAGAACTAGCACACTTAATTAAAGAGATATGCATAAGGCCCAATGTTCAAGTGCTAAATTTCAATTTAAACAAGATGAACACCGAGATTCATTAAGATTCTAACATTCGCTGTAAATTATTGCTTGCTATAATAAATAATAGGGGGGTAACGACTATGGAAGTAACCTTTTGTTCATGTCTACATCAGCTTTCTTGCAGACAATGTTGGCGAAACGGCGACCAATACCTTTAATGGAAGTGAGAGCGAACATTATCTTTTGTTTGCCATCTACGTTCGTGTTTAACACACGAAGTATGTGCTGAAAGTCCTCATTCGCCACTAGAGACTGCAAAATTCCATATCCAATATCTCAGTAAACAAATCAATAAATAAATTTAAACACTGCCGATTTAGATTGGATTAAGTATGTCAACAATACCATCCTAAGCTTCTTTTAGTTTTTTCTTTTTTCCCCTCTACTGTTCAGGTCGTGCTATGACTGGAAACGGAGCGGAAAGGACGACGATACAACGTTATAAAGGGTTGCTCTCAGAGGACCAAACCCTAGAGCGAGGGTGGGTCAGTGTCATCGTGTCAAGATGTTGCACGTGCACTTTCATCCCGAGCGTGCCACCAACTTAGCGCTGGAGGAGCGAAGCGTAATACGGTGAAGTAGAAGGACAAAAAGGAAATTTTGTGAAAGACAGTATAATCTACAGTTTTACCCAAAATTTCTTGTGTGTCCATTTGGATAAAATCAGCTGCCCAGAAACTGAAAGAGAAGGAAGTTGAGGCAGAGATTACAGTTGCAAGAAAAAAAAAATTCTATGAGCTAAAACTCACATCACAGTATGTTGCATATGGGTTTTAGTTTTTTGCTCATGGGGTAGCAGTGGCTCGGTACCGTTCAAGAGATTTGCTTTTGTATCAAGTTTGTTGTTAATAAGAAGGCAGAAATGGCTATATTTCTTGCAGGGGCAGCAACATATCCCCTCAGTTATGGCATTTCCAATACCATCAAGAATATCTTCAAGCCTCGCACCGACTGTACGTCAAATCCATTCAAAAAAATATTTCCTTTGCTACCCATTTAACATCTGATTTCATATTCACATTTGTTTTCTTGCAACAAAACAGATGGAATGCAATCCAGGTGTCATGCTGTGGCGCCGTGTGAACAGGCTGCATTAAGTCGCCGGCGTGTTATAATGCGTAGCAGTGCTTCATTGGTTGCCATTTTGACCTTCAACTGTGGGTTAACCCCATTACCAGCTCGAACTGAAGATAAGTCTGAGGGAAGAGGTGAGAAGGATGAGGGAATTGTTGGGAATATCAAGTCACTGTTCGATCCAAATGAGAAAACAAAATCTGGGAAAGTTTTACCAAAAGCTTACTTGAAATCAGCAAGAGAGTTGGTGAAGACATTGCGTGACTCACTGAAGGAGGATCCCAAAGATATGGCTAAATTTAGAAGGAATGCAGACGCAGCGAAGGAGTCTATTAGAGACTATTTGAGTAATTGGAGGGGCCAAAAGAGTGTAGCTAGCGAGGTTTGTCTATAGATCAACTTGTATTTTGAATGTTATATTTGCTGTCAATTTCATTATGAATTTACTCACTAGTGGTTCAATCGCAGGAATCATATGTTGAGCTAGAGAAAGCAATCAGATCTTTGGCAAGCTTCTACTCAAGGGCAGGCCCATCTGCTCCTCTTCCAGAAGAGGTTAAGTCTGAAATATTAAATGATTTAGATACAGCTGAAGAATTTTTGTAACTGCCTGAACATTTCCTCCTATCGTATACAAATTTCAGTAGTTTTGCATTTTTGAAAGGACCAAACTTCCCAGAACGGCTACAACATTTGATGTCATGAAAATGAAAGATTCAAATAACACCTTCATTCTATTAATGATTAGTAAACTTTTTAATAATAAGGAAACACAACTGAAGATGTAAACAGAAGCAAGATGCAGGAAAATTTGTTTGCAGCAGGATATATCTATGACATCTAGAACTCAAAAATGTCATCTACCAAATAATGACACTACTGCAGTACAAATTTGTTTGCAGCAGGAATATATCTATGACATCTAGAACTCAAAAATGTCATCTACCAAATAATGACACTACTGCAGTACAATTCTAACTGTCTCTATATCTATAATCAACTTCACAATTTCTTAACAGGAAAAGACTATGCATTAAAAATTGATAAAATTTTAATCTCAATAGAAGTATAACAAATGTTGGTTGGTACCATGGTGTTGTGGGTCTGCCTTGGTTGCTTGCCAAAGAGCCCTTGCAAAACCTTTGAAGGTTGCCTCAATAATATGGTGAGAAATTCTTCCAGCATGCTGTTTTCAACCAAAATTAGAACTATGAAAAACCGAAGCAGAAACCATCTAATAATATACTAGGCATAAGCCAATGTTAATAATTTAAGTACAATGAGCACTAAGCTCATCAGATAACTACAAATTGGTTTAGTTCCTCATAAACAATGTTGAAAAGGCTACAGTTAAGCAGATCTCAGTAATCATACCTGCCGAATATGGAGTGTCACACCTGAAGCATTCACCCAAGACTGAAAAAAGTGCTCCACCAACTGCATATTAAAGAATCTACCAAATTTATAATTTTTCATTCAAAAAGAGAAAAAAGAAATATTCTGGAAACAGAGACCAGTAAACCACCAGTTTAATTGTACTTCGATTTCCAAATTCTCAAAGATGCAGAGAGTATCATACTAAGTCAAATCTCTACAGGACAAAGCTGAACAGATTGAGAAATATGAAGATGTCAGTTTGGAAGTAGAGTCGCAAACAAGTACCTGAGTATCATATGTCCAACTCTCTCCGTGGGAATTTGCATATCATAACCTAAATGTGGTTGACCAGATAGATCCTGAATTAAATCATCTCAGCTAAGCATACAAGTCATATTAGAAAAAGAAATCCGATTTTCAGATTCTAAAATAACCTCCACACTAATATCTAGGATCATGCATTTGTTACAAACTTCAAAATTTACCAAATCCTCAAGCCATACTTCTGATTGATAAATTGAAAGTGAGAAAATAAAACTTTTAGAGCAGCTTTGGTGATTTACCACACTAACTGAATTTTAATTCAGTCCATTTTTCTGTAATCAGTGACAGAATATAATTCACTGTCCTAAAGATAATATTAAGATAAAGTTTACCATTCTCCATGAAATCTTTTGAATCCTTGAACTAATGAATACAGTAAGAACAATCAGACCAATCAAACATGTATTAGTGCTTGATCAAGAGGTGCTGAAAAGTCCCCGTACCGATGATCAAATTACAATAAACTCTTATTCTCAAGATACAAAAGTTCACAAACAAAAGTTCAGGCTTGAAGTAGTTACAGTTCCACTGGCAAGCGCAACATCTTCGTTGGGATGGTGATCAATGATCATCAATGTGAATGTCTCCAGTTGCCCCTACACGACAAAAAGCCCATGAGAAGCAAGTTGCAGAAATTACGAAGCTTGAAATAGTTACAGTTCCAATGGCAAGCGCAACATCTTTATTGGCGTAGTGATCATCAATGAGAATGTGTCCGGTTGCCCTCACGTACATCTCAAAAAGCCAATGAGAAGCAAGTTGCAGTGATACGAAAACACATGATTTACAGGTCTCTTAGATGTTCTAGATTACGAGCTTATCACGAAATAATGAATACCTTCGCTTATTTGTTGCAATTTATGTGGTTCCCTTTAAAAAAATAAAACAAAATCTTAGCGATTCAAATGATATGGATAAATACCGTGTAGGTAGAAACAAGTCGTGTGCTGGTACAATGAAAGAGTTTGAATTACCAAAATGTGCTCACAAGCATGGCAACTAGTTACAATAGAAGCTACCCTCAAACAATAACCAGCCCCAAATTTGTCATGTGACGCGCTGACATAGATGGTGAACAGGTTGCTACAGAAGAATTCAATAAATTAGCAGATGATAGACACGCTATCAACTCCCTAGACTCAACGTGGTTCAGCTATATACACTTTTATGAAGTCCCCCCTTCCAGCCTCTAGGGGGTAAATGTGCTTCACAATTGCAGCAACTTCGGTGAAACTATTTGCATGACCAGGGCCGCTTTGAATGAATACCTTTTTCTATGAATAGTAGCATCAGAGCCAACATTTATGGAGGAAAAAATGTGATAAAAGTAGAGCATACGAGATACCCAGACAGCAGCCAGATCAAACAGTGCTAAACTCAGTTTCTACTTCAGGCACAAGCATTTTAGGCGCCATCATTGCATGGACGTACACTACTTTCCTCACGGAGTGTAGTTTCAGAACCATATTCTGAAGAGACAAATTTATGTACCTTCTCGCACCTAACATGATTAGCTGAATCGGTGGCAATTTGCATGGAAGAAGTTGCATCAACTGAAATTCCATTGCTGGCTTCAGTTGTTTTATGTTCTCTGCAGTAATTTACCCCGGACAGAAGGGCAGAATTAGGATGTGAAATTTTATCTAACTTACCTAGATTACCCTTTTCATGTGACTGAATGTTATCTTGGGAAGGAGAATGCAACAAACTCTGTTTTATCTGTGGTTTTTCACGGCCGACTTGGTTTGTCTCGACTCGCTTTGGAGACAGGAAACTCCTCAGATGCAGGTTCAGATGATTTCCCCCCTGCTTGTGCAACAACAAAAGAACTCCCTGCAACAGAAATAGGAATCTTAACTTCATCAGGTGCAGCTATCTTGTTATTTGTGTTGCTTCCATCATCCTCTCTACCTGGGTGAGTACCATCTCTGACAGGACCATCTGATACCAGTTTCTTCTGCATGTCCAATGCATCATCACTGGTGCTAGAAAACGTCTCAACTGAGACTGGCATTTTAACTTTATGAGAAACAATATTAGTATCTAAAGAATGGCCATCAACCATATCAACCTCTTTACAAGACTGGAGATGCTCTTTGACAGGAGAATTCAACTCTGTTTGCATGTCATGATTCTTGTCCAAGATATTAGTTGGTGCATCCGAAGAAC
This sequence comes from Anacardium occidentale, assembly GCA_026122585.1. NCBI lineage: Eukaryota > Viridiplantae > Streptophyta > Magnoliopsida > Sapindales > Anacardiaceae > Anacardium > Anacardium occidentale. The sequence goes on from JAJEJH010000023.1 coordinate 686,928, forward strand.
CACTCAGCACAGATGTACCATTTAAGGAAACTTCTGGACACTTGGAATCAGAATCTGTGGCAGCAACCTCTCCATTTATCAGATTAGCGTGAATCAAACCACTATCTGCATATTTATCAGGCTCATGCTCAGCCGAGGAATCGATATTAGATTCACTTGCCACCTCAGGGGTAGCACCAGCCTTGGCTTCAGATTTATCAGGATCATGCTCAGCCAAGGAATCACCAGTGGATTCATTTGCCCCATCGGGTGCAACACCAGCCTTGGCCTCTGACTCAGTTTGCTGTGAACCTGTGGAGCAACAAAAAAAGGCTCAGCTAAATAACAGGAGATAAAGAAATGGTTAAATAGAAAGAGAATAAACTGCGTGAACTAAAACCTCTTCTAGCTTCCATGTTCTCCTTGACACTGTCCTTCTCCAGTACCAATTTTTGTAACATATCTATACCAGGGAATACTAACATATTCAAAGACCTCATTTCTTGCTTAAGTGACTCCTCCAGGGGGGTGAAACCAAAAATCCCAGTCCAAGTATGCAATAGTTCTGCAATTGCAGGGATAACCAGTATTTTAACCTTGAGAGAGCAGAGAGCCTTCACATAGAACAAAAGCAAGATATGGTTAATGGAGAATCGAAGGAACAAAAACAAGATAAGGCAAAATATACAGACAAAAGATGTTTGGAAGCTAATTTCAATATGTGCAAGAACATAGGGGCATATATATAATAGCTTACTGATTCAAGAGCATAAAAAAGTCGACGGCACATTCCCTGGCGCCTATATATATGGCGAGTACCAATGAATGGCATCTCTGCTAACTGAGTCCCATGGAATCTAACCAGGAAATGACAATAAAATGGTAAATTTTATCAGTATGCTACCCCATAGACACATAATATTCAAACCCATTAACTAGAACTCCCATTCCAAAAAGAGTCTAACTGAATAAAGAACAATAACATGATTAGTGTTTCTTTTTCTTTGTTGTTGTCCTGTTCAACCTTTTGGCATGTTCCATGTGCTTGTTTTAACCATTATTTTGTACAAAAAATAATGGGAGGGGGCCACACCTCATTATTGAATAAAATAAAATGATGATGAACATAATGTGGCAAAGTACCTGATAGATGCTGCTGAAATTATTTCATCTCCCCTCTCCAGAATAGCAGTATAGAAACCACTATAGTTCAACCGATTAAAGTTTGATCTTAAAAAGATAAATGGCAAATACACCAAGTTTAGTCAAGAAATATAGACCATAATTGCAAAGACAATAGATTAAGACTAACTAGTCCAACAAGTCAGATAATATAATTGGAAAAACAACAATCACAAGCCCACATGTAGAAAAACACGTGCTTATACAACATTCTAGAATGCCCACATCAGAACAAAAAAGAGAAAGACCATAACATAAAAGTGTTCACAGCATAATTAATAAATATGTAGACAATCAGTACCTCAAAGTATAAAATTGAATACAATATACAGATTATCTACCTAAGATTAGATATATTTGCACAAAAAAGCTGAGTAAAGAAACAGGTTAAAGTACACCAAAATATCATTTCACCAGCAAATAACAAATGATGACAAACACAACATTCCTAGTCCAGCCTGCCCAGTGACACAAGCTAAGTTGAAAGTCTTTACACATGAGATGGTAATGAAATTAATTCATACAGTCACATTTTTTACAGGCAAGAATCATCCGAATTATAGAAAAAACTAAATCATTAAGAAGTTCATAATTTCCTTGTACATAAAATCTTTTTTTCCTTATAAGCAATGCTCAACTGAGGTTGTAAGTTGATAATTGACGTTAGTTCGATCACTAACAAGCATGTCAGGGCAAGACGATTTCACAAAAATGAACTATCAGAAGTTGAAAAAGATTGTTATATTCTAATTTATGCGGCTTAAACACAGAAAAAGTACAACTCCAATATATTTTGAGTATACATATAATACTCTTTTATTTGGTGAGATAATAAAGCTAAAGCTAAACCAGAACTGCAAATGTTCCATAATCTTAACTTGTAGAAAATCTCCCTACTAACAGTTGACCATATAATTCACTGCAAGAACTAACAAGACAAGCAGGGCCATAGGTTGATATAATTGTCCCCTGAAAACATCTAAAATATTGCAACAGAATATAAAAAGCTCAAGTATGATATCTAAGCCTAGGGCTGGATTCAAACCAAACATGTTTAGGCTCGTTGTTTAGTTCAGTTCGGACAATCCCGAAACAAACTACTCAAATCCTGAACCTGAATCCAGCCCAAAACCCAAACTATGATATTAAAAGTTTTTAAAAACAAACCCAAACACCAACCAAACGAACCAAACACAAATACAAATCCGAACTCAAATTCAAAAATTATTAATTATATTTTTAATTAAAATTTTTTAATAAATTATAAATATGTTTACTTTTTCAATAAGTCATAATAAATATTTTTGCATTTCCAATAACTCATAATAATATGTTTATGTTTCTAATAAAGTATAATATATATTTATTATAAATAAATAAATTTTGTTATAATAACAAACCAAATACGAATTAAACTTCTAAACCCGAATTTCACTATATAAAAGTTTGGCAAATATAAACCAAATACAAACTGAATCCACCAACGAACAAACCGAACACAAACATATGCCTGTTCGTGTTCGGATCAGCTCGAATCCAGCCCAATCTAAGTCCAACAACCTATTGTCTAAGTGCATACCCCAAAGCAAAGAGAAAGTCTATAAAATTAGACTTGAATTATGATTGCAAAGTTAGAAGGCCCATAGAGAAAAGGTCCTAACTTCAAACAAGAATATGGCATTGTCTTATTCAATGATGAAATTGATGAAGATGATAAGGAAGGACACATGAAAAAACCAACTGCATGCTCATGTTAAATGCAAGATAACTAATCAAGATAAACATCCTCGAACTATACAAAGCCAGCCAAGCATTACTTCAAGAAAATAAAGGTCAAACAAACATTGTTTCTGCCAACTTTGAAACATGCTTACCCAGAATTATATAGAACATTGTGAATTAAATTGACTCCACTTCTCCGGTCAACAATCGGCAAAAAGCATTCATCCATAAGAGTCAGTGCAACAGCCAGCTTAGAATTGCTTTCCACCCTTTGAGGAAGTCCTCTAAGCATTGTTTCTGAATCTTCATCTGTTCGATGAATAAGGGACCATGAAAATCCAGCTTCTAATTCCTGTTTGACCCCCAGATATTTCTGCAAATGATCAAACAGCTGCAGTGGCAGCAGAAAAGACACAATTATAAGCGGCAGGTTAGAAGAATATCATTCCCGCTCTATCAAAAGACAAAAGGTCATCCAGTACAAAGCAAGAAGATAAGCAAAATGAGAAATACACCCTGTGTCCACTGCCCCGGAGCAAAAAAATAACTGCACTTAAATAACCTAATCACATATCGTCATTCTCAAACTTTCGAGAAAAGAAAATAAAAAAGCAGCATAACCAAAAGACAAGTTTGTCTTAACTCAGAATACCATTTTCAACAGAATTCATGCTCCAGAATCATAGAAGCTAAAGGTTAATCAAGATGAATAAAATTATACATCTGTCACTCTCACTGACGGAGGAACAAAACTAAATCTTGATGCCGAAGTCCAATTTGCAAAAAGCTGCCATCCCTTGAATGCAGTTTATGTAACAACAGCTAAATATTCATTGAAGAATATGGAACATTTAAAGTCATATCAATTAAATTTCTAACAATAATTCAAGTATCTAACAACTAAGCATCAATAAACGAAAAAAGCCCACTTCAATTGCTAATATTTTACACAGTAATAATTCAAAAAAGAAAAAAGAGAGGGAGAAAGAGAGAAAAGTAAAAAGTTTAAGAAAGAAAGGCAAGACTATGCTTAGTGCTCTCATGAAACAAGGTCATATGCACATATCTAACAAAGTAGCAAGAATCCCAGCACTTCATAAAACTCAACAAACATAAACCATAGTAGAAATATCTGCTCATCAAAAAAAAAAAAAGTTCTACAAGTGGCACCAAGCAACCAGAACACTAGATTCAAGGAATCAAGAAGAGATTATACCTCTCTGCATGTCTGCCCACAAAAAGAAGTAACCGAACAATTTGAATCTACTGGAACAGCCTCCATGTCCTGCATGCACAATTTGTGATCTGCAGAAACAGAAAAGCAAATTCAGATCAGAATCTTAGGAGTGTTCAGAAAGGCAAGAAGAATATACTTCTACAAGTAAATAAAGAGATTTGCAATAGCAGAAAACGAAAATCATACATTTTTTCTCACACATGCTGCAGGTAAGTAATGAACAAGTTGTTGTACCACTTCCTTCATCAATATCCCCACCAGCTGAACCACAACATTTGCAGGTACAATTTGGACAGTGCCAATCACCAGCTGGAAGCATCTGCAATGTAATGAAATATTTAAATACACACAAGTACTTAAAAGATTAAAAGACTATGTAAACCAATTTTATCATCCATAATCATGAAGCAAATTGACTCCACAAGTACACCATTGTCACATATAAATTGATTTAGTTTGCTTTCACAACTTAGTTGGAGTACATTTTATCACTACTCAAAGGGGTAAAACCTCCAACAACAAACACTAATACCTACTTCTAATCATTAAATGACTAAACAAGAAAAAGGGCATATAATTCATCATGATACAACTACACTGTGAATGGCCAAGCATTTGAGCTAGGTAGTTCAAGCTACCGGCAGCCCAAAACATCATGGGCAACACCCAACAAACAATACTGCATGAATGTATGCCATCTAACAGAGCAGCAAGTATCAGAAGAATTGGCTAAGGATGTTTAAACACCCCCATTTCTTCTAAAGCAGAAAAAACAAACTGGCAACTTTCTTTTTAGTAGTCACTACCTACCTTGGTCCTACATATTAATGTTTGCTCAAAAAAGAATATCCATCCAACCTAAAAGAACAACTCAAATTATCTAAACATTCAGTCTCTTCCATCTGCTCAACTCCTAAGTATGTTTACTTTCACAACTCCCACAAATGTTCAAATATAGGTCATAAAAAAATATATTAAAAGCCATCTCACACTACGACATTAAACTAAAGAACGTCATTGCTCCACAAGTTACCCCCAACACTGAAACATTCCGTTATTTCACCTTCACAAGCCTTTTACTCTATTCATAACCTATATTCAAATAGCAAATGGCACACTACCCCCAACAGAATACTGAAGGAAAACCTTGACAAAACAACAAGTACCATCATATGTGACTACTGAAATTAATATAGACATACCTGTATATCTAGGCAGTTTTGATGAAACGTGGAAGGACAACCATCACAGCAGATCAAATCCCCACCATCTCCACATATACTACAAGTATCATCATTTGGATCATCCCCATCAATGTCCACAGAGTCAAAACCAATGCACTCAGAATTTTCTTGTTTATTCCATGCATCAATTTGGCATTGAAGAAGGGAAACCCCAGAGTCCAAATAAATGTTTTGAAATGGTTGGCGCAATTTACTTCCTGCATGAATCTCAAACTTTGAAACTGTGAGTATCTTACTGCAACAACCACAATGAATGCCATCTCTTGTAACCCAGCCCTCCAGCATCACTTTCGTTCGGCGACGATTCATATACTGCACCTTTTGGCTCAATTGCACAGTCCCCGAGTCAATCAGCCAAGAAAGCAGTGTGCGCTTTCCAGCAAATGGAACAAATCCATCAGTCTCTGAATTTGGCCCGTCATTGGAACTACGAACCAACAAAGTACATCTGCCAAGTTTTCTACTTTTCCTTCCATGCAATAAATGAGAATTGGATGCAGAAGAAGGTTTGTCATCACCATCATGCAAATTATGAGCAGAACTCTGGCCCTTTGAGTTCTGGCTGACAACACCATTCTCATTCATTCTACTCTTCACAGATTTCCCACCCTGCTTTAAAAATGAACTTAGTTTCTCCTCATGGCTAATGCTGCCCGTGCTCCCCTCATTGAGCCTTGTACTTGAAGATTTCCTGGCGGCAGCTTCCCTAGTGTTCACACTCTGACTGCCATCTCTTTGCTTCCTTTTCATTTCTTTCTCAATCTTCTTTCGTGTTTTCCGAGTTAATTGGCTAAGGACTTCATCTGACAATGGAGCAAATGGAGAACCATCAACACTTGGTTTGACCTCTTCTTCTTCAACATTCAGTTGCTTCAAAAGTGCATCATATGCCTTGATGATGGACCAATAAGCTGTTCCAGAGGGGTTAATGTACACTGCATCAAGGTAGTCTCTGTTCCTCCTAGGCCTGTAATCTATTGTCCAACCTGCTTCCACAAGCATCCCCCTTATCCTTTCACGTAGCTTTTGTTTTTCCGTGCCACTACCACGTCTAACTTTTTTTTCTTTGGTACCACTTAATGTGAGCTTTCCAGCAGGAGTTCTTTCACTTTTTTCGCTTTCAGAGCTATCCTCTTTCTTGCATTTTCGAGCTTCTATTCTCTTTGGTCCAAGTTTCAATGCAGTATCGCTGTCATCTGAATCAGAGTCAGCATCCTTACTCTTCTTAGCTGACAGAGATTTTTGCAAATTATTCTGATTTTTCTCAGTCCTAACAAATGAAGAAGGTTTCTCAAGAACATCTGTTTCTAAGTAAGATGAAGGATGTATAGGCACATTCCTCTTACTGTCTCTAAAACTATTTAGGTTTTCCTCAGAATCCAAACCGTCATATTTTTTCACAGGCTCACCCATTTTTTTCTTCTTGTTCACCATAACTTTTAGAACCCCATTTTTCCCTTGTAGCCTAATGGGTTCATCTGAATCTCCCATATACTCCTGTCTCAACAGTGATATAGGCATCCTACCTGCAGCCCTATCCATCCCGAACCTATTCATGCCACCCTGATTAAAGCTAGTTGTTCTCGCAAGAAGCAAATTCTTTCTCTTATCAACAACACTTCCACTCGAACTAGTATCAAATTGACCCTCAATCCCGCCTCTTCCCATGGCCATTGACCCCAAAAACCTTCTTCCTCCAACATCCACTCTGCTATTTTCCAAATGCTCCCGCCTCCTCATCATTTCCGCATCAGCCCCATCATACTCATCAAACTCAAAGACATCTAATCTATTCCTCTTCCTATCACTATGCCCGTCATTTCTAGCAATCAAATCATCATCGTTATGCCTAACTCGTTCCACCCTATCCCTATCCCTGTCCCTCTTCCTTCTGAACTCACTCTGTTCCACACCACCCTTCTCTAAGATACTCAAACCATTACAAACTCTTAACGTCTCAGCACCCACCCTTCTGACAGGTGGCATTAACCGCTCATCACTGGACCCAGAATCGCTCATAACCATCCTAGGCCTCTTTTTTTCCTTTTTAGACCCAAAAACATTTCGAGTACCAGAGGAACCAGGCACACTAATATCCTCGCTCTTCTTTCTGACAATTAAACAACCTGAAGAGCTCCTATTCTTCATAACGATACCTGGTTGGTCGCCAGATCTCCTACTCTCAGCCATAAATGCCAATGATCAACACAGACCCCCAAATTTAAAAAACTTTGCTCCTAAGCATCCCAAATTCCCCTTAAAACACACAAAAAAACCCTAAATTTCATTAGTTCCAATCAAAATTCTTCGTCATCCCAAATTATTCTCCAAAATCAATACAAACGAAGTCATTATAAACCCTAAATCTCTCTCAACCAAACTCTCAAACCACAAACCACCAGATCTGAAGGAGAACTAAAACCATAAATTCCAAACAGGAAAATAGAAAAAACAAAATAAAATGTTCAGATTTTCACATTACACGAACGGCTTCCGCAACGCAAAATCTGAAAAGAAAACACCTCAGCGGCTCACACGATTCCGTTAAAGAAAGATTTGGCGACCGATTGCTAACGTAACAATTTCCCGGCGAAAGAAACAAGATACAGGAAAAAGCACAGAGAAAGAGAGAGAGAGTCTTGGGGTTTGGTTTATAATAGCTCCTTAACAATTATTAACCTATTTCTCCTTTATTTTCTTTAATTAATTAATTAATTAATTTAAATTTTATCTTCTGTACATATTTCAGGTAAATAATTTTCCATATAGATTTCCCTCCAAATCTGGTTTTACGATACGGAGCTGGATCTCGGAAATCCGTCGGGATGTGGCCACGTCATCCAGAAGCGGTTCGTGTGGTGAGGTGGCAAGATCAGGGTGGGTTGAAATGACGCAGGTGGCTGTTTTTACGGTTTGACTACTGCCGTGGTATAAGTTTAGGTCAGGGAGAGGACGATAATTATTATTATTATTTATATTATTACTATATAGTTGAAAAGAAAAAGTGGAGTACAAACGCACGGGGAGGCGCGTGATGGAAAAAGACAGGACAAGGGTATCTAGAGTGGATTTTAGGTGAAGAAATCCTGGGCTCTGACATTATGAAAGCTGTTTTGTGAAAAAACAGGAGTGGTTTTTTCAGTTTTACCCACCACGCTTCATGTCTGCATGGTTCCTGTTGTCTGTTTTTTAACAGCTGATCTGGCCTTGCCAGCGACGGGCAGTCAATCTTGGAATCGATCCTACACTTACATAAACTTTTTTGTTTCTTACCTCGTATATTATTTGGAGCGTATGACATTTTCCCACCCAAAGTTTGGTCTTAAACATTTCCACCCTTAGTTAGTATAACTATCACTTTAAACCTAAATTAATCATAAATAACATATTTAGCCTAAACCAATTAGAAAATGAAATTATTATTTTATCATTTGTATTTCATTTTTTAAAATTATCATATAATTTCAAAATAACTAATATTAAAGATAATTTTTTTAAAATTTCTATGTTACATAAAATATTACCTATTTTATATTATTTTCATTCTTATTTTTTTATTTTTTCTTCTTATAAATATAAATGTTTTAGTCATATAATGGGATATCAAAGGATTTTTTATTACAATTATTAAATACAAATATTATATTATAATTATTAGATTCATATAATAATTTTAAAATATACAAAGGTTTGAAAAGATTTTAATGATTAATTTGTGATTTCTTTTAATTATTTTGAAGATTAAATTATTTGTAAAGCAATTATTTTTTTATTTTCTAAAAAATAAGTAACAATAAAATTACTTTTTTTTTTATGTATTTAGTTTTTTTTTAATAAATTGATGTTGAACAAAATTGTTATGACAAGTAGGGATGGACAAATCTTTAGTCCAAACTTTGGGTGGTAAAATGTCATTTATTCTACTATTATGTATTTATATTTAACGAACTGGGTTTGGCGGATTTAAAGTCAACCTCAACTCAACTAAATGCGTAAAACAGCCTTCTTCCCTCCTTCACACCTCGAATTTTCTTGGCCTGGATTTTCCTTTCGTTCAACTGCTTCTTGACTTTTCCACCTTATGGTTTCCAGTCCATTCTACCATAACGAGAAAACATAATTCAGCTCAGACGAAGGATTGGACATGTAAAGAGGAGTATGAAAGGTTATGCTGCTGCACAACCATAAACTGGAGAGAGAAAACAGCAAGGGAAAATGTCTTGAACAAAAGCCATACACACCCAGAAAACAACAAAATCTTGACATAGAAGCGTTCAAGTAAATCTTCGTATCAAATTTAAGACTCATATGGTATTGAAATGATTCTTTAGAGTGATTATTTTCTGGATATCTTACCTTTTCAACTAGAATGCAAGAGCAAAGCAGCAACCAATTACCTTTGAAACTTTGGTTCTACCTCGATGCAGAAGATCAATGACCTGTGTCAAACCAGAAAAAACTGCTTTCTTGATAGGAGCCTATTGATCATAAACTTCCTCCAGTCCAAATCGTCACTGCTTTGCTGTCAGCCATTTCTCTGCAAAATCCTAGCATATTTATATAAATAATATTGCCTCTAGTTTAGCACTTGCTTCAAAAAGGACCTGTGCAACTTCCAGCGTCAAAATAAATGTTGATGGTGTTGAAATGAGTCTCCATTTGGCGGCAAAAACTTGAGGTGGTGGTGGTGGTGGTCTTCTTAGAGTAAAAGCGGCAAAAACGTGATAGAATTTTCTTTGTCCATATTTTTAATAGCAAAAGTGACAATAAACATATAAATGACTAGTTTCAAGGTTCGGAATAACTAGTTCAAACTGGAAGGGCTTGTGCAAAAGAAGCCCTTTGATAAATCTTTCTATTAAACCTCAAGTGGTTCTGATAGAGATGGACATGTTTAATTTGGTCCAACTGTTTTAACTTACAAAACTCAAGGGTGATTGGCTTTGAAAGAGAAATGTTTTTTATGCCATTTTTTTTCAAATAGACAAAGAATTTAGCTTAATTCTGAGTATACCTAACTATAATCATGCGATCAATGAAGGTTGGTAGTTTATGCATTGCGCTCAGCTTCACTCATAACTTGCTTCCTGCTTGTTGAGGTAAAACACCTTTCAAAAGAGAGTTTGTGGCATATGCTGGGCGCAGGGCAATTATTTCAGTGCCAAACTACCTGTGAAATCTAGAACACGGGTTGACAACCTGGGCGTCTGGGAATAGGATTTAGACCATTCTACTGCTCTGCAAAATGCCAGTAAAGTGGTAAGGTTTCTGTAGACTTCACCAATGAATCGTCTGTGTTCTTAACTTTATCAAAGTTTCTTCGCTTGGAGAGAGAAGCTAAGAGATCAAAGTTCCTTGACGATATAGGCAGCATGTTTAGATTGATAAATGCTTGTTCAAATTTCAATAGCTTTCTTTGGCCAAGCAGTCGAAATATGTACAGGGATGTTAACTCTTTATCAAGAACCCAGCTAAGTCATAAGATTTCTCTCCTTCTGGTATATGGAACAGGCTTCAGGAATCCTGGTTTAGTTTGATTTTATAATTAGTGGGTACTGTACATTAACTGGAGACTCACCCTAAAAACACCACGTGGAGTGGAACAAACTTTAGATGCGGCAAAAAAAGGTTATATTGCTGCTTGTACAAGCATCCATCGCCATGATCTCAGAACAGGGTAAACCTGTTGAAGTTTTAGAGAGCTTTACAGGCTTTCAAACATCTACAGCATCAACTGGAAGAGAAGTTGCCCTATGAAGGGAGTATGGAAGCAAGGCTCCTGAAGAGTAATTCTTGGCAGTGACCATCGACTCCGGACTACAAGGCCAGTTGAGAAGTTCATGACTTTGGACCTTTTGGTTGACCAAATTGTCACATTTCTTCTCATCATTAACAGGGGTAGATGAAATTAACTTTTTTGAGAACATTGATCTCAGGAGGGGTTTGCTGTTTTCACTTCTGAGTAAAACAGGGGATAGAGAAGCGTTGTCATCTTTCACGTGCCCTTTGTCATCAGAAATCGGGGTTGAGCGGGAAGATTTGGATTTGACACCTAAGTCTCTAAGCTCCCTCAACTGCATTTGATACTTCGCTTTAAGCCACCTTAGCTCTCTCCTAATCTCATTTTCATAATCATTTAAGAGACCACATTCCTCTGAAGAGTACATGGAGAAAGAGTTTCTTGAATTAGATTCACTTCGACCGTCCATATTTATAATCTTCTCTTCCACTCCAAAAGTTGATTCGTCCAATGTTTCACCCACCTCATCACAGGGGATGTCTCTTGATCTTTGTGAACTTAACTTTGGTCCTTCCGGCTGAACCCAGAGATCTGCATAATGGACGGCATCAGATTCTCTTGATGCTGCCACTCCTTTTCCACATTGTTCTGCCCCATCAACTTGGTATGTAATCTCTTCGAATCGCCCATGGACAGCAGCACTTTCATGTCTAGAACACTGAAGAACCAGAAGGTTCTTGGTTCCAGAATTATCTGATGCAACAAAATCTGGTAAGCAACCATTCGAACAATTGTGACAGAAACTACTGCAATGTGGACTCTCTTCTATCCCCAGTCCCCTCGTCCACTCTGGTACTAAGGCAGCAATTTCTGAATCTATGATTTCTGCTATTTTTGTCACATCTTGGTCAGTGATGTCAAGCTCTGATACCATTTCAGTAGCTACACTCAATGCTGTGTCAGTCTCAATATCAAATGGGAAATAGATGTTTCGAATGCAACCTGCAAAAAGGAATGTAAAACTTACATTTTTGGATACTCTTATGATAAAAATAAACCAATATAATCGGATAAAGGGTAATAGATCGAAGAAGACAAAATAGACTCTAACCTTCTCGGTCAAAAATTCTTAGTCTCAAAAAGATGCCACCATCCTCTCTCCTTTTACCTTTGATTGAGATGTCAAAATCTGACAAATGATCATCCTCTTGACAATTCAAGTCATCAATTTCATTGAGAGGATGGCAATCTAAATCATTTTCAGGATCATAACCAATATAATTACCATATCCATTGTACAAAGAGCTGTTGATGTGATGATTTCCATTTAGAGGTTGTCTGAGGAGAGAACCTATTTCATCATAGCCGCTCTGATGCAAGATAGGCCTCGAGTCACAGTCATATTCATCAATTTGAAGAAAAGGGTCCCTCAAAAGCTCCCTAGCAGGAAGCCTGGAAGTCACAGTTGCCAAGCACTTCTCAATAAATTGTTGCACCTCAGGATCCTGTATTTTGTATAAAGCATCCGGTTTTTTTCCCTAAGTGAAAAATGGCATAAGTGAAAAGAGTGTTGGGGAAAGATATAAAGCAGTAAAATGCAAAATTTTGAAGTATATGCTCTTACAGAGACAACTTTCTTATAGATTTGAGCAGGGTGGGTGCATTCAGTATATGGATACTCAAAGGTGATCATCTCCAAAATGCACATTCCAAAAGAGTATATGTCAACTAATTCATTGTATTCCTCTGCATACACCTCAGGAGCCATAAACTCTGGTGTTCCTGATCAAAAGAGTATATGTCAACCAATTCATCTTTTCACGGAAAGCATCTTGAGATCCAAAGTAAATGATTCACAATATTGAGGGATATTATGATGTATTGAATACAATAGATTAGTTTACAGTTTTAGGCATTGTGGATTTGTGATCATTCATAGTTTTAGAGAAAATTTGGATCAACTTACCAACACAACGAGCAGCATGAGATTTGCGGAGGATTGCAGCAAGGCCAAGATCACCAATCTTAACTTCACCTTGGTTTCCATTAACAAAAATGTTGTCACATTTGAGATCTCTATGAATTACGGGTGGGTTACGGCTGTGGAGATAAAGAAGCCCCGACAAAATTTGTCTACACCAATGCTTCACAGCTCTAATATTAACTCTCCTATGTTTTAGCCTATACCTATAGAAAGCAAGTGAAAGATAATTCTTTTTATCCAAAAAGAAGAATCATAATATTAATTCAGAGAAATCGTATGACATCAGAAAGGATTTATGGATTATATATAATGCTTACTGCCTGAGAGTACCAGAAGAAAACATTTCAGTGACAAAGTTTATGTTCCTATTAGTTGTATCAACCCAAGAAGTGTAGAATTTCATGATGTTCTGGTGTTTCAATGTTTTAAGCAGGTGAATTTCACAGTAAAGCCTCTCAAGTTCTTCAGGACTCTGCAAGAAATCATAAAGCTTCACCTGATTCCATGCTACCTCAATCCCTTCATACTCATCAAAGGCTTTATAACTGAAATAAACAATACATATACCACAATAAACAAAAACCATTGAATCAATTGACTAAACCTATTGTATAGCTACCAAAAAACACTGTTAAAATGACCCCCAACATGAATCACATATATTTGTAAAAGGGTATCTACAAAAATGAGCTAAGAAACTCCATACACTGTCTTGGAAGCTCCTTTTCCAAGAATTTCATTGTACTGCACAAAAAAAAAAAAAAAAAACTATAACTCAAAACAGAAGCTCAAATTCAGACAATATGAAACAGTAAATAAGAAAAGGAAAAAAGTGGGTATTTATTACCCTTCCATATCTTCCAGTGGGATCAACTTCAACAAAGTCAGAAGAAGAATCTGTTTCTGCGCTTGAAAAAGAAACAGAAGCACCATCCATTGTTATTATGAATTTAGTTTAACTAGTCTAACAATGTAAGTGAAGGGAGGAAAAGTAGGAAAGATGATAAGAGAAGTCAGAGAATATAAATAGGAGAAAAGAAAAGAATCCATAAACATAGTTTTAAGAGACCGGATGTATGTGGAAAAGGAAGAAAAAAGAAACGCATTGGTAAGTCCATCAAAAGGACAAATGTTAATTGCCCAACCACTCAGATACAACGAGGCAAAGGTTTTACAAGGCTGTCCCCACCAAGACAAAACCTGACAAACAGCCTCTCCTTGTCTGTCTCAACTCAACCCGCTTATCATCTCATGTTTCCTCTCCTACTGTTTTCTTTTCTGTCTCATCACGAGTTGTAATAACCAAACCAAACAACGCACACTCTCTCTCTCCTGATCTCTTTTCAGGCCTGCAACAGCTTGCAGGACGTGGACTAGCCGTAGCAGACTTCTCTTTGCAATTATAATTTTATGCACAAATCTTATGAAATGTGAGGCCTTTCACTTTCAGGTTAATTACAAAAGCAAATAAAGGGTCTTTGTTTGTAATCTAGTTAATTAATAAGTAAAATTTTATTAATATATTTTGAGTTTTTGCATTGAAGCACTTTAGGTTCCCTGTAAGGTTTGGAATCCAACTTCTTTCTAAGCAATCCTCTGTAATAGTAACAGTAATTAGAAGGGACTAGTTGTTGAAAGTTCAAAGTAACAGGAAGGAAAAAGTAGTTGAAAAGGAAGACAATAATAATGATCATAAATAAAATTCAACCACTCAATGTTGGACATCATTACATTACATCCTTGATGAACATACTATTATTTGTTTTGAAGTTTCAACTTCAACCCTGATAATTTTAATAACTTTTACTTGGAAATGTTAACTCTCCGTTGAAATTAGCAATGAAAAAAGTTGACAAAGCTGGTGAATTTTTTGCGGTGGTTGGGCAGTTAGGGTACATGGATTGGTTGTTGGTGGTACTAATCAGTCCTCTACAAGTACCTTCCTGTTACTTTAAGCAGCACCAACAACTACCAAATTTAGCCCTCAAGGGTAATTCAGATTTAGCTACAAACACACATAGCTCCTCCAGCTACATTAATACTTGGAAGTTTTTAGGTCCTTTTCTTTTTAATTTGTTCTTTTATTTTCCTCCTTCCGTTTACCTAATAGAATATAATTCGATCATATTGAAAAAACATAAATTCTAAAGAATTTTGAACTGATACGACCTTTATCGTGGGATTTATAAATATGTTGGATGAGACCTCAACTAAAATTAATTAAAAAAAGAAAAGAATTGTGATGATTTTTCTTCTAATTTTCTAATATTGTTCATGCAAAACCTATCTAATGATTCACGTAAATAAAGGCATTATGATAATATATTTTAGTGGTTGAATGATAAAGTAGAAGTAAATTGTGGGCAAGTAAAGTTGCATGAAATGGAATTGGAATAAGAATAGCATTAAATTACAGGCAATTTATTGTGGCCACCTATCACTTCATTGATTCATCTTCACCATATTAATTAGTTTCCCAGTTGTCTTGCTTTAAGGATATGTAATACAATGACACCCATTGCTACGTGGCATCCGGTGTCGTTTTACTGACCTTAATGTAATTGTTTAAGCGAGTTCGGTTTCATTTTTGACGTATTCAGTTGGTGGGTCAAGAGTCTCTTTTGATAAAGCAATTCGCATGTTCAATGGCCAGCCCATTATCAGGTCAAAGTGGAACCTGTTAGGCCGATCGACTATTTTCCTCCCGATCTTCGTTGAAACCATTTTTATTTTTTAAGTTTGAAATTTATTTTATTTTTATTTGCCTGTCAATTTTAATAGTTAAGATTAACATCCAAAGAGAATAAAAGCTATTTTTTAATTAAGAAATCGGGAATTAGAAACAAATCTGCTAAAATGGATGAGAAAATAAAAAGTTTTAGAGAGAAAATACTCTCATGTTTTAAGGATTGTTCTGTAGGTTTTTTACAAAGTTAGATTCGAATAAAATTTATTTAAGTTCAAATTTATAATTTCAAAATTATTGAGTTTAATTCGTGAATTTAAAAAATTTAATTTAAATTGATTAAAATAATGTCATCGTAACTACTAGTATATATAATAAAAATTCAAAACGACGTTATTTGGATGACCAATTTTAAATAACTTGTTAAAAGATATACAAAAAAAAGTTTGGCTAATTAAATCTCGAGCTCATATCCATCAAACTTGTCTTCTAATCAGCCAAATTGAGTTTGAATATATTCGAATTCAGATCTGATTTGATTTAAATTTAATTAAGTTTTTATCAACGATAAGATTGTTGCAATTCACCTGTTTAGTTTTTGTCAAACCCAAACAACCCTTCTTTGCCACAAACAATACATTTTTGATAATTTTATAATGTTTATTATCGTCAAACTAAATTGAAGTTGATTCCATAAGAGATTTATAATAGTGATCTAAAATTCGATAAAAACTATTGTTATATCAGTGATATATCATCATATGATATCAAAAACAAAAAGACTTTGATCTTGACATTTCTAAGATGAAATTTATTGTTCTTTGTGATCTTCATTTGATTGAATACTTATATGAAGCTTATCTCTTCACGTCAGGGTTTTAAAATCTGCAAGTTGCTTTTAAAAACTATTACAATATTTGGTAATTGTGTAAGAATGGACTGCAAAACACAATTTTTGGTATTGGATTAAGGCCAAATACTTAATCCCTCTCAAGGTTTCTTTAAATGACATAACTCTACCAAACTTTTAAAAAGTCAAATACTTACTCACTCATTAACTATTTTTTTTTAATTTTGTTAACATTTTTACTAAAATAACTAATATATCATTCAATAAAAAATAAATAATATTAATATAATAATAATAAATTTTAAAAAATTAATAAAAATTTAAAGAAATAACCACTATCATTAATAATATCACTGACAATAGTGGTCATATTAATCAAATCAAGTGGTTATTTTTGGTTATTTGATTAGATTGAATTTTATTTTTTTTAAATTTTATTTTTTTATTTTTATTAATTTGTTAGTTTTTATTAATTTAATTTTTTGTAATTATTTTAATATTATTTTATATTTTAATTATTTTTATTATTTTTTAATTTTTATTCAAAATACTTAAATTTAACAATAAATTTTAATTAACGGTGGATATTTAGGTTTTGAAAAGTTTTTGAGTGAAAATTGTAATATAAGAAAACCTTGGGTGGGAATAAGTCACTTGGCCTTAGATTAGTTATATAATCACCAAAGAAAAGTAACATCGGTCGTACACTTATCTTAATCAAGCTCTAAAGAAGTGTATTTAAGAATGCATGTGCAAAATTTATACACTAAGGGAGCTTAATGCAAAAAATCAGTGTAATGAGTATACTATAAGCGTGTTATATTGGATAAATTATGATTTGGTGCATTCCGGGATCTGTAAGTTTTTTATGCTACAGGGGGCTTTATGAACTTTTGGTGTATTTAAGGGTAAAAAGAAAATAGTTTAAATCTAAGTGGGGTATTTAAAAATTATAGTTTAGTTTAATTTTAACACTAATAAGTTAGAATTTTGAGTCAAGTTAATTTTTACAGAATTTCGGAAAATTCTTTTATGAATTGTAAAATAAATGCTACTATTTTTATTAGATGGGCATTTCAAATTTTTAAACCGTACCGTTTAGCCCGTATTCATATAAAATCTGTTTTTTATGGCGGGGCGAGTGTACCCGGATACCCTGAATAAATTAAAAAAAGCAAAATTTTTGTCGCACACTACAGGTATGGATTCTCTCCCTGCCGAATCTCCCAAACGAAAAACCAATGTGAAGAGATGACGACTTAGAGGAGAAGAGTCTAGAGAACATTGTTGGACATGAAATCGTTGTGTCTTCGTGGCATGTGGTTCATGATATCAGTTGTGGAACCACTAGAAGCAAGTGTAATAGGGGAGGTAGACCTGCTTTGACACTCGGTTACACCCGAGGGTTTGGATTTGCGACTTCCTTAGCCTCTTTTGTTTCTTCTACGGCCACCTCTGATTGGTATGTTTCTAAGCGCACCATCTCTAGTCCACTATCGCCGATAGGTCTTGCAGAAGCGGTGAGGCGAAGAAAGATTGTAGGGAGTTTGGTTTATTAAAGAATCAGGAGCGTATTGCCAGTTGAACAAGAATAAGGAGAGAACAAAAAAACACTCCAGTAGGCTGGATCTCGACAGATGGAGTGAATTGCAACAATGTTGGCTTTGGACTTACGGGTAATATACGGGCTTACCCGTATCTGCATGGTTGGGTACAGAGTTTTATAATATTTATTAATATAATTCGATTTGTTTTTACCCATATTCGTTTCGGCCGGGCCACCCGCTTGCTAGGCATATATAGAAGTATTTACGTGAGGACGTAATCTGATCGATAAACCTGACTATAACGTAGGACCTGGAACATTGGAAAATTCTGTATTAAACAATGTCCGTGGATTACATTAAGACGACAAAAATTCTATTCGTGTCGCTGTCAGGTTGCCTAGAAACATATTCTTCATCTCATTTGAACCACTTGTAGAGATTATAACGAGTAATGGCAACTATCCTAAATCAGTTGCAACTGTAAATTTCTCTGCTCTGCCTCTGGTGTGGTCTAAACGCACATCACTTGTTTATAGACTCAGAGTCTCGGGCGCAGTATTTCTATCGCTATTTGTTTAGTGTCAGAATGGAGAGTTATGATGATAAGCCGACGAGCATGGTCTCAAACGACAACGGAATCGACGGCCCCGGCTTACGAGCCTGGGTCCGTGTCCTGGTCTCTGCCGATCGTTACGATGTCCTAGTCTGCCCTCCCGATTCGTAAGTCTTGCTTGTGCATTTTTTTTCTTTTTCAGAATATGAGCTTTAATTGATTGAACTGGATAAGCATGATACGAGAGTTGGTTTATGTATTAGTCTATAAAATATATCTGCTATTGTCTGTGAAACAATCCTTGTTTCGTGATGAGATAAAATTGTGCGGCGTTTTCTGGGAAAAATCAGCGGTTAGTCATAGTATGACGTGGCGTCATCCTATTGCTGCCAAAGCAGCAGATATCGATGGAGCAGTAGCTGATTTGTTTTATACCTGAATAGATCTCTTTCTACCGTACATACTTGCACTTATATATATATGAGCTAATTTAGTGTTGCCTTTATCCGTTTATGCTAGTTTAAAATTTCAGTAAGAAACATAACTGTTACCGTCACGAGGATTAAACGCTCTCAGAGAATGAAGCTAGTCTCCATCAAATATTTACTATTTTTGAAATATCTTAAAACCTTTGTAATTTTTTGTTTCAAATTAAGTGGTACCCTCGGAATGCTGGGGATGAAGTATATCTTTATGATAAGAACATCATAGTCTTCAATATGACTGCTAATATATAAAATTGCTCCTGGTAAATACTTGCAAAAGTTCTATCTACATATACTTTGCAGGAATTCCGGCTGATTGTGCTTCTTTGGGTCTCTTGCAAGCACTGTTTCCTTCAATTCCTGATCTGGTAGATCTCTGGCTATTATATTTAATTTCATAATTGTTACTGATCACATCTCCAACCTAAAAGCTTTGGCCATTTTGTATGCTTCCATCTTGTGTACTTGCCTTTATTCGGAGCTTGCATAACAAGGATGCCCTTTTGTGGCTCTCTTATGTTTTCAACTTGCCAAATGCATTAAACAGACATTCTAGGGTTTTTAAATCTGAGTGACATGGCGGTAATTACTTTCTAAATTTAGCAATTCTGTTGTTCACTATGAGTTAACTTTGTTGGAAAATTTTTCTCTGGACAAAATAGCTCATATTGTTGGATTTTAAGATGCCTCCTATTTCTGCAACAGGTAATCAGTGGCATAAACATGGGTAGCAACTGTGGTTATCACATGTAAGTCATACTTAATTCTTTGGCATCTATATATGAGGTATCTGCAATGTTCTTGAATTTTCTCTCCCTCTTTTAAATTAGAGACCTTTTTAAAGAGAAAGAGAAAGAAGTAGAGGGGATGAAAAGCATATATTGCCATCTATAATTAATATTTTCTTCTAATATTTCTTGTCATTAACTATGTGATTGTTGTGTTCTACACCATTTTTACAATTATTATTCAATGATGGATATAGCAGTTCTTGAAAGAGTTATATACATTATGTTACCATAATCACAAGTTAAATTTATAAATGAATACCATTGTCATAAGTTGATTTTAAAATAAATACTGTTATCATAAGTTAATTTAAAAATAAACAAGTCTAGCGATTCTATGGTCATAAGATTTCCAGAGGCTCATCTTCAAACACAATGTTCTTTGAAAGCTACGAAAAACAGGTTAAGATTTTGTGTCCATGATGAGTTATTGCAATGGAACACTCCTAAAGTACGGCTTGCTTTTAAGTTTCTTTTAGCCTCTACAATTATCTAAGTTTGCATTCATGTATGGTTGTCATTATGTTAATCCATCTTGTCCTAGTTGCTTTGTTAGTTTGGATTTCCATAGATTTGTTTTTCCCTTTGAGTTTGCAGTGTTTATTCTGGGACTATTGCTGGTGCTCAAGAAGCTTTCTTGAATGGTGTAGCTTCTGTCTGTCTGTCTATCATACGACTGGTATATACTCATATTCTATGGCCATATGTTGTTTTAATGGGATTGGTTTTGCTGAAATTCGTATGCATGTACCTCTCTAATAGTGTAGATCCAACTGGTGGTGTTGGGACATACTGCTCCACTGTCATGGACATTATGTATTTATGCCTATCCCTCTTAATTTGAACCTAGGACTTCATCTTTGGAAATGAATCATGAGTATCACTTGAGCTAGTCCTACTTCAATTGCTACTAACGATTCGTTTCCAAGGATGAAATCCTAGATTCGAATCAAGAGAGATGCATATTGATATTTAATATTTTGATAGTGAGCCAGCTTGTTACACATGTTATTTTTGTTTAAAATTGTTGTTTAACTCTTGTGAAAGAGTTATTTGAATCAAGAGAGATGCGTATTGATATTTAATATTTTGATAGTGAGTCAACTTGTTACACATGTTATTTTTGTTTAAAATCGTTGTTTAACTCTTGTGAAAGAGTTATTTGTTTTCCACATATGATGAAGTTAAATAGCCAACTTTTAGGATTGGACATAAGAGCACTGTTCATGACTATACACTTGCTTTTGAGGCTTGCTTACCTATCACAAATGCAACACTGGCTGAGATCAGGAATCAAACCTATCCCAAAAGATGCGTTCTGAAAATAGATCTGCCAACAGATGTTAATAATCATAAGGTATTTTAAAATAGCCTTTTTAATTTTCGTCTTATAGAATAAGTATTTTATGCTACTTGTCAAGTTTAGGAATATGTTCAAAATAACCTCATGGGCATATTATCCAACATATATATATATATATATATATATATATATGTATGTGTGTATGTATATATATAGATTGTTTGAAGAATGTTTAGTCGTTGAAATTCTTGAATGATTTGCTCTTCAAATTTTCCCTTTTCTTTCTTTTAAATTTAGCTAATGTTCTTTATATCTTTCTATCTGTCTATCTTGTCTGATATCAAATTTGCTAACTTCTAGATCTGATTCCATTTCAAAGACTCTGGCGTGGCTAAGGGGGTTGAATATATCGTATCTTTTTCAATAATTTCTATAATTAATATTCTGTATTATTATAATTTGAATGAGTTGAAATTCATATGCGTGTTACTTGATTCTCTTGACTAGGATAAACGTGGTTGATGTGCAAAGAGCTAAAAGACCTTTCATAGGATGCTATGACAGTAGTTCATTTTATCAAAAAAGATTTAGTCATTGTGTTATTCATATATATTTTTCTTCATTTCTTGTTGTCCACTAAGGGATACAAACTGTCAATCAGGGTAGAAGCATATTCAAAATGGGGTGGAGACAAGTCAGTCCTGAGAGACAAGGGGTCAGAATGTCATCAACAATGGAGACCGATCGCCCAGCTGCAAAAACCAAAACTTATTCATCTACCATATCGCATGAACATATTTTGTTCATGAGAGAAGTAGGTTCTTTATCTCTCTGCCTCTTTAATTGCAAAAATTCTCCTGCCTTTGATCAGATAAGTTGATCCTACTGAAAGCTCTGATATTGGAAAATAAAACCTGATAATTGATAAATGCAAAAATCATCCATTGAGTGGTTAAGTTACTCAGATTGATGACAGTTCAAAAGCTTTGTGATATTTGTCGTTTTACTTCAAATTTTAAGTGGAAAAATCCATTTCTCAATTTTATAGGCCAAAGGAGCCCACATTGCCAATCGTGATACAGACTGGCAATATCTTCAAGAAGGATATGTTGAGTATTAGTATTTGATTAAACTTCTGAATTGTGCAGCTAATCATTAACATGGTATCCACAACTTCATTTCAGATTACTGTCACTCCACTTGGCACCCTTGCTGATGCAGAGATGGATTGCCAAGTCTTCTTCAAAGACTGGCTGCCATGTGTTACCAAACGTGCCTCTGCATGAGCACAGTAGTGCTATATCCTTCAGGTGAGTAAACCATATGGCCTGAACCTTAGTCAAACATGTGGCATTGCACCCAGCTTACATGGTCTCTCAATTTCTAGGCGAAAATAATAGGAAACTGAGCTTAGAGACAGAACCTTATGTTACATATTTCATTCCTGTAGAACTGGATATGTGCACCATGTCTGAATTCAGCATAGGATTTTGCGCCCTCTGTTATTAATTAAAAAGCGGTATTGATATGTAAATGCCTGCATTGTGCATCCTTCTTTTCTTTAGTCACCTGAATTCCTTAACTCTATCAGCTTCCATGAACGTGTAATAGTGGCAATCTAGTAAATGCTACTAATTTATCTTTCTGTTAGACCATTGTGTTTAGATTACAGGGAGTTTCAAGTTCAACTATTGCCACATAATTTTCTTGGTTCAACTCTTACATGAATCATCATTATTCTCCTTCTTTCAGATTGTCATTGTTCTCGTGTAATATCAGTGGACTTCAATAATTTGCTATCAGATTTTTATGGCATCAACTCTGTCGTCTAATTAACTCAATATTCAGGCAATCTTTGTGATATAATAATCAATGTATGATCACATAGAAAACTTGTTCTTGGCCAAATTAACGTGTGTTCTGTTCATGGCTTTCATTATGAGATCCTTTCCATTGGGTAAGACTGTGTTATCCCAGAACTGAATTATTTAATATGACTTCAACACAATAAATCAAGATGCGTCAAATGAAAGGTATCAGTTTACAAGCAGAAATTATTTAGTATTAGGAAGGCCTGGCTTTAGCTGGGCTAGTTTTGGCCACCTCATTATAATTCTGAAGTCAGAAGGCCAAACAAGCAAGAGACGTTATTTCTATAGAGATAAGTAGAAACAGGAAAGCTTTTTCTCTATGCCATAGATATATGTATAGAAACCTACAATCAATTACCAGAGGAGATGGAATCGAAGTGCCAGGTCTGCTAGGCCTTGTTCAACGTTCACGTGCTTGTCTCCACAGGTGACTTAGGCTCTTGTGTGTGGCCCTGACGAGTCACTTCCTTTATCTTGCTTTTGTTCTACATGGGATCATCATATCACAGATGATAAAAGATGCCTGTTTGAATCTATTTATTAGCATTTTTTGGATTATCTGGTGACTGTTTTGTATGTAATTTTTTTCCAGAGCAACGATTAATTAAATTGGGGTGGAAGCAATTCATCCCTAGAACCCCTTCTCCTCTTCGGAGAATTGAGTCACTTTTTACGGTATTGAATAGTTAAAGTGCTCTTCAGGATGGGCACCAATTTTCATAATATTTTGCTTTATCAAGAGTAATCTAAAATGGGCTCTAAATTTTGTTTCTCATAGATAAAGGAACTCCAATTTGACGATTGTGACAGAGACTGCCAGTTTCTTCATGAAGGATATGTGTGTATCTTTACTTTCTAAGACCTTTTAAGTAAAGGAGTCTAAACTTTACAAGTTACAGTTGATTTTATATTTCCGATTACTGTCACCCCTCTTTCTGCCCTCTCCCCTGCAGTGAGAAATTGCCAGGCCTTCTCTAAAGATTGGCTGCCAAGTCTGGTTGACCATCCTTCTTCTACATCAATTCTGTGAGTTCCCACAAGTAAGTAAAATAAGGAAGCATGCATCTCAGCAAAACAGAACAAACTGCATGATCAATAAGCTTAATGATGATATCGGTGTCTCGTGTGGATTAGTGTCATTGTTTTAAATAGATTTCATGCATTTGATACTTACAGGATTGCTTAAGTTGCTTGTTCATTGTTTAAAATTGTCATGTTATGTGTAACAACGTAATTAGTTTTGTCCATAGTTAATGGTTTGTTTCAATTTGGTTATGATTATATATTTAACCAATGCTATCAAATTTTTTTTTGATCTGTTTGCCAATAACAATCTGGTGACAAATAAATTTTATAATTGAAATCAAGAGTGTTTTCAATTGTGAAGTACTTTTCTGGGAAACCTACTCTGCCCCCACATTATCAACCTGATGTTTACTTCAAAACTTTTCTTTTCCTAATCCAAACAAATTCTTTACTTGTTACATAAAAGGTTTCCCCTTAAGATCAAGTAAGAGACAGAGCTACTAAGATGTGTTGTACTTAATTGTTTTAAAAACTCAATTGAAGAAATGAAAATCATGTCAGTTGCCCCATCCATTCTATGCTTTTCACATGTCAACTTCAAAAGGATTATGAAAAGAAGAAACAAACTTCCAACCCAACTGCTGAAAACTGACAAAGCAACAATAAGAAGACAAATATCTGAAAAGAATACCCTTCAGCTAAATTTTAGAAAAGAAATTGTAAAGAAGAGAGAAAATTAGAAGGATGCTGATATTCTATTATGTAATTACTCGGACGGTATGATAGCAAGCTAGAACACGCACACACATACAAAACAAAAAACAAAAAAAAATCCCTCATAGGAGTAATAAAACATATAAATATGTTATGCACATGACGGCAAAACTCTTTTTTTTTTCCTTTATCTGTGAGCTCAGTAGTCACAGGGTCTTCCATTTTGATGTAAGGAGGGTGTATGTGACTCAACTAGTATTGACCATAACACTTGAACATCTTCACAAGGGCAAGATTTGACATCCTCGTATAGAATGTATATCCCTCTTCCTGACAAACCAAAATGAATTTCATTAATGATACAGAATTGCATGCTTTTATGGACGTGCATTAGTCTTAGTTATAACCAATTGATATGCAAGAGACAGTCATTGTGAAATCATGTAAAGAACAAAGAGAAGGTGCAGCAGGAAGATGCATAAATGAAAATGCGCCATTTGATAATAAAAGAAGACTGAAATTGCAGATTGACTTACTCTTCTTTTGAGTTGACTGTAGGCGAAACCATAGCTTCTTCATCGGAGAGAAGAGGGACTGCAGCCATCCCATTTGGAGAAGTGGTTGTGGCTTGGCTCATGCAGATTGAAGCTAGAAAGATAAGTAAAAAAAATTTAGGACTACTCCAGGTAGGCTTTGCTTAGAGAAGAATGAAGTTATAAATGTCACTGTTTCTTAACACATCTTTGCATTCCCTTGCAGGCCAATCATGCATATATATATATATATATATATATATATATATATATCACATTGGCACATATTTTTGTTCTTGGTGCATTGTCATTTTCAACCTCCTTTTCTATCTTGTAGCTGAAGAAGCCAACGTACCAATCACCTGTGCTTTTCACACTTTGATTTCCTTCCAATATTTTGATTTTCCTTATCTCTCAAGCCACACCCTTACTATTTCTTGTCTAGACTACACTACAATATACTAATGTGTTTAATCAGTTTTGGGAAAGGCGCACAAATTCATGGGGGTTTCTTCTTTTACCATTTTTGGGTCAGCTGATCTTGAGTTTTAAGTTATAATAAAACTTCATGAGTCTTTAACAAGGGTCTTCTTCCTGTGTGCCACATTTCTTCTTGGGTAACTTAAAAGTGTGTGAATATTATGGGCATACCTTGCTGACTCAGACATTGGACTCATCATCATTCCCCACTTGGACGGCTACAGGATCAGAAATAATTTAAGAAATAAAATATTCAAAGCTATCACTTTACTACTATAATGAGATCCTTTAATAATATACTAAGAAACTCTTATATTTCAATTTGAATATCTAAGGTTTTTTCTTTAAGAATAATGTAGGTTTTACTTTTTAAGATAAAGTTTTAAATAAAAACATGGAATAATCGGACACAATTATATAGAAATATAACTATATACAATCCATGACAATTTACAATAAAAATATCATTCTTCTTATTGAGTTGTCATTTTTTATTAGTTCTATAATGGTGAAAATGATCGATACATGAAATCTTGAAAACATGTCATGTTATAATCTAGATCAATATTATGCAGTTATTCTAGTAGTTACAATTATATTTTCTTAAAGAAAGACGAGCGATTAATTTTATTAGAGTAAAAAATATTCTCGATAGATGTCTTACATAATCGATTGTTTGATAAAAACAACAAGTTAAGAAGAATTAATTTAAAAAATTTGGACACAAAGTTAATAGTTTCCAAGTTTAGGTCATAAAATTAGGGTTCAAATCAATCAATTTAATTGTGAAATTCTAGGATGCGATAGGCATTCTTAATATATATAAAACTCACCTTTATTACTTTTGAAATAGTTGTAACTGACATAGAATCAACAATAAGGTGTTTTCGAAACACAATGGTGGACATCTTAGTATGCTTGGAATTACTCAAGCTAATTGACTCCATAATTGCTTGTTGTTACTTCCAACAATCGATACTTGTCTTTAAATGTTTTTTACATTTTCCCCTAATAAATTCTTCTTCGTAAAATTTTTCTAAACATTTATATTAGATTTTGTGTGAAAAAAACTTCATTGTCACCTGATTTTTTTATATTATGTCGAGATTTGTTAATTTGATCATGACAGTTAGAATTAGGAATTTTGTACATATTATTAACAAGGCCAAAAGTTTTTATGTACATATACATCATGTCTTGGTAAGACAAATAAATTATATTATATAAAAGCAATGATACATGAATCTATAATGAATATTATTTCAAATACTAATAATAACATATTATTATGTAATCTAATTATATAATAATATATTTTTATTAATATATAAATTAATACTTATTCTAAAAATACGTAATATTACTGTAATTTTAAAGGGAAGCATATGTATTCAATTTGAATATCCAAATTTAATTTGGTTGGGCCATTTGTTTTGGACATGGACCCAGACATTCTGGAGCCCACTGAGCTGACAAACGTATAAAACCTGAACCCATTCTGTACAATGACCACGCCATTTTAAGAAAAATTTGGACACATTCATCCTATTCACAATAGACAATCCAATGCACCTAAATTAAAAATAAAATTACATTGGGGACTCTCTAGAATCCGCTAAGTATTTGGGCGAAGGAAAGAGCTTCATCGAGACATTGGTGAGTCTGAGGTGCAGCCATGATTCAAGCAAGAAAATAATAGTAAAGCAGAAGTTGAAGGAAGGAGTGAAATGACCAATGGATTTTAGGGTAATGCCTAAGAAAGATAAAAGGGCCTATAAGTTAAAGTGGGGTGAAGCCTGAAACTTGGACCCTGGACCCTCCTCTTCTCAGCAGATTGGAGTGTCCTAAAAGTGGGACAGGCAGTCCTATCAGGTCAACTGTAGCCGTCGATATGCTGCAACATGACGTTATTGCATGCATTCACATATGCCTTCAAATACTAGCACCAAATAAATTAGTCCAGAACTGAGATACTTTCCCATTTCCAAAGCAGGTTATTTTTAGGAAAATTAATTTAAATAATTTGATTTCTAAATCATCCAAATGAAATTAGTTTTCTCAAATTAAATAAAATTAATCCCTTTTTTTTTTAAAAGGTATGTCCAATTATTTGTGTCACACGTGCCAATGATTTGAAAACTAGATTATAAATAACCGTTATAGATAATTATCAAATTTTACATGTGTAAATAATTTGTGCATGTATCGAGATATTTTATTATTGTAGATAATTTATGATATATTATGATGACTAAAATGGTTGAAAGTTATGTATAGTAGTTATCTTTTATGTTAAGTTTGTTACAGGGTAAGAAAATTAACTATTTAGTACAAATTTTGTAACATATATATAATCTTATATATTAATATAAAATAATTATTATTTTTGAAATTTGATGATATTTGTAATTGAAATTATATCATAAAAAGCTTAAAATATTAAATCAATATAATTGATACTTTGAAATGATGGATTTGCGGTGTTTTAATCATCAGTTGTAATGTAAAGTCTCAACGTGTGATTTGCAATTAGTATGTGTATCACACGTGGTAACACAGATTGGAAAAGTGGGTGTTAAATAAAATTTTTAAAACTTTTGAACACTTTAAAAATACAGTTTTTGAGAGTTTTTTTGGCCACTTTTCAATACAATAGATGGCTTTCAATTAGGTGGTTTAGTGAAATTAACAAAAAAATTAATTGTAATACCTATTTTACCCTTATAGCTATTTATTTGTTTAATAAACACATCATTATCAACTTTTGAAAACAAATAATTCTCTTAAAATTCTCTTCTCCTCTTGATTCTAAAATTCTAAAATCAAATGTTTGAGAGTACAAAAAGAAGTTTGTTAATTTAGGTGTTTATACATATTTTTAATATAAATTTAATTATTATTAAATTTAAAGGGGGTATAAGTTTTAGTGATAGAAATGATAAATTTTTTAGGTTTAATAAAAATGATCGTATTTAAAGGGGTTATAAGTTTTAGTAATGTAAGACACTCTGTTGGATGTTGCTGTGCTGCGATTATTTATTTATTATGTAAAAACTATATTATATTATTTTATTTTCTTACTACCTGAAAACCATTACCAATCACATCCAACAGGAAACCCTACACAAAACTATACTGAAAACATATACAATGCAAAAGTTTATAAAATAAGTGTGGTGGAAAGCTGAAACCCATTGTACAATATTATTAATAAAACTCATATTTTATTAATAATAACTAGTATCTGAAAATACAAATGATACTGTACATCTCATATGTATGAGTAACATAAGCATGCAAGCCAACATGTTATCTACTGAAAATTGAATACATACATACATATACGAAACTGAAAACCTCGGGTAAGAACCTGTTCAAACTGTATCCCACTCATCAGCCACCTCGTGCTCTAAGCTCAGCTCCCCAAAACACCAATTTGCAAAAAAGGAAACTAAGGGGGATGAGTGACAAATCACTCAGTAAGCATCTCCTACCTCTACCCTCGAGTAGGCTCTAAGCTGATGTATCTCTGGCTAGCTACTAAGCTGATGAACTTAACTAAGTTCTTTGATTGCCCACTAACTTCTTCTCTTATCTTATTCTCTGTTTTCTTTCTTTCATATTTTCTTACTTTGTTTCTATTTCATTGTCAATCTGATTACTAGCTTAATAAACTCTACTTTGCTTATAGCTAGTTTGATTATTTATTTGATAACCTCAACTGAGTTCATTCTGATCTGATAGAATATTCTTCTTTAGTTAACTTACTTTTTGGATATTGTCTCATGTTGTGTCGTAAATACGTATATGATTATACATAAACAATCCAAAATGAAGAGAAATCCTAAGCGGTCTAACTTGACTCACTAAGCTTTTTTTTCGGTATTCATTACCTTTTCTCTTTTAGTATTCTGCCATAGGTTTATTTTGTAAACCTGTCATTCTGTTATATATATGTAATATTTTATACAAGCTTTTCTTTCGGTATTTCATATTCTGTTTGTATTACTGGTTATCAAATTATCTAATAATTTCTTTGTTTTACTTGTTCTTCTATCATGTATTGTCATAAGATTCTCGTGTATTCTGAATATTTACTGTTTTATTGTTTCTCACTAATTAATCATAAATTGAATCATATTTTACTATATATGTCATATGAAAATAACATGTCATGAAATATGTTGAAATCATATTTAGGCCTTAGCCTGTTTATAGGAATCAAGTGTCTAAAAATTGTTTACTGAAATACTACTGGTGGATCCAAAGATCTTAAAATATCTAAAAAACTGATATAAAAGCTGCTGAAATATTAAAAATTTGTATATGAAAACTATGCTACGCAAACTAATGAATATAGAGATTCGACACCCTGGTCATATGAGTTTCCTATGTAAACACGTGCTAAAAGTTGTCTACACACGTGCTACCACTGAATCTGAACTGAAAGTTGATCTGATAACTGAAACTGAGCGCATCGCGCTACATACTAATCATATCATCCTAACTACTAACTGAGCACACCAGCATATGTCGATCATAGTGGCTAGTATGGTCATATAGACCTTGATGTTGGTTCACATAACGGTGTGTTGAAACTCACAGGTATCCCTTCGTATTCACCCATACAATTATGTTCAGATCATCTTGTTTTTTTATTAAAAACATGTAATTGGATCCTTGGATCCTTCTTCTGAAAATACTGTATGACATATCATGTCATATACTCATATCATGTATGATAATTATCATTTCTTTTCTTCTGATTACTTTTTGTGCATATGTACATCTGTTATAGTTCTATTATGCGTATACTCAATGTTATACTGTTTTTGTAACTTATTAAGCTTATTAATAAGTTTCATGTAACTTTTCTGAGTTCTGTTATATTCTGTCACTGTATTTGTCAGTCTCTTTTATTGTATATTTCATAACTGTAGCTAGTTTTGCTTCTGTTTATTTTTATACTATTTTGAGTTCTGTTTCTATATATATATACATTTATTGTGTCTGTCATTGTTTTCCTGTTTCCATCTGTTTTCTGATCATATTCTGCTATTCAAGCTGTTTCAACATTACTATTAAATTCTTCTCAATTAATATTGTGAAAGTGTGACTTTGAAGGTACCCGTATAATTTTCTATGTCTTTTTCTTCTTTAGACTTATTCTGATTTATAATCTGATATTTCTTCTTTTATATTACTTATAATACGTGACATGTTTCTTTCTTACTGAAATTCTGCTGAAAAGAAAGGAAGTTTCTCATTTTCACTATACACATGGGCGTGCACTATTGGATGCACGGGAGTGCATAAGCCTGCATGGGTCGTGTGCTAGACATGCAACCCAACCGTACTAGGTTTTAGAAATTCTGCTTAATTCTTGAATTCTGTTAATGCACGATCGTGACCCTTAAGTCCATGATCGTGACCTTACTAAAATCAAGTCGTGCATGACTCGCATACACAACCGTGACTTTGCTAAAACCCAGAATGCATGGGCATACGTGCTACTCTATTTCGACACCCATGGTCGAAACATGCAATATCACTCCTGAAACTCAACCCAACTCTCATCAAACTTCAATCAAACATACCATAACATACAAACATGCAACATATACCGCTATTAACACATTTTTCCCATCATTCATAGTCAAATCAAGCTAAAATCTCTCTAAACCCTTAAACACACACACACACACACACATACATATGTATCAAGGGAACTAAACATGCTTTTACCTCCAAATCTCTCATCTATATCATCATTAACATCACATAAACATGCTATTAAACTAAAGACATATTGCTATAACTGAATTAACCCAACCAAGGAAACATAAACTCTGGAAACAGGAAGAAGGTAAGAAGATACTTACCTGAAGCTGCTAATGACTTCAATCTCTCTATCTCTGACTGAAACTTGGCTAGATTGGCTACTAAAAGCTGATTAATCTCTCTCTCAATTTGATTAGGGTTAGCTGGAGAGAAAGAAAAGGAAAATAGATAAGAAACTCACTGAAACTGACAGAGGGAAAAACTAACTTTATATACCAGCAGGCATGCACGGGCGTACATAGCTAGATGCATGGACGTGCATGAAGAGAAAGGAACGCACGGGCGAGTGTCCAGAGGCGCACAATCGTGCTCCTTCCACAAGTTGCATATAAAGTCATCCAAAAGGTTGATCTACCCTTTTAACTTACTGAAATTGATTCCTAACTGAGAAATCTCTCTTCTAACCCCGAATCAAGGCCTAGAAATACCATTCTAACATCGAAATGTTACATGTAAATTGATAAGTGGGTAAAGGTTAATTGATATTTTAATATTTAGTGAATTAATATGGTGTACAAGGTTTATAAAATTTTACGTTAGTAGTGAATGAGTTAATTAATCTAGTAAGCCCTAAACCAAACACTATATTCTAAATAATTAACTCTAAATCAATTATATTTGACAACGCTAAAATCTTAAACATTAAATTTGAAACCATGTATTAAAACAATTATAAACCATAAATTATAAACATTAAAAAACGATAATCTATAGGCACTATATCTTAAACCGTAGGCTCTAGAAATAGAAAACGCCCCAAATTATAAAAAAATCAAGTTTATAAACCAAAATATATTCAGATGTTTAACATTCAAAAATGTCCTAAATCAATACAATACAAATTAAATCTCTATTATGTGATATTTATAATTGATTTACTAACTTTTAGTCTCATTTTTGTTGTCAATATGAATGGTTTTTGCAAGATTTTTTTAATAAAGATATTTTTATTATTTTTGAACAATTTTAATTCAACTCAGCACCAACGAGTATGCATAGTATGCATGACACAAGTGACTGGATATGCATGGAAAAATAGTTAATTTCATTTAACCTAAACAAATCACCAATTTCATTTAATACATTTAAAAAAGATTTGTTTAAATCAATTTCCCTTATTTTTATCCTCATCTATATTATCTTGTACTGAGAGTCACCTTGTGCCTATATATTAGAATATGAGATTAAGCGAGAAGCACTTAGCCATGGAAACCACGAGTTTTTGGTTAATGGCGGGACCATAAAGCAGCCATATGAAGACATGGGGTTCCATGAGAAGACACCATGATGAAATGCGGTTAGCATTGGCTACAAATGGGAAAGAGGTCATGAATGGTTTGTAACAAAGGCCTTTATTTGTGTTTCGGTCTTTTTAATTAACGGTTTCTAAAAGAAAAAAAGGTCAATAATCCACCAAGTTCCACTCTGTAACCATCTTTCTGTCCACTGCCTGCTTCACACCTCATCATCTTACGACCCTTTTTACAACGTTCACAATTGGACATGGATCATCATAGCTTATAATTTAAAATTTAACAAAGAAGGCAACAGGGTTTTCATTAACTGGATCAGATATGCCTATTTTTTAAGGTGACAAGACATCAATAAAGTTAAATCTTGGCTAATAATTTTGGTCCTCACGAGAAAGTAAATAACATGCATGTGCAGGTCAGCAAGGTTAATTTTCTTTTTGTTTATAATGAAAACCAAAACTTTCTTTATATTTTCTGCAAGATGATCATCAAATTTACAGAGAATAGATATCAATGGAGATTGACTTCTACTTAGGCCCTGGATTCGATTCACACAGGCAAATAACAATATCCCCGCGAGTATTGTTGAAGACTGTTAAGTGCTGGAGAGGGAAGAGATGGGTTTAAAAAGATAATAAATAATAATAGTAATAGTGGAAGTTGGGTTGCCAATTGTCATGCACATAGTCATTCATACAGGCACAGCAAGGACTACAGGAGTAGGAGGGAGGGCGATGTTTCAAAATTTGAATCATAAGGAGAGGAGAGAATAAGCTTGGCTACCAACTTTTGTACATTTGGGCCACATGGGGTTTGATACTAAAACATAATATCCCAAAGTCATCATCTGCCAAATATCAACCATATTAAATAATAAAATAATTCCAAGTAGAGAAGAATCTATGACATATTTGAATGGCGACAAACGAAACTAATATCTCACTAACTTACACCCCTTTCTTTCTACGATAAAGCTCACACCTTTGGCTTTGGAAACCTCAATTTACAACCCTAAACTTCGCTTTGCCTATTGTATTTTTTTTTTTCTCTTCGGGCTTGTATGGTTTTCTCACACGCACCCTTGAGCGTGTGAGTTGCATTGCGAAGGTCTCTTCCTTCCCATCAGGCATTGGTCTGGGACGGGCCATATCTGAAAACTGAAGCTGTCAGGTATATTCATTTTGCTACCAGAGCTTCAGGACTACTCAATTCTACTCATAATGTCCAAGAAAAAACAATTTATCATTATAGCCCACATTCGAGTCTTCATCTTGCACAAGGTCAAGCTTAGCCTCTTGATTTTCATCAAAAAGAAAGGTCAAAATTTCACAGATTATCATGGCAATATAATTAAAATTTTACCAATACTGTAAATGTTTTCACTGGATGTTTCATCTGATGGCTAAGCCCAAACAAGATATGGTACTTATTCCATTAATATTACACATGCCTTCTGCAGCCTTTTGCCCACACAGAGCGAGTCCATTTCCCATGAATGATTTTGTACGACAATGAATGCAGCCCGAAAGAGGATATTCTCATAATAATTTTTATTTTTTACTTTTTTATTTTTACCGCTGAAAAAAAAAGATATATATATATATATATATATATTACAGTATAAAAAAAGGCCCGGGGGAAAAAAGGAAAAGTGGTAATGATAGCGTAACGGTTAACTTAGCCGACGACTTCCGTTGCAAAACAAAATGAAAACATGATGACTTGCTCTCGGCCATTGACTGGACGTTGAACTTAACGCCTTCTCTTTAAATATTTTTGTCTGCTATATAACGGCGTTACAGCCGTCAAGTTTCTATATATAGTTAGCCTAAGTAGCAAGGTTTAACTCTCTTTATTCGAAGACGTTCCCCACTTGCTACGTCAATTATCCTGTGTCTTTCTCTCTCTCTCTCTCTCCGTCTCTCACCTCCTAGGTCAATAGTCTGAGTTCAAGTGCAAGTTGTGAATGGTTGCGTGAAGGAGAAGTTTGGTTTGTTGGTTGTTTTTCGTTGATATCACTTGGGGATTTTCTCGAAATGGGGAAGAAAGAACTGCAAGATCAGAAAGCCAATGAGAGAGTTGAAGCCGTCATCAAGCTTCTCAGAAAACAAGTTCCTCTCACTGTCAAACAGGTGGGTTTTGTGTATATTTCACTTTACCTTAGCTTTCATTCCGCTGTATTGATTTCTTTTCCCTCACAATAAGTATCACATGTTACTTGTTTTTCATTACGAGTATTTAAACTGAGGTTGTAACTTGTATTCAAGAGAATTTTCAGGTTAAAAATGTGTTCTCTGTTGCCTCAACTTTACCATAATGGTGTAGCTAAAGTTGTCAATCATTTTCATTTTTCGCACTTTCCCGTCGCAATCTCTTTTCAGCTAGCATTACAGTGTGGTTACTGTTTTTTATGTTAACAGGAGAAGTTCTGCAACAAAGCCTGTATTGAGCGATTTCTGAGAGCCAAAGGTGATAGTGTGAAGAAGTCTGCGAAGCACTTACGGGCTTGCCTTTCTTGGAGAGAGAGCATCGGCATAGGTAGAATACCCATCCTTTTTATTGTTCTTCCATTTCGATTGCTTCATCTTTTTCTGCCTGATATACTAGTGGCTTCTCTTTTTATAAGCATCTTCTTTTCTTTTTGTTTCGTTGTATATGCACTGGAATCTTGCTTTTTTGTCTTTGAATTAAGCGTTTTAAAGTTAACATCTTGTCATCTTTGCAGTAACCCCGTGATTCAAAATAAAGAATAAAAATCTAACCTCAATCTGCTTTTTCAAATACAGATAATTTGACGGCAGATGAGTTCTCAGCTGATCTCGTCGAAGGACTCGCTTATGTGGCTGGTAATGATGAAGAATCCAGACCCGTCTTGGTAATTTCTTTCTCTCACTATCTCCCCTTATACCAAGTTCCTAATTTCCGCAGAAATTAACAAAGTTCAACCCCTTTGATTTTAACAGGTTTTCAGGATTAAGCAAGATTACCAGAAGTTCCATTCTCAAAAACTGTATGAGGAAAACAAGAAACGAACTTTTTTTTAACTTTCCCCCCCGGTTTTAAGAAGAAAGAATCTGATAACAGTACTTGGTTTTGTTTTTTCTGCTAAATTTAGGTTCACCCGCTTGCTCGTATTCACTCTGGAAGTAGCCATTGGAGCCATGTCAAAAAGTGCTGAACAGCTTGTTATCCTCTTCGACGCAAGTAAGTCCATTTCACAAGACACCTACTGTGCGTCGGTGTCAGAAAAAAACAGATTTATTTTAGGCTGCTTTTGATTTCTGGTTGATTTTAAGTTAAATGTTTTGCACGCTGGTAAAGCAACAGCTTGTAAATAAAGAGGCTAAGCACGCAACTTTGTCGGAGAACAGGCAGTTCTCAGAAATAATCAATCAATGTCCGGAGTGCCCCTTAAATGTCAAAGTCATTGCTTCATTATTGGTTCTGTTGTGCGGGGGTATTATCGAGAATTGGAGTCAATTCTAAATATTCTATCCTAGAATTGGTCAACATCAATGGCTGACGACGTCTCAGACTTCCTTAAATATTTTGATTCTCCCCCCACTCAGTTTGTAATTAACACTAATTAATCAGGCTTTTAACTTCTTTAATCAAGATTTTTAAAAAGTGATTTTTTGAATTAATATGTTTATATTAAACCAGGTTTTTTCAGATCGGCTTCAGCTTTTATGAACTTG
The DNA here is from genome assembly GCA_026122585.1 of Anacardium occidentale. NCBI lineage: Eukaryota > Viridiplantae > Streptophyta > Magnoliopsida > Sapindales > Anacardiaceae > Anacardium > Anacardium occidentale. The sequence continues at coordinate 723,644 of JAJEJH010000023.1, forward strand.
TTACTGACAACACTGAAAATTGTGGCCGACTACTACCCTGGACGGCTTCACAAGGCTTTTGTCATCGACCCACCTTCGCTTTTTTCTTATTTATGGAAGGTAATTTAATAAACTTCGTTAAATTTTTAATTTTTTTTAATGGGTCAGAGTAAATTGTAATTTCTTCCAACTGTATGCTGTTGCAGGGTGTCCGTCCATTTGTCGAGCTATCAACGGCCATGATGGTCATATCATCGCTGGACTTTGAAGAATCGCTCGAATTCAATGACTTTTCGACCTATCCACGTGCCTCGTCTCTCCGATTTGATGCATCGTCGATAAAATCGACGGCCAAGATCGGTTCTTGCTCTTCCTCCCGATTTTCCTTCACGGTGTCCCACCATTTTGACTCACTTAAACCGTGGTACCTTACTTTAACGGACCCGTCATCATCTAAAGTTGGGCCCACAAGTCCATACCCGATTGGACCCGCACTTATATCGCCACTGAACGCCCGGTCACTCTCGTTTGCATCACCAGCTGCAAGGGCTCCACGTGGCAGCATCAACGGTGGAAGTAACCCTAGGCTCACCAGAAAAAGCTTATTCCCATCGACACCATTGCCACAGCGGAGCACGGGCAGCGAGCCATTCAAAATCACCCAGCCTCGAACACCACGTTCCTCATTCCTCCAATCACCGGCGATATTTTTCAGAAGGGATTGCCACGTCAGCTTCAAGGCCGAGAAGTCTCGAGAATCGTTCTTACCATATTTGAAATTCTACAGAAGGCCGTACGACGAGATGATCTACAGGTCAAAGATGCGGCCCCCACTCGGTGGGCTGATATCCATCGTCTCCCCACATCTCACACGCCGCCACGTGTCAGTATCACAACGGTTTTAACAGCACCCAGAGAAGGAAAACGAGAGAAAGAAGAAAACAGTACAGAAGACTTTTTATTTATATTAACTACAAAATGTGTCAATGACACTGATTAATTATGCTAATAATTGATTAATTATTTTGTTTATCTCGAGTTATGTGGTGCATGGCTTGTAATGTTTACGGTGAGCTCGTGCGGGTCATTAATTAAGGGGAGGGAGACTACGTGCGAGGTGGGATGTGAAAACCTGTGCGCCATGTCTGATTTTGAGCTCTGTGGAAACACACACACACACACACACACACACACACACACACACACACATATATCTATAATCTACGTTAAGAGTTTTGCATGGGAGAAAGACAACGTGGTTGAAACGGCGAACACTGTATTGCTGCATTGGAAATCTTAGTGTACCAAGAAATTAAACCAAAGCGTTGAAAACAAATCTCTATATATATATATCTGTTTCGATTCAGAGTTGAAGGTTTTGAATATATTAATGAATATTTGTTTATTTATTTTTCTTTCCCTGTGAGGAGTGTTTTTGAGTTTTTTTTGGGCGGTTGGAAAATCTAGGTGTACTAGCTTTGGTTGGACTTTTGTTTATAATAAAGAAAGGCTTCGAGTTTGAAAACTTTGATTATATTGTGGGTTTAATTCAACGATGGCAGCTGGGTTGGTAGGATTTAGGAATATGTGTCGTGTTTTGTAGTTTGAGAAGTCAAAACTGAAATGAAAAATGGAGGTTCTGATTCCACCGAGTGACTGGTGTTGGGAATTGAAATTCTGGAAATGAAAACAGATTAATTATACAAATATATATTACCCAGATACCTATACGGTTAGCGTATGGGAGAAATGGAGATTTGTCGTGTACCCGAGTGTCGTTAAGGCATCAAGGTTCTATTCATAAGAGCTGACGTTGGAGACTTGTGATGGGTCTCCTACTTTCTTCTGCTTGGATTCTTCTGCTTCTTCACTAATTTATGGCGCTGTTGTTTAGCCACGGAGTTGTTGGGAAATGGACAAAGTGAGTGTTAATCGTAAAGGTGTTACTGTTTGGAGTTTAGTCCTTGTTGTTTCTGCTTCTTCGGAGGAAGTATGGCAATGGAGTTATCATGCTTCAACAGGAGTTTAATTGTTCCACTTTAATACTACAGGAGATGTTGATTTTGACCAAGAAGTTTGAATTAGGTTTGCGTTACCTTGTGAATAGGATAAAATTAATAAATCATAATTTCACAAATTATTTAGGTGGAGGAAAGTTAAAAGTTTTTGGGTTCTATGGAATCAACTGTAAAGAGTTTTGGTATTATAGGCTTCAAGCCTTCAAAGACAACGTAGCAGAAAGAAGAAAATTGGTATTCCAAGACCAAGATGTTGATTCACTTGTAATCGGAAGCTACAAAATTGAACCGGATGCTGCTGATCAAGGACACAATCAATACCATAACGGGTTAACCTGAGTTAAATTAGGATAAAATGTCTCAAAGTTTCGCTCTTCCCCAGCTTGTTTAAAATTTCTTGTTGAACATTCGGAATATGTAAACTTTCAAATTAACGTCTCCCTTCCGGGAAGTTCTTCCTTCAGTAATGGCATACTCCTTTGTTATTATAGATGGGCAGACGACCTTTTTTTTTTTTTTTTTTCTTCTAAGGCTTGTCTTCTCCACACTCCTCAGTTTTCAAGCTTTAAACCACTTAACTATGAAAACGATACTGATATTTTTCCACTCCTAGTTTGAACTTGAGAGTCAACAGGCCAGACTAGATCAAATCAAGTTGGCCCTTATCCCCCAAGGATTGGATCAAAGCCTACAAATTCGTGGGCTTTTAAATCAAACTGATTCAAAAATTTTTAGGACCTAATTTGACCCAAAGCTCTAGTAAACCATATATTATATTATAGGCCAAAGCACTTAGTCCCACCCATAGTTTGAGGCGGGAAGGCGGGAACAAGTCCCACCCTCAAACTTTTAAAAGCCCCGATTCCCACCCTTAAACCAAAATTCAAACATATTTTATAATTTTTTAAATAAAATGATTAAAATACTCTTTAATAAATAAAAAATTTTAATTAAAATTTAAAAAATTTATTAAAAAATTTAAAATTTTTAAAAAATAAACTAGCCATTGCCACCGATGTCGGCGACGATGGCCGTTGATAATGGTACCATGTGACCGTCTACGATCACCTGATTCCAGAAGAGACTGACCACCTAGTTTTAGGAAAGGTCAAATTTGACCGCCTCCAGTTTTGGAGGAGGAGGCTACATCTAGCCTCATCCGTCGAAAAAAATGGTCAAAAACGACCGTTGAAATCAATACCAACCCTTTTCGACCGTTTACAATGGCTAGATCTGACCTTTCATAAAATCAGATGGTTAAAGACGACTATCTGGTTTTGTCATCAACAGCCACTGACATCGGCATCGACGATAGGGGCTAGTTTTTTTTTTTTTAATTTTAAATTTTTTCAATATATTTTTAAATTTTATATTTATATAAATTTTATTTTATTATTTTATAAAATTTGAATCTTAAAAGAACATAAATACCCCTAAATTAATATTGTTTACTATTATATTTATTATTAAATTTGATCCAAGAGTAGGAATCTGGGTTTTTAAAAATTAGAGGGTGAGATTTAATCTTCGCCTCAAACTATGGGTGGAAATAAGTCCTTTGACCTATATTATATATATCTAAATATAAAATATATTATAATTTATATATTTTTAAATTTTAAATTAAAAAAACACTATATCAAACCAAGACCAGGCCGACATGAGAAGGTAAAAAATTAATAACTTACACGTGCAGAAACTATAATACTCTAGCCACTAAATTAATCCTTGTCTCAACCAAATACAAATATGTGGTTTGTCCAAAATTGATGTTGTAGGTGTAATGTTCGTTCCCTAATAATAAAATCTTCGTGGGTGGGAGAAGGGAAAGAATAAAAAAAATGTCAACTAGTAAATTATGCACTCTGGATGACATAGATCTCTTTGCAAATTGAGATACGATTCATTGCCTTATACCTAATCACTTCTCTCTGGAAGACGTTTCGCAGGTTGGAGTTTATGTATAACATAACTAGCTCGGTTTTTATGCAATGCTTCTGAGATATCAAGACTGGCAAAGTAAGTCCAAATTAATGATATTTTGTAATTCAAATTATTATTAAGGAAAGAGATGACCTGTTTTGGAGAAGGGAGATTGTCTTCATTCCTGCCATAGTTCATTCCAACATCGCCACCTGCAAAATATTTAACGTATTGAATGAAAATGTGACCAAATATTTATGTCCATATCTTTATAAGTGGATGAGAAAATTTAATTCAACATTATCAGTAATGTAGCAGAGTTTGAGATTTATTAACTCACTTCTGATTATGGAAAGTTGAAACACAGCCATGGCTGAACACTGAAGAGCTCTCTCATTGTCTATGAAGGGCCATTTTCATCTGTGGATTAATGTAAGAACAAAGCATCAAACCAGCCACTTACCTGCATTATTTCATTGGGCATAGTATTCAGATTCAGAATAGAACCACCAATGAACTTGGCAATCCAAATCAGAATCCATAAACGTTTGTAGAAGACTTAAGACTCTAATGCATACAACTGTTCAAATCAGAATCCATAAACATTTGTAGCAGACTTAGAGACCCTAATGCATACAACTGTTGTCACCGAAATTTAGTTCTGTCGAAGTACGCTTAAAAACACAGTATGAGACTCTTGGCCTATACACGAAACTATTACATTTTCTTCTGCACCGTCTCTAGATCTAGATTAGATCCATAAGTCCGGAGTAGAGCAGCAGGGCACCAACTATGTCCGTCATCAACTGTCGGCATTCTGACTTCCATAACTGGAATTACTGGATGTTGAGCACCTGGCATTAGGACTCCAGCCAGAACTCTCAGCACATTTGAGGCATCAATGTCCATGCATATATTTATTTCTGGTACTCCTTTAGGGGCTGGAGGAATTCCCGTGATCTTGAAATAGCCTAGCAGGTGATTCTCCTCCACCTTCTTCCCTTCACCTTCATAGACAATAATCAGTGCCTCAGTTTGGTCATCTCGGACAGTTGTGAAGACCACATCTCTCCGAGATGGCACGGCAGTGTTTCTGGGTATGATGGGTACAAAGCTATTTCCATCGGCTCGAATACCAATGGCCAGAGGTGTAGCTTGTATGGTTAACAGGTCCAAGTTCCCAAAGGGATCACTAATTCCTGAAGCAACAGCCCCTTCCAGAGCCGCCCCACAAACCACCGCTTCTAATGGGTTCATACCTGTGTATAGTTCCTCTTTTTTGCAGATGCCCTTGACAAGATTCCTTATTTTAGGGATAAATGAACAACCACCAACAAGAATTACATCATTCAGATCGTCTATGTCCACCTTTGCATCATGCAAGCACTGAACAATATGGTCCTCAGATTTCTCAAATATTGCTCTGTTCACTCCTTCGAACTCCTCCCGATCCACCACCTTGCATATTTTTAATCCATTTCCCAAATCAACATCGATTTGAACACTGGTCTGGAATGATAGTCTATGGATTGCATCCTGAGTTGCAACACGAAGCAATCCCATAGATTTGATCTCATTAATACCATGGCTTGAGAACAGAGATTCTGAATTTGGCAAGAGATGATGCATCATGTTCTGTAGTATGTCTTCTCCCCCAACAGGACTTCCTGCCAAGGCTTTTATCTGTGAAACTCCTCCAGCTGTGGCCGACACAGCTACGTCACAATGTCCAGCACCCATGTTAAAAATGAGTGCAATCTTCTCACTTCCACTGCCCATATTCTCATGCACAGTCTGTTGCTGCTGCTGTGCATACAACAATGCAACAGCAGTTGGTTCAGGCATTAATCTGAGAACATGGAGGCCAGCCATAGCACAGGCTCGTTCAATTCGGGTCAGTTGAAAACGATTGAAGGAAACGGGAATGCTCAAAACTGCATTTCGTATGGGCCGCTTCAACTGAATCTCAGCCATAGCTCTTAATTCCACCAAATATATTGCAAGAACTTCCTCAGGAGTGGTGGATCTCCAGACATTGTTCACTAAGGCAGCAACAAATGGACGAACTCCAATGTCTAACGTTTGTACTAGAAAAGGAAGGCTTTTGCTAGCATGTACAACTGGGTCAGTGTCAACTCTGCCGATGAGGCGTTTCATGTTGAAGATTGCTGCTCCCGATAACATTTCATTCTCATGGGAAAGCGGATTGTTGACTCCACCAGAAGGGACTTCATCCTTGAAGGTGACATAAGACCGCATTATCTTTTGGTTCCTGGTGTTTTTAAGAAGCTCAACTTGGGAACCATTCCAGATTGCAACACTGCATTGTGAAGTACCTATATCAACTCCAATTGCAATTTCTGGAAAAGCAGAGGATGATTTCTCTTCCCCTGCTGTTTCACTATCAGATGCCACAGTATATGCTGGTTCTGCCATCCCTGCATTTGAAAAATTCATTAAGTGATGAAGAAATATCTTTGGACTCAACAGAACAATATTATCTTGAGTTAATATAAATTATAGCTTTTAACCAAAAGAGGGGGATTGGTGTAAGCACACATTTGATTTCTTTCCACATGTCAATTTCATATAGAAGTTGACCAAAAGCTCTTCATCAAATAAAAAGTTATAGAGGAAAAAGTAAGCTCCCTCATAATAGAGACAATATTTTCTTCCTAAATGGCTTCAAATATTACATAACCTAATTTCACTAACATGTATATTGATTCTAGTGCAACCTGTATTCCTAACTTAAAAGGTGGGACTTCAAAGACACATGGTAAGTAACTTGATTTATGGCCATGGCAAGAGTTCAAATATCAATACTGAAAGAGAACACAGACACATAATTAGTCCTAAACAGCAATGTCTAAACCACTTCCACAATTAAAAAAAATAAAATAAAATAAAAAGCTAATCTCAGAGAAGGTTTCAACATTTAGAGGATAAATTAAATGACAGTTAATTAAGGTCTTTTAACAAACACCTGCATGGCGTTTTTCTTCAAATCAAAGCGTACAAACCTGTTGGAATAAAGCAAAAAGATAGAAAACAAAATTTATGATTTGAACTAGTTATATATTTATTACCAAATGATCTGTACTAAATCTACATTTTCTCATAGTTGCATAAGATACTCAAGATAAACAAATGAAAAGGAAAAAAATTCGTGATAAAATCAGCAGGCAAAATATAGCAACTGAAGAAGCTAAAAAGGCAACCAAACACATACAAACTCTCATCAGGCAACAACTTTTCAAGAATATTTTGCCGATTCAAGCATCAAAACAGACAGCTAAGTTTTATATTGCAATTAAGGAACATTTCAAAGACTAATTAAATTAAAGAAAAAAGAAAATCAAGTAACCTTGACAATCAGCTGAGCTAAATTATTAATTATTCAAAATCAGATCAGATCAGACCAGACCAGAAAGTAAAGATTCAGATATCTAAGCCAAACGTTTAAATACAACTGAAAAAACAAGGCAAAGAAGATAGTCAAAGTTTGAACATAATACAAATGCAACAACCGCTTGATTACCTAGAAACAAGTTCGCAGTGCTAAAAGAAACCATTTAAATCCTAGTTGCATAAAAATTATGATAAAACTTCACGTGCATTAGTATTAACTAACAAGGAAAAAGAAAGCAAATTTACACCATGATCACACACACACACACACACACACACACACACACACAACGATAAAGGAAAGGAAATTAAAGGAAGCATGCAAATAGTGGACAGATAAATATAAAACGAAGCATAAAATGTTGAAACAAAAGACTGAAGACGCGAGACTTACTGTGAAGGAGTTTCAGACAGAGAGGGCAAAGGAAGAGAGATCAGAAGCCGACCAAAGAAAGCTGTAAAGAAAAGAAAAAGTAGAAGACGCTAGAGCGTTCCAGTGGAAGACGAGGGAGCAGGGAGCACGCTGAAACCACTATTAATAAGCACTCTACTTCTAGAGTTTCCCAGAGAGATATTTGGCCTTTTTTCCCACCCAATATTTACTGAATTAACCAAATCCCACCCGCTAAATTTAAAGAAGTTCAAATTCTTACCCGGTCCGTTAATGGGTGGGGCTTTGCCATTTCAGCTTATCAATTGACAGGCCTAGGCATGGATATTATGTGTTCGGCAATTATGTCTTCCTGTCAAGTACAAAAGTATAAACAATATAATACGACAGCGCCTTAAATATATATCACATCAAATATGGCTTCCGGTGTGATCAAAATCATCGGAATCCCCTCTTTTTCTGACCTTTTAATACCATCTACTCGTAACAACAATAATCTGATTAATTCTCCTGTAACAACTATGGCTGCCATATCCAAAACCATCGTCTTCTACATTGTCCTTCATAGTTTCTTCGTATCCCCCAGCCACCAGTATCATCCTCTGGACTCTCTAACTCCATTAGAATTCAGTCAAGTCAAGACCATTGTGACTAAAGCATACCCCATTTCAAACCACAACCTAACCTAACCTTTCAGTACGTAGGTTTAGAAGAGCCAAGCAAGGTTCTCATTCTCTCATGGCTCAAACACAACACCACCACAGACCCACCTCGCCAGGCCTTCGTTATCGCACGTATAGACCACCAGTCCTATGAGATCATCGTTGACTTGTTGCATGAGTCTATTTTATCTGCTCAAGTTTACGGTGGTCATGGCTACCTATGTTTTCTTTCGACGACCAAGAGCGAGCAAACAAGTTGGCCTTTACTTACCCTCCTTTCGTGGCGTCGATTCGAAAGAGAGATCTTAAGCTTGAAGAGGTGGTGTGCCAGAGTTTCACAGTAGGTTGGTTCGGGGAGAAGACGATGAGTCAGAGAATTGTTAAGGTTATGTGCTATTATTCAGATGGGACTGGGAATATATGCATGATACCGATAGAAGGAATCGCAATTACGGATCTTGAAGAGATGAAGATCATTGACTTCCGTGATAGAGTAATAGTCCCTGTACCGAAGGCTGAGGCGACTGAATACAGAGAATCCGAGCTTAAACCACCTTACGCTACAAGTTTGAAGGGGATTACTGTACTTCAACCTGACGGTACACAAAATTACGTAATATTGCATTCCATTCCCGACTCATTGACAAATTTAAATAAAAAAATGTCTTCAGGGTTCTTAATTACCATTAATAGGTGGGCGGACTGGGAATTTCATGCAAGTTTCGACGCAAGAGCAGGGCTAGTTATATCATTGGCATCAATATTCGATCCGGAGAAGCAAGAACGTCGTCGAGTGATGTACCAAGGACATGTGTCGGAGCTCTTCGTGCCATACATGGATCTAACGGACGAGTGGTATTACAGAACATTTTTTGACGCGGGCGAATTTGGGTATGGTTTATGTGCGATGCCGCTTCAGCCACTCAGGGATTGCCCGGCTAACGCTGTTTTCATGGATGTTTACTTCGCCGCCCAAGATGGCTCGCCCCGGAAGATTCCTAATGTTTACTGCATTTTTGAACGCTACGCTGGAGATGTTATGTGGCGCCACACTGAAGCCGGTATTCCAGGCACAATGGTACGGGGTTCAGAGTTTCTAACATAAATCATTCATTTTTTTCGGTTTCAATGTCTTATCACAGAAAGTTAATTTCAGGTAACAGAAGTTAGACAAGAGGTAACGTTAGTGGTGAGAACGGTATCATCACCTGGAAATTACGACTACATCAACGATTGGGAATTCACACAAAGCGGCTCTATAAAATTCACGGTAACTTTACTGATTTAGTTTGTTTTATTTATTAAGACATTACAAATTTATTTATGTACGTATTGTATAGGTTGGGCTTACAGGCCTGATGACAGTGAGAGGAACAAAATACACTCACAAAGACCAAATAGAGGAGGATGTTTACGGTACGTTGTTGGCGGAAAATACGATAGGTCTACACCATGATCACTTCCTTAACTACCGTCTTGATCTTGACGTGGACGGTGATTTGAATTCCTTTATCAAGTCCAGATTGCGTACTGTTAAAGTTAACGATCAGAGATCACCGAGAAAGACCAAAATGGGTAACCTGGTAGGCTACCGTCTGATCCCAGGGCGAGTTACGGGTTCCCTTTCGGCGTACGATGATTATCCACAAATCAGGGCGGCGTTCACTAATTATAACGTGTGGGTGACTGCATATAACAAATCTGAAAAATGGGCCGGGGGCCTCTACATGGATCAAAGCCGCGGGGATGACAACTTAGCTGTATGGAGCAACAGGAACAGAAATATAGAAAATAAGGACATAGTGACGAGGTATACATTGGGTTTTCATCACGTGCCTTATCATGAAGATTTTCCCTTGATGCCCACATTGAAGGGTGGATTCGAGCTAAGGCCTTCTAATTTCTTCGAGAGCAATCCAGTGCTTAAAGTTAAACCACCTAAGAATGTCAATGTTACTCACATTGTCCCGTGATGGATTTGGAAGCTATTTCAGTGTAGTTCCAAATAAATTTAATAAAGGGCTTTCTTTCTCTGAATTTTACGCTGGTAATTATTAATTAATGTATGAATTGCGTTTGAATAATGATATATTTAATTGTTCACCAAATTAAATAATTCAATTTCTTAAAAGGGATAAAAAAATTAAAAAGGGCGTCAACTTTGGCAAGCTATGTCACAAGCTATTTTGAGCGACAATAGAGTTAAATTTGAATCAAATATATTTAAATTTATTTTTTAGTTTGATTTGAATAAGTTTGAAACAAATTTTTCGAATTCAAATTTGAATTCAAAATTTAACTATAGTATTAAAAATTTTTTAAAACAAATTTGAAGTCAAACTATACAAACCGAATTCAAACATGTTCATGACCAATTATAATTTATAACTTTTTTAATTATATTTTTTTAATAAATTATAAATACGTTTATGTTTATAATAAATCATAATAAATATATTTAGATTTTTACTAAATAATAATAAATATATTTAAGTTTTTAATAAATTATAATAAATATATTTACCCTTCTAACATATTATAATAAATATATTTTCGTTTCCAACAAGTCAAAATAAATATATTTACATTTCTAATAAGTCGAAATAAATATATTTACATTTTCAATAAATCATAATAAATATGTTTGTGTTTTCAACAAATCATAATAAATATATTTGCATTTCCAACAATTCATAATAAATAAATTTATGTTTCCAACAAATTAAAATAAATATATTTATGTTTTCAATAAATATATTTGTATTTTTAATAAATCATAATAAATATATATTTATTATAAAATAAATAAACAAATAATTTTTGCCAACTAAAATTCGAATTGAACTCTTGAAACAAAACATAAACTTGAACTTTGTTATATAAAAGTTTGATAAATGCGAACTTGAACCCAAACCAAACTTACAAACCCAAACTCAAATCTAAACATATCTAAATTCAAATTTGGTTTGGTTTAAATCCAACCCTAAGTGACAACAAAGGTGATTAAAGGGCATAAGTCATTAGGTTGAGTCTCATCTCATTACTGTATCAAAATAAGATTTTGATTTAAGTGTTTTAAGATTTTCTCGATCCAATGTGATCAATGACCTAAAAGTATGTTGATAAAGTCAGCTGATTAGATAGAAAAATAAAAGAAATATCGATTAGATTGAAAGATGTATTATCATAATGACATGTGGGCATAGACTTAATCACTTGTCATAAAAAAAAAAAAAAAATTTATCCAGACACTTCTTTTTTGTTGTTAATAAATGTATTGAATAAATTACATTTTGCCACCTATTTTTATCCAAAATCAAACTACATTAATGAAAAAAGACACAATGTTAGAATGTAAAATTACCGTTTTATTTATACTAATTAATTTTTTAAAAATTATCACATAAATAAAATTAATAAACAATTTAAATATCTAAACTACGTACAAAACCAGTTTTTTCTCTCTTTTTTTATTCTCTCTCTCTTTTTTTTTTTCTCTTCTAGATTTTAGGTTAGGACCGATGACAAATTATAATATTAATTATACTATTAAAACTATAAATATGCGATGTTAATAATGTATAATCGTACATTTAAATATAAAATATAATTTTTGAAAATGTTAAGGATATTAATGAAAATTTCAAAGTACTTTTGAAAATACAAAAAAGTTTTAATATCTTTTAGTTGTTTTAAAATAATAATATATTCCCAAGGAATAAATAAAATATATTATGACTATTAAATTATAAATTATTGAAATTATAATATAATTTTTTAAATATAAAAATTAATACAATAATTTTTAAAATATTTAAATTTAATCTGCAAAAGAGTCATTTATATAACCGTGGAATCACCTCTTTTTATATGTATTTTTTTTAAATGAATTGAAAATAAAATTATTATAAAATCAAATATTTTGTGTTTATTTTATTTTAACAAATACAAAAGATGCACACATGATATTTCCTTTGCAAGTATTTAGGGGTGTCAACTAGATCGAATAAATATAAGACTTGATTTCTTGGTCTAAAAATTTAGTTTTACATTGAATATAATTTAGACTTTAAACAAGTTTGGATGAAAAAAATTTGTCCATTAAGTTTGTAAACTCAAGCTTAAACAAAGGTTATTCAAATCAAAACCCGACATATTTAAAATGTATTATAGGTGAAAGTGTATTTATCAAATTTTTAAACTTATTAAAAAATGATGGGAAAAAAAATTTAGTGGTCAAGTAGAACTCCTTCCATGAGCTTATAAAATAATCTCATTTGATGAGGTACAAGAGTGGTGAAATAGTAAAATAAATAAAATAAAGTTGGACTAATAGAGAAAGTATTTGTATCATGCCTAAGTGATAAAAATCAATACATAGATTAATTGTGTATTCAACCAAGAAGTGGACTACTCTAAGCTTCTCAAGTCCATGGTCTCTACTGGTTTTCAAGCTTCGAATCTCGGAGACGCATTTGATATAATTAATCAGATAGTCAGAACTTTAAGTTAACATCAGATATAATCATTTATTCGCTGAAAGATGAAATTTATATATGTTGATCATCATGGCCATAATAATAATGCAACTAGACTGGCGGCTTTCCGGTGAGAGTATTACAGAAGAGTGCAGTGAGACAGAAAAGGATCCTGTTTACAGAGAGTCAGTGACGTGCAAAATATTTCTGGGTTTTACGTCCAATCTTTCTTTCTTCTGGTGTTAGAGAAACCAATCGCTATCTTGCTCAGCACCGCTTGGTCAATTCACATAGACACTTTCATATATCTATGGAGCCTATAAATATTTAATGTTTTACCGGAAAGAGAATCGCTTTCATGTATGTTATTGATATTTAAGATTAGACTGCAGGTTGATGTAATGGTGACAACAGCTGGTGGCATAGAAGAAGATTTCATAAAATGTCCGGCCAACTTTTAAAGGTGATTTTTCTCTGCCTGGGGCTCAGTTAAGGTCTAAAGGACTGAACTGCATTGGTAACTTGTTGGCGCCTAACGACAACCACTGCAAGTTTGAAGATTGGATTCAACAAATTTTGGACCCGTTGATGAAGGAACAGATTCAAGACGTATATTTTCTTCATTAATGTATTTCATAATTTTCTACCTTTCCTCCAGGTTTCTCATAAAGCGATTTGGACGCCATCTAAGATCATTGCTCGCTTGGGAAAAGAAATCAATGATGAGAGTTCGTACCTTTGCTGGGCATACAAGGCAGATGACAATTAACATTACCATATAGATTCAGCAGTTCTATAGTGAGACTTGTAGGCTTTATATACTGAAAAAAAGGTAGAAAGTAAGTCAGATGTTTCAAGTTATTGAGCAATTCCGAATTTTCATGTACATATGTGACGCTTGTTTTAAACTGTTATTGTTTGTGGAATTGTTTTCAGAAAAAAATCCCAGTTTTCTGTCCTGCCATAACCGATGGCTCAATAGTGAATATCTTATACTTTCACTCCTTTCACAGTCCCCCCGGCTTGGTTGTTGACATAACGCAAGGTAGGTGCTTCTTGTACTCGATTGAAGGTAGCATCTGATGTATTGCTACTAAGATTGCTAGCCGAAAGAATAGATGTCAGGACCATGAATGATGAAGCTGTCAATGCCAGTCCGAGGAAAACAGGTATAATAATTCTAGGAGGAGGGCTCCCTAAACATCACATATGCAATATGATGCGCAATGGTGCATATTTTGCTGTCTATATTAATACTGCACAAGAATTTGATGGGAGTGATTCTGGTGCCCGTCCTGACGAGGTTACACCTTGGGGAAAAATTCGAGCCAATGCTGAAATTGTTAAGGTATGCTACAACTTTCAATTTCTTTAAGCAAATTAATGACTTAATACTAAAGTATAAATATAAGATTCTAAAAGCTAGCCCTTCTATTGATTTGATACAACCAGGTGCACTGTGATGCTACCATTGCTTTCCCTCTGCTGGTTGCAGAAACATTTGCTCAAAGAAAAAACAAATCTGTCAAGTCCAAGAGTCCCAACTCAACATTTTTCCATCCCGGAATGATGAAATAGCTTGTTCAATTGTGTGTAATAAGGCTATGCAACATTAATTGTAAGCTACTCTACATTATCTTGAGAGCTGAGGGACTATAAGAATAAATTGAAGTGAGCTTGAGAAAATTGTTTAATACCTTCAGGTTTTTGAGCTGTGACTATTTAATTTCTTTATTCTCAAAGTCCATCCATCTCATTATGTCGAGATATACATTATTACTAAATGTTTTAAAACTGATTCAGTGGATTGTACTTGAAGAACACGAAATATAAGCAATAAGGACCATTTTTTTAATTCTTCCATTCTTTCCCTTAACATTCTGAGATATATTATAAATCTCTTTTGCCAGAGTTGCTGTGATTTGTCTGTACTCGAAAGTTGAAATTACTTTCTTTGGACTTCATTATTTTGACTTGTTGATGCCGTAAAATTTTTTGTATAAAATTTCAGCTATATTCATGAGAACTTATGCTTTAATCTCAGTGGTTGAATTTCAAATATGAGACTCAATGTCATTTGTTACAATTATGACCCTTATCCGCTGAAAGTAAAAGCAAAGTCGATTATTCTGCTCTTGCTCTCACTGCAAGAAAAGGACTAAGAAACAATAACAGCATTTTATAATATATGTGATCCAGACACCATGTGCAACATGTTATTCTTTAATGAGCAATTTTGTAAGCTGCCTCTTGTATGTACTATATAATGCTAAATAGTTAGTTGTATGAAAGCAGCACCAGAGTTGGTAAAGAAGAATCCATGAGTATTCCATTTCTGGTTCTAGCTTTTTTCGTGCAGCAATGCTTCACATCTAGCCTTTATAATCATCCTTTAGACCCTCTCAATTCCACTGAAATCAACCACATAAAGCTCATAATTCAGAAGTCTAAGCTTGGTGCCCTTCCTAACCTAACCTTCCATTCGGTTGATCTCGAAGAGCCAGACAAAAGATATGTTCTCAAGTGGTTATCTGCCAGAAAACAGGGTCAATCTGATCTTCCTCGTCAATCCAAGGTAGTTGTTCGAGCCACAGGCGAGACGCATGAACTTCTTGTAGACTTGGGCACTGACTCAATCAAGTCACACCGTATCTACCCAGGTCATGGTTATCCTCCATTAACCTTCAATGAGCTCTTCCAAGCTAGCAAATTGCCTTTGAGTTATCCCAAATTCAAGAACGAAATAAAGAAAAGGGGCTTAAATTTGTCCGAAGTTTCCTGCATACCATTTACAGTTGGCTGTTATGGGGAACTTGTTACAAAAAGAGCTCTCAGAGTTCAATGCTTCTACCGAGGGGGATCAGTTAATGTCTTTGCTAGGCCTATAGAGGGAATCAGCATGCTGGTTGATGTTGATAAAATGAAAATTATAATGTACATTGATAGACGACTTGGAGTTCCTTTGCCCAAAGCCGAAGGTACAGATTTTAGATCCCCAAAGGGGAAGCCTGACTCCATCATATGTAATCTAACCAACACCAGGTTGACCATTGAAGGCCACAATGTGAAATGGGGCAATTGGGGTTTTCATGTAAGTTTTGATGCTCGAGCTGGAGTAGTCATAACAACAGCTTCTATATTTGACACCAAACTAAACAAATTTCGTCGCATACTCTATAGAGGTCATGTATCAGAGACATTTGTTCCATATATGGATCCAACGAGTGAATGGTACTTTAAGACCTTCATGGATCTCGGAGAATTTGGATTCGGACGAGCCGCCGCCACACTCCAGCCACTGATCGACTGCCCTGCCAATGCCAAGTATATGCATGGGTATGCAGCCGGAGCAGACGGGCAGGCACAGCAATTTCCAAATGTAATCTGCATTTTTGAGAGGTACAATGGGAATGTAGCATGGAGACACACAGAAATAAATGTTCCTGGAAAAGTGGTAAGTAGCTTGAATTTTAGCCTCTGCCTTCCACATGTTTTTTCTGTATTGGATTTTGAGATTCTGCTGTGATGCCAACTGAATTAATGGATTGGTTATACGGCCAAAGGACATTTGCCACCCATAATTTGAGGCGGAGACAAAGTCTCACCCGCTTAAGTTTAAAAGTCTGTTTTCCCACCCATCACCCAATTTTAATATTAAAAATAATGAATATACAGTAATAAGCAGGGGTATTTTTATCTTTTTAATATTAAAATTTTATAAATTAATAAAATAAATTTTATATAAATATAAAATTTAAAAAAATTTAAAAAAATTTTGAAATTAAAAAATGGCAGCAGCCACTGCCGTCGGCACCGACGGCGGTGGCTGCCCATAATAGAACCAGGTGGCCATTTTCGACCACCTGGTTCCAGGGGAGGCCAGATCTGGCCTCCCCGTTCGGTGGAGGCGGCCAAATCGGCCGCCTCCGCCCGAAATAAAGGTCGGGAATGGCCAGTGGGGCCAAGGCCGGCCCTTTACGGCCGTTTCCAACCTTTACTTTAGGCAGAGGCGGCCAGCCTTCAAAACTGGAAGCGGTCGATTTGGCCGCCTCCACCGAACGGGGAGGCCAGATCTGGCCTCCCCTGGAACCAGGTGGCCGGAAATGGCCACCTGGTTTTATTATGGGCGGTCACCGCCGTCGATGCCGGCGGCGGTGGCTGCTGCCCTTTTTTAATTTCAAAATTTTGTAATTTTTTTTAAATTTTTTAATATTTAAAAATTATTTATATTTTTATTATAAATTTTTAATTTTTAAAAGAGTAATTTAGTAATTTTAATAAAAAAATAATAAAAAATTAGATGATGGGTGGAAAAACAAGCTTTTAAACTTAAGCGGGTGTGACTTTGTCCCCGCCTCAAACTATGGATGGGAAAATGTCCTTTGGCCTTGGTTATACAGATAAAAAGCGGGGAACCCGAAATAAATTTGGTGGTTAGGATGGTGGCTACTGTTGGAAATTATGACTATGTTCTAGATTGGGAGTTCAAAAATAGTGGCACCATCAAAGTTCGGGTAAGAAAGTTGATTTTTTCTGAAACCCAGTCATCATGAAATCAATTTGGGTAGAGAATTTAACTTTTTTCAAATCTAAGGGTAAAACTGTCATTTCATCAAACTTTGGGTGGAACATATTACGGGGCCGTCCTGAATATTTATGTACTCTACTCTTGTAATGTTTTCAGGTGCATCTGACCGGTATTTTAGAAATGAAAGCCACGTCATATACTAGTATCGACCAAATAACAGAAAACGTTTATGGGACGTTAGTGGCCAATAACACCGTTGCCGTTAACCACGATCACTATGTGATCTATTACCTTGATCTCGATGTTGATGGTGACGACAATTCCTTTGTCAAATCTAAATTACAAACGGCACGAGTAACGGATATTAGCATTTCTCCAAGAAAAAGTTACTGGACGGTCGTTAGAGAAACCGTCAAAAGAGAAGCCGAGGCTAGGGTTCAGCTGGGCTTAGAGCCAGCGGAGCTGTTAATTGTTAATACTAATAAGAAGACTAAGCTTGGGAACCATGTGGGTTACCGGCTGATTCCCGGACAACCGGTTGCTTCCCTTTTGTCAGAAGATGATTATCCACAGATTAGAGCAGCTTACACCAAGTATCAAATTTGGGTAACTGCCTATAACAAGTCAGAGAGATGGGCTGGCGGATTTTACGCTGATCAGAGCCGAGGAGATGACGGGTTAGCCGTCTGGAGCCGCAGGTATTCCGTAAGAATCAGGAGTCATAACTGATGCAATCATCATAATTAATAAATAAATAATAAAGTTTATAACTTTTTAATTTAGATTTTTAACACAAATTTTCTATAATTATACGTTATGGATGTGTGGGCAGGAACAGAGAGATTGAAAACAGAGATATAGTGATGTGGTACACAGTTGGGTTCCATCATATTCCATGCCAAGAAGATTTCCCAGTAATGCCAACTATTCATGGCGGATTCGAGCTACGGCCTGCCAATTTTTTCGAAAGCAATCCATTGCTATGACAGCCCCAGGAGTGTACCAAGACATGTCAGTGGTTATCTCAGGCCGCAGTGCAAGAGGGAATATGAATATTTTTCCGTTAACCCCATAATTCAGGCCCTTAAGTCCATATTTTACTGCAAAGAAACGTTTGTTTTGATGGCAACTGTTTTAAAGGAAAATTTGTAATTCGCTTCTCTGTGTGTTATCTCTGCTTATCCCCAGGAATGTATAATTCCCAGTTGTGTGGTTATCATAAATTTGTTAGATTACGGATGTTCATTTTTGTGAGATTTGAAATTCTAGAATGAAGATGTAGTTGACATGAACCAGCCAGCCTCTGAGTGTAATCGAAGTTAGGAGAGTACTTTGATGAGATATTATTTCGCTTGATTTTTCACATGTTGTAACAACTGTTGAATGATCAAGCCATCTGCATCGTTTGAATATGTCAAAGCTTCTGTTTTGATCTTGACATAACAACTTGAGACACCAAAGATGACCTCTCTCCATCCAAACTGATTGATCATCAGTTTCTTAATTCTGAGTTGATTATTCCTGACTCTTCATTCTGTCGCTTTAGCGTTGATTATTCTTTGGGGGGCTATTCTCTAAATTTTTGTCACTTCCTCGAAATTTCCAGGAACCGGACACAACATTATTGCTGTGGTTTTGTAGCATTCTCTTTTCTAACCCTTCTTGAACGCCATCCGCAAGTTCATGTAAGGTCACAATTGGGTGGAGTGCTTGGAATACACATACTAAGCCTGTGCCAATACAAGCCGTTGACTTATCCTTTTTTCTGTTCTGGGTGTTCTCTGTATCTTTTGGCTAATGGCTGCAGCAGGAATTCTTGTTTGGTCCCTTTTGTTCGTTCTATCTTCAGGATCTTTTGCTCAAATGAGTAATAATACAATCAAATTGGGTTCCAGCATTATTGCTGGCACTAATTCTACATGGCTATCGTCCTCTGCAGATTTTGCTTTTGGTTTCTATCGTCTTGGTAGCGGCCTGTTCCTTGTTGGAATTTGGTTTGATAAGATTCCAGAAAGAACACTTGTTTGGTCAGCAAATCGTGATGATCCAGCCCAGTTGGGGTCGGCCATTAATCTGACTCTTAATGGGCAACTTATTCTCAAACATTCAAATGGGACAGCTTTCTTAATCTATAATGGCACGTCGACCTCTTCAGCTTTAATGGAAGACAGTGGCAATTTCGTTTTAAAAGATTCTTCCTCCAGATACATCTGGCAGAGTTTTCATACTCCGACAGACACCATATTATTGGGCCAAAATCTTGTTATGGGACAAAAGCTGTACTCTAATGCCGATGGGTCAATTGATTATTCGATAGGACGATACAGGTTGGAGATTCAAATGGATGGCAATGTTGTTCTGTCTGCTTTCAGATTTGCTGATCCTGGTTACTGGTATACTGCAACCAAAGATGATAAAAATGTCAGTTTGATATTCAATCCGAGTACAGCTTCTCTGTATGTTGTGAGTATGAATATTAGTAGATACAGTATGGAAGCAAATGTGCCAACTCCAATCGAAGATTATTACCACCGAGCGACTATTAACGATCATGGAAATTTCCAACAATTGGTTTATCATAAACGAGATGGCAGTGGGTGGGATGTTGTGTACCAGGCCATTTCTGAGCCTTGCGTTGTCAACAACATCTGTGGCGTGTTTGGCTTTTGCAGTTCAGTTGATAATACAGCACTCTCCTGCGAATGCTTGCCTGGATATTTACCAATTGATCCAACTATTCCCTCCAAAGGATGCTACCCTAATGTGGTTGTAGATTTTTGTGATGCAAATTCTTCAGCTTCAGGTTTCACTATTGAAGAACTTAATAATGTCGATTTCACCAACGGAGAGTTTGCAGATATGGCAATAATCACAACAACAAATGTAAGTACTTGTAGGCAGGCAGTCATGGATGATTGTTTGTGCACGGCTGCTGTTTGGTTCCAATCTACTTGTTACAAGAAGAGGATGCCCTTATTGAATGCCAGAAGAAGCAAATCTTCTACTGATAATAAGGTGGCATTCATCAAAGTTCCTAAAAATAATACCGAGGGGGAAGATGAAAAGAAGTTTCCACCCCGGGGTGCTCTGTTGCCAAGCCTTTTATCATGTTCAATATTGGCATTAATTTTTGGAAGCATTGCAATATATCATCACCCTTTTATGCAGACTTACATATCTCCAAAGCCATCTTCAGAGCCATTGGAGATAAATTTGAAGGCGTTTTCATTCCGGGCGTTGCATGAAGCAACAAAGGGGTTCAAGAGCATACTTGGCCGTGGAGCATTTAGTACTGTCTACAGTGGGGTTTTAACTTTTAACGGTGAAGAGGTTGAAGTTGCTGTGAAACAACTGGAGAAGGTGATTGATCAAGGTGAGGAGTTTTTGACAGAAGTTCAAGCTATTGGTCGTACTCATCATAAAAATCTTGTTCGGCTGTTGGGATTTTGCAATGAGCATAATCATCGACTTCTAGTATATGAACTCATGAAGAATGGAACTCTATCTAGTTTCCTGTTTGGAGAAGAAAAACCCAGTTGGGATTGCAGAGTCGAAATTGTTTTTGACATTGCAAGAGGCTTGTTATACTTGCATGAAGGGTGCAACAGTCGAATCATTCACTGTGACATAAAGCCACAGAATGTTCTTCTTGCCAAAAATTATACAGCTAAGATCGCAGATTTTGGCCTAGCAAAGTTGTTGAAGAAGGATCAAAGTTTAACTAACACCAATATGAGGGGGACAATGGGATATATGGCACCAGAATGGCTCAAGAATGCACCAGTTACACCCAAGGTGGATGTCTACAGCTTTGGAGTCATGTTACTAGAGATAATACTTTGCAGAAGGCATACAGAATTGCATCATGTTGATGAAGCGATGCAGGTTGATGACATGGTTCTTACAGATTGGGTAATATGGCATGTCAGAGCTGGGAATTTGGAGGCAATTGTGAGTCATGATCATGAAGCTTTGAGAAATTTTAAAGGTTTTGAGAGAATGATGATGGTGGGATTATGGTGCCTGTGTCCAAATCCAGTTATACGACCATCTATGAAGAAAGTCATGCAGATGTTGGAAGAAACTACCGAAGTTGGTGTTCCACCGGTTATTCAAGGACAGTTCTAAGAAATTCACTATTTTCTCTTTTTGAGTTAGAGCTGTTTAGTACTGCATTTTACACCATGCTTTGCTAAAGATTGTACTTCAAACAATGGTAGTTCAAATTTATATAATTATCCACTGTACCAACAGTACGGTCTGCAATATCGTTTTCTGAGTTCTTCTTCCTCCTCAACAGTTACCAATTTTATAAAGAGGAAAGGCACCATATAATGCTCTTAGAATAACAATATACATGAACAGTTTGGAGCATCAAGCCCCAGAAATGCCTAGCACATGATATTTTTGCAGAGTTGAATTGCTTCTATGCATAAGATTGTCAGGGCACGTGCAAGCATATAGGCATAAGATCCATTATCTGCAAAGTGAAGCAACTCACTTAGCTAAACTGTGTCTCTACTTTAGTCTTTCTTTTTACACAGAAATATGAATTTAACCTGCAATGCTCATAGATGATTGATCCCAAGTGAGTGGCAGTCTCATCAAGGCAGGGTAATCAGGATACAGTACAAAATATTTACGTTTGGAAAAGTCATTAAATAGATGTTAGCGGCCTCCAGGCTCATATATTGCGCGTAAATTGCAGCTAACGGTGACAAGATTAGGTTGTTGCGTGTTAAATTTAATTAGTTGGAGTGATATTTTCATCTTTTTAAATAAAATAAAAAATAATAAAATCAATTTTAGAAAAATAATTAAAATATAAAATAATATTAATATTATAATAATAATAAATTTAAAAAAATAAAATACAAAATTTAAAAATAGCATCTATAGCTGTCTGCAATGTCGACTATGATGACTGTTGTTAGTCTAACCAAATCATCAAAAATGACCACTTAATTTTATTAATAATCAGATCTGATCATCTCAATAACAGAATCAACCAGATTTGACTATCAAAGATTTAACCGTTACTATTATAAAAAATGATTAAAAATGGTTGATATGTCGTTTTTTTCTGCCATCAAAACTGTCAAATCCAACCATCACTAAAATTAAATAATTATTTTCAGCCACTTGATTAGATTAATAATAACTATGACAATTTTTTTAAAATTTTTTTAATTTTTTATATTTATTCTTATTTATTTTTTTATTAAAGAGGATTTTAGTTATTTAAATAAAAAAAGTTATTAAAATTAAAAAAATTGATTAATAAACATTTAATTTTTTTAAAATTTTTGAACGTGAATTTATAATTTAGGAAACTCTTGAGTGGGGTTGGCCTATTTAATTTTCAAAAGAAAATCAGCAAACTTGGTCAGAATTGAGTGGCTGCATTGACTTTTCTATGATCCTCTTAATGATAGTCTTTGGTTGCCATCACTTAGGTCCAGGTATTGTTCAATCCAAATCCAAGATCAGTCAACCTGAACAGGAGTCTTCGCGTTCCCCGTCCAATACGCAATATCTAATTTTCAAAAGGTTGAACCAAAAGTCAGGCATTGCAATTTTGTAGGTATTATCTAAGAAAAGTCTTCAAGTTCCACATCAATACCTTGCACTATGACTAAATGAATAGGGAAATGATATAGATTTGAGTTTGACAACGAGTGAATTTAAGGTTTATGCGGCTTCCCTTCCAAGAAAACCTGGGCGGTGAGTTTTTCCTGGAATCCCAGAAAATTTTCCATGGATGTTAAGACAGTACTTCCCTGTGTTTTAGCACTAATTCTGAACTTACATGGCCTCTGGGGCCAAATAACTCCAACCATAAGCATCGGTTCAAACATCACTGCAGGATCTAATGTTTCCTGGGGCTCACCCTCTGGTGATTTTGCATTTGGGTTTCAGCAACTCTCTGCCGGCGGAGCCTACGTTTTAGGGATTTGGTTTGACAAAATACCAGAGAAAACCCTTGTTTGGGCTGCTAATCGCTACAGTCCAGCTGAAGGTGGATCCAAAGTCGAATTAACTTCTGGTGGCCAACTTCTACTCACATACATGAATGGTAGTCTTCAGCGTATAAATTCTGAAGCTGCTGCCAGTGTCGGTTACATGCAGAATGATGGCAATTTTGTCTTGCGAGATGCCAAATCTAACACTGTTTGGGAGAGCTTTAATTTCCCAACAGACACACTCTTGCCAGGACAAGCACTGACCGATGGCGAAAAGCTCTACTCCAATACAAATGGAACTGTAAATTATTCACCTGGAAATTTCATGCTGGAAATGCAAGCAGATGGTAATTTGGTGCTTTCTGCTTATCATTTCGCGGATCCTGGTTATTGGGACAGTGGCACTAGAATGGAGCGTGGTCGTTTCGTGTTCGATCAAAATGCTTCCATGCACCTTGTCAATAGTACTAATGACAATATTAGATCTTTCACAAGTAACATGCCAACCCCAGTTGAAGACTACTACCATCGAGCAACTTTAGATGATCATGGCATTTTCCAACAATTTGTTTACGACAAAACAAAAGACGACGGTTGGACCAGAGTGTGGAGGCTTCCAGTTGAGCCCTGCCTTGTGAATACTATTTGCGGCGTATATGGTATGTGCAGTTCACATGATAATAATACAGTGACATGCAATTGCTTACCGGGTTATACTCCACTAGATCCTAACATCGTTTCCAAAGGGTGCCGCCCTGAAACCGTGGTGAATTATTGTGCCGAGCATGCCACCAGGAATTTTATGGTGGAGGTAATTGATGATGCTGACTTCCCACCGGAGAGTTTTGCAGATTTGGCACGAGTAAATGTTGTTGATGTGGAGGAGTGCAAGAAGTCTGTCATGGATGATTGCTACAGCTTGGCTGCCATTTTAAACGGTTCAACTTGTAACAAAAAGAGAACGCCTTTGTTGAATGGGAGGAAGAATACTTCTTCTACTAAAGGAATTAAGGCACTAGTCAAGGTGCCAATGAAGACAAGCAATCCGGGTATGCAGAAAGGTACCAGAAAGGGCGATTCTCATTCTCGGGCTGCTCTAGAGATTGGTCTATTAATCAGTGCTATCACTGCTTTCTTGTGTGGAGCCGCCGCTTGCTATTATAATCCTGCAGCTCAACGACTTATCAAAAGGAAGAGCTTTCTGAATGCAGATACTGTCGATATAAACTTCCGAGAATTCAAATACCAAGAGTTGCACGAGGCCACAAATGGGTTTACTAAGCTTTTGGGTAGAGGATCTTCTGGAAAAGTTTACAGTGGAAAGCTGTGCTTAAAGGATGCCCAGATTGAGATCGCGGTGAAAAAACTGGAGAAAGATATTGAAAAAATTAAGGAAGAATTCATGACCGAGATCAAGGTTATAGGCCGGAGTCATCACAGAAATTTGGTGAGAATGCTGGGATTTTGCAATGAAAAGGATCAATACCTTTTGGTCTGAGTTAATGCCAAATGGGACGCTCTCTGACTTTCTATTTGGGGAGGGGAAGAGGCCTGTGTGGTTTCAGAGGGCTGAAATGGCTTTGGGTATAGCAAGAGGTTTGCTCTATCTACATGAAGAATGCGAGACACAGATTATTCATTGTGACATCAAGCCACAAAATGTGTTACTTGACATGAACTACACAGCCAAGATTTCAGATTTTGGGCTTTCCAAGCTGTTGAAAAAAGACCAAACGAGAACCGACACTCATATGAGAGGAACAACTGGATATATTGCGCCTGAATGGTTAAGAAATGTGCCAGTAACTACCAAAGTGGACATTTTCAGTTTTGGTGTAATGCTGCTGGAGATTATATGCTGCAGAAGGCACATAGATTTAAATCGTATCGAGGAGGAGAGTGAAGAGGTTGATCTGGTTCTTTCAGATTGGGTTTTAAGTTGTATAGAGAACAAAACACTTGAGATGGTAGTGGAGCATGACCCTGAAGTATTGAGCGATTTCCAGAGGTTTGAGAGAATGGCAATGGTGGGATTATGGTGCATTCATCCAGATCCCATTCTGAGACCTTCCATGAAGAAAGTAACGCAGATGCTTGAAGGAGACTTGGAAGTAGCTATTCCACCATTGCTTTCTGATGCAGTGTAACAATAAACAAATTTACAAGTTGAAATTATGTGTTTAGTGTCACTTTCAGTTCTGATTTTTTGAAAAAAATTAGCCCATTTAATCATCAAACTTCTTTTTAAGTGGTGAAACCAAACTTTGCTCTGTTTGTTTTGTTTTTTTTTTATTTCCAGTTACCACCATTTTCTATCCAATTTACGGCTTCTTGTATGAAGATGCACAAAGAGTTGGGATCACAGGCTTTTGAGCAACAATACACACACCGTTAACTGAGTGGGTACTAAAGAATAAAGATGGTAATTTTATTGAAAGGCTGGAAGAAAAGAAAAAGTTGGAAAGCTGAATTAGTTTTAGAATTCATATTCATAAGCTAACTGTGGCGTCGGTTTTTGTCATGTCATGTCATGTCATAACAGATTTGCCATTCTTGTTAAACGTGGTCAAGAGGAGCGTATAACAGGTTTGTGACATGTTATGGAGTCTATAGAGTCGCCACTCGAGGGTTATCTCGGGAAAGTATACGTCGGTGAAGACGGGTGATTTATGGATCCCTTGCAGAAGACCCAACCTTCCTCATCAGCCCAATGATTGGGTTTGGAGAGTCAGATACGGCGATGAAAAGGTGTTAGGCACCCATGCCACTCGGTCCGAAGGCCGACCTCCACTTTTGTCGTTTATTTGTTAAATGCATTACCGAATTTAATTAGATTTCATTTTTATCACGCAATACATTATTATTATTAATTACAATCATTCACCAAAAAATAATATACGAAAAATAAAAAAAAAAAATTCATCATTTTCCATACACCTCTATACATTTACTCTAATTATAAATAAATTTAATTAATTGAAAAAATTAAAAAAATAATCCTGCAAAACAAAATTTGATTAGAATAGATAAAAATAAATAAATAAATATGAGCCCAACAAAAATTTTCTTTTATCTCTGGTCCGTCTGCGAATCCATGGGCTGCTTCAATTTGCTTTCCTTTCATCGTCACCATTTTTCCTCTTTTTATTTAGGCCAAAGGACAATTTCCCACCCATAGTTTGAGGCGGGGACAAAGTCCCACCCGCAAGTTTTCAAAAACCCGGTCTCCCACTCATGGAAATAATTTAATATTAAATAAATTAGTAAACAGTAACATTCCAGGGGTAATTTTATCATTTTATGATTAAAATTTTATAAAATAATAAAATAAATTTTAAAAATTTTTAAAAAAATAAAAAATAAACTGGCCACAGCCGTCGATGCCGGCGACGGTGGCCGTTGATAGACGCACCAGGTGGCCGTCTCCAACTACCTGGTTCCAGGGGAGACCAGATCTGGCCACCTCCTGTTTTGGAGGAGGCGGCTAGATCTGACCACCTCCGCCAGATCTGGCCAACGGAAACGATCGAAGAGGACCGATATTGGTCCCAGCGGCCGTTTTCGGCCACGTTTGTCGAGGGAGACAGCCAGATCTGGCCACCTCCTCCAAAACAGGAGGCGGCCACAGATCGGGGAGGCCAGATCTGGCCTCCCCTGGAACCAGGTGGCCGGAGACGGCCACCTGGTGCGTCTATCAACGGCCACCGCCGCCGGCATCGGCGGCTGTGGCCAGTTTATTTTTAATTTTTTTTATAATTTTTAAAATTTTTTTAAATTTTTAATATATTTTTAAATTTTTTTATATTTAAAAATTATTTTATAATTTTATTTTAAATTTTTATTTATTAAAGGGCATTTTAATCATTTCATTTAAAAAATTATAAAATTAGTTTGAATTTTGATCTAAGGGTGGGAGACCAGGTTTTTGAAAACTTACGGGTGGGACTTTGTCCCCGCCTCAAACTATGGGTGGGAAATTGTCCTTTGGCCTTTTATTTATTGTTTTAATCAAGACAGAAGTTGCACAGGACACGACACTCACACAAATATATATGCACGTAATATACAATTTCGCAAGTACACGTATATACACGCACACACACAATACATATAAGATATGACACATGTATATATACAAACACACAACATATTAATTTATAAGATACCTTTTTATATGAAAGATTAATAAATAACATATACACAGAAAAATTTATTTACAAAACAAAAAACCTTGACACATCACATACAATTAAATATTATATAAAAATATAATATGATGATAACAAATTTTTAATTAGTTCATGCATGTACACTATTTTAGTAAATTACCAACCAATGAAAATGTATGAACTTCATTGCAGATACATATTTATTTAAATTAGAATCACAGTTATAAGCCACACAAAATATATATACAGTAAAAATATTATACCACACAAAATTATATAGTATAATATATGATAAATATATATACTTTTAAATAACAATAAATATATACAGTAATATACAATATATATACAATAATATATACAGTATGTTAATATATAATAAATTATATATAATAATAATATATATAGTACATATATCATACATATATATATCATATACATATAATGTAGTACAACACATGCATATAAAACATAAGACACATATTTGAAGCAAACACAACCAGTTACTTACGCCTATATGTACACATCTATATAATTAATATAACATAAAATAAATCAAAAACGAGTATATTAAAATCCGTTCAGGTATGTACCTTGAATGTGAATACCTTCAAATTTTCTCAAATTTTCTAGTATTGAACCAAAAGATAGATTGAGTGAAAATTTGATAGAAAAGTATTTTTTCCTCTCTGTCTTCTTTTTCTCTTCTCTCTCTTTTTTTTTTTTCGTCCTCCTCTTTTTCTTCCTCACTTCTACTCTTTTTATCTCCCCAAAAAGTAGTTGAATGCAGTTGGCAATTAATGGGAAAAAACTGCAGCAATTACGTAAGCTAGTGCAGGCTGAAAAATGGGAAAAAATGGAGAAAAACGGAAAAGAATTCAACACAGCACGCCAGGCTCTTTCTTGGGCTGGAGTATGCTTCTTTTCTCACTTGGGCCACTTAATTTATTCTTCTTATTAGTTGCTACATGTTTTTCTTCTTTTGGTTGGGTCGTGTGCTTATTGGGTTGATTATTTTTTTTTTTATAAGTTAGGTTTGGTCTTTTGGCTTGTTTAAGTAGGCTTAGCTCGATGGTTTTTGAGTTACTTTTATAGATATAAATTTTATAAGTTTTTGGGTTTTGATTTTAACTAAAGTTTGATTTTTTTTTTCACCTATCTTTGGCTCGATACTTTGAAAACTTTAAATGAAATTCATGAGTATTTTATTATAGGAAATAATCCTATAAGATTCAAAATAGAGTGTCTACACTAGTCGTGGCTAATACCTTACAAGCCTCCTAATGTCGACCTAAAGTGTGGGAACAAGACTTGCTATTCAGAAATTGCTTCTTCTAAGAAATTGCTTTAGAGGCTTCTTGACGTGGAAATATTCACCAAATGCGTCCCTTCAGGCTTGATATCATCACCTTGGACATTTCCTTCCCGTTTGCATGTCGTTCAAAAGCATACGCCAAGAGAAATTAAGCCGTTCTATTGTACACTCAAGAATCATGTTATTCAAAAGTTGCTTTACCCCATTCAACTGGGGGAAAGAAAGCATCATATTGCACTCTATATTCTTCGAGTGCTCACCTTCAGCCTAGTCTCCATCTATCATGCACAGTTGTTCTTCTTCGCAGCAGAAGCTTACACATTAAATGGAAGCAAAATTGCAGATGTGCTTCCTATTCCAAATTCTATCAACGGATAAAGCCGTTTCAGACAGTTAAAGATCCTATTTAGATATATATAAAAATGATATGAAATGTATAAAGAAGCTACTTCACAGCCACAGTCCTTGATTCCGTCGAAAGCCTTGGTGGAAGAGACGTGAAAGAAGATGTTTGCAGTGGTGGGGCTGAGATGAGAATGGATACGATGGATTTTACATGGGGCTGCTTGACTTGAGAAAGAAGAGGACTTAAAGTAAACGGTAGGAAAATGGCTTTTTCCAAATTAAAGGGTGGCTCTTACATTTCTATTAGGCCAAAGGACAATTTCCCACCCATAGTTTGAGGCGGGGACAAAGTCCCACCCGCTTAAGTTTAAAAGTTTGGATTCCTATCTCTCACCCATTTTTTTATTAAAAATAATAAATATACAATAATAATCAGAGGTATTTTTGTCTTTTTAATATTAAAATTTTATAAATTAATAAAATAAATTTTATATAAATATAAAATTTTAAAAAATTTTAAAAAAATTAAAAAAAATTTTAAAATTCAAAAAACCCAACAGCCGCCACCGTTGTCGGCACCGACAACGGTGGTTGCTACGATTTTTTGAATTTCAAAATTTTTTTGAATTTTTTTATTATTTTTTATATTTAAAAATTATTTTATATTTTTATTATAAATTTTTAATTTTTGAAAAGGTAATCTAGTAATTTTAATAAAAAATAATAAAAAAATGGATGATGAGTGAGAATCCAAGCTTTTAAATTTAAGCGGGTGGGACTTTATCCCCGCCTCAAACTATAGGTGGAAAATTGTCCTTTGGCCTTTCTATTAAGTGTTTTAATATCGTGATTGTGTGGTTGGATTAAAATGACATAATTCGTGATAGTTAATGTATAGGAAATGTTGACGGCTCACCTAAGCCTTCAACATCAGACTTCAAGTCAAGAAAAGGGCGCTAAAAGGTAAACAAATTTATATTTAACCGGCAGTTTTCAAACTTCTACCGCAAAAACGTCAAATTAGGTTCTTGGAATTTGGAAAGCAGCATAAAATTAGCCCCTGCAGAAAGTTGAAATTTGAGTGCAACATGGAAAGGTTATTGGTTTTTAAACAAGTACGTAGGCTATATAATTAATCAAGCTTTTATTTTTTACTTTTGAATAAAAATCGTCTGAGCTAGATAGTAGGGGGCCTTTGTTAGTATCATTATCTGCTTCACCCGTATTTGTTAGGTTCAATTTGTTTTTGTGTAGTTGCATTGTTTTTTCCTTTATTTGGTTTTTGCTCTTTGTCTAATAGGTTAGCTTGTTTGATCAAATCGTGCTACACGAATTTGTGACTAGTGCTTTGAAGGATTTTAAAGCCAAGGGTTAAAGGAATTTCAGTTTAACTGCTCAAAAGGGGTTTTAACATCACCTTCTAGCTAAGTTTGTATTGATATCAAGGTTTATGAAATATTAATTAATTTTCCCGGGCGAAAATTGAGGCATTTCTAGTAACAAATAATTACATGGAGAGTGGTGAGCATGTTCAATATCAAACTTGCATTGCCGTTTGTCAAAGCGTAAAAAATGGATTTTGGGATAGCAGGTGGAAAAGCATGAGGGAAACAAATTGATACTGCATCGCTCAAGGCAATTGAGGACTTGAGGGCCGTCATAATTGGGTGAATCCTTCATCATCATCACACCCAAAACAATCTCTCTGTACAAAAATGATTCATTGCTTTCATAGTTGGCCTGCATCTGCATGGAGAGAACAATATATACCTTCTGCAGTGACCCCCTTTAGTGCAGAGGGAAACAGAGAGCATTGAAGCACATCATGCTGATGCTACTGTTACCTCACAACTTGAAACATGCATCTGGGTTCCACTGATCAAATCACACCCACATGATAAAACCACAAGATGGAATCATACGTTACCACTTGGCAGCAGGGGCATGATGTAAATACATATAGCTAGGTTTTGTTTATTTATTACTTGTTTTTATTTTTATTCTTATCATGGTGGGGTTGAAATTGAGGGGGTTCTTTTTTCTCTTTTTTGTTTTTGGGTTTATTTTTGGCTCTGGGAGAAGATTGATGATGGGTTTGATGGCGATGGTGGTGTTGATGAGTGCGTCTTGCAAAGCACGCCCTTCATCTTTTGAAGCAAGAGAATATGATGATGGTTTCCACTGCACGCTCTCTAAAATCACCAACCAAGATTTGCACACATTCCTGAATGAATTATAATTATAATTATAAAGGAATAACCAGATTTTTCGCTAATTTAGCAGTCTCCATTAATCATCATCTTTTATCCTTTTTCCCCTCGGCCAAAATTTAATACATTACGATCATCATTATCCTTTGCATGCTTGTTTTGAGTTTTATCCATATACTTGTTCATCTCACATGTATAATCCTATGTGTCAAAATCCAATTGGGTTTTTAACAAGACTGAATTTCAAACCCTTAATTTTCAACTCTACTAATTAATGCACGTAAATTCACCTTCTCTGCACATGCACATGGCAAAGAGCATCACGTATGTGAAATGAAGAGGAAACCCAGGATATAATATTATGGATAAAAGGATGGGACTAGAAGACGACAATTGATGTAATCACGCGACCAAATCCTGTATGGTCTTTAAAATGTTTTTTTTTTTTTCCTTTCTTGTCGAAAATCCATAAAGATTTTTGGCTCTTTTGAGTCCTATTCTGTAAGCACACTAATTTCGAAAAGAGTTTCACAACTCCGCCAAACCTAAACCTCATCATGATTCTTTTCCTAATTTCCTGCTACCATCCCATTTAAATTCTGCACCAACTCTTTGGTTATCTTCATCGCTTGCTCTCTTTTTAGCTCTTTCTCTCTATCTTTCTATCTTCCTCTCGCTATTGACAATGGGTGAGATCTCTTGCTCTAATGAGATTACTGATAAGAATGGAGTTAATGGGAAAAGCCTTTCACTCTCTGGCTATAGGAAGAGTTGCTGGTATGAAGAAGAGATTGAAGAGAACTTAAGATGGAGTTTTGCACTTAATAGGTATACATGTTACACATTCATTACAAAATATTTAAAAAATACTACCCAAAATGTTCTGATCATTCATCTCTTTCATCTTACTTCTTTTATTGTGTTCGATCTTCTTTTTCAATATTTTTCTCACCTCCGAGTGGTTTATTTATAAATTATATCTTGAAATAAATAAATATTATGACAAGATAGACACTTTTCATTGGGTGAGACAAAATGAAGCGCTAGCTGTCCAGATTGCTGCATATTATATTATCATATTATTAAAGTGTCTTCAAGTAAAAAAGAAGGGCATATTCTTATAAAGAATCAATGTCGTGACCAAGAAAAGCTCGACAGGATATAATAATTACTCATTTTATTACTAATTACTTGGTTCGACAACTTAAACATCTGATGAATATTAATGATGTCAAATTGTTCTTGTCGCAGCATATTGCATACAGGAGAGACACCATACCAGGATATCGCACTGCTGGACACAAAGCCCTTCGGAAAGGTTTGCATATATAAAGAACTAAAATGTTAAAGCAAAGTTTTAATATTTAACTAACCTGAATTTTAAGTGAAATGCTTTACAGGCACTGGTAATTGATGGTAAGCTTCAAAGTGCAGAGGTAGACGAATTTATCTACCATGAGTCTCTAGTTCATCCAGCCCTTCTTCATCATCCAAAGTAAAGATTATTATTATCTTTTATTTTTCCCTTGTCTTCCTTTTGTTAATATTCAGCAAGGAATATTGCATTAACAAGCTTCCTTATTTTGAATTCAGTCCGAAGACTGTCTTTATTATGGGTGGAGGTGAAGGCTCCACTGCAAGAGAAATACTCAGACATAAAACTGTGGAGAAGGTTGTCATGTGTGACATTGATGAGGTAATTGACATAATTTCTCTTATCGTTAGAATTGAATTTCATGTACAATTAATACGCTTTCCTCGGAGCAGGAGGTAGTAGAATTCTGCAAGTCATACTTAGTTGTGAACAGAGAAGCATTTTCTGATCCAAGACTTGAGCTTGTCATCAATGACGCCAGGTTTGATTTATAAAGTTCTATAATATTGCAAAATTATAATGACTATTAGAACATCTATTAAGCCTTGTCCTTCATATTTGGGTGTGTCTCAGGGCTGAACTGGAGAGTAGAAAAGAAAGCTATGATGTGATACTAGGGGACCTGGCAGACCCCATAGAAGGAGGCCCGTGTTATAAACTCTATACCAAGTCCTTTTATGAGTCCACTGTCAAACCTAAACTCAACCCCGGTGGAATATTTGTCACACAGGTACATTATATAACATACTTGAATAAGAATTTGCCAGAGAGAAGAAGAGAATTTTTTTTTTTATATATATTTATTTTGGGGGATTTTCAGGCAGGACCTGCTGGAATTTTCACTCATACAGAAGTATTCTCCTGCATTTACAACACGTTGAGGCATGTTTTCAAATGTAAGTAACCCAATAATACAACCATTATTAGTTTATAATCTTCTGTTTAATTGTTTGGTTTTGGTTAATGTGCAGATGCTGTTCCTTACTCAGCTCATATTCCTTCCTTCGCTGATACTTGGGGATGGGTCATGGTAAAGTTAATCCTTTTATTATTACAGCATAGATTGAAACCTAAAGTTGAACTAATTAAGAGTTTCTGGAAAAAAAAAATAATAATGTGTGCAGGCTTCAGATAGCCCATTTGTGCTTTGTGCTGAAGAGCTAGACCTGAGAATGAAACAGAATATAAAAGGGGAAAACAGATACCTTGATGGCAAAACCATTTCATCTGCCTCAACTCTGAGCAAAGCAGTTCGAAATTCGTAAGCCCAACCCAACCCCCTATCCATATAAATTGTTTACACTTAAATCGCATGCTAAAAATTGCAAATTTCTTGGTGTTTGGCAATGGCAGACTTGACAATGAGACTCATGTCTACACAGAAGGAACAGCAAGGTTCATATATGGACATGGAAGTGCCCAGAAAAATCAAGCCTGAGTTCGAAATAGAAGAAACCAACCACAGACATATAAGACTGAAAGTGGAACAATTTTTTTTTTTTTTTTTACCTTTTATTATGGTTTCTGATCTCCTAATTAATTATCTATTTTTCGTTTTAATTTTGCTTGTGTAGCTACTTTGGAATATGAATGTCATCCTCCTGGAAGTCGCTTGCCTTTATGCTTGTAAATTCAGATTTTAATAATTGCCCTTGTTTAAAAGAAAAAGAAAGGAACAAATTGAACTCACCGAATTTCTTCAGGATAAATTTAAATACTTGATCAAGTTTTAATATATAAAAATTAGAGGCAGCGAATATTACCTATTTGGATTTCATGTCAGCTTCCATCAAATTTAGAAATTAATTCCTTCCACTTTGATCCGTAAGCTACCAGACAATTTGTTGTTAGTTGGGTTTGCAATGGGTGGCTTGGTCCACTCACACGCCACCATTCCAGCATCTGCAGCTTTCTATCAATCAATATTTTCAATCTTTATGTTTTATATATGCCTACAAATTATGTTGTTCTTCAATGCATATGTCACACACGATAATGTTTAAAAATGTCATATTTTTAAAATTATCTTTTGATGGCTTGACAAAGGCCGAATGAAATTTAAATTACAAAATAACAAAATTCTGATTAGCCAGTTAGGTCGTCAATAAAAGAAAGATGCATCAGATTAATATGCACTTATGTGGTGCCAGGAATTTAGGTTAAGCTGAGAGAAACGTTTAAATTTATGTATAACAAAATTATCTTTTAAGAAATCTGTCCGTGAATACGAGTCAAACCCATTAAAACCTACAATTGGATGTAGGTCAGGTTGATCAGGTCATATGGATGGGTTCCCCTGGGCACCCAAAAAAATTTTGAGAAAATGATATTTTTCATTCCCCATCTTTGCCAATATTGGTCGAGGGGAGAAAAACCAACTTTTTAAATTCAGAGGGTGGTACATGTTAGTTTATCAATGTTTGGGTGGTAAATTGGTCGGAGCAAGAATAGATTATGGTAATCGTGTGGGCACCATATGAGCAGTCACCGTCCAATAATCCCTGGCGATTAATGTTACATCACTTTAGTTGTTGTAGGGTCCAATGTATTGTCCTTTTTTTTTCCTTTTTTATTTTTTATGTATTTTTGGTGTGCATCAAAAATAAGTATTGAACATTATAATTAATAAAATTAATAAATTTATAGAATTGAAAACTATATGTTTAAATTGTTGTTACGGTGCAAAATAAATAAATATTTCTTTAGTTATATTTAATATATATCAGTAGAATATTAATAGAAGATTTTAACAATTTATTTATTAATGTCTTAACGGACGGATGCCCTTACATGTTTAAAGACTTCAGGGTCAACATAGCTCATTTACAACGCAATCCACGTTTCCTATTTCTACCACTCTCAAATTACACTGATGCCCTCCATCTACGTCTTTATTATATGCCCAATCAATGCCTTGATCCGCTGACGACGTTACGGTCAACAATCTGCAACCAAGTATTACAATTAGGGCTGGATTTGAAACGAACGTATTTAGACTCGTTTTGTTCGACAATAAATCGAACATGAGGACGAACATCCGTATCAAAAATTTGGTAAAACGAATATAAATCCAAACTAAGACAGCGAATAGTTCGGTGAAAACCAAACTATTCATTCAGTGGACGATACGCATTATTTTCTTCTTCTGATCTCTTGATTGTTGGGTTAAAATCTGTTGCTGGTCTCGGCTACGATTGATATAGGGTTTCTTTTTCTGATCTCTTGTGTTTAGCTTACGACTTGTTGTGTTTCGCCTACGACTGCCACTCTGATTCTTTAAAAAATGATCTACAGTGACGAGCCTGACAAACGAACATTAGCCCTCTTCGTTCGCCGAACAAGAATCACGATTCTCCACTACACTTATTCGCCAAACACAAACCGAATACAAATGAAGCCCACCAAGCCAATGAAGCGAACCCGAACATACTCATGTTTGCATTCGGTTCACTTCGTATCCAGCCCTAACTACAACAACTCTCAGAGAAAATAAGGAAAGGGCATTTCTGTCAATTCATAGAGTTCGACTGACGCGTGGGGCCTTATTTACTCGGCTTTGATTGCTAGAGATTTGAGCTCTGAGTCAGCATAATCGCTCTCTGCTCTGTTTTTTATTGGCCCTCTAAGCCTATAAAAACCTCTCTTGATCTCCTGCTCGAGGCCCTCGTCGCTAGCAATTGAATTCTTATTCATTTCTTAGCTCTCTGTATCGTAAATTTCTCTGCATTCGCTTTCCTTTTCTTTTTCCTTCAGCCATGGATCCGGCCTTTAACTGCATCATGTTCGGTATACAATTAATTCTCTACTTCATCTCTGCATGCCATTTAAGTGTTTTCTTTGTCTTCTCGGATGAGATGAATGATGATAATTACCTGTTTTGCGTTTCTTTTTGAACCAGATTTGGATGACACTCTGTACTCTTCAAAAGTTGGAATAGCTGAAGGTGTCAAGAGAAACATTGAAGGTGTGAAATTAATTATGAACAAATTGATCAGTTTCAAGCTTCATTTAAATGTTTAAATCACTGATTATTTCGATTTTACTTTTTTCAGACTTTCTTGTTGAGAAATGCGGGTTTCCAGAAAGTAAAGCTTCGACTCTCAGAGTTGAACTTTTCAAAACTTACGGCAGCACTCTCGCCGGTTTGCGCGTAATTAATTCTTCTTATTTCTCTTAAGTCAACTTTCTTCATATCAATTTCAATTTCCTTTTACGATGCCAGCCTGATTAGTTATCTTGTATTTTCCAGGCATTAGGCTATGATATTGATGCTGATGATTATCACAGGTTAGCAAAATTTTTTGTTAATTTAAAAAGAGAAATATTAAAATATTAGCCGCATTTTATTTAAATTTTCTTTTTTTAATCAACAGTTTCGTGCACGGAAAATTGCCGTATGATTTGATCAAACCTGATATTCAACTACGCAACATCTTACGTAGCATCCACCAAAGAAAGATTGTAAGTCAGATAAACGAAATTGGGAACAATTATTTAATTTTGTCAAATCGTTTTAACTTTTTTAACGACTTTTCAATTTCCAGATTTTCACAAACTCGGACAGGATTCACGCAACGAAATGCCTTAAAAGGCTAGGATTAGAAGACTGTTTTGATCAAATAATCTGTTTCGAGACGATGAATCCAAATCTCTCCAAAGCAACTCGTCCTAATGAAATTCCTGTAGTTTTGAAGCCGTCACAGGACGCCATGAAAATTGCTTTAGATGTAGCTCATCTTGATCCTCGCCGTACAGTAAGATATCGACCATTTTTCGATTATTAATTTTATTTTGAAAATTTCCAGTTAACACATATTGAGAAGCATTTCGTGTCGTCTCGTCTCGTCTTGGCAGCTGTTTCTCGACGACAATGTTAGAAATGTAGCTGCTGGCAAGGCCTCGGGGCTATGCACCGTTCTGGTAATTTCCTTGTTTTATCTTAAAATTGCCACCACGTACATACACAACAGCACAAGTATACGATTTTTATCTTTCTTTTTTTAATGGAATTGAAGGTTGGAAAGAAAATGAAGATCAAAGAGTCAGATTATGTATTAGAGAACATCAACAATTTACCTCAAGTAATTCCAGAAATATGGGTCAGTCAATCGGACCGTGGCGATCGAAGTATCAGCCGTACCAGGAGTGAGCTGGAATCGATTCTCAACACGACAACTGTCGGCGCCTGATGATCGGCTAGTTCCGATTAGGCCCCACTGTGTACATATCATGTGCATGTATGTTGATATGTATTTATATATGAATATCAATGGTAATAAAGCTCGGTGCTATCTGCCCCTAACTAATTTTCAATGCTTTCGAGAAGTTTCCATGGCGTGATGTTGATGTGGTGGTAAATGTGTAGATTAATAATAATGTGTTACTGATGCCGC
Organism: Anacardium occidentale; assembly: GCA_026122585.1. Classification (NCBI taxonomy): domain Eukaryota; kingdom Viridiplantae; phylum Streptophyta; class Magnoliopsida; order Sapindales; family Anacardiaceae; genus Anacardium; species Anacardium occidentale. The sequence continues at coordinate 761,804 of JAJEJH010000023.1, forward strand.
GTAAGTCCATGCTATGATGTGGTGTCACCCCAAACAGCGCCAGATAGAGATGTGCTCCATTAATTCCTCATCTCACTGATAAATAAAACCAAATTAATTGTTTTTGGGACATTAATGGACTCATCTTATTATTTAAATAATCGGATGAAGCTAGTACTTTTTTTTAAGCCTTAAATGCTGAGCCAGTATAAAAAAGATTATGGTGACGTTTTTCTTTGTTTTTTTTTTTAAGTTTGAGATAGGGATGGGAAGATTGGGATGGATTTATACTGGCCACGTCAGACCAAACAACATGCAAAGGTACAACTTTCAACAATGATTTAAAAGCCCAATAATTGTTGAGCCTAATTGAATATGGACAACAGCTTATATTTTGAAATTAGATATTCCAGCAATATCTGACCGAATGATCAGTACATTATCAAGCACTAATATGAAGTTATATTGAAAAGAATATTTTACAATTGGCCAAAAGAATGAATGACTATTTCTCACTCAAAATGGTAAATTTTCACACTATTTGGCCTTTTACTTAAATTAAAAAATAATTATTAAAATTTAATATAAATATCAAATTATAAATATATCATTATTAAATCAAAATTTTATTATTTAAATTCTTAAAAATTATCAAAATTCTAACCAAATTTAAAATATCATGTTCTAATTAAGACAACGAAGATATAATTGTTATGTTAGAAACTGTTAAAAGACATTAAAAATCTAAAATTTTCAAAAAATCTTTAACTTTTTTAATTTCCCAAAAACTACCCTGAAAATTTTTATTAACATTTAAAAAATTACAATTCATGTCCAAGCTTGTGAGAAGAGAAAATAGGAAAATAAGAATAAAAAGAATAAGACAAAATAGAAATAATATGAAAAATAAAAAATATTATTATAAAGTTTTCATGAGGGATGAGAATTTTATTTTGTAAGAATAAAAATTTGTAAATCCAACATACCATTACACAGGAAATTATCATTTTATATGGGAATTATAATATAATACAACACTTACATACAGAACATCACAAATCATGAATACTTAATACGTAATTGGAATGAAACCTTCAAGCAGAAAAAAAGAATCTTGCTTCTAGAAAGATGTCAAAGCCTATAATTAAATCGCTTATTTATTTTAAAATTACCTACCGTATTTATATTCAAAACCCTGTCAAATGAATCAAAATGAAATCCATTCTTGATGCCTGCTATCCAAACGTGGCCAACTGAAAGGGGTGAACTGTGCAAGATAAATTATTAAACACCATAAATCACGTGTAGTGTCGCAATGTCCAGATTCAAAGCATGATTTAGGAAGGTCTCAATGAAATAGGACTAATAAATAATTGACAGGATCACGCGTACTTGATAATAACAACACTTCCACACCAAATCACAAATCATACACCTGCTTCCCTGTGAACTTGACCTCAATGGGACTAACATTCTTCCCGATCGATCTGTAATTCTGCCCAACTCCCTGTCGTCCCGGGTTCACCTTTTCAGGATAAACACCATCCTTGGGGTGCAAATACTGAACTTCACCATTGGGGAACACCCTGTAAAATTGATATTTGATCTTGTATTTCGACCTCAGTCTTGTTCCCAGAGCCAAACACTGCTCTTTCCTCGCCAACTTGAGCAAATTCGGACCTTGCCTCATGATTGCAGCGCCCCCAGTGGGCATCTCGAATATCTGTTCCTTGGGTGAGTCCCATGTGATCACGTAAAATTCTTCCACTTGAGCCTTCCGCAACAGCCCGCCAGTGCTGCCACCGAAGATCGGTGATGGGGTGTTTGGGTCAAGCTCTGGCGGGGTGAAGCCCACGGGAGCCTCTTTTGTTGGGGCCTCGACTTTCTCTTCGGCCATGGCCTTGATGGTACGTGGTGGGACGTATTTAAGTGGCCTGGACGCTGTGGTAATTGACAGAGACGATCGTTGTTTCCATGGAACAGTGGCGCGGTCGGTGGAGAGAGTCGCAGGAGTGAAAAGAGAGGCTTGGGTTGCCATGGCCATTAGAGATAGGCGGAATGAGTAATATGGAATTGATCAATAACAGCACAGACATAAAAGAAGGATATTGAAGTGAAGCGTTCGTGGATTTTGGATGGGTGGTGGGAAAGTAGGGAAATGGATAAGGCGATAAAAATTGAACCAATTAGAATTTGTGATTAGATACTTTCTTTTATCTTCAATATTTCTTTCGCCCTTTATAAGAAAAAAAACAATATTGCAACAAATATAACATTTATAGTTAAAAGGTAGTATTTCTTATAAAAACTAAAAACTCTGACAAGATGACTGAAACCTCAAATAAGTTTTCTCTCCAGGGCATCGTCGTTTGCTTTTGGTCCAACAGATTTATTATATTTTAACAACCAAACTTTGACTTTAAAATATTTTTCTAACAATTAAATACATGAATCATATTCACTCTTTTTCCTGAAACCAAACCTCCATTAATGTAAAATTATATAATAATTCTCAAATTTTAAAATTAAAAAAAATATAATGATCTTTTTTATTTTTCTTTTATTGAGTATAATGATTTTTTTTTTTTTTTTTTGCCGTTCACTGATTTTATCCATAAATTTCTTGAACAGGATTATCTCTTTATATAAATTGTGAGACAAGTTTCTACAAAAAATTGAAGGTATTTTAACCTCAATAACTAAAAGGATTTTAACATAAAATTTCAAAAAAGAAAAGTGATATAAAAGTTTCAAACTGTCCAAGGTGTTTAAGAGTAAGTTAAATGAGTTTAGTTATATGAGTTGAATTTTTACTTATTCTTGATATTTATTTGAGTTTAATAGATTTTATATAATTTAACTAAATCTCATAAATGTAGATTATGTTTGTCGTTAAACTACGCAAAACAATTTATGTTCCATTTATTTTTTAGTGTTTATTCACTTCTCTTTAGCGTATTTTATATTCCTTTAAAAAAAAATAAAAGTAGTTTTTCTTGTCTCTTGAGCTGTTCTAAGATCTATGTCACGTGCAGATGGCATCAGGAGCAGCTAGAACGTGGATTTAATAAACAAGAGAAAGATTGGTGTCAAATTATGCTTAAGGGGTTTCTGCCCCCAACATCTTGTTTATGGTTATGGCTCAATCTACTAGTCGACACTACGAACTCCGTAAGTGCTCAACAATTTCTTGATATTCTGAGTTTAACAATGGATTACAAAAACTCGCAGCTTTTTTAGAGTGACAGATGGTAGATGTCTCGTGTTTCATATTTCTTTTACATGATCGGATCTTGTTAGTACCCATTTTATTTCTCGTTTAAATTTCTTGTTTTAGAAGGTAAGTAGATACCATTGACCCAGTTCTTCTTTTGCTATTTTGTTGTCAATCTAATTGTTTCATTGTGTTTTTTTCTTAGAACATTGGCTGCGTTGTTTCTACTTTTTGCTTAATTTCTTATACGGGCAATGCTAACTCAGGTGTTCTATATGTACTTTGATTTTTTTTTTGGTGAGTTTTGTATAATGTATTATCATAAAGGACAATTATTATATGTTCTTTAATTACAATTGCCGGGCGGTTTTGAAGCTCGTTGTAATAATTAGAGATCATTTATCGTAACAACTAGAAGTCTTTTAAATGTGGACACAGGGTTTTATCTGGTTGAATTTCTGAACAATGATGGCTGGTTTACATGGCTCATGCTTTTGTTTCGCTTCGGTTAGGGGTAAGGAAAATCTGTTGCACTGATAGGGGGTCTCCGATGTTGCTGTTTTTGGGTGCCTCAAATTTTGATTGTTTGTCCTCTTTGTACTTACGGAAATTTTTGAGAAACTGAGATTTAAGGATGTAGCTCGTTGCAGATAACATTGCAAAGAGTATGTCTGCATATCTGTAACTAAAGCACTTTTACTTAAATTTAAATAAGTACATTTTGCTATTTGTACAACACACATCTTCTTGGATAACGTATTCAAGAATCTACAAGCACACTCGTCTTAAGAACAAGATCCAGGAAACAAAAATGAGAAAGTTAATTGGCACTCTTCGCTAGCTAAACACAATATACCAACGATCAAATTCAAAGTTGCTCCAGAATCTTCTTACAAAAATTTAAAACTTTAGATTGAGACACTGTTGGGAATGCCCTTTCCTGTGAGCCCACCCTCTCTGGAGTAATCTGATGTATTAGGATAGAGCAAGGTGTAAGGAATATTGACAGGCCCAACTCTGTTCTTCCATCTTTTGTCATTGTTCATTTCGATAATTTTGTTTTCAATTTTTATCAATCTTTCTCTAAATCTTTCAAATGCAGCTAATGGCTCCTCATCAGAAGTCCACCCAGGTGTATCTCTCTGCCCAAGATAAACCTCGTCAGTTGAATGGCGTGACAGAATCTCTATAAGGGACACTCCAAGGAGGGTTTGGAGCTGTGCTGTGATTGTTTTGAGGAAAGCCACCTCAGGGTTCTTCACAAGCTCAGTGTACTCAGGGGTTCCTGGTTCAGGCATGAAGCGCCGACTCACAGTTGGTCTGTTTGGGAGGTAGCCTGCATATGGATATTGTCCAAAATTGACAGCTGCATGGAGGGCAGAAGCCACCCATATGATAATGGTGCAAGATTGTACAAGCTCATCTCGTGTCTGCATCTCAGGCCACCATGGTTCATCTTTCCTGTCTCCATGGCCTACATTCCGGACTTCATGCCACCATGATTGGAGTTCATTGTCTTCTTTGACCAAGTCGTCTGTTGGGTAATAGAAAGAGCAGTATTCGCTGACCCAAGTTTCAATTGCTGACCAGATCTCAAGCCCATCAACAGCAAAAGGGTAATCCTCAATCAGAAGCCTGAGTCCATGAGGTTGGCTTGAGTCTGGCTCTGCCACTCCTCTGAAAAGGGGCAAAGTTTCATTTATGAGAATCAAATTTAATAGCAAATGTTTTGAATTCAAGATCTGTGAGCTTACCTCCTGAGCAGATCAGCTGGGAGTGCCTGCTCAGTAAAAACCCAATTTTTGTATATTCCTGATGACATTTCAAGCGCATATCTTGCTGGGAACACTGTTCTTTCAAGTACCCCATCTGCATTGATGAGGATTTGTCGAGCAAAGGCATTTATATTCATTGTATCCCGGTAATGGGGATGCAAAAGCTTATATATTGGATGAATCACACTCAACTGCCTATTAGTTGCAATCACGAATGGCTCAATTACTGCATGGGTGTTCAACCTGCAAATTTTTATTTAGAAGTTTGTAAATATTATTCTTAAACTAAAACCAAGCTTCTAAATATCATCTACCAGTCCGCACTTACCAGTGGCTAACGAGCTGATGGTAGCCGGAATCATTCACTGCTGCATAGGCTTTGGCCAGCTGCCATACTGTACCCTCAACACCATGCTCTGCTGGCGTGAAAACTTTGTTAACAGCGCCATGATGGTACCCCTGTGGATGTGGCAAGCTTAACTCAATTGCCAATGGTTTCAATGTCCCATCATCTTGTAACAATAGCAGGGTTCTGCTGGCATATGTCTTTGTGGTAGTGGAGTTTATTTTCAGCAGGTATGGCATCAATGCATCATGATGATCTAATATGAACAGCTTCTTTTGTTCTATTGCCTGTATCAAGTTTAACATAGCATAAGAAAATGAACTAATACACAGAGAGAAGTACAGTTTAACTTTGAATAGTACTTCATCTACAGTGAGCCCATTCATGTTCACTTTAATGTCATCTCTTGTTATTGAACTCTTCTGGTTCCCATATGCTTTAGGGTCTAGGTTGCTGGCTGGGGGAAATTCCTGCAGTTATATTAAAGTAAATCAATGAAGTGAGAACCATATGACAACAGTAATCAGCCAAACTTGTTGACAATATATATTACCCGGAGATGGCTGATGATAACTGGATTGACTCCAGCCAGCATTTCTCTTCCAAATTCTTCATCAGACCTCCAAGCAGTCTTGTCCTCTGGAATGAATCCATAAAATTTCATAATTTGCATGCAAAAGTTGAATAAATGTTTAACTACTGGTTCATTGGAACTATTATATCAAAACATGATATTGTTTTGTACCTTTGATTATATCAGGTATTGGGAATTTCATGAACCGCTCACCATCATTTCGAATAAGTTCCTTGAGCATCTCCCATGGTACGTGATTCCTTATCTTACTGACAGTTTTAGCATTTGGTAGCTTGATACTCCCTTCATATAGATTGTGTACATCCTCAAAAGTGTCGAATTCATTTATGGTTTTGTCACATAGAGATTTAACCTCTGGGTGCAATACCTGAAGCAGGGACTTCAGAGAATAGGCTAGAAAATCCGAAAACTTAAGGTGGCTAAACCTTTCATCTCTTGGAACATAAATATTTAGACTCAGAAGTGGCAGTCTTTTCTCACTATTGGGATCTGTAACCATTAGAAAACTGGAATCACTTTTTGAAAGTGATGAAAATGAAGTTCTTAACATAGTTAAAATTGTTCAATCTTTATAATCATTGTTTCTGTTAAAATATGTCTAAACTGTTTCAGTTTTAGGCAACTAACCAGCTTTTGTCCGTTTCCGACCAGTTCTTCCTCTTCTGGGATATGGATGCTCTTTTGATCCACCAAGAACAGGGCGAGCATATGCCAGACCATTATCCGGACTCCCCAAATCATTGTAGTAATCATAGTCGTATACTCTGTCCCATTCTTTCAGCTCACCTTTCCCATCTCCTCTGAGATTTATGAGTTCCTCTTCTCTAAATTTGCTTAATGGTCCTGGTGTTTCACATGGAAGGTATGTCTGAAACAAATCAGAAAGTTGTCTCTTATTACATCTACTGTTTCAGTGAAAGCAGATGTTATTAACACATTAGAATAAAGTTTCCGTAGATGTTGGGTTTGGTAAGATATTGATCTGGGATCCTTTTTTGCAGCTTTGCCATGCCAACAAAGTTATAACGTGGGAAGCAAAAGTCTCAACTCAATCAAGGAAAAAGCAGTCTAAGCTAGCTGGAAAAATCAGACAATATGATTTTGCCAGGAAAATGTAAGTAAAATAAAATTTGTTAAAGCTAGCAATCATGATAGAAAACAGTAGCTATTGTGAGTCTAAGTGTTCATAGTATTCAAACCCTTTAAAAATTTATTGTGAAACTGTCCATGCTTTAAAAAACACAGAAGATTAAGATGAAAACTGACAGGGTTAAACTTAGAATTCATTTTTTACCTTGTTTGAAAAGAATACACGATCATACTTGTATCGATGCGTCGGGTAGACCCAGGAATTGCAGACAAAATGTGCAGAATCATGACCAGGAACATCTTTTAAAGTGATTGTCTTGAGGTAGAACTGGCTATGGTGATGATTTCTGATGATGAAAGCTCCAGGATAACCCATGTTCTCATCCCAGTCAAATGTAATAGTAAACTCAGTTTCTTTTGCAGTGAATGAAGCTTTTGATGAAACCCATTTCTCCAGGTATGCCACTTTTCCGAGCTTTCCTCGACCCCCATTAGCTAAACAAACACAAAGTAGAAATTTTCAGCCATAACAGTTGGTATTTCCACTGTTGCATTTACTTTAGTAATATTTCAATAAATTATTCAAGTTGACATGAACACCAGCAAGTTAGAGAGGAAAAAATTAAACTGCAGACGCAAAAATGGGCAGAGTGACATAAGAATTAAGCCTGTTATTTCCAGTTCAAAGATCAATCAAAATGGATTCTTTTCTGACGAAGTGACAAGAAACGTAAAAATTGAAAAAACTCAGAGTTCCCGAGAAACAGAAAAGCCAACCTGGGTCTGAATGATCTGCACTGATAAGCTGTATAGAAACGCGTTTGCCCAGAAGCTCGTAAACCCTATCAATGGCTGAAGCTGTCATATCATTGAAGTCCAACAGATTCTTTTTCATCAAAACGACAGTCCCTTTGATCTTCTTCTTCTTCTTCTTCTTCTTGCCATCATCAACGCCTTTCACCTCTGTTCTATGGCGTACACATAACATCTCCATAACTTTTGGAACCATCTGGGAAATGGGACAAAATCCCATGAAACTTGAAACAAAAAACAAGCAAAAGGAAGCTTATAAGTTGAAGATTGTGTAGTGGAAGGAAACAGAAAAGAGGTGTAATATATAGGCAAGCCTAGTAAAGACCGACGAGGCAGAAAGAAGGCTTAGCTTAGCACTGTGGCTCAACAATTTTTCGTCTCCTTTTTTCGCGAGTTGACATGAAGAAGACTAAGCTACGTTTAATGAAGTTTCATATCGATGGCGACAAATCATGGTGGGGTCCTGGAAGGCATTGCAGTCTTTGTCTCTTGATTAACTGAAATTAAAGCATTTGATTCCACCTAAATCCGATTTAAAAAAAAAAATTATTTTTGTTTAAATTAATTTGATATATGCATGTTGATAAGCGTATATGTTATTGGCTTTCACATGTTGTCTTCCTTCATGGCTAGATGAAAGAATAATGGGCTGCAATAATTGGTGTAAATACAAAGTATAAAGTGTTCATTACTTTTGTTTTAGAGATTTTTGGGTTTGTTGAAATATTTATGGTTAATTTCAAGTTTTTCATTTTAAGTATGATTTTGTCAATGACTGTTGTGTATTTTTATATATTGTTTACGAAAAAGTGATTCGAAAGGGCGTTTTGGGGTTTTTCTTATTTTTTACTAAAGACTAGAGTTGTATTTGGTTTAAGTTATTAAAATTATATTACGATAGTCTATTTTTTTTTATTAATTATAATATCTTGTTTGGTTTATTAAATAATAAAATATTATTAAAATTTGATTGTTTTATTATTTTAATAATTTTATTATAATTTTACTTATATTTAATAAATTTAGTTTTAACATGTTAAAGATAATAAAATAAATATAATATTTTTTTATTACCATTAATTAATCACAATAATTATTTATATATATATTATTTATCTAATTATATTGTTATTTTATAACTATTATTTTTTAAGTTAATTTATCTCCCTAGTTATTTTTCAATTTTAATAATAAAATATTTCTCGAACTAAATACACCTTAAAGGTTAATTGATATTTTGGATTAAGCATGTTCAGGTCTCAATGAGCATGAATTTTCAAATAAAAATGTGTTTTGTAAATTTTTGGTAAATTTTTTTGAATACTTTCATAATTTGAATAAATTTTGAATGAATTTTATTTTAAATATCGACAAATTCAAAAAATGACTCATCTATAAATTGTGTAGAGCCAAGTGTTAAATGGTTTCAATCGTTATATTATTTTAGAGTCCAAATGATAATTCGATGGCATAAAGATGTGATGAGAAATATTTTAGGGAAGCTCACATAGTTCGTGATATCTTAAGTTTATCTATAAAGTGTCGATTAATCCTAACTAATTGAATAAATTAAATCTAAAAACTTATATTTATTTGGACTCGTAATCACAGATCGAATAAATTATAAATAGACTTTCACTATAGTTTGAATATTAACCACCCACAAAACATCAATCATTTATCACTTAGACCAACTTTTATGATCAAACCATACATGTTGGGGATGGTAGCAAACTTGAAATTATTTGAGTTGCTTGATCATAATAGCTTAATCCTAATAAAATATGATTATTTTAATTAATTAAGCATTTAAGCATTAAATATGACAGATCAAAAAAAGACGCTCAAATTTTCATTTTCATTCTGCAGCAAGATTCCATTCTGTAAACTTGGTGGAATCTTATGGTATGATGATATAAATATTATATTATATACTATCAAATTGGCCCTGCATGTCATCTTTTTCGAGGTTAAAACTGTCATCGATATGACATGTTCATTGAACTTGAACCATTTTTATTATACTCATATATCTTTTGCAAATTTTAACTGATATTATTTTATTTTCCAAATATAAATCTACGTACATAATTGACAAATTTTTTTTATAATATAGTCGCATAGATGTCACATCTAATTGCATCATCCGGGCCAACCCACAGGCTTTTTGCCTTAGATTTTTCTTACTTCCAATGATTTTGACAATAGCGTGACCCCATCTTTAAGCATTGATGATAAATAAACAATGTTAAAATATTATTTTAATTAAATATATTTTATTAAATATTAATAAAATTAAATAATTTTACTAATATTTTAATTCTTAAATAAAAAAATATAATTAGACTATTTATTATATTACTAATCATTAATTTGACAATAAAATATAATTATAATATTTTATTACATGACATCTAATCAGATAATATTAATTTGTATATAATAATAATAATATTATTATTATTATTATTATTATTATTATTATTATTGAATATTGCATGATTAAATATGGTTAATGTTGCCAGCTTCCCAAATTTTAATATGACTTTGAATATTTTTTAGTCCCACTATGATAATAAAATAAAATATTAATTTTGGAAAATCAAATAAAATGTCAGCATTATCCAGTGCCAAATGATGCTCTCCCTTTCTTGGACTTCAGGTGAAGAATAGAGCACAGACCACCGTGGATGGCCAAAAGGCTTTTATCGAAAGCAAAAAGGAAGGAATTTTATTTTTTTATCTTCCAAGAAAAATACAACAAAAAAACCAGGTTAAAAGGGAACATCCACCGGCAAGATAATACTTATTTAGGCCCCCCATGTCTGGCATTCCACGTGAACCACCACAACACACGTGTATACGAGGACGACTCTTAACAAAGTAAATAATGAGAATCCATGCACTGAGGAATGAGAATTTATATTTTAACATAAAAAAAAAAATTAAATTTATATATTAAATCATGTGACATGATAACAATCAATCGAATCGTGTTATATCATTCGATATATAAATTTAATATGTTTCTTTTAATTTAAATAATATTATTTTTAAATAATTTAACTACGTGAGCTTTCGTTTGTGTGATACACGTTGTGGGCACTATTTATTGGGCCTGCAAGCTTTTTAATGATGAGAGGAGGCCCAATTAATGTGCTTTAATTGGGCCTACACGATTTGAGAATCTTAACTGTATGAGCTTTTTCCAGATATTTTTGGCTTTTTGGTGTCCAATTTTGTGAATATATTATTGTTTCATTTGCTTTTACATTCTACTAAGGTCAAAAAGGTCAGGCGAGATTTGGATTTTAGTGGTAATATCACATAATATGATGGTTAATGAAGGAGGCGGGTTGGCCACTGAGTCTCAGGGCTTATAATATATTATCTTCTCTTTTAGGCCAAAGGACTTATTCCCACCACCCATAGTACGAGGGGGATAAAGCCTCACCTTAAACTAAATTTAATAATAAATAATAATAATTCAGATATATTATTATTATTTTAAGATTAAAACTTTATAAAATAATAAAATAAATTTTATATAAATATAAAATTTTAAAAAATTTTAGAATATATTAAAAAATTTTAAAAATTTAAACAATCATCATCATCAATACCGGTGGCGGTGGTCATTGATAATGAAGCTAGATGGTTGTTTTTGACCATCTGATTTTAAAGAAGGTCAGATTTAATCTCTCCGTTTGATGAAATGACTAAATCTGATAGTCTCTTATTTTGACGGAAATAACTAGATCTGACTATTTTCGTAAAAAAAAAAACAACTGAAAAAGGCCCGTCTTAGTTCTACCGGTCTTTCTTTTAGCAAAGGTGGCTAGATTTGACCTCCTCTAAAGCCAAGTTACCAGAACCGACCACTTGCTTTAATTTTTAAAAACTTTTAAATTTTTTAAATATATTTTTTTCAAAAATTTTTATATTTAAAAATTAATTTTTAATGTTATTATAAATTTTTATTTTTAAAAGGCTATTTTAGTTATTTTATTTAAAATTTTAAAAAAAATAATTAAAATTTGGTCTAAGAGTGAAATTTTAGGTTTTTGAAACATGGAGTGTAAAATTTTATTCCCGCTTCGAACTATGGGTAGGAATAAGTCCTTTGGCCTCTCTTTTACATTATATTTTTTTTATAGCGTGTGCTTAAGTCCCTATAATAATAGATTATTCCAACATCCAACACTTTAGCCCACCTCAATCGTGGGCTGGTCATGTTCTACTCCCAACCCACAATTGCTATACTCCAATTCGGTCAATAATAGTCATTAGAAATTATAATTAGATTCAAATCAAATTTATTTGAATTTAATTTGAATTAAAGTTTGCAATTATTATTCTATCGAGTTTTATTTTGAGCTTTAGGGGGGTTTTGCCCGCCAAGTTCATAAGCTTAGAAAAATTCGACTAAAATAAACTAAAACGACATCATTTTGACTTATACACATACAAATGATGTTGTTTTTATGATATATTTAGAAAATTCATCAAGATAAGAAACTCATTAATAGCTCACTAAGTCAAAAACTCATTAAAAATCTTGTAAAACTTGATTCAATTAGTTATATCTCAAACTCAAACTCGTATCTATCAAACATATCGATTCAAATTCAGACTTAAATTCAACTCATTACTAACTGAGCCAAACTCAAACTTAATTTAATACCAATCCAACCCTACTTGGAATACAAATTTTGGATGTACATCGAACAATTCATTTATATAAAAAAGAGGCTAAACGACTTATTCTTACCCAATGTTTACTTAAATGACAAAATATTATTAAAAAAGTTTTAAAAAATCAAATATACACTTGTTAATTAAAATTAATGATTAATTGTTAAATTTAATTGATTAAAAAGATATTTTTATTTTTTTATTAAAAGAATTTAAAAATAATAAATAATAAAATGAAATAAATATAAAATAATATGAAAACTTTTGAAAATTAATTGAAAATTTAAATTAATTTTTAAATTTAATATTATTTAATATTAAATTTTATTTTAATATTATTTTATAGTAAAATTTATTTTAATATTAATATTATTTTTTTTATAGAGGATATTTTGGTCTTTTAATATAAAATGTTAAAAATGAGAAGGAAGGTGGGCATTTGGTTTTTAGGGTGAAAATCATTTTAGAAAACCTTGGGTGGGAATTAGTTGGTTGGCAAAAAAAAATTTTAAGTTTAACTGTCAGCCAAATATTATAATAGTTTTCAGAACCGAGGGGCCCACCTGAAAGTGATATTAATTATTTTGTAATAAAATGAGATTATATTCTCCCACGCCTCTTCGGTTTTGGCTCTTGCATTTCATGATCATGCGCAAATAAACGTAACGTGCAAACTGGTCTTAGGAAGGACGAGAGAATCGGCCCGGCCCGGTCTTTTTTCAATGATTCACCTTTTTAAAGGTTTTTATTCTGACATTAATTTATTTCATAAATGTATATAAGGGTAAAACGGGTACTTCAACTGTCAAATCTGGTCAATTAAAGATTTTGATGGACAGAGTGATAGAGGGTGGCAAAATGTAGTTTTGATATTTAATGGTGTTCCATGTAATTTAGGCAAAACTAGGGTGCCACATGCGTCATCATAAAACATTCGTAATCTTAATTATTATAATATTTAATTACAAACAACATTACCGTTGAATAATTGTCATTATTGCATGTGACCTTTTTTTAAAAATAAATTATCATCTCCCAATTCATTCTCTACCCCACTTTAGCCTCTTCAATAAGACAATTGGCGGTTCTTTTTTTTTTTTCAATATATAATTATACGACCAAAAATAACTTTATATTTAATAATTTACTTGCTTTTCTTAATCCCCCTGACGTTTGATCAACTAACAAAAAAATCTTCTAAGATTTCAGACGTGACAATAATCTCCTCATCCATACTCAGTTATTAGGTGACAATCAAATTTTATAACAGAATAGATTATTATTATATTAAAAGACTTCCGATTTTTATTTTAAGGACAAATTTTTTATTATTTTTATAATTATATAATATATTGTTGGGGATTATTATTATTATTATTAAGGCAAAATAAAATAATCGTGCTTTTGCTTGTTGCGTTGGAGGCCATTATACTCGCATGATGCAATGGGTTGCCGTACATTTGATGTATAATGAAAAAAAATGATATCTTGGCATTTATGTTGACTAAACTGAGTATATTTAAATTGCCCATATTTTGCTTTCCAAATTAGTGTCTTTAATTATTAAGCGGAAATTACTGAAATGCCTATTGTCTTTGTTTTTTTTTTCTTTTTTAATGCAAATATAATTAATTTTTTTAAACCACTAAAGACAACGACGTGATGCCCGATGGGCGTGCGTGTCGTGTGCACAGGCGTGCATGAGCTTGCATGAGACCGTGAGTAAGTCGTGCATGTGGTCGTGCTCGGTTATGTGATTTTTATGCATATTCTCATTTTTTCTTGATGCACGGGCATGCATTAACATGCACAAGCATAACCCAACATTTTTAGGTCATGCACGGCTACGTGAACACGACTGTGACCATGCAGAAAAGGCAATATGCACGGGCGTACGTTCTGCTCTGCAATTACATGACCGCTTGAAATCAAGCTAATTCCCAACCAAATCTCATGTCAAATGTAAATTAAACATTTCCCACATGCAAAACACTTCATATACACATATTTGCCCTTTCAATAGCTTCAATTCGCATATTTATCATCCAACCCATCACAAAAGCATGTATATAAGCATATTCTCACACATAACACATGTATATGTATCAAATCATCATCATAATCATCTCAAATTGTCAACACGCAAGGAGAACATCACAAGCATGCTGAAATCAACTCACACGCATCAAAGCATGCATCAAACATACCAAAGAACACAAGGGAAAGAGGTAAGAACCACCTACCTCTGGACATGTTTTCTCTCTCAAAGAAATTGCAAGCTTACGCTGGATTGGATGATCCTGGATGTTGATCTTCCCTCCTAGGGTTGATGTTCTCTGAAAATGAAATAAAAACTTTGGGTGAAAATGGTTTGGAAATGGATAAACTTAACTTAAAACTAAGGCGACTGAAACTTTACGCAAACACGGGTGTGCACCTCTCATGCACGGTCGTGCATGACAGGAAAATTATAAAAATGTCATTTTCCCGCGCTCGCATGCAAATCCACTCAACAGGATCCATGCATAAACCACCGAACTCTAGAAAATCATCTATTTCACCCCAAAACTTTCTCACAACCCTAGAATTCTCATAAATCTCAATCTAACCCCAGATTAAAAGCCTAAAAGACAAATCTAACCTTAAGATGTTACAATTTTCGACTAACGGTTAGATATGATTGTCTCTATTCTCGAGCTATCAGATTTGACTATCAATAAAATCAAATGGTCATTTTCAGTCACTTAATTAAGTTAACTGTAGATATCATCGTTAGCAACATTGTCAATGATAGTGGTTATTTTTTAATTTTTATTAATTTATTACTATTAATTTAATGGTCTTTTAATACTATTTTATATTTTAATTATTTTTTATTTTTATTTAAAAAGATAAAAATACCCTTCATACTAGTTAAATCTAATAGTTGACTGTTAAATTTAATGATTGACTTTGGTTAAGGGTGAGTATTTAAATTTCTTAAAATTTTTAGACGTAAGTTGTCATTTAAGAAAATCTTGGGTGGGAATATGTTGTTTGACCTATTAATTAATATATTGTGGCTTTTGAATTCGAAAAGAGGAGGGGTAATAAAGTAATTAAGCTCTCTTTATTTTTTATTTTTTTCGATTATTAATATTGAGAATATAAAAAAAGTATAATTTGGTGTAGTTGGAGAGTAGTGAAAGACAAGACTGTCTGAAGAGAGAGAGAGAGATGAAATTCTAAGAGATTATATGGCATGCCTTCCCTAACGTCACTGTCTTTTTCTCCGTTTATTCGCTCCTTTTCAGATCTGTGCTTTCTTCCTTTTTTCGTTTTTGCAATTTCGTAGAGATTTAAACATTCAATTTCTCTTTGTCCTTTACGTTTAAGCCATTCATATTTCATTATAATCCATCTTCTCTTCTGTTCACCTCATTTTTCGGAACAACGGATTGCATATTATATTTTTAAAGGGTTTTTTCTTTCTATTAAATTGAAACATGTATGTGTAATGGGGTCGGGCAAAGGAGCGACTTCGTCTTCACAAGATATCGACATGTCGATCCCAGGCAAGTAATTCATTTCCTCTTTCTCTCTTTTAATTTTTTTTGTTTTGTTTTTTGTATTATCGGTTTTATTAGATAATTTTTTGTATCCAGCATATGACGTTTGATGACATATTTATAAACCTAGGTGTGAAAATATTTCGTTTTAGTTATTTGGATCTGTTTTTCATTTCGTTTACCTGTTTTTTACTTGTTATTTTAGAGGATTAGATATTTAATGACGATAAGGTGTTTGTTGGAATTTGAATACCAAATACTGTTAAATAAATTAACAGTGATAAACACAGATGGTTGCGTAGAGAAAAATTGGATAAGTTTTAAGCTGGGTGTAATATTGACTGAGGATAGGATTTTGCCCTTTGTAAATTTGGGGGGTGTTGCTAAAGTGTTAGTTTGTTATGTTTTCTTTATCTCTGTTGGTAAAGGATCATTTTATAGGTGCAGTTTTTGGATATTAGATTGAAGATTTAGGGGTTAAGTATTGCTGTTATTCATTGACCTTTATATACGTTTGTAGTGATTTCTGAGAGAACCATTAATTTTGTGTTGGCATCTGTCGCCTGATTGTGTTTTTATTTTCCCTCTATTCTTGTTTTCTAGATCTCCATTTGCGGCATCAACAGGAGTTAGAAAATCTGACACTAATAACTCAACCCTTTAAAACCTTCAAGTATTTTATTTTTGCTGTGGCTCAATATCTTAAGCAATCAACATTATATCTTTTGGCAAAAGGAGGATGGCTTATGCTCCTAAGTATTGTGGTTGTCGCTTTTGGAATCTTGCTTGTGACAATTGATGGCTCTCATGTGAAGGTATTATCCTTGTTATATTTTGCAAAGTGACATTTTTTCCTCTATAATTGCTGATATGATGTTTGATTGTTTTCCACCATGATATACTATAACCTTTTCTGCAGGGATGTAGCTGTTATGCAAAAATGAAATATCATGATATATTCAATAATTTGTTTACCACTTTTTGTTATTAGTTGAAGCTGGTGATATTAAACTGTTTTCCAATGTCATAAGATTGTACTTTGATACTGTTTGCGATCTGAGTTTGAGTTTTCTGCAAAGTTCTGTTTAGAATTGTTTGCATTTCTTAATGTTCATAATATTTATTGTTTTAATCTGACCTCATGAACCTTGCGATGACATCTTTTTGCAGCATCTTGAGGAACTTTCTGAATATTTCCGTTTTGGGTTGTGGTGGATAGCCCTAGGTGTTGCGTCGTCGATTGGTCTTGGTAAGACACTACTTATATTTTGCACAAGAATGTTCATAAGATTGTAGGATCTGGGTGAAATGCTAGGAATAGAAAGGTTCTTGGTTGTGTTATTTGTTTAAGAGAGATATGTAGTTATGGTTCCTGTTGTCTGACTACATTCTATCTTGGATTACTTTCTATAAGATTAGGGGATTCTGTAATGCTTCACTTAAAGATTACTATCAATATTAGATCCCAAGTAATGTTGCAATTGATTTAACATTTTTACTTCCTTTACCACTTCATCATATTATTTATGTATGCTAACAAAATCAACAACATGTTCCTTTGGATACAAATCATGCAAGGGTTGTATTTTGGTGTGGGGAATTGAGAATTCAAAGTCTCTGGTAGGGTAAGAAGAAGTAGGTCCATGTTGTTAAGACAACTACTTATATGGTTTAAGCTTCTGAGTAGGATCCAGCATCTTTACGGGAAGGTCAAGAATCATATGACTTTTAAAAGCATTTACAAGTGTGATTTTATGAGGGATGTGACTGTGGTTAAAGGTTACTAATAATCCTGTCTTAGATACTTCTATCAACAATGTTTTACTATGTAATGGAATATAGTGATCAGAGGCATCAATTGATGCACATGTCTCAATTTACATAAGTCTCTGGCAAAGCATGGTCTACTCAGATAATTATCCTGTCCTTTTGTATTGTAATAAACTGATGCTGCCATGGTTGTATTGGATAAATATGCTATGCTCATATTTTTCTTTGTACTCATGTGCTACTTGATATAGTTGACTTCCCAGGTTTTTCCTGTTTCTTGTGTTTGCTGATTCTGAAGATTGTTAATTTTTTATACTGAACGAATTTTGTATTTGTGTGCAAACTGATAAAAGATATTCTGTGTCCGTAACGAACCTGCTCTGTAACTAATTTTTTTCATTTATTCTGGTAACATCTTCATTAATGTTCCTTGATCTGTTCTCCTTAGTATATGTAGTGTCAAAATTGATGCAGCAGAATAAGGTGCTAAATATTATTTTGCAGTCAATAAATTCTATCCTACTTGGACCAGTAAACAATAAGATTAATTTAATTAAATTATAAAATAAATTGTTAAACCTGCTTGAGTAAATTGTAATGGTCTTCATTTCCTTGTAAAAGTATCCTCTGTCTACAAAGCTGTGGCATATTGTGCTTTTTATTTATTATTTTTTTCCTGATTCCAGGCTCTGGTTTGCACACCTTTGTCCTTTATTTGGGCCCGCATATCGCGCTTTTCACTATAAAAGCAATGAAATGTGGTCGGGTTGACTTAAAAAGTGCTCCATATGATACAATACAGTTGAAACGAGCCCCATCATGGCTTCAGAAGGATTGCAGTGAATTTGGATCCCCATTATATGGATCACAGGTTCCCCTTAGTAGCATATTGCCAAAGGTCCAGATTGAAGCTGTTCTATGGGGCATTGGTACTGCGCTTGGGGAGCTTCCTCCTTATTTTATCTCAAGGGCAGGTATGATCACCTGTGTCGATATTTTTATATTGTTAACTTTGATTTGACATTGAAATTATCATGGAAGTGTTGTTAGAAACCCAATAATGACTTATTTGGAAAGTATTAGATAGTAATAAAAAAATTTTCCTGCTAACAAGTTTTCTATAATATTTAATTATAATCTGTTTACATATTTGTGGGGATTGATTGTTAATCACATAATCTTTTGTTTGGAGAGTTTTTTTTTTTTGTATATGTGTTTTGCCAAATTGGGTACTTTGCTGAAACTTGCCTTAGCTCTTCGCTCATGAATTTCTTGTAGTTATACAGGTTTGTTCTGGATCATGGATCATTGTGCTATGATTTTTGAAATCTATGAGAAGTTAGAGTTGACTTACTTGGATGCACGCTGTTTTTGATCCATTTCAAGCAACCCTTGTTCCGCTTTTCGACTTCCATTCTTCATATAATAGTTAATAAGAAATGTATATTTGCAACTCCATTTTTTTGATTTCCTGTGGCATAAATGGCTGACATTATTAGTTTTCACCTTTGAGGAGAAGGTAGGAGTAAGATTATATTTTCATTATTTATATTTTTCATATGACATAATTTTTTCTCTCTGAATTTATGCAGCACGTATATCAGGTAACAGATTGGATGCCATGGATGAATTGGATGATTCCCCAACAGAAACTGAAGGATTTTTTGCTGCTCATTTAAGAAAAGTTAAACGCTGGTTCTTCACGCACTCTCAACACATGAACTTCTTCACAATTTTAGTGCTTGCTTCGGTTAGTGGTTCTTTCCTTCTCCTCTCTCTTTCCCTCTTTTTATGTCTATGCTTATATGAGAGTAATTCTCATCTCCAATCACCTGGAATTAAGAGTCCAACCAGACCTTTATGTTTTAGCCATTAAGTAAAACTCTTTACTTAAACAGATACTAAAGAAGCCATGTGCTGTTGGTGTAGAATGCAATGCTTTTCATACAAAATGCCTACAATTGAATTCCTCAAAAAATGAAAAAATAATAAAACATTATTATTAATCAATGCAAACAACCAGAACTGAGATGTCCTGGTTCCTGTACTGTCTCCATGGGTTTTTAAAGACTTTTTCACTCCCTCTTCTCCTTTCTTCAGGCAAGTTCTTTTTTTTATTTTTTTTATATTGAGAGTTATATTACAGCCTTCCATATCAGCCATTACAAACCTGTAAGTTAACATCCAATGTGATGCCCTTTCTTTATTTAGGATTCTTTTTTTTAAAAGATAGGATGAACGAAGGATGCTGGAGTAAATCAAAAGTAGATATTCAGTATAATTTATTTCTAAAACATGTGATTTGTGATTAATCTACTCAAAGAGCTGTTCAATTGCTGTTTTCTGAATAGATGCGTCAAACAGTGTCTTTTTATTTTACTTGTTCAAAACTTGATTCAAAGTAGACTATCCAGTTTTTAAACTTTTGGTGGTGTCTCTCGAACAATGAGTTGAACAGGTTTCTGGTATTAGAAGTAAAGAGAAAACCTTGATGTGTGAGAACTTCATTATTAGTTTCAGTTGTATGCAATTTGCAGCTAAATACAAAGGGTTTAATTTGCAGGTGCCAAATCCACTCTTTGATCTTGCTGGCATCATGTGTGGACAATTTGGGATTCCATTTTGGAAGTTTTTTGTAGCTACATTGATTGGAAAGGCAATTATTAAAACTCACATGCAGGTTAGCGATTCCCCTATTCTCATACTCTTCATGTCTTGGACTGTTTTAGGTTGAAACAAGGTTTGGATTCTTTTAATCCATGGATCCTAGTTTTTGGATATGTTACTGTCATGTTTTGTTATGTTTCTTATTGGCGTTGCACGTGTTTGACCTATGTCAGTAAGTTTCAAATGATTTTAGTGGAGTAAACTAAAATGGAAAATTGAAAGTTCTATAGCCCTTTAAATTGGAATCTAAATACCTAGTTTAATGTAGTAGCTCTGACAGTTGGCTTCTTAATTTTGTTCCTTCTCTGCAGACAGTTTTTATCATATCTGTTTGTAATAATCAACTGCTTGACTGGCTCGAGAATGAGTTGATATGGATACTAAGCTTTGTGCCTGGTCTTGCTCCTGTCTTGCCCAGCCTCGTTGCTAAATTACATACCGTCAAAGCTAAGTATCTTAAACCTCAGACCTCTTCGAGTGCCCAGGTAGTTCCTCCAGCCATGAAAGCATTTGTCTAATTTTTGCGTGATTTGGCAGTAGAGAACCCTACAGAGGCTTTGAACTTTCTTAACAGCATTCCAACATAGATTACTGGAATAGTTAACAGCGCAGTTGATATATTTATTTATCGTTTCTTAAATGCTCCTCAGGGGAAGACATGGGATTTCTCGTTCGCGTCAGTGTGGAACACCGTTGTGTGGCTAATGCTGATGAACTTCTTTGTGAAGTTTGTGAATGCAACTGCACAGAGGTATCTGAAGAAACAACAGGAAAGAGAGCTAGCAGCATTAACTAACAATTGACAAGCGTCAGCTCAACCGCATCACAACTCTGGTTTGTCTAGAAATACAAACGCCAATTAATCATCCTATGTCATGATCTAGTTAGGTTAAATTTTCTCATTGGAACATCCCTCTCCTGTCCCTATGATTCTTTGGCAATGCAAACACTAAATTATTTGCCCATTCCCAGAAATTAGTTTTATAAATAAATAATTGTCCACAGTTGAGTTTTAATAGGCCAATGTGGGGAAGCTTCCCAGAAAGAGGTAATCATACCACAGTTAAGGTTTACTGGAGATGGAATTTCCAATCTTCTTGTTGGATGCATGCATGATAATGGGGCATAGATTGCTTTTGCCATGTGCCATGGATCGTGGTTCCATTTTATACCAATAATTAACTCAATTATGGTCAATTGCCTATGTCCCACGTAATGTTTGAAAGAATAAAATGTAGTCCTCTTAAATTTAAGTCAAAGAAATATATTATTTTATCACAATATTATAATAATTTTATTATTAAAACTTAATATATTATAGTAAAACTTTAGTCAAATTAAATTGTATATAAATGTTATATTTAAATTTATTAAAATATATAAATAAATTTTATATTTTATATTATTATATCTGCACTACTTCAAATATTCTAATATAATATATATATATATTTTAGATCCCTACTTTATTATGTCACTTCTTAAGGAGTGTAATTGTTGTTTTTAAATTATTGAAAAAATTTAAGAACATTCTCAATTTTTCAAAATTTTTAAACCTTATAAAATTTTATTAATACTTACAGGATTCACAAAAATTACGGTTTATCTTTAATGTGACTGACACCAATATTTATATTTATATTAATAATTTTCTATTTTTAATTAAAATTAATATGAATTAAGATTATACAAAATTTCTATAATAAAATTTTGAGAGTAAAGTCTTATTTAATCTTTTTTTTTTTTTTCTTGTTAATAATCATCATATCAAACTTTGGTGGGACATAGTTATTTGACGTGAAATATTAGTTTAAGAATCCTACTAATAATACTCATATCATGCAATCCGAGTGTCAAAATGAAACAAGTACATCATTTAAGGGCCAAACAACTTATTCCCACCCAAGGTTTTCTTTAATCGTAAACTCTCACATAAAAATTTTAAAAAACTAAATATCTGTTTAATTTAAATAATTACAAGATATTTTTATATTTTTAAATAAAAAAATAAAAAAATAATTTTATAAAATAAAAAATATTAAAATAGTAATAAATTAATAAATTATAAAAAAACTAATAAAATTTTAAATAATTATCACTGTTGTCGACGACGATGGTTACCATTAACCTAAACAGTTGATCGAAAACAATTATCTGATTTAATTGAAGATCGAATTTGATCATTTTAATGATGGAGGCGGTAATACCGATCATTTTCGAATATCTCCGATGGTAGAGGTAGCCAAAGATTTGGTAGTCATAGTGTTTGTTTTTTTGATTTTTATAATTTTTATTATTATACTAAATTATTTGTAGTAAAATTTATTTTAATATTAATATTTTTTATAAAATAATTTTTAGTCATTTTATTAAAAATACTAATAAATATTAAAAAAAATTTAGTTAATAGAAAGATATTTAATTTTTTAAAAGTTTTTAAATAAGAATTTATTAGTTAAAAAAACTTTGAGTGTGAATAAGTCTTTGACCTTAATTAAATAACAAAAACACTAGAACCTATAATAAATATTTTAATAATTATAAAGGCGAAACGATTGACTCTCTTTAATGTTGGTCAATGGATAAATATTTAACCTTTTTTTTAAATTTTTTGAGTTGAACTTCATTGTTTAAGAAAACTTTGGGTGGGAATTAGTCGTTCGGCCAATTATAAATTAGTAATACCATTAATATGAGATAATGGTGGCCAGTTGCTTGCCAGGTGACTGGCACAAGGGAGTTGGCTTTTGGTGTGTTATTAAGTAAAGGCCTAATCCCACCCATAGTTTGAGGTGGCGACAAGTCCCACCCGCCAAGTTTAAAAAGCCCAGATTCCCACCCTTCATCCAATTTTTATCCAATTTCATTAACCTATTTTATGAAATGACAAAAGAAACCTTATTAATAAAAATTTATAATAAAAATATAAAATTATATAAAATTATATTAAAATTATAAAAAAAAATTTAAAAATAAAAACCAGCCACCGCCGCCGTGTCGACGGTCGGTGGCCGCAGTAAATACACCAGGTGGCCGTTCCGGCCACTTGGTTCCAAGGGAGGCGGATATGGCCTCCCTGTCGACTCTGGCCGCCTCCTCTTTTGGCGGAGGTGGCCAGATCTGGCCGCCTCCTCCAATTCCGGCCTTTTTTTTTTGCGGAGGCGGTCAGATTTGGCGCCTCCGCTAAAAGAGGAGGCGGCCATATCTATCCGCCTCCATCGATTCGGGAGGCCAGATCTGGCCTACCTTGAAACCAGGTGGTCGGCACGGCGGCGGTGGCTGGTTTTTAATTTTTTTAATTTAAATATTTTGTTATAATTTTAATATATTTTAATTTTAAAATGATAAAATTGCCCCTGAACTTACTGTTGATTGTTAGATTTAACAGTCAACGGGTGGCAATCTGGGCTTTCTAAACTTGGCGGGTGGGACTTGTCCCCGCCTCAAACTATGGATGGGAAAATGTCCTTTGGCCTTAAGTAAATCATATTTTTATAATGATTTGAGATATCCGTGAATGATAGTTATCTTGGTTACATTTATATAATTTATTTTTTATTATCCTATATAAAAATGATTAAAAAAATATTATTCTTTATATGAAATTTAAAAAAAAAAAACTAAATATGTAAATGATAAATAATTTATCATATTTATTAACCTATTTAGAATTTAAAAATACTCAATAATTATATTTATTTTTTTGATAAATTAATAACTATATTTATTAGTTTATTTATAATTTAAAAAGACTCAATATCTATATTTATTATAATTTAAAAAAACTCGATAGTATAATTATTATCAAACTAATGATAAGATGTAGTTATCTAATGAATAACAAATTTTTTAAATTAAATTATAATTTATATTTAAAAATATTTGAAACTCTTCTTTTTATTAGATCTTAAAAATATGCCAATTTATGCCTTCTACAAGATTGATTTTCACGAATTTCGAGCTTAATAAGTTGTGGACCAAAAGTTAATAGAATAAAATCGGAATCATGACTTAATGCCGAGTGATTTAGGATTGGTTAAAGTCCAAAAAAATGAGACGATTAAGAAGTGAAAATAAGGGTATATTCTAATTCTAATTGATCCACAAAGTTAAGATCGAAAATATTGATTTTTTTATAAAGTTGTTTCATCATACGATATAGAATAATCAAATTTTTTTATTATAAAAAATACCTAAGAGTGTGAATCGATTTGATTCGATTCGATTGGATTATTAATTTCTTCTTAAATAGTTCATAGAATCGAGAGATTTAGATTATTGTTTGATCTTGAACGGAATCAAAGTTATTTATTTGAGAGATTATCCTCTGTATTAATTTTTAAACTTACCTAAGCCGGGATGAAGGATACCCTTTTACAGCAACTCAGAGACAAGTATGTTCCTGTAGCCAATCAGACAGAAATGAGCGCATGAGATTGCGTGTCTCCCATCTTTTTAACGTGTAAGAACAAATTACAGATCCTTTGCCGACAAGCCTACGCCTGACAGGCCTCTTCCACTATCACTATCTAAAAACTTCTCTCTTTAAATTATAAAAAAAATAAAAAAAATCCTTTTTTTAATAATAAATTTGAATTGGTTGTGGGTCCCGCCACAGAAAATCCCGGCAAGGGAAACGGAGGACCCACAGAGGAATGGTGCGACGGCGCCATTTTTAAAAACGCCTTCCCATTTAATTTCACTGTGCGTATAATAATAATAATAATTAATTAATTAATTAATTAATTAAACTAAATTACGTTAAACTTTTTATATTTAGATGGTAATAAATAATTAATTTTGGAGTCATTCCAAGAGGGGCATTTTGGGGGCCCACTCTTAAATTATTTGATTCATTAATTAATTTTTTTAATGTGGCCTAAAAAATACTCTTTATTATTATTATTATTATTATTATTATTATTATTATTGTTATTTATCTTTTAAATAGATTTTTTTATTGATAAAAATAGATGAGTAATAAATAAAAAATTAGTTATTTAGTCATTAAAAGAATTGTATGACATGACTGTGACGCAGTCATGGTGACCCCACCTGATTTTTATAGGAAAGGGAAAGCAGATTGTGGTGGTGGGGCTAATAGTGATAAATGTTGTAGAAATTTATGGATACAAGAAATGTCAAAATGTGTCTTCATCTGGCTGTTCAATAATTTTAGTTATTCAAAATTCTGTATCCAATGGGAATTTAATATTTATTTATTTATTTATTACACATTCATTGATTGTTGATTCCTGAATGAGAGGGTCAAAAAGGAAAACGAAAGGCAACAAAATCCACATATTTTAAGGTATAAACCAAGAACAGTTTTTTCATTTCTTTCATACTCTTTTCACCCCCCTGAGCTTTGAGAAACTGTTTAAAAACCCCTATTATATGAGAAATCATCAATAAACTCCTTCTCTAATTATGAAATTTAATGATTAAAAATAGTGATTTTGATTTTCCCACCTGAGGTTTGACAATAAAACCCTTACCACCATCCATTGAGTAAAACATAATTTTTTACCTAAAACACTAACGTTATAAGGATAATTTAGCCATTTTTTATAAGTTTGAAATCTTGTAATTTGACCATCGTAATCAAGTTTAAAAATTTTAGCTTCCACAATCACTATCTATCAAAATTACCACCCACCGGAGTATTGTCAACTACGAAAACTCAATCCCATAGAATTGTCGGATATGGAAGTTTGGCTATTCTATATGTTTAAAAATATATATAATTTAATATTATAACTCAAGTTTGAAAACCTTAATATTATTTCTTTCTATTTTTGGTCAAATTTCAATTCAAGATATTTTTCTCCAAATAAGTTTTTATTCTTCAACAATGTATACATTATTATCTTTTTATTTTAATAAATATCATGCTTTCATAAATGTCTAAGTGACATAATAAAGTATAAATGGTAAAACAAAACATAAAATTAAAGGTGTCAAAAGAGTTAGATTGATTCATGATTCGATTGAAAAAAACTCAATCTACGATAGTTTGGTATAAAAGTTTTTTTGTCAAGTTAAATCTGTGGACCGACTTGGCTTGACCCATTATTGTTGCTCATTTATTATTTTGTTTATTATATTAATTCCTAAATTTATAAATTATAATATAATATACATTAAAATACTATTCATAGGCTAGGGGAAGAGGGGGATAGCGTGTGGGAGCCCAATGGCTTGGGTCGTACCCCTAGCCTAAAAAAATGTTTAGACTAGTCCAACCCAAAGCTCGTGAACTCTCGAATAATTGATATGTCATTTAAAAAAACTATATACATTATTAATTAATGATATAATATGACATCATTATAACTATCCAAATTAATATTTAGTCATTGAAAAAATGATGTCACGTTACTTTGCATGCATCTCTTTATCAAAACTTTATAGATATATAACTATTTATGCATTCATCATTTTAAAAAAAATTTTAAAAATTATTAAAAGTTTTTCAAAAAATAATAAAATTATTTCCACTTACAAAAATAAAATAAAAATTCAATTAGAATATTAATTTTGGTATTCCTTAATTGCAAAAGTGAATGAATATAGCAAAATGTTTTAGCGAATGGGGAATGGGAATGGGAATGATAGGGTGGGTGAAAGCGAAGCATGAAGGTAGAAAAATGCGTTGTGCGGAGAAGGGGAAGGGCCCCAAAGTATCCATTTTCCTTACCTAATGCCTGGTTTTGTGCCCACATGTTTTTCAAAATTTTCGACTTTTCTTAATTTCCTGCTTTGTTGTGTTGATCTGACAACACTCAACATTAATTAAAAGGAAGAAAAAAAACAAACGTGTTCTTGTATTGCATTTTATACCCATATTGGGGCCGAAGTAGAAAGATTACCTCTTTGAATTGAAGTTATGATAATTTTTTTTCATTTTTTATTCCACATTTACATGTTTTAAATAAAATTAAAAAGGTATTACGGAGCAGAGAAACAATACTGGAGGGTATTAAGATCCCTGGACACAAATTTGGCACGTGATAAAAGGGATAATTTAATAAAATGCAAAATAAATAAAAAGAAAGCAAGCAAGCAAGGGAAGGTGATGATGATAAAGACAAAAGAAGGTGTGATAATGTGATGTTTCAATATTGAAGTTGTGGCCTTTTCATTCTATAAATTATTGGTTTTAGCATGATGGAGGATGGGCTGCTCTGCGGTTTCCATTAATTGATTCCTTTGGTAGGTCCCCCCTTTTCTTTTTAAAATTTTTTCAGATAAAGAAAAATCATAAGAAAAAGAAAATATTTTTGTCTTTGTCGAGCTCGTCAAAAGAAGACGAACCCATCTTTAACTTAAAAACTTTCCAATCCCCCTATCATCTTCACCATGCTTAGATCCTGTTTCCCTTTGAAATTTGATGCGCTTTTTTTCCTTTTTGTTATACAGAAATCTGCACCGAAAGGGTAAAATTGGAAACTTCAAAAGACAGCAAACTTATAATGCGAATTTGTGTGAAATGGAAAATAGATAAAAGTTGTGATATCTTAAAAATAGACAGGTGCCACGTGTAAGATGCCGACGAGAAAAAGAGACGCGTCTACTTCTTGTCGAAGGAGAAAGACAACTTACGCTCGCAAGCGCGGGCTCTTTCTTTATGCCCCATGCCCCACGACCTTACAAAACAAGGCTCAAATTATCCAACCAACAAATAAGGTAACAAAGATAGGGACATCAAAGGATTTAAATTAAAATATTTTTTGGGGGATAATCTTATATGTGCCAGACGCACATATACTATATATACACCCTCACTGCATATATATGTCAACAGATGAATGTTTTTTTTTTTTTTTTCTTTATAAATTATAATAGACTTTATCTGGAAAATAATAATCCCAAGATAAAGAGGAGGAAATTTTAAGAGAGAGAGAAAGGGAAAAAAAAAAAAAAAACAAAAAGAAAGAAACCACCGCCCATAACAACCCTCCGAATGAAGGAAACGGGATAATTTGATACTCTTTCTTCCTCTTTCCCGTCTACAAAACATATTTTATCAAAAAAATAAAAAGAAAAACTAATTCCCCTGCATTTTCCTCTCATCTTTTCCCACCAGCAAACCAATCAAAATTATAATTAGGCTTCAACATGAATCCTGTCAGATTATAAACACAAGTGTACATAGCTCAATACACATTGCAAAGCACATTCCACAGAGAGCACTTCCCCTCCCCCCCCCCACCCCCCAACTGTGTTTAATTCTGTCGCAATCCGATTGTTGAGTCTTGGATAGTGCTTCATTGCTTGATTGCACCTTCGATTCTCTTCTCAGACTGCCACAAGGCATTCAAATAGTAATTATTCTCCGGGCAAGAAGTCCCCATTGCCCTCAAAAGTTTTGATTATATCCGCAATCTCTAACTCATCTCACTAGATGAGATGTTTATCTTTTTCCCTATAAGGGGGTTGAGTTGTAATGTAAAGGCATCAAGGGATACATTTCTACTCACCCGCTGGCTGTTTCTGCTCTGCTGGTTTCACTTGAACCACTGTGGGAACAGCATGAATATAGGAAAAACCAGGAGGAAAAGACTGATGTTGCTTCGCAGAGGCCTGAGCGTTTGCAAAATTGGCAGCATGTATAAGACTGTGCGATGTTAAGGCACCACCTTTCACATTGGTAGCAGCAGCAACAGCTTTGGCAGGATCGGAAGTGCTGGTGTTATTAGTATGAGTAACTGGAGGACACAGTGATATCATCCCGGTTGAGGAAGTTCCTGAGGAGCCAGGCAGCTGCTGTTGTTCACGGTGTCTTACAGTGAAAAACCCACTGACAGCTGAAGCAGATGAAGTTGTACTCGCTACATGTTGAGGTTGGGCTTGCATATAAGTACTGGAAAATATCAGTTGCTGTTGCTGTTGCTGCTGCTGTTGTGACATATGACCCTTTACTCCAGTCCCTGAAGAAGTAATATTGGGGTTTCCAAGAATTGATGGAACGGGAGATGACTTCCTGCTAGGCATAGATGGTGAATTCTTCGCCTGCTGAGATGACGAGGAAGATTGGCCACTTTTGTTACCTGTGGATGTTGTAGGATTAGTCCTCGGGCTTCCACCAGCACTAGTCTTGGAAATAGAAGTTGTTGGGGAACCACCTATCATTGGAGGAGATGCTGACTGGTTATTACCAGACTGTAGCTGCCCCTGTGTTGCTGCCGATGATTTGGGGTTAGATGCAAATGATATCTGTGTGTGGCCTTGCTGTGCTCTGCCTTGATGTTGGGCATGGTTTTTGAGTGGTGGTGTGGTTAGAGCAACAGATTGTGAACTAACTTGAGAGGCACTAGCCCTCCCAGAATTTTTCCATGGGGACGACTGAGCTGAGCTACTGTTGCTTTGGGCAAGATTTTGCGGAAAAACAGATACAGCACTAGGGAACTTTGCAGCCATAGATGATGAAGGTTGTATGTGATCAGAATAAACACTTCCATTGCTTATAGCAGGTGTTTTGCTTCGAGCAACGGCAGCAGCAGCTGCTGCAGCAGCAAATTGCTGCTTCTGAAGTTGAATCATTTGGTGCTGCTGCTGACTCCGCTGCAGTTGCTGTTGTGCAGCAGAAGTATTAACATTGCTACTAGAAGAAGGCATAACAGAAACAGAAGCACGAGCTGGTGCAGAACCAAGGTTTAGACTTCTATTTGAGACATCAATGACTGTGTTGCCTGTTATAGTGGAAACTGGTGCAACAGTTAAATCTGGCCTAGAGAAAGCAATGGACTGCCCAACCGTTGCTTGTGGCTTTCCTGCCATTGCCTTCCTCTCTTCGTCCACATTAGAAGCTTCGCCACCTCCAGCATTCCCTTCTTCTGATGCCCGGTAATTCTTTTTCTGCTGTGCTGCCTGAGCCATAAACTGATAGCTCTGTCTCATAGCCTCAGGTAGGTTCTGAAGAACAGCTGGATTCTGTGCAATGGTCGAAAGGTCAAGGCCAGGAGCTGTAGTACCATTAATAGAAGCCAATGTCATTGCAAAAGTTTGAGGTGTCATACTTTCAACTCCAGTCTTGGAACCCTGCTGTTTTAGTTGTTGCTGTGGCTTCCTTTCACCATGATTACCACTCACACTAGGGGCACCTCCCATTGAAGCAGTAGTCATCAATGTGAAGTTAGGTGAGTGTAAAGGCATTGCAAAATTCTTTCCATAGGCTTTCATATTTGCTCGGGAGACTTGGCTATCAGCTGTTGATGGGCTCTCTTCACCACCCATTTCATTCTCAAGCTGGCAAGCTTGATGAGGAACCTGTTGGTTTTGCTGCTGCTGCCGCTGCTCCAGTTGTTGAGGAGGCTGGTGCTTTGGAGCAGGAAAACCTTGCAAGGTTCCATTGCCTACACTGATGCCACTATTATGCGGCCTTGGGTGCTGGCTCTGTAAATGTTTTTGGGATGAAGAGGAACCACTGGAAATGCTTTGATGGCCTTGTTGGCTTTGCTGTGACTGAGTGGGTAGTGGTTGTTGCTGCTGCTGCTGAAGCTGTGAAGGATGTAGCATTTGAGAAGAATAGAAGGATCCATTAAAGAATGGCATACTCTGAGCATGAGTTCCTCTGTAAGCAGGTGTTGCTCCCATATGAGCAGAGATAGGAAATGGATATGCATTGTTTGGTAAAATTGCTAAGTACTGAGTTTGTGTCTCATTTCCCGGTATATTTGGGTAGTTGAACCCCATTACCGGGGCTGCAGCTCCTGCTGTTGCAGTGGCACTCACCGAGGCAGAACTAGATCCACCTGATGAAGCAGCATTACCAGCAGCTGAAGGGGACTTAACAGACCCAGGCCGAACAGCAGCTGCAGCACCAGCTGGTTGCTGGCTCAATGGGAAGACAAAAGCAGGAGCCTGCTGAAATTGAAAATACAAAGGGCGCCCATTTTAATAATAATAGCAATAAATAAACTCCCAAGAAAAAAATCAACAGCTGGAGAAGCACAACTTGAAGAGAAGATCCGTACCAGTATACTACTAGGAGCTCCTGGTGGTAGAGCTTGCTGTAGCAAAACCTGCTTTCTTTGAGCTGCATCCATTATGTTGGCGTGTTGAGAAACTTTGTTTTCTTTCCCAGTTGGACCAGGAAATACTGCCAGACCCTCCCGCTTATCTTGTGTATTGCCCATACCTTTTCCTGGGACAGTTCCAGGCAATTCTGCACGAGGCACAACATTGAGATTGCAAGGCTTCGCCCCATATAATGAAGCAGAACCGGCAGCAGCTGGCCAGAAAGGATTCATCCTAGTAAATTGCTGGAGGTAGTGTATGTTCCTAGCAATATAACAATGAGTTGCACACCTCTTCGGTCTGGGTTGAGAAAATAGCAAATTTGGAGGCTGCAAAGAAATTAAAATATTTATAAGAAAAGGGCTCCAACAGCGTTAAAAAAGCTCAAAAACATGAAAAGACATATTGACATACTTGTATGGCAGCAGAAGAGACAACACTAGCATCCATGGATACAACTCCTTGTAAAGGTGCCATATATCTGCCCATTGAAATAGATTCATTTCCACAGAAGAAAATCTAAAAACACTGATTTTAGATAAAACAGAGTAGCAGACCGTACCCCATAGGAGGAAGTCCACCAGGCCAACTAGCCATAGGCGGTGGAAAAGATAAAGAAGCAGATTGAGCTGGAAATATAAAAACAAAAATTACCTATCAACAAAGAAAATTCAAGAGAACAAAATGTCGTCCAAGAAACTTACAGAAGAAAAAAAAAAAAAGTTTAATTTTACCATATTTCTCAGGGGCTGCAGGCGGTGAATGTTGCTGCTGCTGCTTGTGAACATGCTGTTGCAGCTTGTTGCCATTTAAGCTAACAGTACCACTTTCTCTATCACTCTTCTCCAAATCAAGCTGTAGATCAATGTTTCTCTCCTTACCAACAACTGGCTTCTGGGATTCATTTTCTTCTGCTATCGTTTTTACCTTCTTTTGTTCACCTTCAAAAGCTACGTCTTCTTTGACCATTTTAACTACCTTCTCATCCTCCTTCACCACAGGCTTCATTTCCTGCAAACCGTACAAACCATATTAATTTCTCACAGAAACTCAGAACTGATAAGAGTCGGAAAGTGGGCCACTCACCGTTTGTACTTCAACAGCCACAAAATCAATCTCACCGTCCCTTTCAGGTGACGATCTGAATGGAGGAGGAGCCTGCAAGAAAAAAAAATTAAAATTAAAATTCGACATACACCACATAAAGTAGTTCAAAGAGGGTGTGTGGTAAAAGATCTTATCATCAAATGAAGATCCTCACCATCAGATCTATCTGGAATTTTTCTTCTCGCTGGTTCTCAATCTCGGATGTCGTTGAATTCCTAAAGAAATGAAACTCAAATCCATCAACAAAAATATTTGTAAAACATAAAATAAGAAAGAAAGATTTATTGTTTTGAACTCACGCTTTAGTAACTATCAAATTGTCTCTACAATCATCATCTAACCGGAGACTAGCAGTAGATTCCTTCTTAGGAGACTGAGACAGGGGCTGAAGCTGAGGCCGAGGCCCGTCGTCTGCCGCAGCTACATCTCCTCCACTCTCTGATTCTTCAGTCAAACCCTTGGAATCCGGTAATAAAACGTCGCTCTCTGGCTTAACCGACTCAAGCTTCAGCTTGGAGGCTTGAGAGTTCACCAAATCGTACGAAATTAAACCGTTCTCAGCTGCTGCAGATCCCGGATTCTTGTCTAAATTAGATGAACAAGTTTCCGCCTTGGAAGATTGATCCATCTCAACCTTTGTGGTAGACGAAATGGGAGCATTACGCACTGTAAACGAAGGATTTTCATCTTCGTATTTGACAGGTCGCGGTCTCCTCCTCTTCGGACCTGCAAATTTAACACAACCACAAAATCTCATCACCACGTCAACCTCACCAAAAAACAGAAAAAGCTTCCTGAGCGAGAAAAACTCAAGCTCACCAGCAGCAGACATGGGAGCAATCGAAGAACTAGAATTTGTGGGCAAAATTGGTGAAGACTGAGGAAGTGTAGATGGAGAATTCGAGATCGGAGAAGAAACTCTGGATTTTGAGTCACTTGTAGACTTATTATTAATCTCTTTAGAATTCGAATCCACAACCACAATTTCTTGCTTTGATGGACACTGTGGCTGCCTCATCCCGTATAAAACTTCAGCGATCTCGATCTCAATCTCGTCCTGAGCAGACGACGATGACTTGTTGCCCAACGACTTTGGTGGCCTTAGTTTAGGTCCGCTAGGTTTCTACAACGAATAAACCAAATCGTCATTAGCCAGATTCATTGTATATCATTTTCTTCAAGAGAAAAAAACATAAGACAAGCATCAGTTACATCACAGACCATCTTCTTCCGAACTGAAAAATTGGAAGAAGGCGAAGCCGGTGCGGGGGTAGCCAACACAGTCGCAACACTAGTTCTCACAGGTGAAGATGATGCTTGTCTGTTTATTTGTTCTCCACCACCAACACCACCACCACCACTTGAAGTCCAACATTCATGGGACCTTTTAGTAGAGGCTGCATAAACAGAGAACAAAATAAACCAAAGTTACAAATCATATCCAATCAACCGAAAACAAAAATGAAGAAACGTTAATTTTAGCAGCTATATCCAGAAGAATAATCTCTTCCACCTCTCTACCTGACCGAGCTTTTCTAGGCACTGACACACCAATCATCTCATCAGCAGCCTTCCAAGTAGAGTTGATGGTCGTGGCTGGCGTAGCCGTCGGCGCGACTTTAAACACTTTAGCCGGCGGTGGAAAACTTTTCCGACTGATGTGATTATTAATATTATTATTATGATTATTATTATTGTGGCTATTACTATTATGATTGTGATGAGGATGGTGATGATGATGATTCAACATGGCCGATGATGATGTTGATGGATTGGGTGGGAGCATCCTGATAGAAGAATTTCCACCTACACCTCCATCGTCATCATCGTCTTCTTCATCATCATTTACACTCTCCTCGGAACTGTCATCCCCTCCGTCATCTCTATTCGTTCCGAGCATATATTTATCGCTTCTCCTCCTTTTGCTACTCCTACTCATTCGATCTCGCTCTCTATCACGTTCTCTTTCACGGTCGCGGTCGCGATCACGGTCTTTCTTTCGATCTCTTAACCTCGCCGTTTCCTGTATCTCCAGCGGACCGTCTTCTTCTGTATGACAAAAAAAAAAAAAACATAAATTATCTCACGAAACACATCAGAATCAATAAAAAAACGTTTCTGTCGGAATAGAGTTAGATCTGGTGAGAATTGAGACCTGGAGAGTCTCTGAGACTGCTACTTCTGTGTCTTCTCCTCGGAAAACCATTTGAAGCTGGCAAAGTAACACCCCTTTTCGCTTCTCTGCTTCTTTCCATTTGTGTTTGGATTGATTTCGCAGTGACAAATCAGATACGTCTTGAATACTACTTATCTTAACTCTCATCACCGAAAAACTATCATAATTCACCGGAAATGGATTAATTTACCGGAATCTGAATGTTTCAAGCTATCTCCGGCTAAATAACCAATTCAATATTCCCAGACCTTCCTACGCCGAGATTAACCAGTCCGGAAGATCTCGACTTTCAGTTACCTTCTCTCTCTGCTCCTTTCTACCTCGCTCTCTCTCTCTCTCTCTCTCTCCCTCTGCTCCTTTCTGCCTCTCATCTCATCCACTCAGCTATTTCACTCTACTCACAAGCCTTATCAATGGCCACGATTAAGGGCTTTGTCACATGCTTGCATCTTCACCGTCGATATATCTACAAATCTATCCGTGGATGTTTGCGAAAACCGACATGGCAAAATTCAGAGCATTGGATGGGGTGTAATTAGTAGGTTATTTAATCTTTTTCTGGACATTATCGCCACGTGTCAGGCTCTTCCCTTGCTCTCAAGCTTCCAAGTTTACTCACTAGTACCGATATGGCATGATTTTCCAATAAACAAATAAAATAGTTTTTAGTAATAAATTAATTAATTAATTAAAAAATTATGATTGCACTGTACTCTCCTGTATAAGAGTGAGAATACTGTTTCCCACGAATCACGATCGAGTTGAAGTTGAAGCCTTGAATTTCCCAAAGAGATGTCCTGACCGGCTTTCTCCGGTTACTCGGTTGCCAGAGACCTTGGTAAAAGCAACATGACGATCAAAAGGAATCTGCATGACCGCAGGAATTCTCGTTCCAACCGGTCAAATTCACTATTTCGGTTCCCACGTTTTTATTTTCCTTTTTTATTATTACAGATGAAAGTTTGCGAGAATTGAACAATATATTTTCCATATGGACTCAACCCTGTCCCACATGCAAGTAACCTTATTTGGGGAATCAATGGATAATATCTCCGTTTACAAAAAAAAAAAGAACGCATACCGACGGTCAGATTTTATCTGACGTGGCGAATTCAGATTCCAAGACACAAACAAGTCCGAGTTGGCACCGAACTGCGAGTCCCGTGCAGGTCGATCAGCGCGCCCAATCTAGACCGTGAGAGACATCCAATCAACGGCTATTATGGACGGAGCAACGGGTGAAAAGAACTCAGAGAGTCACGGTCACGGAACATCCGAGAACTATGGACCCCACCTATAGACGGTGAACCAATTATTTCCTCGCTTTGGCCTGTTGTCACGTTCTGTGGGATGTGGTAGCTTGCGGTGACGCCTACCGGTCCCACAGGTAAATTAAATTAAAATTTTTAGAAAAGGACAAACCCACTCGCCTCGCCGGTCAAATTTCACCGCTCAGTTAAAAATTAAATTTAAAAAAAGATACAAAAAAATTAAATTAAATACTAAAATAAAAAGTGTAACTAATACTTCCCGCTTTTTCTGCCACGCGCTTGCTGCGGCGTTCACATAGTGTGCAATTCCAGCGTGGCAATGTCGTTTTCGTTTGTGACAGTAAACAAACGCCACGTGTCGTTAAACTGCTCGTTTTCGCCTCGGATCTTGTTATAAGGTAAATATCTTGCTGTTAAGAATGGAAATGATAACTTAACAATGCCGTGTTGAACAATGTCCTTACGTGGCAGTTGGAAGACATTTTTTTTTTTTTTTTTTTTGGTAAATAGTTGGAAGACATTTTAATTCTCATTAATGGAGATATTTATTGTCCAGTCTTTCAACTTGAGTGGTGTAAACTCTCATAAAACGCCGCTGTCACCCTATCATATCCAACAAAAAAGACTAATCTTTTGGAGACCAATGTGGCCACGTCAGAATTGGTCCCCAATTTCCCGGTTGACCCACCACAATGGATCCCTTCCCCCTCGCTTTTGTCGTTTTTTAAAGTTCGTCATTCACTCGCTATCGTGAAATCCCATACTTCTGCCACGTGTACAATTTAATGCTACGTTCCCTTGCCTACGTGGCTGCCTTTGTAAGCGTGTACATAGCCCTAGCCGTCATCGACACTACTTCACTAAGCGACCATTAATTATCGATTAATTGTAATTAATCTAAAATTATTTTAATTAATACTGTTCTTCCAAGTTGAAAATAATAAATATATAAATAAAGCATCCATTTTATAACATGTAAGCTGAAAATATATTGATTTGGTCACTAGTGGGCATCCAATTAATTGATGAGAGATTACAAAAAAGAAGGGATTATGAATAATCTTAATCAAGGATTAGGGTATCTAATCCTGTGTAATTTATATAAAAATAAAGAAACGGTGGACATCTCCCTACTACTGCTTCCCTCTCGTTAGACTCACCACCCATCCATTTAAGTAATGAATAAGAAAGTACAACTGTTTTTGTTTTTATTTTTTTATTAATAAAATCTAAGAAATTTAATTATTGTTATTTTACTTGTATTTAAACAAAAAAAAAGCCCATGTTCCAAGGAACAAAATGTAAGTGAAAAGTCCACAAAGTGGGACAAGCGTGTGTTATCATACAGTGACTTTTACACCACTTTGCATTACTTTATTATTATTTTTCTTTTAACCAAAGCTTCGCTATGCCCTCTCTATTTATGATGTTACCAATGTAGCCCGATTTGAACCATATTATATAAAATAAAATTAATGAATTAATGTGAATAATCTAAAGTTATTGAGTATTGTCGTTTATTATCGAATAAATTGTTGAAATTGAATAGTCTGACGCAAACAAATCTAATCTTCGAGAGAGTCCCAAAATTTTACACTCGAGGCGGGGATTTTGATTATGGTTTAATATTATATTAAAAATAGGGTTAATTAGACCTAACCTCACCATGATTAATAATAAATTATTGATTAAGGAATAAAGTAATTGAAGTAGTGGCACAAGACAAGCTCTCTGATGGCCCCGTTAATAAAGTGGATGGATTTATAAAAACACAATTATCCTTTTATTTTAATCACTAACGAGGACAACATCCAACCTCAACTTCGTATGGTGGACAAAAAGTCAGGGGGATGCACGTGTCACGCCACGTGGAGTTACCTCCTCACGTGCAACTCTAGGGAAAGTATACGGCACTTAGCGCATATGAAATTGGGAGGACGCAAAGGTGGAAATGTGGCTGCAAAATTTTTATGGTAGGAGTGTATGGGCCGAATGTTGAAGATTACGGAATGAGCCTAAATCTGACGGAGTCAAGAGCCAGCCCATTGTAGTTCCAGAAGTGAGACCAATAATAAGGCTTCGATTTTAACATTTTCTTTACATTTTTGAAAATAAATATACACTTAATTTTACAAGGATATTAAGGAGGGATTTGAGCTGAATTAAATTCGAATAAGGGTGAATTTGAATTAAATCAGGTTTGAATACTGTTTGGTTTGAGTTTGATTTAAATAGAAAATAGTCCAATTTGAGTTAAGTTCATCGACTCAGATTTTATTTATCATATTTTAATATTAAATGTTATGTCAATTTTTAAATAAAATAAATTTTATTATTTAACTAAAATACAAATCTATATTGTATTAATAAAATTAATCTTTAAAACTAGAATATGTTATTGTTTGATATTTATTTATATTATAAAATCTTAAAGATATATTAATAAGTAATTAAATATTAATATAATATTTATAAAAATTAAATATTTATAATAAATATTATTATTTTTATTCTTTAACTAAAATTTATTATTTAAATATTAATTTGAAGCAATTAAATTTTTTAAATAAAATTTAAATTTATTTACTGTTATAAATATTATTATTATCCCTATTTTCTAACTAAAAATTTGGTTATTAATTATTTTACCAAATTATTTCTTTCCTTCAAATCTTCTGCAACCGTCGAACATGGTCTGGTCAGCTATTGTGGCAAGTAGGGTGGTGCACGTGCCTTCATTTACTATTGTCAATAAAGAATTTATTTATTTTGTTTTGACTGAAATAAATAATCCCATACGTACAGGTACAGCGATACTATGATATTGGATTATTTTTAGGCAAACGGCCTAAGTGATGAAATTTAACCTATCAATTTTCTTTAATTTAAATATATATTTGTTAATCAAAATTAACGTTAAATTTAATAATGTTTTTATCTTTTTAATAAAAAAATTAAAATATAATAAAATAATGTATTTAAAAAAATCATAAATTAATATATAAAAATTAAATGTTAAATGAAAAGAATGCACTGGCTGCTGCTGCTTTTTTAATTTTAATTTTATATATATAATATTTTTAATATTTTATTTTATTAATTATTAATTTAAGATTTTTAATATTTTTATTATAATTCATTTCATAAAAAATAAATAAATTTTTGAATCAGTAAAAAGAATTTAACAGAAGTGAATAAAAAAGATCTCATAAATAGATTTTTAAATTTAAAAAAATTTGAGATTTTATCGTTTTAAAAAACATCAGATGAAATTAAGTGGCTTGACCTTGTTTTCATTAAAAATAAAACCCAGAAAGCGCGTAAATGAATACCGAATTATTTGGATGACCCAAAATCCAATTCAACGTCCCGGATTATCCAATCCAACCACACATGGATTTCTATTGTGTTTCCCCATGGGCCTGCTCCAACCTTCAAAAAGACAATTTTACCCCCCATGGCCCAAAATTTACCTAATATCATTGGAACATGATGAAAAAAATAAATCTTAAAGGCACTGTAAAAAAGTTAAAACACGTTTTTCTTGTTTATCGGCAACGTAATAGAAGCGTGTATACATTCTACTCCAATTTTACGGGCACTTGGATTTTTTAAAATTCAGATATACGATAATTGCTCTTGTTTACTATTTTTATTATTTTAATAGGCAAGGTCAGTCAATGAGCATGATGAATATTTTGCCGTGGTGTTTGGATGACTCAGATGCAATTTTAAATAAATAATCGGATTAATGTTTTAATTCCCAAGATCTAATCCACATTAATTAATGCATAATCTGGTGGACTTACCGATGATTTATAGAAAAACTGGTCAAATTCATAAATGCAGAGCGACCGAACGGTCTCCTTCTTCAACAATAAGATCGTTTTTACTTTCCTGTTTCCCCTGAATGCATCCGGATGCTGATCCTGAATGTGAAAAGTTAAGCCTTTTACACCATGCTTATCCATCCATGTCATGTTTATCCTGGAGCCACCCAATTCTTACCCAATTTCCTTCCATTGTTTTGGAGAACCTTGTTATCTTCATACACGGTCAAATTCGGTGCCTTCAAATTGCGTCAAGATACAATTGTCACGATGGCAATTTTGACACATTAAAAATACTATGAAAATGATCCTTTTCCATAGTTTTAAGAATGCAAGTCTCATTTTATTTCTATAATATATGTTAATAATCATCTAACCTTCGTGACTCAAAAAAATAAAAAATAATATTAGAGAGATATTTTTATTTTTTTAAAATTAATAAAATTATATTTATAATCTTATTAATTTATAATAAATACGAAATCTATTTGACGGAAAGCTTCCCATGGAATTGGGCAGGCCCTTTGGTCAGCTGGCTCATTGTGAAGTTGGTTTAGAGCCAACTTGTCTAACCAACTGGTCTCTATGTGTATTCAGTCACGTAAAAGTTTTCGTCGGCTAGAGTGGTCCCCCAAGCATGTAGATATATCTGGGTAGAGGCGAATAGAAGATCCCTAAAGTCTCTTGTCCAATTTCAATCTATATAATCCGCTGTCTTTCTTTTTAAATGAAAAAAAAAAAAAAGGGAAATAAATATGTAGTATGACGTCCATGCCATGTTCCTTTTTGTCAACTCGTAGATTATTTTATCCGAATACAGACGGATCCAAATGTAGGGAATCTCCAAGTTTCAATTTTTGAAAGTCCAAAACACTATTTTCAACCCATTTAAAAAAATAAATATATAACTAAAAATTCAAACATCATGTAAAATAATTTAATTTGAAATATAAACCATTTAAAAATATATGATTAGATATAAATATATATATATATATATATATATATATAATATTTAACTTATTTCAAACATGAAACAAATAACAAATACTTACAATTTTTGTTTGAAATAATATTTTAAGAATTTTGGTTTATGGTTAAGAGTTTATAATTTATAAGTTTTGCGTTCATAGTTTATAGTTTATAAATATATGAGTTATGGTTTACAGGTATAAGGTTTACAGTTTATATTTATGACTTACGGTTTCATAATTTAGGGTTTGAAGTTTACAGTTTGAGATTTAGTATGATATTTGATTTATTTTTTAGTTCAGTTTGAATAAGTTCGAAGCAAATTACTCAAACTTGAACACTAATACGAAATCAAACTATAGCTTTAAACATTTATAAATACAAATCCGAATACGAATACAAACCTGAACTTAAATTGAACAATTTTCAATTATTTTTATTAATTATAATTTTTAATAAAATATAAATATGAATCATATGAGCCAAATACGAATATGAACCAAATGTGAATCCAACTCTCAAATTCGAACTTCATTATAAAAAAATTAGATAAATACGAATCTAAACACGAATCGAACCCATAACGAAAGAAT
This sequence comes from Anacardium occidentale, assembly GCA_026122585.1. Lineage (NCBI taxonomy): Eukaryota > Viridiplantae > Streptophyta > Magnoliopsida > Sapindales > Anacardiaceae > Anacardium > Anacardium occidentale. The sequence continues at coordinate 803,266 of JAJEJH010000023.1, forward strand.
CGAACATGAACATATGTATGTTTATATTTGGTTCAATTCGAATATAATCTTAAGGTTTAGGGTCAGAGTTTATGGGTATAAGGTTTATGATATATGGTTTAAATTTTAGTGTTTTACGTTTTGGGGTTTAAGATTTATGTTTTATGGTATTTGCATTCTAAGTTTATGATTTATGGGGGATAAAGTTTATAATTTATAATTTACGACTTAGGGTTTACAACTTAGTGTTCTAAGACTTAAGGTTTCATGATTTAGGGTTTTTCAGTTTAGAGTTTAGGATTTACAGTTTATGGTCTTTAGGTTTTGGGTTTATGGATAACGGCTTACGGGTTTAAGATTTACTATTTATGGTTTTTAACTTAAGACTTATGGCTCAGTTTTATGGTTTAGGGTTTCACAATTTAGGATTTTATGACTTAGAATTTGAAATTTAAGTTTTACAATTTAGTCTTTATAATTAATCTATTACAATTATTTACTTTACGATTTAATGTTTCTATACTACAATTTAAAGTTTTCACATTATACAATTTAAGGTCTAATGTATACTGATTACCAACCACAATTTTTTTTTTTTATTATTATGTTGAATTGAATATGAAAAAAGACACTAAACCACTATGGTGAATTGACAATCCGTCTACCCAATTGAAAATTAATTTTAGTGAAATTATTTTTAAGTTTATCTAATTTTCTTAATGATTATGACAAAATATAATATTTCAATCAACGTCTTATTATGCAACGTCTAAATTTAACATAATATAAGATTTCAATTTTAATTCACATAAGTATCTTGCAAAACAAATTATTGACATGAACTTTGTCTCGTATTATCAAACAACAAACTGAGCAAAACAATTTAAGAAAGGGAAAAGGTTTCTGACATTGGTGTGAGAAAGAAGTTTTCATACGGAAAAGAAGAGCATTCGAGGATAAAATGAGTATTTTATTTGATATTTTAATTAATTTTATTTAACCCTCTTATAGAGTAACCCCAATATACTAAACATTGTCAAAAAACCTTAGAAAAATCACATAGTTTTAAAAAATACCCTTAATCCCACTTTTGTAAGGAATGTGTGATTTTTATATTGACTGCACGTGAATCACATGTTGCTATTGTAAACCACACGTTGTGCTCAATCATTCAAATTTTCGTAATTTTCTTACTATAATTCAATACGAACTACAAAAACAACTATTTCATAATCATTCTCGCAACAAAAAATTAAAAAAACAATTAAAATTCAGATTTCTCATTTGATTTTCTATACCATAATTATGAACGAAAGAAATGTCGTGAATCCACTCCAAACCATTAAATTTTTATACAAAATTCAAGGAAATATGATAAAATCCATTTTATTAATAAATTTTTTTGTACTAAATTCAAGAAAATATGATAAAAATCATTTTAGTAATAAATTTTACCTTATTCTCACCTGTTAATGATTAAAATTCGTAAAAATCAGATCAAATGTGTTTAGCTCTAAAAAAAAAGAGTAAAATTTATTTTTAATTTTTAAAAAATAGATTATTTTAATAAAATTTTCTAAATATAAAATTAAGTTTTAATGTTAGTATCAATGGTGACTGCCATTATTCAACCGGCTGTCTTGACTTAGACTTCCACTCCAATTAGGAGAGCACAATGTAATGGAATGGAAAAATTAATAATTTAATTAATTTATTTTTTCAAATACCATCTATGATCGATCATCATCAATATGACACATCAGCCGTTGATTTTTCTTCCACACAATTTCGCACGTTTCCTTCCCCCTATCCCTTTCACAGAAACTTAACCAAAAACAGTTTTTTCTTTGGCTGCTTAGTTGACCAAATTGTCAATGGAGCAATATAAGATTACGTACAACTTGAAATTGCGTTTTCTCTTACGCACACGCTTGTTGTACTTTCAACCGAAATAAAAAAATAAAATAAAATGGTCGGTTGATACTATTACGAAGCAAGAAACTGAAAGGAGCCGTTGGTTGACTAGCCAGCTAGCCAGCCGACTTAGAAAATTATTAAAGTCACAATATCCATTAGAATAAAAATCGGCCACGTGTAAAGATCTTGGTGGTGTGGCCCACAATACATCCATTACGTAGCTCCTCTCATTTCTCCTCGTCTATAAGTTCGTTCCCGTAGCATAATACTTCATTTCACCGTTATCTCTTTCTTCTTCAGCGTCTTCGTCTTCGTCTTCGTTGCGTTAATTTCACTGGAGAAAACATTGTTTGTTGGTTTTTTTTTATTCTGATAACTGATCATGGCTGGTGGAGGATTCTCCGCCTCCGCGCCAACGGCTGGAGTCGAGTTTGAGGCTAAGATCACTCCGATTGTTATCATTTCCTGTATAATGGCCGCAACTGGAGGACTCATGTTCGGCTATGATGTTGGTGTTTCTGGTAATTATTTAGTATTATTATCTATTATTATGTAGTAGGAAGTTAATAAAAGTAGCCAGATAATGTTTGGCTGCGGTTTTTGGAAGTGATTAGCCAGGAAAATGTCTTTATAAAACGTTTTATGTAATTTCTTCAAGAATAAATTAACTAAAAGAGGAAAGAGTCTTTTATTTTTTGAATTTATGATTTCGAAATAACATGTGAAAATTTGTTATTTGTTGGGAACTTGTGAGTAGAAAAGGAAAAGAAATAGTTTAAAATTTGGTTTGGACTTCTGGTGTTGAATCTGTTAAAAAGGAAAAGTTGCTTTTTCCCGCTAGAAGAATTCCTAGCAGGCTGGAAACTTTGATCAGTGTGAAAATACTGAATTATCCAAAGCCATGATGTAAAAGATAAGGGTACTTTCGGTATTTAAATAATTGTTATCATCTTCATTCTTCACTGACGCCAGTGCTGTCGGTGATTAGTCAAGTTGGGTGGTTGTTCGGTTACTTAGAAGAAAAGTTTCCCTGAAATTTACTTTCGCTAATTTGCGCCATTATGCTGAAGGCATTTGTTTGAAAAATTACAATTATTTAAATGCGGGTTTAGCTAATATTAAATTAAATTAATTAATTTATCTGATGCAGGGGGAGTAACATCTATGTCCGGTTTCTTGAAAAAGTTCTTCCCGGTAGTTTATAGGAAGACAGAGGAAGAAGACTTGGATAGTAATTACTGCAAGTATGACAATCAAGGCCTACAGTTGTTCACCTCTTCACTTTATCTGGCAGGTTTAACTGCCACTTTCTTTGCATCATACACTACTAGAAAACTTGGCCGGAAACATACTATGTTGATTGCCGGTATTTTCTTCATTGTCGGTGTTGTGCTTAACGCTGCCGCTCAAGACCTCGCCATGCTCATTATTGGAAGGATCTTGCTTGGCTGTGGAGTTGGGTTTGCTAATCAGGTTAGTTTTAATTCTGTTTACTACAGTTATTTATTTTGGAATAATTGCGGCAAATATTGTCATAACTTATGAGTCAAAATTGGGTTCGTTCAATTATGTAATTAGAAACCAAACCTTCTGGTTGTGGCTTCTCTGAATGAACTGGGTTTGGGGAGTTGCATCCCCACATTAAGGCTCTTATAAGCATATCCGCTGGATGGAATCAGATCTCAGTATCAAACAAGAGATTATGAAAATTAAACTAGTATTATAAATATTAATTTATTGTTTTAACGTTCTTATGAGTGATTGGGACTTATGTTTTACATGTTGGCTTAATTCGAGGAAGCATCATGTGATAATTGTCGTTTAGCTTGGCGTTACCTAGAGAAAATGTTCAACAAGAACAATTTCTTTATATCTTTCTAATTGCTTTGAGAATCATTTCTTTTGAAAAGTCCTCAGTTTTTTTTTTTCTGAAAAACGTGATCATGTGGACCTTCCGCCTTTCTAGTTGAGTTACTGTACATTCTTTAATTATTTATCTGATCCTCTAAAGTCAAATGTTTACTTGGAACTAAATCCAACTTTCCTGTTCAGAATATTTGAACGAATTTGATTTATACATTTGTTGCTTAATTTCAAATTTTACGGTGGTCTTGAACTCTCTTGAATATTGGAAATTTCTAAATATTTGAAGCCTACAATTTAGACTCAGTAATTAAGAAGCCCACAGGTAGTGAATCCACTTGCGTGGTTCTTAGTTCAACTTTCGTATTGTCCTTTTCACCCAGAACACTGCATGTTATTAATTCACTTGATAATAAATTACTACATGAAATCTTTTATCGCTATTTATATCAGATTGTGCCAAAATTCTATAAGCAGTACTGTGGTAGGCTTTTACAAAGTCAGGAAATAGCATATTTATTAGTCTGTCTGATTTCTTGATGTGCAACAGGCTGTACCACTATTTTTATCAGAAATAGCCCCAACAAGGATCCGTGGAGGCCTCAACATACTCTTCCAGCTCAACGTCACCATCGGCATTCTTTTCGCCAATCTGGTCAATTATGGGACCGCCAAGTAAGTCCGATTCTTCATCTTCATTTATGTATTTTTTGATAACGAAAGACGTAAAAAGGACTCTGTTATCCTCTCCCATGAAATTAAAATTTTACAAGTTTATAATTGTTACTCTTCAAACTAGATTCGCTAAATAGTCGAAGGTCACAACTGTTGGAAAATAAGGAATTTGAATACTAAGTGTTAATTCATCATTAACTTTTCTTCCCTGTCATAATCCAAAACACCATCCTTTATTGTTGACATTGAGTAGTAATTATCTTCAAATCTTCTGATCAGTTAATTACTTCCTTCTATTAGATAATCCAAGTTAGTGATAAATGACATTTGGTTTCAGGGTGGATTATTATAATATTTGTCACTGAATACAAGGGATACTTGCACCCTTTTTGGCCCAAACTGCTGTGTTGGGCAACAGTAACAAATTTCAGGTCCCTTGGCAATTGACATTGATGATTAATAAACCTGTTAGTCATTTCATAATAACTGATGCCTCCATTCTAATAGTTTGAATCCACTAGACCATCAGACTATTTGAACTTTGTTTGGGAATTAAGAATCCAATGAACCAAATTACTTCTTGACATTATTGTGTTACTATTTACCATTATGCAATTTATAGTGTCTTTGACGTAGTTGTGCTACTGTTTATTATTATAGAAGAAATTTGTAAGAAACAATAAAGATGATAATTTTATGAAGCCATTCAAGCATTTGTATGTGCAATAACTTTAATGATTCCAATTCAACTTTCTCTGACAGCATTTTGGGTGTGATAAATCACATGTGGACTTTGAAGAGATGATTGAGTGTTTCTTTCTACGTTGATGAACTTTTACATGCATATTATGTGGACCACAAACTCTAATCTTTCTATTTAACGTGCCTTCAACTGTAACTTCAATCAAATTGGCAAAATTAATGTATAAGAATGTTATTTGAAATGTTTCTTGTTTAGTTTAGATTTTGATTTAATCACTTGTTATCATTTTTTCTTTCATTTGAACAACAGAATCGAAGGAGGTTGGGGTTGGAGACTGTCACTGGGCCTGGCAGGCATTCCTGCTGTTCTCTTAACCTTAGGGGCCCTCGTAGTGGTAGATACCCCAAACAGTCTTATCGAGCGTGGTCACCTGGAACAAGGAAAAGCTGTGCTTAGAAAGATTAGGGGCACTGATAACATTGAACCTGAGTTCTTGGAGTTGGTTGAGGCAAGTCGTATAGCTAAAGAAGTGAAGCACCCGTTTAGGAATCTGCTTAAGCGGAGGAACAGACCCCAGTTAGTTATTGCTGTTGCCTTACAGGTAATATATCTCATAGTTTATCAACACTAAATGTAGAGAAAAACTATAAAATTGTACAAGTAATGTTATATGAACTTCTGAATTTTACCTATGGATAAAGTTTACTTTTATTGACATTTTTTTTTGGTGTTGTTTACAATTGTAACAGATATTCCAGCAATTCACAGGGATTAATGCAATTATGTTTTATGCTCCGGTCCTGTTTGACACTTTGGGATTTGGCAGTGATGCGTCTCTTTACTCAACTGTTATAACAGGGGCAGTGAATGTTGTATCTACCTTGGTATCTATCTACTCAGTTGACAAAGTAGGCCGTCGTGTGCTGTTATTGGAAGCTGGAGTCCAGATGTTCTTAGCCCAAGTTATAATAGCAATAATACTCGGAATCAAGGTTACAGATAACTCAAATAACCTCCACAATGGCTATGCAATTGCAGTAGTTATTTTGATTTGCACTTTTATTTCTGCTTTTGCTTGGTCTTGGGGACCGCTTGGGTGGTTGATTCCCAGTGAAACCTTCCCTCTAGAGACCCGTTCGGCTGGGCAGAGTGTGACCGTTTGTGTAAATTTGCTTTTCACGTTCGTCATAGCACAGGCCTTTCTATCAATGCTCTGCCATTTAAAGTTCGGCATCTTCCTATTTTTCTCTGGTTGGGTTCTGATCATGTCATTCTTCGTGCTATTCTTGCTCCCTGAGACCAAAAATATTCCAATCGAAGAGATGACAGACACAGTTTGGAAGCGACATTGGTTCTGGAGGAGATTCATGGATGAGCACGACGAGGATGTCCTACCTAGTATTGACGCTTATGACACAAAGCAAAATAGACATAGTAACGGGTTTGATCCTGCTTCCCAGTTGTAAATGTGACAACAATTTTAATGATTTCGGTAAAAGACATAATATTAGGCAATGTATTGCTAGCAAGATTATAAATGTATTGTTATATTTAGTGTCTATGTTTGTTTTTGATATTCATCTTGAATCAATTTCTTTAGAGAAGTTGTTTTCCATTTGTATTGTTTCTTCCCATATCAATAAATTCTAAGATACAGTGAATATTTTGTACATTTTGATATATTATATACCTCTAAAATTTCCACATTATAAAAAATTCTTAAGGATCAAACATGAGAACTTGACGTGGTGAAGAAAAGTGTAGAAAGCAAGTATGTTGCAAGAAGAATAGAAGAATATTGGCTAACCCCATCATTATAGCACACTCACCAACGATAAAGAATGAAAAATGGCCATCATGGGTCTCTCGGTTTGCACTTGAAGACGAACTTCCCCCACTGCCACTTTTGGCCACCATTTCTCGGACATTCTTTCCTTTCAAGGCTTTCTTTCAACCATAACCTAAACACTGCAATATCAGTTGACCATTGGTGAATTTTATGTCAAAAGTTAAAAAAGTCGTTTTACATGTAAATATCAGTTCATTTATTGCATCTATACGTTTGTTGTTACTTATAGAAACGGTGCTAAAAAATTAAATGACAAAAACAGGGACCAAACAAAATGAGAGGCTAGTATCCAACAATGAAATAATTATAGCCTAACGGCAAAATCAAAACTAGTGAGTTGAAACGGTTTATAAAAAGCTCCCTCGATTCTCACAAGCTCCCCAAAGTTGTTCTAGACATGGCCTTGGAGAAGACAGCTCTGCCTCTGGTTGTTATGCTTACCTTGTTTTTGTTGAAGGTTTCTGATGCAGCTGTGTACAAAGTTGGAGACTCTGCTGGCTGGACGACCCTTGGCCATATTGATTACAACAAATGGGCTGCTAACAAAACCTTTCAAATTGGTGACACTATCCGTGAGTTTGTTTCCCTTCGTTGTTCTTCCCCCTCTTATGATACTAGTTCATTCCTTATTTGTTTTCAATGTTATTGGTAGTTTCAAGGAATTGGGTGGGGCTTGTTTTCTGGGTTAAAATCTCTGTTTTGATATAAACTTGGTGGCTTCCGACTCCCAATATCTCTGTTTTTTAGTGAAGCTCCTCTGTGAGAATTCTTGATTTCTGTGAATCAAGTTTCAGTAAGCCCCTAATTAATTAACTATTGTCTTTCTCTCCAATCTGCTACTGTTTAAGTTCGTTTACATCTTCAGAACTGTAGATAGTGGTTTCCTTAAAGATTCCAATTCCATATAGATCATAATTCATCCATGGCATCGAAAAGATGTACAACAGTTATGTTGTTTCTTTTCGTTTTGGCTTTAGAAAATTCCGCTCGCGGAGTCTGTTTCCTTTGCCAGTTTGCCTGGTCCATCAGAAAAGAAAAAAGTAAACTTCCTTTCTTAATGAGTTGTGCATGAAACTGAGTTAAAAGTGGCAAATACCAACCTCTCTTCTCTGTGTAATAAATGCACAACCGTCATGTGGTTGGTTCCTGGTTATGGTAGGCCCTTAATGCTTCCACGATAAAAATCCCTCATCGCATTCTTGCACGCTTCAATGATGGTCGCTTTTTCTGCGCAAGGAAAATCCCACCTAACAATTTCATTCGCTACCCCTTTTTGGGTTTCAACTAATTTCAATACAATGACGATGTCTGTGGGGCATCGCGTCCATTAACTATCAATGGAGCTATTATTTATATTCTTTTTTTCAACTTTGGGTTTGGACCTCTTTGATTTCAGCATGTTTCTTTACTTTTGTTTTTATGTAGGAAAGGAAAGTATAAATTCAAATGCCGCTTTTTTGCTTTATGGGATTCTGTATTCATCTCAAGGATGACTAGTCTGTGACTGTTCAGAATTATTGCAAAACCAAAGTCCTGCTTTCAATCATAGGACAGGAATCTTGTTGTGGGATATGTCTAGTTTCAGAATCCTTCATAATATATATCAAGAAATATAGTCACGGTAGGACCAGAGTAAATTGAATTAGATTCTTTGTGATAAACTTGCAGGACAGATGTCAGATATAGCCTTGAAATGTTATCAAGCTCTAGTCTAAATAATTATTACTGAAAGAGATGCATAACTGTGTTTTCGGTGTGTGCATTCATTTCATAGTTTTGTTGTCGCAATCCTACTTTGTTCTACAGATCATTGACTGTTGTGTTTGCGTGTGATTGGATTTGGATGCCAGTTTTCGAGTACCATGTCCAGTTTCATAATGTGATGCATGTGACACAAGCTATGTACACAGCATGCAACGCTTCAGCCCCTATAGCCACTTACACTACCGGCAATGACTCCATCAGTATTAAAACCAAAGGGCACCACTACTTCCTCTGTGGCACCCCCGGACACTGCGAAGTTGGACAAAAGGTTGACATCAACGTGCTCGGCACAGGTGATCAACCCGCTGCAGCTCCCGTGTCCTCTTCTCCTAATAACGCTGTCTCACTGAAACCTTGTTTGACATATCTTCTTGGTAAGTTCGGCTTGACAATGGTACTAGTTCTGCTATTTTTGACTTCAGGCCTTTATTAGCGTAGCTTGTGGGCGATTTGGCGGTCCAGTTATGTCGAACTCTATTTTGGGGCCTCTGTGCTGGAATTATGTTAGTGTTGTAACCTGTAAGATTTCTTTATTATGTACCCGGAACAATGTCGAGAATATAGTGCAATGTGTCATTGTACTATACTAGCATAATAGCATTTGTAGATAAATTTTCTTGAACTTGCTCATCCATATTAAATGACCAGCAGCAGTTTGTTAATCATGCATCCTTTGTTGTAGAATCATCTCAAACAATTTACTCACCTAGAAAATTCATGCATGATTGTTCATAATACAGGCCACGACAGAATCAACTACACTGCTCTTGAGAACTTCCAGCAAAGCAATTCAATGATATCGATTAGTTTATCAACTTGAGACTGAGTCATTATAGAATTACGCAATATCCTTAAAAGGGAATATTTTGCTTCAAATTATACGTCATTCAATTTTATAGAAATCTCTGAGAAGGACGAAGGTCGAAAGTTGAAACTACAATATTAAAGAAAAAGATGTCGATTTTAAAAAATAACCATTTACACGTAGGTAATCGTAATCGGTTATTTTGTTTATAGAGGTATGGGACTCCTTACTGTATTGACGGCTTATTAACCAATTTTAGCTTGGCTTATGCATTTTCTTGTGGTTGAGATTGTGATCCCTTGACCCATCTGGTAATTTTTCTCATATCCAAAAACATAATTTGAGTTGAAACGCTGGGCGGTAGCGGCATGGTATACCTTTGCCAGCATGCTGTGCGCCCAGTTTTGGAAGAGCTTGGATTAGGATTTCTACCAGCCAATGTAATTAGAACCAATGTAAAACATTTCATAAAAGATTCTTCAATTATTTCCCAAGACCAGCAAGCAGTTTTCATAAAGAAATTTATTATTTACAAGATCATATGACATATTTTTTGCATGTTACCTACAAGTACGAATGAAGCAGTGGAGTGGTGAAGTTCTGCAATATTAGGCTCAGAATATTTGCTTCCTTCGTTACTTAGCATCAACCATGAATCTTCTCCAGATTCGGTGTTGACTCCAGACCCTTTCAACCATGACATCAATCGGGACATTTTTTGTCTCCGGCAGAAGAAAGAGTGTGAAAACCCCCATGAAAAAAATCCAAGCGGCGAAGAAGAAGAAAATGCCAGCACGCATATGACACAACATTGATAAGAACGCTTGAGCAATGAGAAATGTGAAGAACATGTTCGAGCTGACGGCAAAGGCGAACCCTGCAGTTCTCGTTTCGAGAGGGAATATTTCACTAGGTATCAACCAACCAAGGGGACCCCATGACCACGCGAAAGCCATCACGAACAGGCACACAAATAGCACCACCACAATTGCAGATCCTTTTGAAATTGAACCTGTAGTTTGCAGTTGAGACTGTAGAATGGCTCCAATTATAACCTGCATGAAAAGATTTCATTTGTTAATGATAAAAAAAGATGACTGTGATAAATGTATCATCAGCAAATTAAAGGATAAAATATGTACTTGGCTGATGAACATCTGGACACAGGCTTGGAGAAGCAATTTTCTCCTGCCGACTTTATCAACGAGGACGATCGAAACAAGGGTGCTAAGCACATTTACTATTCCAGTGATAACCGCAGACAACAAGGAAGCATCGTTCTTGAATCCCACAGTTTGAAACAAGACAGGCGCATAAAACATAATAGCATTAATTCCTGTGAATTGCTGGAAAACTTGCAACATTACGGCAATAATTAGCTGTGGCATGCTATACAGCTTCATGAGTTCCTTGAATGGATGCTTCACTTGCCTAGCTAGATCGCTCGCCAATTTAATTTGCTCAAATTCAGCGTCAACATCTTCCCCACCACGTATCTTTTTGAGTATATTTTTACCTGCTACATCCTTTCCGCGCTCGATTAGGCTAGTTGGTGTCTCAGTGATTACTATGGAACCTAAACACAGAATACAAGCAGGCACACCGGCTAGCCCAAGAGAAATTCTCCACCCGATTGGATGCACCTTTGACGTTAAATAATTTACGATGTTAGCAATTAATATCCCTACAGTTACAAGAAGCTGGAAGAGAATATTCACAGCTCCACGGTACTTTACAGGGGCAATCTCTGACAAGAATAGAGGAACGGCCTGCATGCATGGAACATCAGATTCAGTTTTTCCAGAAAATTACGAATAATGTAATTTCATTGGCAAAACTTCGTGATTACTTACCTCATTGCCAAAACCGACTCCCATGCCGAGAAGAATCCGGCCAACAAGGAGCATCCAGAGGCTTTGAGCACCAGCACTTAGAGCAGCTCCGGCGAGAAAATAGAAAGATGCAACTAGAATGGTGGGTTTCCGACCGAATTTGGTGCACACTTTGGATGCAAGAAAGCTTGCGAATAAAGCAGCAAGGTACAATGAAGATGTAAAAAGCTGAAGGTTTTGATTGTCATATTTGCAATAATTGTTTTCCTTCGCACGCAGCTTTCTTTCATAGATTGTAGGAAAAAACTCAATCAAGAAGTCATCCATGGCCGTCACTCCACCTACAATCACAATGGAATGTTAAATTTGTCTCAAAGCTAACATAGAATTTCAGCTAGACTAAAATAACGCGCACAAAAGCTTCCAAAATCAACAGGATTTTCGGAATGAAAAAAGAATATAAATTTTTAACTATTTCCAGATATCGATTTAAAAATAATTGAAGGTATATTTGATTGATATCCTCTATAAAATAAGATAAGATATTTCGATCATAATTTAAGGCACATGGAAAGAAAAAATTTTATAAAATATCTTGAAAATCAATTATTATTTAATGCATACGATTACAAAATCCTAAAGAATCTATTTTTTAACATTATTTGAAAGCATACAGAGTGACCCATCACGCCATTGATGACTGACTTCCAGTTTTCATCGAAAAGAAATAACAATAGTGAAGAAGATAGTTAAGATCTTCAACACAAGCACTCATTTTAAAATCAAAACTCTATATATCTACATGCAAACAATCTTAAATCACAATGAAATAAATTGAACTCTATATATTTTGAAATCTTAAATCATCGTGTATCGAATGTCGATTATATAAATTGAAAAGCAAATAAAGATACAAATTAAGACCTGAAATTCCAATGTCGTAGCCAAACATAAGGCCGCCAGAGGCTGCAAGAATCCAACACACGATGACATAAATTGTTATTTTTGATTGAAAATGCTCGCCATCACTCATGTTTATGTCGATAAACTCCCTGGTCAAATGTCCAAGAAAAAACGAAGAACTTAAGCAATATGAAAAGGAAAGCAAGGAAGGAAGGGATTGCCAGTAGTGTAGTTTCAGTAACAAGGTCTTCAACAAGTATAAATAGGTGATTTTAATTAGTTAGGAATTAAAATTAATTATTGATTTTCGTTGATTTGGGGATTTTTTTTTCCCGATAATTGTTAGCCAAGTGCATTTATAACAAAAAGAAAATATAGTTAATACGTACATATCTTCAGTAATCTAAAGAAGGAAATCCACACGTGCTAATAAGACCTTACCATTGTTAGTAGTATTAATCTGTTCCACGTGAGGATGATTGTGCGGGGAAGTAACATTTAACATCAGCGGAATTGTGTAACATTTTTTAAGTTTAGGCTCCAATTGAATCAAATATAAATATAAATATATATATATATATATATGTATTCAGATTCATTCGTTATGATTCAATTACTATTCGCATTCATGTTTGTCAATTTTTAAAATCAAAATTAGGGTTTGGATTCGTATTCGTGTTTGTGTTTAGATTCGAATAATTTATTTCAAGTTTGTTCAAACAAACTTAAAAACGATCTAAATATATTCGGTTTGAATTCAACCTTAACAATTTTTGTTTCAAGTATAGAAAGACATATCTACATCCACACGAAGTATGACCTAAAAGAGAGACTGCCAACAATATGGTATGCTAGTGTGAGTGAGATTGTTTTGCAAAATTCTCTAAAGCTAAAATTTTGTCTCTTTTTATATGAGATGATGCACTATTGTTCATCATCATGCATGATTCTGCATCTGATTGTTGTTTTATCCTATCAAATTCATGATTATCCAAATTTTGGGATGTATGATAATGTCAATCTAACATCATGCATAAGTATGCATTGACTATGCATGTGACCCAACAATTATCCATTTTAAGTTTTATCTTAATTTATCTGATTTGGATAAAATCAACATTGTGCAATTTCACTCAAAGTCAAAACCCTTCACCTTTGGATGATTTCACTTTGGTCTTGAAAACATAAAACCTATGTTTTAAGTCCAATAAATTCACAAGACTCAAAATTTACAATATAAATGCCAAATCAAATTTACCTCGAATAATCTAATGTCTCTAAAACTTGATTTACTCTTACTTTATATGACCCATAAACTTTCCATTGAGTTTATAATGTATAAAATTGTATTGAATTTACAATTCAATAGTCATCTATGCACAAACTAAGATTGGTTTTTAGTAAGACATTATAACCATCCAACTGATGAAGTGTTAGTGATTGCCTTTTAACTTGTTAACAATGTGGTTATCGTACAATCTCATTCCTTCATCATACGATCTCTTCAAAGTTCATGCATAGAATTAATTTTTTATTTTATGATATCTTTTTGAGGTTGATGCATTGAATTAATGTTGCATTATAGATATCTCTTCGAAATCGATGCAAAGAATTAATGTTACATCATATGATATCTCTTCAAGGTTGATGCATAAAATTAATGTTTCATTATATGATATCTCTTCGAAGTTAATGCATAGAATTAACGGTTATCTTAAGAAATCCTTAATATACATAGACTAATGTCTATATCAATGACTAAATAATATTGGACTAAACAATAACTTAATTTTATTATGACTATAGATTCAAGTGGTCATTAATGTCTGTCAATAGACATATAAAAGATATTAACTCTCGTACTTGGGAGTGATGATTTCTTTATTAATTTATTATAGCCTTCATACATATATCAATATGATCAATCACCATTGTTTTGATAGTAATGTTACCATGGCACTTTATCAAGGATTTTGTTAGGTTAATGTCAAACCATATTAATTCTTGTACTAGACAGTTTAATAATCTTAAGTTAAAGGATCACATATACTACTGATTATGTGTTCCAAAATACTAAGATAATCATTTATATGAAATCTTTGGGTAAGTCAAGTAAACATGTTTATACAATATGTACTCACATATTATACTAAACTATCTTTGAATGACTTCAACATATGAGATTAGTCACTATCTTTATATGAAATCGTTTAACATTAAGATTACTTTTAACCTTCGTAAGAAGAATAGTAAAACTACAAACATTTATAAAATGACCATTATATGTACGTATAGAGTTTTTATGATAAATTGACATTCATTTATCCTCATATCACAATTCAACTATTCTAAGAACATTTATTTTTATTTATATATATGCATTTATAGATAAAGAGTGCTAAAAGGAGTTGTAAATATTATTTAATTATAAATGTGTATTGTTATGAGAATTATTTTTAGAGTGCTAACTATGACACTATACACACACACGCACACGCACACACACACACACACACCAAGTCATTAAATTTGGACTACTTAAGTTTAGATTAACACAAACTTTAAGAGGGTGTTTGGTTCATGGTAATTTTGATTATCTTGTTAATATACATTTTATAGATATTATTTTATTTGATTTGTTAGGCAACAAAAGATGTCAATAATCTTAGCACCACCTATAAAATTTACTAACACCAAATGCACCATAAGAGTTGATAAGATTTTTCTCTAAATTATCCTGATAAGAGTTATTACTTAATAAGATTTGTTGCTAAACTAATTTTATTTAAAGACTACTTTAAATTTTGAAGAGTAATCAACATTTTATTTTAACTATTTTAATTTTTTAAAATTATCATATAACTAGAAATTAATAAAAATAAAAAATAAGCCTTTTAAATGTCTATATTTTTTTCACCTTTACTTTCTTTTTCCTTTCTTCTATAGCAATGGGTATATTGTCATTCTTGAAAAATATTGTAGGTCTTTTTTAAAAATTTTTGGCGTTATTAAAAATTTTACAAAAATTTTGGGGGTCTTCTAAAAAATTTGAAATATTAGAATGACCAATATTTTCAAAAATATCTTACATCTTCACTTAATTGAACAAATGTAATAGATTATGGCTATAAACGTTATTTTACAATTATTGAAATTATATAGTAATTTTTGAAATATATAAAAAATTTTAAAATTTAATATGTGAGTTTTTAAATGTTTTTATAGATTGAATTATTATGTTAAAACATTTGGGTTTTATTTGTAAGACAAGTCATTGAATATTTATTTAGGAGTGAAAAATGTTTTTAGATCAAATATTAAAATATTAATCTTCGTTTCAACGTTAACCTTAATATTCAATGAATATAAGTTGAATATATTCGATTTTTTCCCTTAAATGAAAGCATTTCTTCCCCATTTTTTCTTCTTTTCCAGTCGTTGCTTCTTGCTTGAGATTTTTCTAACTTCCTATAACACAGTATATGATGAACAAACGAACAAGAGAACAAATCATATTTCAGATGACATTAAAACTTCTTTGATCCAAGTTTTTTAATTCAATAATATCGTTTGCCTTCACGTCATACACTGTACGTTTTCATGAATTGAACATGGCGATGAAGGAGAGAAGGGAAAAGAATTAGGAGACGACTGATTATAAAAATTGTTCGTCGATCTGAAAGTTTATTTTTTTTGTTATAGAATATGGATGATAAATTAAATAATATAGGAGAGGCTGATGCTGATTATCATGACGAGAGATGAGAATTTGAGCAAGGTCAGTCAATTATGTCTGATGCTGATCTGGAAGAGTCATAAATCTTTTCCAGTACCAATGTTGTTTCCAGACTCTCTCGACCATGGCGTCGACCGGGACTTCTTTCGTTTCTGGCAAGAAGAAAATGGAAAACAAACCCATTACCAAAATCCAGGCAGCGAAGAAGAAGAAAATTCCCGCTTGCATTGTGCAGAGCATTGACAAGAAAGCCTGTGCAATAATGAAAGTGCAAAGCATGTTCGTGCTGACAGCGAAGGAGAAACCAGCTGTTCTAGTTTCAACGGGGAAGATCTCGCTGGGAATGAGCCATCCAAGAGGTCCCCATGACCATGCAAAACCAGCTACATATACACACACTAGTACCACTACAACCATGGCTTGCGTTGTGTCTAGATTCCCGGTGGGTTTCAAGCCTATCATTAGAATAACACCGATAACAGTCTGCAACATTTTAAAATCAATTAGGGTCTTAAGTTGTTTTCTAGGGTTTCTTAAAATAAAGCTTATAGACTTTTTCATCAGTAGATGAGCAGGATACCTGCGTAAGGAGCATCTGCACAGAAGCTTCAATGAGCAAAAATTTTCTACCAACTTTATCCACCATATAAATCGAGATTATTGTGCTAAACACATTGACGATTCCAGTTATGACAGATGAGAAAAGAGATGCATCATTCCCAAATCCAATGGTCTGAAATAGAACTGGTGCATAAAACATGATGGCATTGATACCGGAGAATTGCTGGAAAATTTGCAAGATAATTGCGATTACTAGCGGTGGGCGGCTCTGACGCTTCATGAGTTTCCCATATGGGTTCTTAATATGTTTAGCTTGGTCGCACGCAACAACTATAGAATCAAACTCAACATCCACATGGTTGAGGCCGCGAATCTTCTTCAGGACTTCTCTTCCTTCCTCAATTTTATTGCGCTCAACAAGGCTTGTTGGAGTCTCACAGATGGCCAAGGAACCAATACATAACATCAGCGCAGGAATTCCAGCAATGGCAAGTGAAATTCTCCATCCATAAGGATGTATATTTGATGTAAAGTAGTTCACCATGTTGGATATGAATATCCCAATTGTTATAAAAAGTTGGAAGCATATGTTGAGTGCCCCACGAACCTTTGCCGGAGCTAACTCGGAGAGAAAAAGAGGGACGGCCTGTAATTCCAAATTTAATATGAATCAATTGAGTAATATAATTAACATTATCAATATTGTATAAAATATAATTCTCACTTGATTCCCGAATCCGACTCCAAAACCAAGAAAAATTCTTCCAAAGATCAGCATTTCAATAGTCATGGCTGCGGCGGTTAAAGCAACTCCGAACAAGAAAAAAAGAGAAGCTATTTGCATGGTGGGCTTCCGACCTAATTTTGTACAACACTTTGAAGCTATAAAGCTAGCTACAAGAGCTGCAATGTACAAGCAAGAAGTAAACAACTGAAGATTTTGATTATCATATTTGCAGTAATTGTTTTCGACGGCATGCGATTTCTTTTCATAAACATCTGGGAAGAATTCTTTCAAGAAGTCATCCATAGCTGAAACACCACCTACAATTAAAAACAAAGAAACAAAAAAAAAACTTAGAATGTTTATACATAGATACGTATATATTCACTTACATGGATGAAACTTAAACCTGAAATTCCAATATCGTAACCAAACATCAACCCTCCAAAAGCAGCAATAATGGCACACACAATAACTGCAGAAGTAATTCTGCCTTCAAATTTCGGCATGTCACCTGCGGAAGTGACAATGGACGGTGCCATTTTGCCTCTCTTGCCGTGTATATATATAACGCAAAAATGTTATTACACAGCGGAGCGGAGAAGGCAGAAGAGAAGTTTTTACAATAAGAAAAAGAACGTAAAAATGTCTTGCATTGATGGATTATTTATGTAGAAAGACCTCTCCCCCAAGTTGACTCATGTAACGGCGCGATGGTTACTGACTTGTCGCTCTCCGCATGAATCGGATGGTTACAAGCACACACATATAGATTATTGTTTTTATCTAATAAAACCGTATCTTCCAAAATGTATCAAAATTTGGAAGAATAATATAAATTTTATAAAAACCCAAGTCATTTCATTCATACATGTGTGTGTATATATATATATATATATATATTCAACATTATGAAATATACTAGATGTTATGTCGTTTAATGAAACCTTCAACTGGTGTGAAAGGTGAATGTAAGGCCAAACTGATTGAATAAGATTAGGTCATATTTACACAACTTCTCTAATGACTCTAAACCAAACAAAATCAGTATACTTCACCTCAATGAATAAAATACATGTAGTCTTATCCTCTCCAACACGAAGTCAAAGTGCCACATGGGCTAATATGATACGTCGAAACTCTAGGCCTTCGACAATTGTTCTTTAATTTTGTTGTAATATCAACGACCTAGGGCCTATCTTTTATAATAAAATTATTCTTCTACTTTTTTTTGTCTTCTTTATTTAATTACTCCAAATATTTTTACGTGTAAAAGGAAAAAACAATATTGATTTTAAATAAACTAATTAATATAGTTTTGAGAAAGGGTAAAAAGTAAGTTTATGATGGGAGAAATTGTATTTTTTTTCATAAAATAATTTTACTCGAGTGGAATTCTATCTAGGAATTTCTACTTTATTTTAAGAATTGTATTGCATTAAAAGTTATAGGTAATGATAATATCATATAATATAATATAATATATATGCTGGATTTGAATTAATTTTGTTACATATTTCTACGGTATCAACGTTCTCTTTTATACTGGATTTGGGTATTGTACTACATGATACAAAATTTCTCATGCGTGTAGTTTATCCCCTGCATGCAGAAACAACATCACCGAGCTGAAAAAGGAAGGCAGAAAGAATTGGTATTCTTCATCATCTCAGGGCATGATCTTCAGCCAGAAGACCCTTGAGAAGCATGTGCTCTGAGTCCGCGTTCCTGGGGAGCTGCTGCTTTATTTCACCATGCAGAATTCTGCCATCAGAAAATTGAATATCATGAAGCTGGACAACTTTAATTCAAACTAGAAAACCTCATTTTTACACTCCGTCAAACACCATTTATAGTTTAGTAGGCGCAACACACTGCATCTTAGTGACAAAGTGGCAGCATTCGTCTTTTGCTTATCGACTACAACTATGACACGAAACATTAAAGGTGAAACTGATATAAGAATCCCAGGTGCTACCTACCAGGCTTCGCCCTAAGTTTCTCAATAACAAGAAGATTGCTATTCATGTACCAACACTGATTACGAAGGAAAATTGAAGGATTAGGGTACGGAAAAGTGGGAGAATAAAAAACTATATAAGTCAGAGGAATGGAAACTAATGTAATAAAATAACTTTTTCTAACGCGTAAATCTATCCTCCACCACAATGACTTGCCCACACAAACACAGATTTTGCTCATCTTTTCCAATCCAGGTCCTCCTTTTATCCATACTTTTCATTCTTTCCAGGGTTAACCAAAGAAATTAGGTGTAAAGCTTAAGAAGTAAATAATCACCTCATAAAATACTTGGCTTGCCCTAGTTAAATAAATCAAATACTTGAGTAAAGCAGCATAGAGACCTTACACTAGTTGATTGGAGCTCCACTGTACTAGAATCTTCTCCGTCCTACAGTACAAAGCATCAAAGGTCAATCATTACAGAGCTCAGAAAATTTCAAAAAACGGAAGATGTTTTAGTAACAAGAATACCTCAATCAGCAAATCCTTTCTAGTAATCAAACCAATCACACGAGATGCACGTGGGACAACAAATATATGCCTTAGCCCTAGTTGACGGAAAAGATTATATACCTAGTCCCATCGGCAAAATGGAGAAATATCAAAAAAGACTGAAATACAATTTGCATATATGGGAACATTAAAGTATAATTAGGATATAAATGAGAAGGTTACCTTTGTCAAAGACATGTCTTCAGGGACAACATAAGGTGATGGATTCAAAATTGGGGCAAGATCTATGTACATTTCCATGTCATCTGAACTAAGGTGTATATCTTCTATAGATATTCCTTTACTGGATACAGGTTTAGCAAATTCACTGAAATTGTGCCTGGAGTCCAATGGATCAAATAAACCATAATCATGAGAGAAGAAAGGACAAAAATATAACAACTAAAGAATCACAACTAAATTATGAATTCCTACTTACCTATGCTTGGGTCCAACCATTGGATCGCAAGGCAAAGGACTATGCTGGAAATCTACTTTAGTCTGAAGAACAACCAGCAAGTGGCTGCATAATTGGATATTACAGAAGTTAGTTTGATTCCCATTTCTAAAACAGGAAAACACATACATGAATAAATTCTTTATATTCTACCTTCTAAGCACAAGTCCAATGACTAGTGTTTCTCCGCTTCTTATGTGATCAATCACCTATATGAAGTTATGCATAAACATTAAAATCACATATCCTTTAAAAAAAAGAAGCAGAACCACAATAGAAAAAGTTAAAATTACCGGGAAGCCATTATGATTATTGCTCTGCAGGATAGAAACTACATCAGCAACCTTTACAACACGAGGAAAGGACACAACCTTTGAAGATAGACAATCAGGCAACCAGTAAGTTGAAGATTAGATGCATTAAAGGTTGAAATCAGACAACAAATTGTAATAAGTACACCAGGCCAAATCAGGGGAAACTCAAACATCCAATCACATCCAGACATATAAGACTGTGTGTTCAGTATCAGTGAACCTTTTAAAAGCTCAAAACAGGATAGAAGTTCAGAAGACGAACGATGTGACTTTGCATTAACTTAACCTAAACTTTTAAATCCCCTTCGTTAAAATTTGATAAAAGTTCTACTAATTTCCAGGCAATACCACCTCATTTCATTTGTTTCAGAAATCCAGAAGGCAGTCAGACTGATTTCTTGGGTCAGACTTCAGCAGTGCCATTGCAAATCTTAACTCTGAATGGTTAGGACACCACGTAAATTATCTTTTACATGAAATCACAACTATACATTTCTCCCCGTGCCCACATTTGAAAGAGTAACAAAACATTAAGCAGACACAAGACTGTGCCCGACAACAAATCATAGGTATACAGCACTGCAAAGCACAGAAAAACTAGAACCTTTTGAGTTCCACAGGCTTCCTTTGCTGTCATTGTCCGCATTTGATACTTGGGCCTAGATTCCAATAACGGAATGCCCCTCAACCGGGCTTGTTCTTCATATATACCTTCATTAAAGGCATCTCCAACAGCCTGCAGTGGAAAAGGACTAAGTTCCTTCCATGACACATCAATCAAGAAACATACAATGGTATGTCAAAGCTATCATCAATATACCTTTGATATTAGAAGAACAAGCATAATAAGGGGAAGAAATTTCAAATTATTTGTGATTTCAACCATAATGACACAAAGTGACACTGTCATTCGCATAGAACCTCCAAGAAAAGAAGCGGCTCCCAGCAAAGCATAACTGGCAATCCAACAGGAATTATTCAAGGTACTTCAGGAGTTATGAAAAAGATGCAAAAATAGAAGACAAGTCTTCAAGAGCTTATAGCAATGGTTAAACATATACATCTCATAGCAGCAATCAGAGATGGAAACAAAAAAGAGACTCACGTTCCCTCTTCAATGTTAAGTTTCTTGTAAAAATTAACAACAAACATGCCAACAAGACGTCCATATGTTGATCCTATCATTATTCCAGGAACAAACTGACCAGCGGGAACTGCAGTACCAAATGTCACCACCGCTAAGATGTAAAACATAACCTGAGAAACATCAAAAGGAACTCTAAAATTAAGAGAAGAATATGACTAATAAATAATAAAAGATTCATTAATTTATTCTGCAATTGCCAAAGGTATGAAAATCTATTAAAGAAAAGTGAGAAAAACTTATATTGTTGAAAACATAATCATCTATTCTTGGTTATTCTAACACTATATAAGCCCAAGGATAATTACAAAAGCATAATGTTCTTGAGCTACTATATTCAATACGATAATTTGGTGGAGCACAAGATATCATACAAGTCATAACAATAAACCACAAACTCTTAGCATCATAAACTTATTCATAGACTATTTCATGACTTTCAACAGATGCCTTCCAAAGGACTAATTTTACAATGAACTAAAAAGATAAGCAGTGGACAATTTAAGTTAATCTGGCTCAAGAACAATTACAAGAATAAGAAACCTGGTTAAGCAACTGACTCAAGCAAGATAGATGGTTTCAGCTCATCTTTCTTAACATCATATCCAACAAGCCTAGTCTGCAGAGTTGCAGAAGTTCCCGATACTACAGAGTAGGAGAACACAATCATGCTTCCTACTTAGAGATTTCAGAAGTTCAAACTATACTGTCCACCTCCAAACTCATCCATTAACAAAAAGAAACAATTCTGAATTCTGTAGGGTGACAAGTGTTTGGTATAGCTACCACTGGAACAAAACAAGGAGGAAAAATATGGGTGGGTCTTTACCCAATTCTATCACTTGGAATCCAAGATCAGCTTGTAAATAAGCAATCTGGCTTTGCAGAACAGGCCACTAAAAATTAAATACATTGCTTTTTTCTTTTTTTTTTCTTGGGTTGTATCTTGTCTAGCCAGCACGATATTTGCAATGGTATGCCATATGACCAATTTTGTTATACCATCAGCAGTTTGACCAAAAAAGTGATAAACTGAAGACAGAATGCATGGTCACCATAATCATATAAGGTCACAATATGCTAAAGATGCTAAAAGAATATGCAAGTGCTGTATATTTTTAAAGTGCCAATGCAGCAAGCCAAGTGAAAAATGCCCTACCAAAAATGTCAGCAAACTTTGAGCACTGTACTCATGAATCGTTTTTGCACTAAACAAATTCCTTATGGCATCATCCTGCAATAAATAATATCTATTTTTTTAGATTGGAACCACTAGAGGCCTGGAGGAATTGACATGAAACAAGAGAAGACAAGGATATACAAAATTTTGTAATACCTGAGTATTGAAGAAAATAGTTGCAAGATCATTGTATTCATTGTCCTTGCTACAATAGAACTGCAGACATTACTAGGCAGATAAGAACAAAACAAAGCTATAGATAAGGCTATAGTAGTATGAACAAAATGTGTTGAACACAAAACCTTCAAGAAACCACATTAACCAAAAAAAAAAAAAAAATGTTTCATTTCACAGAAATTACTTTCATAATATCCAAACCATTTATATTCTGATTATGATCACTTTTAAAGGTTATGACTAAGTCACTGAGAAAAACATAATCTCGGTCCTGCTACAAAATAGAGGAGCCAAGAAATTCCATTTTTAGAATCAAATACAGAACAGAAATGGAACACTGGTTTGAGTTTAATCTTAAATGAAAATTTGGCGTCACTGAATATCAAGGTCAAATAAGTAGTTAAGAAAAATAGAAATAAGTCAAGTACAATATGCCAGAGAAATAAGCAAGTCAAACAAATATCCCATACACAGCATCAATATAATCATGAAGAAAGCAACAAGGCAGGTCTTACATTTACATAATTGCCATACATTCCTGGAGGCCTTGGGCATTCAAAACCAGAATCAGGATCTGCTTCAGGGCAAGGACTACATTTTCTTAAAAGTGGCAGCCCAAAGGAGACAGCTGAGGTTATCAGGGAGATGAGACATGCTTCAATAATCTGTAAAGGAATTGCATTTTGGGAAGGGGGAACACAGTTGAAAGTGAAATATAAGACAGTGGCACAGCAGAATATCATCACTGAATACAACGAGACTCTACAATTTACCTTGACTCGGTTCCCTTTCTTGTGCAAATAATTTCTACGCCAGGAAGTTATATAAAGGGTAAGTTGGTTAAATAAGGCTCCTGAAAAATAAAATTTCAAAATTATTAATGACTGTAAACCTTTTGAATTACGCGAAAGACGCGCAGAACAAAACCATACCAAGTAGACCTCCAATAATCCCAATAACTGCCATTGGCAATAACTCTTCAAAAGAATAGTCTTCTTGACCACTAAAAAGTTAGTGAAAATATAGTTAGACTGCTAGAAAAAGCACAAGCGGAGATAAGGATGAAATAGCAAAAAGTATAAGCCCTAACTCTGATATGTCCCATATTATGAAGCCACCTGAACCAAAATGTCCACACTTTCCGCTTTTACACCATCTCATTGCGGTACGGACCACAACAGCCACAATGGCAGAAGTGAAAAAGACCCGCCACATAAGTTGACTCCTCCACCTTTATATATATGGAAATTAATATTAAACAAATTACTATTCAGGTGGTAAGACATTTGGATTGAGCAGATGAACATTAAAGTATCAAAAATAAAATAAAAATACATTCGATATACAAAATCCAACAGCCAAGCTTAAAAACTTGAATATGAAAGTTGAAGGACATTTATGCAATTAAAAAGGTAAAAGAGACCTTTCTGCTACACAAACAACTATGTAATCAGAAACACAACATTCTTACCAAGATGTCACCTCTTCTAGTGCAAATAATACACCTCCAACTGGAGCTCTAAAAGCAGCAGCAACTCCAGCTGCACACCCACAGGTTACCTTTTCAAAAAATTACACAATAGAGAGATGAGTTCTATTAAGTCAAATACCATCACTTAATCTTAGAATCAGAGAATTACTAATAAAAGTTGCACAGGTTTCCACATTACATGCTAATCAATAGAGAAAGTATCACTGCCAATAGATTAATTGACAAACCAGAACATCCCAAATGTACTTGAAGACCAGACTTTATAACTTAAAAAAGTGGGGTTGCCTGACAATCTAACAAGGGAGCATTACCCAAGGTACTTCTTTCTACTCTAAATAACTAGAAGGTTCACACTACTGAATTTCAAACACATTAAAAGTTACTTACAAGATCACGGCGGTCCCTGTCACTCTTGAAAACCTGTAGCCACCTAGAGCTTAAATGGTATTTGGTGGATCCACCCTGAAAGATAACACAAAAAGGGAAGTTAATAAACAGAAATGAAAATATAATAATATAATAATTGCAACAGACTCTAGAATGGTCGACAGACGTCTTCCAACACAAAAGTCAACAGAAGCACACTTAAATTCATAGAATCATTATCCAAACTTTGCAACATATCCATTATGCTACAAAATTTTGAAATTTTCCTCAATAAAGACTTGAAACTTTGGGTGTAACAAAGAAACAAAGCATATTTAGACAGAAAAAAAAAAAGCGTATTTAGACCATCTTCTTTAAACAAAATAATAACTTTTCCCTTTCAAGAACCTATGGGATTGTAAATCAAATGACTTGATCGCCATGAAAGGCCCTTGCTCAAGAACAGAACATATCTTGAGGTGTACAAATGGCATAGTCAACAGACACTTACTTGTCCAAGCAAAGAAGCAATACAAGCACCAGTGTGAACAAGGGGGCCTTCTTTGCCTAGAGCTAGACCACCACCCACTGAACCAATGCTTCCAAATATCTGCACATCACCAAATAAGAACTAATTTAATTAGAGCACATAAGACTGAAATAGAAGCAACTTAGTCATTAGATTTTCCATTCGAAATTTATTTTGTTTTCCTATCAGGATCCGGAGTATTCATGTAGTTTTATTACACCCAAAATCAGTGGAAAGTCAACATTGCCACGTGATGTAAAAAGAAATCTCAATAAGCTAATCATTTTAAGTTTCTAATATATCCACACTTCATTCTACAAATGCTGGTCAGCTTTGAAAAATTTGAGAAATCAGAAACAGCAAGTTCTACTTCTACATTCCCTTTCACACCTTTGCTTCTCATGGGTTCATTACTCCACCTCTCCAAAAGATGCTCCATATCTCTTCTAAATCACTCTTGGCTGGTGATCGACATGTGAATTCGGTACAACTGTTCCTTGGTTATTTTATCAGTCTTTCTTCAATCACCAACTAATCATCAACTAAATCCATTAAGAACCATTGATAAAGTCCTTACATAGATTCTTCTCATAGTTTATGGCAGTTATTTATGTTTGACCTAACAGTTAATCATTCAATAGATAGCGATTTCTTGAGGAATTAAAGTTGCCAACTTTGGATGTCCTTGCTTCATTAGACACAGTTTCCACATAATTATTGAGTGATATTTGGCTATTTCAATTCAGTTTCAGTTACAATTAGGAGTGACTTGCCACTCTTTAGCCACGGTTAGGATGTTTAAAATCTTGGGGCAGAATTAGAACATCTCCCCACAAAAACAACAGCAAACCAAGAAATTCCACACACCTTTCCAATCAGGGTTCTGAAAAGAAGAATCCCAGGAATATCAACACCTGCACAGTAAAACAACAGTCAACTCTTTTGGTGTATGACAAGTGGAGCAGGTATCAACAGGCAATACTAAGAAAAAACAGATCAGAAAGTGTAGCTTACCATTTAAATAACCCTTAATTTCAGGAATACCAGACCCTGCTGCTGCTGGGGAAAAATGGGTGATGATGTATACAGAAGAAAAGACTAAAACCAAGTTTATTAATATGTACACCAGAAAACCAGCAAAGTACGATTTTTGTATTATATTAAAAGTTAACGTAAACTTCCAGCCAGCAAAGTTTTCAACAGACATATTGATGAAAACAGCAGCAAATGCAGTACCTGAAACATCAACCAAAGGAAAAGTTAAAAAAGTGAAATGCATAACTAAAAACTGTCTAAAACATAATTGACAGAAAATAGTGAAAATCTTAATATCTAGTAAAGTAAATAAGAACAAAGAAAAATAATTGGAAGTATGAACTTCACTCTCTACTGTTTAACGAAATTAAGTTTGTGGACACTAAAATACTATAAGATTATGCATCAGCACTGCAAAATTATAAGGTGATTCATTGAAAGGGCAGGAAACATGTAAGTAGATAGTGTTGTACATCAAAATTTGTTTTCAGCTTAATGTAGGTAAAATGTTAAATTGGTAATTACATTTCATTTCATTCATCTAAATTTTTCAACACATATAATAACCATTTATATCATATATTAGAGCAAATGATGAGTTAAATTAACAATAGGCTACCGGTAAATCTACTGGTTAAAGTGTTTTCAATGGATATCCCTAACAACAGACTTTCAATTTTTCACAGTAAATAAAATTAATCTAAGCCAACGAAAGTACAATAAATTGCACTTGCATTAGTGGATATCTCCCAACAAACTCTCTCCGAAGCCTTAGCATAAGCAATATATTACTATCACATTTTCCAAATCTACAAGCCAGTCTACTTCAATTAAAACAATTAACATCAGATCACTACCTAAGGCATGAAAAAGAAAAAATGAAGATGAAAGCTGAGCACTATAAACTATCTGCTTACCAATGCCAATGAGTAAAGCAAAGAACCATTTCACCACCACATAATATCCAAGATAAAGCTTTCCTCTCTGCGCCTATAATAAAACCAAAAAAAAGGCACAAATTAACTCCAAATCAAGCTCGAAAAATTAAATAAATAAAAAAAATCTTGCACCTGCTCTTCTCGATAGGCATGATTCTCAATAACTTCATAGTCCAGACTGTCAACACCGCTGCCTCCATCGCTTGAACTCACGAGCCCAACACGTTCGTCCTCTGCGTTCGGAATACGAGACCAAACCAGCTTTGCTGTTTCAAGTCCATTCTGCAAGTGATTTGATAACATAATCGTTTCACTATTAACTGAATCCTAGCCTGGCCTTCAATTCTCCTAACAGCATAAAAATTACACATTTCAATCGCAAATAACCAACTCGTAAGCATCAATTAACCGCAATTGTGAAAATTTAACGAGAGAAAGAGAGGAAACAAGAAAGGAAATTAACTGGCATACGCAAACGTAAGAGAGCTTCTATCGTTCTCTCAGAATCTTTTTCGCTTTTCCTTTTTTTTTTTTTTTTTTTGTTCGTTGCTGTATTTTGTTCTTCATATGTCGCTTGCTTCTTCGGTTAATATTGACTCCGAATTCCATTTTGCTTTTCAGCTAAGCAGTGATGGGCCGGGGGTTTTGATCACCTACATCTCATCTGTACCCAAAAGTTTTCAGTGTTATGGCTCTTCTGTTTAAGAAGGGTTACATTGTGCCTGATTGGTTGCATCCGATGCGGTGGATGGCTGAATTAGCTCCCGAGTCGTCGTCAAGGATTTGGAGTAGACCAAGCTCCAAGATTAATAATAATTAAATCCATCGTTGGTCCTTTTGTGGCCACGTGGCAACTCACAGCAGGCGAGGCGGTAATCAACAAGTTAATTTATTAATTAATTATCAAGTTTTCAGGTTAACCATTGGAATATTCGAATTGTTAATCGAGATGGAGTAGCGATCACTCAAAATGGGGAACGGATTGAGTTGGGAACAAATACTTCTCAACTTTTAGCCTACAAAATTAATGGCTTAAATAAACACCATGCAACTTTGCATATAGTTTAGTGCGCCATAATTGAGCCAAATAGGACTCACCATTCATGTCCTAATCAAAGAAACATTACATGGGAAATGAATAAGCAAGCATAATATACTTGCTTAATACGTGGACAGTCTTCCCACAAATAGTGACTTTCTTTAATAAATTCAAAAGGGTCTCCCAGTTTGTCATCTTCATATTGTTCAAATTGCGATGATTACATGATTATGAATACTCACAGAACTCTGTATTGTTCTTAACGGCAATTGGTAGTGATATGTATGCAGTGTTTGGATTTTCACAACTTTGTGCGCAGAGAGGAATCATCAGCTATGGTCAGCTGTGCATACATATCTGATATAGCTTTTGCGAAGTATTGCTTTGCTTGAGGTCTCTTTATCTGAAAGTCGATGAGGAAGTGAGAACCTGAATAATATTGTGCTGTTTTTGCAATTGCAGTTCTTTCGAATTGGAATTTTCAAACTAAAGACTTGCCTTAAATGTCGGAGTGAGCAGACCATTTTCCAATGTGAAGGGTTCATGCACCAATGTCACAGCTTTAACAAATTCAAAACCTCTTAGCTGCAAATATGAATTATGGTTATAAGAACTATCAAGGAGGTGACTCTGGATGCGAAATTACAACTTCATTTAGTTGCATATACCTGGCCTTCTCTTCCAATTGCATCCATGTCAGCCAGGACAGCTGATCTTGTTATTGGGTCATTACACAGTTGCCCTAGATCTTCATACTGCAGTAAAAAATTAGCAGATATTCATCAATAAAAAGACTCATAGTTCCATAGACAGAGCCAGGGAGGTCAAGGAGGGTTTACCTTGGAAATTTGTTTATGTACTAAATTGTTTATATGGTACAGGTAAGATATCAATAAAATCTTTGATATTTTTCTTGACCCCTCTATATTTCATTGTTATTATTGACCCACGTACATTTTATTATTATTCTACCCTGACCCCCTACGTTTCATTCCTGGTTCACCCCGGCATAGCTCTGGTGGGTGTGGGTGTGGGTGTGGGTGAAACATGATAAGCGAGAGTAATGTATCAAATGCACAACCCAGGCATGATTTTCCACATATGCAACAATCAAACTGTGATGACAATTGCAAGAAAACAAGCAACTGGAAGCCTCTAAAACACAAACAAGCATGCAAGAAAGAATCAACTAGACTTGAGCTCCAGTATAAGCACAAAGTGCAATTTCTACAACAATTTGACTAGATGTTTTTTACTTAACATTGAAACCAATAGAGAATCACCTTAATGCCTTCAGTTGCCGCCCATGCTTTTAAAACATCTTGATCCACTGATACAACGGCTACCAAAGAAGAATTTAAGCTGTCACCTGAAAATGGAAACTTATAGATATCAGCTGGCAGAGAGATAGAGAAAGAGGAAGATAAGACACTGCCAAATCTTATTTTCTTACCGTAGACAAAGCACTGTGCAACAAACTTGCACTTGGCATACACATTCTCAATTTTCTCTGGAGCTATGTACTCTCCCTGAGCTAACTTAAAGATATTCTTCTTCCTGCCAGTAAACAAGATTCAAATTAAAAAAAAAAAAATTTCTAAATCTCCATAGCACGCTCCAAGAACTATTCATCCTGGAGATAAAAATAGAGGTTCATCATCCATTCCAAACATCAGCTCTCATAAAATCATATCTAATGTTCATCAGATTGGTACGTTTTGGATTGATCTGAATATGGTGCTTAAAACCTCAAAACTATTAGAGGAAACAAATGACAAAAATTACAACAAACACGGAATAAAATCATTTTTTTATGCTCACAGATTCCTTGTTGGCTAGTTCCAGAAGGGTTAAATAAAAATGGGCTTACAGCAACAATCTTAAGAATGGTAGAAAATAGTACCACAAAATGAGAGATTGGGAACTGCAAGTCAATTATATCAGCACATAGAAACCTTATTTATGCTACTCATGCATTAGTTAAATGCCATATGATGCCATAACCTGGAAATTTGTTTACCCATAGCAGCTGGGACATAATGATGCCTAAGAAACTCAGAAAACATAGAATCTCTGGCCTCAGGACTTCCACATATTACAAGTTTTATTGCAAGTTTGATAATTTCTCCTGGAGTCTAATGCGATGTAAACCACAAGTAGGAGGATAAAACATGTAATTCATTGTATGCCTTGATTCTCCATGAGACTAGGAGAGAAATCATTTATTCAACCAGAGATGGGCCATTAAAGATAGCAAGATCTCACCTATCAATAATCTTTAGACGACCTCCAGGCAACCACAACCCTATGTCTCCCGTATGAAGCCATCCATCTACATCGATAACTTCTTTCCTATCCAATTTAATTAAAATATCATTATTAAAAGACTTTCCAGAAGCCCAACAACATTGAAAGGAAAGAGTAGTAAGGTAAGGTGAGTACGTTTGCACTTCATCTTTATAATATCCCTTGAAAACAATAGGACCCCTAACACAGATTTCACCACGAGGATAAGGCTGATCCTCAGATGTATAGTTCATCTCAGGGACGTCCACAAGCTTGATCTCTAACAATATAAGTACAAGTCATCATGATGAAAGCACAATAAAATATATGAATGAAAAACACGTAGCCAGATGGAGAAGCTTTTACATTCTTTATTCCATGTAATATGCACGCCAATAACTCACCACATGCTGGACTTGGAGAGCCAACATGACCAGAGAGGTTGTCACCCTCTTCTATAGCACTTATTAAACATGAAGTCTCAGTCATTCCATATCCTTCAGTTACTCGACCACCAAAGCAGCTGCAAACAAAAATCCATTGTGGGTATGAGAGAAGCTTTAATTTTTTTGTAGGAACAGAATATATAAAAGCATAACTTACATTTTCAAAAAGTCCATGACATCAGGAGATAATGGTGAAGCACCTGAACACATTATACGAACTCGTCCTCCAAGTTTCTCTCTTATCTTGTTGAATACCAATTTGTCCCACAAGGGAGATGGATTCTTACCTGCCAAGTTGATGAACCATGTATCACATTTTTACCATGATTATAACAAGAAAAGAAATTTTAACATTTTCTTAAAAGAGCCATAGTTGAGGTAAAATAAATATACATATATATGGATAATTTATAAACGTACATACACAAACATAGAGCTTGTATTTATGCTATTCATTACCACTCAGTAGTGCTTGCTTCTTAGCGTTGTATGCTGCATTAAACAGTCTCTCCTTTAGCACACCAGATGTCTTCACAGCATTTGTGATGCTGCAGAATCAAATTACTTCACCAAGTTAACCCTTTTATACAAGTTGCAACCAAGTAAATAAAATAGTAGTAATGTCAGTGCATCTACCTAGCATATATTCTATTATATAGACGAGGAACACTGCAGAATATAGTGGGTCTTAGAGCTGCCATATCATCCATCAGTTTCATGTTGTCCTGCAAACAGAGGTTAAAGGAATAACATAAGACCTATTAACAGAATTCAAATCAAAGTACTTGTCACATTGCCAATCCAATATATAGCAAAGATAAAATTAAAAGAATTACAAATATACTAAAGTATTCAGTTGCATAACAATATTTATCGATATTCGAAAAGAATCTTGCATATGTTAGATCAACTGTTATTCAGAATGTTGCCGGCATTCATAAAATAATGCTAAGTATAAGATTATTCACAAATGAACCGACAGAAACACTAAAAGGAGCCAATTTACAAAGCCATGAATCAACTTGGCAAATCTTTTGTGCTACTAACAATTTGCTTGGTCATTTCAAATGTAAAGAAAAAACGCAATGCTTAAACATCAGCTCTGCAAAGTTTAAACAAATAATTTTAAGCCATTCTTCCAATCAAAAAAAATCAAACATTAACTTCAAGATAAAAAATTTAAAGCTGAATCACATACCCCTTGGTAAAATCCAACTGAAACTCCAGAATAAACTGCCATGACTTGGTTTGCTCGTTCATAAATATGTGCCAGAGGAAGGTAGGATATGTAACTGGCAATTAGCAGGTAATTCAGCAAAAAGAAACCAGTGCAACAAAACAATAAGAACAAGAAATTATGTAATGGACCAAAAGTGCTAGCATTTACACATCAGAGGGTGAGAATTTAGTAGTGAGAGCACCCCCAGCAACATTTGCAATCAAGTTTCCATGGGTCAGTACAGCCCCCTTGCAAAATTTTACAAAATTGAAAATAAATCTTCAAAATAGATTGCAAAAAGCAGTCAAATCAATTATGCAAGGGGCTATAACTTCACAATCTTAGTAATACATTATACCTTTGGTGTCCCTGTTGTACCACTTGTGTAGCAAATTGTTGCCACATCATCAGCATTTGGTGGAGAAAAAGGCTGAAGGTTACTGCAGCCCTAAAAGGAATCCATTTACACATTAGGTTAACTGATTATAAGATACAACACTTTCATTGAAAATCCATTTAAAGAACAGCATTACATGCACTAATCTATAGGCAGAAAAACCTATTAATATTTATGATCAATGCTAATTCTCACATCAACATCCTGCTTCATACAAATATGTAGCATGGACGCTTGAAAAAGAAGACAAAATAAAGCAATTTTAATCTTCCTTTCACCATAATGGACAAAAAGAAACATTAGATTAAAATCATATAATGCATTCCTTGAGAGAATCAAAATTGGTGTTGCTTAACTGCTGAGGATAGAAAAACATGTACCTGACTAAGTAATTTGGTGTATGTTACAACCTGAACGCCAGTTGAAGATGGATGAGATGGCATTTGATCATCCATCCCACCAACAACCTGTATATGGAGAAATCAAATTAACATCCTTCTAAAGAATTGGTGAATGAGAATTGTTTATATTGTTAACAAAAACCGTTAATAAAGATCAGATTTTTTGTCATACCACAACTAGTCGAACAGTTGGGATCTCAGCCAAGAAGCTCAGCAACTGCAAATTCCAAGTGATAAGACTAATTGCTGTCAGAAGAAAAATCATAACAACTAAATGATATATAGACAAGGGTCAAGATACTTTCCCTTTAATTCTTTTAACTAGTTGTTTGACACAACAAATCAAGTCATTCTACTTCAATGGTGTTGAAAGGGGATTGAAAGCTACTTATTTTTAATGCTAAACAAGCAACTCTCAATTCCCTTGGATTGAAATAAATGGATAGCTCAAAAATTTGTTATGTCAAAAATTAAGTAAAAATTTTACAGAACTTCTGCTGCATTAAAATAGGCCATCAGGAAACATCAGGTTATTTCTACTTAAGAAAAAGATAGAAAGAAAAAGCAATCAGGTGATTTCTACAGAGCATAATAAAAATCAAAGGGGCCCAAGAGCTAATAGTGTAAATATATGAAGAACATTATTTGAGTTTTAACCCTAAGCCAACTGAATAGGTTACAGAAAGGAAAACTTTTAACTGCCAAGAGAAATGGAATATCACTCTGCTGTT
Source organism: Anacardium occidentale (assembly GCA_026122585.1). Lineage (NCBI taxonomy): Eukaryota > Viridiplantae > Streptophyta > Magnoliopsida > Sapindales > Anacardiaceae > Anacardium > Anacardium occidentale. The sequence continues at coordinate 837,242 of JAJEJH010000023.1, forward strand.
AGCAAAGAACATCTAAATTAAGGCATAATAAACCCAATTTTAATACAAAACAAGATCCCCATGATAGTTGAATCAAGATTCTGTCTAGTTTACGGTTGACTCACCATAAACATAAACAGATACAAATACTTGAGTTCAAATCATGAAAAAATTTGCATAAAAAAGAGTTCATCAGTAATCACGAAGCCATCCATGTGCTAAAAAATATCGAATTCATTATCATTTCTCATATTTAGCTATCGCATGCCCACTCACCTAAATGCCTAAACCACCTATTAGCTTTATTCCATAATGTCAATAACAAAACATTTCTGTCTTAGTATGCATGAAAGAATTTAAAAAAATATTTTAATTAAATCCCAGTCAATAAAAATATAGTTACAGAAGAAGCATCTATGTTATAAAGCCAATTCCTCCTAAAGTTTGATCACATTATTTAAGCAAAACAGAATCTTAAAAAGGCCATAGATTGAACTAACAGAATTCAATGTCTCAGGCACACAAAATATTGCTTGTAAAGAAGCATGGTTTACAATGTATTTGACTGCATCCGGACCTGCAGAGAAAGAAACTTGATTAAAGTGACAAAAAGCTTGACCAGAGCAGAAAAAATTCAACTAAAGCTCTATGTTTGATCAGTGACAAACCAAGAGTATCATATAGAGGAACCGATATGTAAGAATATGCAGAGCAGGCATGATCAACAATGAGCCACTCCGGTCTATTGATGAAATAAATTCCAATGCAAGATCCCTGTTACAAACAACCCAATAATAATCATATGATAAGTGGGTCATAATCCTGATATATATATATTATGAGAGCAAAATTTAACTAAGTAAATCAAAATGTATTATCCCACTTAAGATGATTCACCTTTGTTATTCCATGATAAATTAGACCAGAACCTAGAGCTGTCCGAGCATTACCAGCTTCTCCATATGTCATCCATTTGTACCTGAAGAACAGAAAGAGCATAACTTGGTGAGGGAGTTTCAACAAGAAGTTGAAAGTTCATTCCATAAAATGAAACTTACTCTCCAACTGTCCCATCAACCCGGATACGGGTTCCCAAATATTTGTAGTCTCGGAAAGTATCAACCGCACGCCTAAGTTTACAAAGTTGAAAGGCACAAGTAAGCACACATTCATATACAATGATTAACATATTAAACACCCAAAATTTACGCTCACGGACAAATTTAAAATTAAAATACAATTTGACATGTAATTGAGGATGCTCACACAAAATTGTCATGCAAAGTAGCAATTTCAGGATGCTCAGTGAATCTACTCACAAGCATCAATGGAGAGTGAGCAGATCTGTCATAAAAAGAGAGGGGACAATTAAAGCCAAAAACAGAGATAGAAAATTTAGCAATGTTAATGGTACAATAGAGCAATTCCAATGACAGGGATTATGCCCACCTATATACATTCCACTTTCCCGTGTGCAGTTTCTCTGGAAGCACAACACTGTACCCTTGCTCTGTTCATATATGGCAAAATTAAAATATTCCTATATACAGATAAAACAATGATATCTACAATGAACTACTAAATAACTGGCTAAAAAAGTAAACCGAAAAAACGAAAAAGAAAAATTCCAGCACGCCTTATGCAAAAATGGACTATAAACATGGAGTCTTGGCAACTTCAACAATTAATGAGTATGCTCTAGGAGACATGCCCAGGACCAAAAAATGTTGGCAAATATACCATATGATGTAATACAATTATTGAGCTTTCAATACTGGAAAAAAATTAGTTCCAATTAATGACGGAGATTACATTTCATTTCATTTTAAAGTGTTTTTTGGGTCCCATGAAATTTATTCGATCTCATAGCACATTAGTCACACTAAAACTTCTCATAAAATAAAAATAAAAGTGAGGTGACCCCACATTACCAATAATGGAAATTTCTACCAATTGGCTAACTCAGAATCAAGCTGAAACAACAATCCTATTACCATAGAGAAATGGCCTAGCTTCATAGCATCACATAATTAAAAAATAACACAGATTACAAATCACAAATTACAGATTAGCTTCATAGCATCACATAATTAAAAAATAACACAGATTACAAATCACAAATTACAGATTACCAAAATCAACAACATAAATGCAGAAACTGGCACAGCTACGTAACGTAGAAACACATAGGTGGAGGTAGAGAGACAGTTTACCATAGACGAACTCGCCGGCGGTGGGACTACGACTGAGTTGAGAAGCAGAATCAACAGAGGCGATGAGGTGAGCCTGAATGGCTTTTATGCGACGTTGAGCAGCAACTGAATGATCCATAAGCTAGATAACTTCAATCTAATCTCTCTCCTTTTTCTTTTTTTTTTATAATTTTGTAACGCGGTTGGTAAGAGTTTCCGTTTGTTTCTCGAGAAATTGCAAAGTCAGAGAGAAAGGCACTCAATTTAAGAAAGATGATGAACTTATACGGTTGAGACAAAACGTCGTAATTTGGCACGCTGAAATGGATCGATTAGAGAAATCGTTGGATTTCAGTTTTATTATGCATTTTATTTATTTAAACGTAAAAGTGGTTTAGGACGCATGACGTGACGACATGATCTCTCATCGATTTGCGGTTTAAGTTTGGAAAAGTTTTTCAACCTTTTACGAAGTAAAATTTGATATCTTCTTGTTATAATTTATACAGAAAGTTTAATAAAATACAAGGTCGGTGTCACAGCCTTTTATTTATTGATTTTTAAGTCGCAGCATGTAGAAGGTGTTGCTTATTATCATATTCTGCATGATATTATTATTTTATGTAATATAAAAATAGAAAACATAGAAGGTGTTGCTTATTATCAATTTGGTCAATAGCCAAATCTTTTGACATCTCGACAAGCAATTAAATTGATTAGGCCCGAACTGAAGTAAGAAGATAAAAATGGTCCATATATAATTAAATGTGAATTTGGCGTCGGTCAACCTTGGACAATATTCGATTGGCCAAAAGAGTTATTCCCACCCATTGTTTCACTTAAATATGAATTCTCATCCTATAACTGGCCACTCATTTTTTATTTAATTTTATTAACATATTTTATAAAATACGTAAAATACTCTTATTCAACAAATAAAAATTTGTTATAATATTATATATAAGTATATTAAAAAAAATTTTAAAATATTATAAAAATTTAAATTTACAAAAAAAAGTAATCGACGCCACCAACAACGTCATCGACGATAGTAATTACTACTAATTAAACGATCATCTAGTTGTAGAGGTGATCAGATTTGATCATTCCAATTGATGGAGACAACCAACAATCAGATCTAATTAACTCTACCAGTAATCATGACCAAAAAAGACATTTGGGGTCAGGACTGATCATTTTTCACAGCTTTAAAATCACTGTTATTGACAGCCACCTCCTCTAAAATAAAAGACGATTGATCTAATCACCTTTAGTAAATATGATAGCACTGAAACTAAACAATCATTTTTTATTATCTGATTCTATTATCGATGATCGTCGTCGCCAACACCAATGATGGTAACTACTTTTAAATTTTTTAATATTTTTTAAAAAAATTTAATATATAAATAAATTATATATTTTTAAAAAATTTATTTTATTATTTAATAAATTTTATTAACAAAATGACCAAAATACCTTTTTGATTTTTAATAGCTGTTAAATTTAATTATCAACTTTCATAAATAAATAAATATTTGATTTTCTAAAACTTAAGAGATGAAAATTTATCTTTGAATGAAACCCTAGGTGGGAATATGTCCTTTAGCCTATTTAGATCTCATTAGTTTGAAAATTAAGGATAATTAGGTTGAACCAAAGGACATATATAGATCCAAGAACGCAGAAAAATAAAAATTGAAACAAAAGAATAAGGCAAATTGCTAATCATTGAATTTTGTCATTAGTCCCATAATTTGATACACATCACAAAATATCTTTGTAGCCAGTTCAGAAAGAAGATATGAGCATATTTAATCCTTTTAAGACAGTCTTCTCATTCTACTGATAAGCATATTCTGATTTGGTAAAAGAATGCACATCTGTACCACATAGCCAAAGTGTTTTTTCATTTGCCCCATGGTGGCTCACTTAGTGCATGGCCAAAGCTTGCATGGGGCTGGTTGAGAGCCGACACATGTTCTCCCCCTCCCCCACTACCCCTATCCTTTAAAGGTAAGAATCTCAAGGCTGGCAGGAGAAACACCTTTTATCCATATGACTACAAAAGTTATACTCTATCAGAAGAGCTCCATCAACTGCTCTGAAACATCTGCATCAAACATTCACAAACTCAACAAAATTTACACATAAGGTTGGGTAATATAACTTTAAAAGACAATAACTAATTTTCCGTGCAAAAACTGAGAGCAGAAATTAAACAAATTTCTTTCTCGTTATTGCTGAGAACACACCAAAAGATGCTGTTCATCGAAGCATGACACAAGTGATATTTTTAATCCCTGAAGGCAGGTTTTTACAAATAAAATAAAATATGGAAAATGTCTCAAAGCTTCTTAACAGCCACTTCCCATGTTTATAAAATTCTAACTTCAGTTGATTGAAAAACTCATTTTGTGTTATTATAAGTGGTTCATATCTGAACAAATACAACAATAAAATATTTAAAAATAGGGAAAACGATACCTTGAAGAATTGCAGGTGTGGTCTGGAACTCCTGCCAGATATTCTGATAAGCAGCAAGATCCAAATTTAGAAACTTGGCAGCGAGGTAGGCAGCACCACCAGCAATATGATGGGGTTTAAACTGAAGCCATAATGAGCTCCGAAGCCTACAAAACAAAACAGTAAACTATAATTAGGTCATGTAAAATAACAAAATTACTATTGTTAGAACACAGGCAGAGAAAATGTCAAACCATCTGAGGCAACACTAACAGGCAACATCCTCTACATATATTGCCACATTGACAGAAACCACATTGCTACAAGGGTAGATGAGATAAAACTACAACATTAAATCTAAAAGCTATAGAACAAAAAAATCAAGCGCTGGTTCCAAGTCATTTTTTTCTTACCAACTAAAATGCACCAATCCAGGTAGAATATATTCCAAGAATCTCTGCAGGATTGCTGATAGAGTACGAAAACTATAGCAAACATGTAATATTCATCTACAGAACACATCAACTCCCAGACCCAGTTCTGCTGCAGGGGCCTTTTAACTCCAGAAACATGTGCAATAAAATAACAAAGCAAACAGGAAGGAGCAACAGAATTGTAAACAGTTAAATTTCTCAAGGCAAGTGTGTCTTCTGATCAATTGGACAGGCTTGTCGACATGCATGCTCTGATGCTCCTGGAGCATACATATTACACAAATCCCCAACTGAAGGCTATATCACATGAGATAAAACTAAAAAAAAATTTCACATTACAATATATATCTTTTTCTCACTTTTTTTTTTTTTTCACAACATATGACTAGATTATATAACCAGTGTAAGAACTTTCAAGAATATAATACTGAGATCCAAGGGAAGAAAATATTATATAAATTTGGAGTCACATTATTTTTTTGCATCTCAGGCCCCTGAAATCATATATTCTGACTTCTCCATGATAAATAAACAAGAGCCTGAGAGGTGCTTCATCAAATTTGAAAATCTTAAGTAGTAGAAATCTCAAATTGACACCATCTCCAAACAGTAAGTAATAGTTTATTATTAAACAAGGATTTACATAGAGTGAACTCCAAGGATGTACAGTAACCAGGACTGAAAATAATATTATAAGCAAGGGAAAGTGTGTCCAAAGAAAAATATTGCTGTTCGAAGCAAGGTGAAGATTATCATTTTTGAAGGAGGACGTGACAGCCTATCAAAATTAACAACAATATCTTGACAAATTGCCCCACAAAGTCACCATCTCATCTGACTCTTCAGTTATTAAGCTGGATATACGAAAAATGAATTTTTTAGGAGTAACATGTGACTCAATGTTTAATTAGGCCAATAATCGATTTGTAAAAACACAACTGTCTTTACTTACACAGGTATTACAAGGGAAAAAAATGACCTCCAGAACAGTTTGCAAAGTAAGGCTGGACACAGACCGGGCCAATATGATGTATTAACTCTATTCAGATTGCTGACATTACGCAGTATATAACTCAGAACAGAAACTCCCAGCCCATGCCTGAAACTAGAAAGAAATGATAGCCCAAACCCACCAGCTAAAGGATTATGGCATTAATTTCCAAACTACAACATCTATATCTTATTAGCTCAGACCTCAGAAGAAGCCAAACAATATCAATCAGACAAATCTTAGCTTCTGCAGCTAAGAGAAGTGTTTAGCGCAGGCATGTTCAGTCAGCCCACAAAAATACATATTCCTATATAGCTCTATGTACCAACACCTTCACTTTCTCAGGAATGTGCTATATAAGGTCTTCCATCAATGGCTGCCCATAATAAGTTGATGAAGATGATGATGATAAATAAAAGAATATAATGAAAAAAACAATCAAAATGCTAATGATATTGTGTGGGTAAAAGGAAAAGCATGAGATGAAAGCAATTACACTTTAGTGGTTATTTTAGGATGTAATTACTTTTACTTCGCTTATTCTCTATCCTACTTGTCCTATTCAAATAGTGTGAACTGACATCATCATAAATCTTACTCATTTAGATGTTTGACATGCAATTAAGATACCAAGAAATGTGAACCATAACTTCTAAAATTTAGGGAAAAATACCCGCCCACATAAGATACACAACATATTTGAAAACCTTTAAAATCCTGATTCCATCTTAGACACCCCAAAACAGACAGATAATTATGGATAATTTAACACCCACCCAGATGAAAAAAAGTAACGGGGTGCAGCAACTGAATGATCTACAGTATTTCTAAGCAACATATTCCCACAGCAAATTTTTCCCCTCTCTCTTTCTCTCCCTCATCAAAGATGGCTCATCCTTCATGTTTTTATCTTTCCCACCTCTGCCATATCAGAACATTGTTCTTTCATGTGCTATATAAGTTTTTTTTGTTCTGAAAAAAAAGCAAATTAAGCAAATGAAAAAAAAAGCAGCATTTTGAGCTAAACTATCATGTACATATACTATTTGGGCTATTACGCAAACACCAAAATCAGAGTAATAGTCCTGTACAGAGATGAAAGGTAGAAAAGTACATGAAAATTTTTTTTATCATATATATATATATGCACCAAGAAATTTGCGTCTTAGAAACCTAGTCAAATTTTGAAATTTTTATAACACTGACTCTACAAAAAAAAAAAAAAAAGTTCAACAAAAATGAAACCATAGTTTGATCATGAATTAATATAAAAAAAAAAAAAATTGCAACCCCTTAGAAAATTGTGGGCAAAAACACAATATATAAGTCTTAGTGCCCTTTAAGTCAATGATTTTGGTCTATATCAATGAGAATGCACAGCATGAGAAGTTGACAGATTTTAAAAACTTAGGTCATTTTTCAGAAGTGAAACTTCCAAAAAAGAAGAATTTAAAAGTAAAATCAGGCTGGCATCAGGCTATCTTTACTATCCCAGACCAACTTTATAGGGTGTGCATCTTAAAGTGAACAACAATAATACATCAGCAGGTCAACTTCAACCTTAAAAACAAAACTTTCCATGAACAGCATATCAATCCGCCAGCTAACAGTATTCAAACACGTGAGCAAGCTAATCTTGTGTAGCCCCTGCAATATTGTGACATGCCAAAAGAATCAATATCCCATGCCAGAATAACTATGCAGAGTTGCAGCTCTGAAGAAGAAAATGATTGACACAATTAGCACACAGTTTAAACCAAAAAAGAGTGGAAGTGTATCCTCCAAGCCCTTACTACCCGAAACCTCAGTCGGCTAACTGGTTGAGATCTGAAACACCCACTAGGCCATATATATAAAAGATATACACAATCAAGATGCAAGATCACTTCCTTGTTACTATATTAGGTTCCTAGTTGAAACACTCCAGCCAACTACAAAATAATCCATACCAAACAGGTACCTGAGGAGAGAGCAGAATCAGAATTATAGTACAAAAGTGAAAGAAAAAATGAAAGATCACAGTGTATAGAATCAAAGTGAACAACATGTACTCAATAGTCACATCCATAAATCTAATTGAAGTAATCATTAATATACCTGCAAGATAAAAGCATTCAAAGAATTCCTAGATCATTGAAAACATGGAAAATCGTAAACTTACCCTTCACTAACAAGGTTTAGTGCCACATTCACCAAAACAGTTTGTGAAAGACCTAATTTGTTAAGAATGGATGTCAGAGGACCATATGGATGCTGCACATTCAGTTCAAAATTTAGAGTAGTCAGTATCATTTGCTCAGCCTCAGTGACTCGCTCCCGATACTGCTCAAACCAGTCCTGTTAGATACAAAATTCATTTAAGGTCAGTCTACTAAAAACCTTACTTTCTCAAGTTCACATCATGCTACAAGGCATATTTACATGCACAATTGAAAAGAATCCTTAAGAGTCTTCTAAAAATTCTGCATAGATACCTATAATTACAAGACAGCTTTAAATTTATAAATTTAAAGGAAAGAGTTAAACAAATCAGCAGAAAACTCTAATGAAGCAGTCAATCCATGAAAAAGAATTGTCTTGTTCTTAAAAATCTCTAGTTACATATTAAAGCAGAGAGAGTTCAGAAACAACTCACAACAGAAAGCAGATAGGAAAACAGAGTAATATCCTGCTTATGATAAATTTCCGAAGAAGCTCTAACTACATCGTTCAGAGGCCGAGGTGTCTCCTCAGACTTTGCAGCAAGAAAGAGAGCAGCAGTAGCAATCAACTGGATCAAACTCAAATCATTAAATATACATACATACATACATATATATATATATATATATATATATATATATATATATATATCAAAGAAAACTACAACAACAAAACAAGTAAAATCAGTTTTTCGCACATATATTTACACAGTATTATAGGCCCTTGGAAACAAGCCTCCAAGAAATAGAAGAACATGAACTGAAACTTCTGCTGGCTGAAAGAACTGGTAACTTACAAATCTATCATGGCAGGCATGAGATCGACGGACAAAAAACCGGTGGCATAAAACCATGGCAGTTGCAATAGTGGTCTGTGGTCTGTAGAACAAAATTAACATTAATATGAAAAGGGGGAAGAAAACAGCAGAATAGGAGTATTGTAATCCCCACAAGTAATAGGTTCAGAGTCCTTTCAGTAATTTTAAGATTGAAAAAAAAATCACAAAATTAAGACATGCAGATAGAGAGCTTACAATTCAAGCCTGAATCCTAGATGCTGAATGAACTCGCAATATGAATACCGTAAATGTGTTTCACGTACTGCATCAATACCGTCTTTTCTTGAAGGTGAGTGTCTTTCAATTTCATCCCTTGACATAAACACTGGTTCTTCATCATCCAATTTTGTGCGGTCACGTTTACAACTTGTTGATGTAGAGACCTCATTATTAGATCTCGAAGCAGGCAGAACCGAATAGTTGTAGACTGAAGGTGCAACACCCTCATTCCACTTGGGCAGTGGCACATAATTCATTGTGCTATCTCCACAAGATGAAGCTGAAAATTTTCTCCTCTTGTATGATGGTGCATTGTCCGGTTGAACATAATTAAAATTATTAAAATGTTCCCAGTTTTTCCTGGAGTAGTCGTGGACATCATTATAATTTGGAACATAATTGTAATTCCAACTCCTGTTCCTGTTATTATTATTGATGAAGTTATTTCTAGAGAAAGCAGACCTTCGGCTATCATGGTAGCCAGCTCCGTGTGGTCTGTAATTTCGCATAAAAGACATTGTCCCTGCTAAAAAATTGGAAAAAAAATAAATTGTCAAAAACATAGCCATAATTACTTATGTAACAAAAATCAAAAGGACCAACCTATCTTCACATATCCCTTACCCAGATGATAGATTACAATCTTTCAATTGTACCAAATGCTGTTACTGCAAGTTTTTATAAAGCTTAGGGTCTGCCCAATTACAAGTTAGATGTAATTCTTTGTTGTTGTTAAAAATCCAAACGAAGCACCTTCAGTTTGAAGGTTTTGAAAATGCTTTTCCATACACAGAAGTCCCTTTTCGTGTTTTCCAAGGGACTGCGTCTAAACGGTATCCCAAAGCCCTAAATTAATTGTTTCCAATATAGCTAGAAATTCAATAACCTCAAAGAAACTATTTAATCTTAAGTTTACAATAGGAAGGGGAAAAAACAAAACTTCATCGAAAATTAAATCGGTTATAAATAACCAGCTTCTAAAACTATTTTATAAACGGTTGATTCCGATGAAATCTATCTGTAAACAGATCAGCTACAATTATTAAAGAAATTCCCCAAATACAAACTAATACGTCGCAAATAATGTTTAGAGCAGAAAATAACCAAAAACAAAAAAAGAACAAAATCTTAAAAAGCTTATAAGAGAACGATCAGCATCGGATCCGCATAAACCGATCTACACACAAGAAGCCCTAAACGCGAGAAACATAGCAAGTTCATACAAAAGAACAAAATAATCAACAATAAATTCAACAAAATTATTCCATATATATTAAAAGATATTCAAATAAACAGGTATACTTACCGGATTATCAGAGAGAGAGAGATGAAGAAAGGTCCGTGATGGAGATTCAAAATAGAAGAAAGAAGCGTTTAAATAGTCAAAGAAACGAAAAGAAAAAGATGAATTATGCTGTTTAAGCAAAGACGACTTTAATTATTGTGACGATTATCTAAATATTCGGTGGTGCGATGGGATTTCTTTTCTTTTTTTCTTTCTCTTTGTACTGTTTGGTTTGGTTGGGTGAGCTATTAAGGTAAGAAGTTTAGTTTTATCAAGAACGCTTAACACAATCCGCATTTACGAATGTTTGTACGGCTCGTGTTTCGGATGTCAACTCGGCTCCCACTCCAAATCATGTGGCCCAAATGATAGTGCCCCGTTCTTTAACAGAGCTGGACTTGATACTGGGCCCAAAATGGACACTGAATAATAGGCCTCCCTAATGAATGTTGTGGGCAATGCTTACCAGACTGGATCTTCCCTGCAACGAAAAGTCAACCTCCGTACAGAGAAAAATAGAGATATTATTTTTTTAATCAAATTCTAAAATTAAAATATAAAAAATTCCCACTAAAATTTGTTTTTAACAATCCATCCAAAAATTTGTACATATTAGAACAGTTGTGACACGCACATCATGTATGATAAATAAATTAATAATTTTTTTAAATATAATACATATGAACCATACGTGTAGCACGAATGGTATGTGTGACTGAAATATACACAGTTAACTGTATGATACAGTTTTTTTCCACTAATCCAGTGATTTCCAAAATCTTAATTTAGTCTTTAATGTCGCATTATATTCAAATCCATTTTGTATTTTTATTATGTTTTTTTCATCAAACTAAGCCATTAAAACGTTCAAGCGTGCGAAGTTACAAGGATCTCGGTTTCAGGGAACACATGGTGAAGGTCACGTGAGAGAGAAGCACCGAGGCTGGCCATACATCGTCTTTTTCAAAACCGTTGGAGTTTTCATTGATTACGCCATGCATAGACCAATAGGATTATTACACTTGGATACTTATTCTCTAATTAAATTACTCTTTCTTATTAGATTTGTCTTCTGTGGGGTTACTTTGAAGAAATTTATGATTTAACTGTGCATGCAAGATCTATACACTGGCCCTCAAGATCTTCAACAACTCAGACCACGATCATTAGCCAGGGTGTCGGCCGGACATTTTCTGTCATGTTACATCAAGTTCTAGCTCAAAGATTCTCAATTCTAAAATAATTTGAAATAAAATTGTATTAAAATTTAAAATTATCTTTGGTTAACTTGATACCATATGAATTTATGTGAAATATATTTTGATTAAACTGATTAAATTTTTTTACAATGTAATTATATTTACTAAATTTTTTTTATGTAATTTATAATAAATATGATTAACTAATTATTTTTTGAGTCATAGCTATTGTTTTTTTTAATTAAAATGTTTGTTATAATATTATATTTCTTTCAATTATATATTTAAAAATATTGAAGAAATGTAGTATTTTTGTGTCCTATCTTATCCAGTTAATAAGGCTAAAAGAAATGTAGTTAATGACAGCTAAATCCAAAGCTTTTAGGGCGAAACATAGCTGCATAACAGATCAAAACTGGTTAAAACCAGGTAAAAATAAATTAATAAAGGCCAAGCCTTTAGTGCCACCCAAAGTTTCTTTAAACAAAATTGCCATCCAAAAACTTTAAAAAGCCAAATACTCACCCCGATCAAATTCTTTCTAACTTTATTTAATATTTTTAACCCTTCGTTAAAAAATAAATAATATTAATACTAAAATAAATTTTAATATAAAATAATAATTTTAATTATCGAAAAATAAAAATAAAAATAAAATTTAGAAAAACACATTTAATTAAATGATAAAAAATAACTATTTAATTTGATTGATAATCAGAATTAATTGTTTATATGATTGAGATGGTCAAATTCGATCGTTAATCAAAGTAAATGATCATTTTTAATTATTTGATTAGATTTTTGACAGTTATCGTTATCTAACAGTAGTTATTTTATTAAATTTTTATTTTTAATAATTTTTTAAAATGTTATTTTTATTTTAATATTATTTTATAAAATTTATTTTATTATTTATTATTTTTTATAAACATTTTATTTAAAAAGATAAAAATATCTCATTTTCGTCGGTTAAATTTAATAATCATTAATTTTAATTGTCATTTTGGAAAAGTATGGGTGGGAATAAGGCGGTTACCCATTAATAAATGGGCAATAGATTGGACTGACTGTACAACTGTGATACTGACCATACTTATTACCAAATAGAGATCCCCAGCGGCCTTTTTGTGCTAATTAAACGTAAATTAATTATAGATTACGTTTAAACAAAGATACCTTAATTAAAATATCAATGTTAACCTTTCTAGCCCATGATCCAACACCACATTTCACGTTTAAAGCACGTGACACCTAATTGCTGCTGGTAATCCGTTCACCGCCCGACTGTGATCTTATCTTACTACTTTCCATCCCTCACCTACTTTGCGAACAGAGAGAAAGCGACGTGTCAATCCAAACTCCATGTGCCCACCTTCCTTGTTTTTGCTAAGATCCCCCACCATTTCTCTAACCACTCACATTTTCTAACGTACCACCCAAACGAAGAAAAACAATTAATTATTTTTTATTGGCCAAGCAACTTATTCCCACCCAAGGTTTCCCTAAATGTGTTGCACCCAAAACTTTTGAAAGCTAAATACCAATTCATTAAACAATTGCTGTCTAATTTTTTTTAATATTTTGATAAAATGATTAATAGGTTTTAATAGTGTTGCCGATGGCGCTAACAGTATTTTCAATTTTTATTTTTATTTTTATTATTTTTATAAAATTAATTTTATTATTTTCATGCAAAAAGACAAAAATACATTTTTAACTAATTAATTTAAGGATTATCTGATAAATGTAACTGTTGAATTTAGTTCAGGGTGGATATTTGACTTTTGGGAAATTAATTGGTGAAATTTTGGTAGTTAGGGAAACCTAAGGTAGGAATAAGTTATTTCGCATTTGGCGTTTTAAATTTTTTTTTTGCCCTTTATAAAATCTCAGCCATATATTGCATTATGAATTTATACTAAAAACTTTCCATTTCTATTCAATGATTGGAAATCTTTTTAGGTCATATCATACTTTATAATTTATAAAAAGAAAAAAAAGTAACACTTTTTTATTTTCTCATAATACAAAGTGAATCATATTTTTTATATAAAGTTCAATCTTAAAATACTTTTCCATCTCTTATTAGTTTAAATAATATTTTTTTATTTCAAATCAAATAAAAAACAATATAAAACTAAAATTATTATTCTAGCCTATTATTTTATTTTTTAAATGATATAATCCAAAATTAAAAGTAATTCTATTTATTTCTTTTTTTAATCTATTTTTATAAATAGAGGTGTTACTTATGTATAATAGTATGTTTTGAGATAATCTATAATTTTTAAAAATATTGAGGGTATTAATAAAAATTTTAAAGGGTTTTTTTGAATTCAAAAAAACTTTATAACTTTTATTATTCGAAATTTTAATATATTATATATAATTATTTAAAAATGACAATAAAATAAATTAAGAATATAAATATAATATTACAAATTATTGATATCATAATCATATTTATAAAATATATGAAAGTATAAAAGAATTAAAAAATTAATGTGTGTGTTTTTAAATCTTTTTTAAGAATTAATTTATCATAATTAAAAGTTTCGATTTGATTTTTAAGATAATTGTTCTTTCTATCAAAATTATAAAATTTTTATTTTATCTTTATATTATTAGGATTTTAAAGAAGAGGATAATTATGGAATAAAAAGTGTTAATTATATTAATTTGAAAAAAATTTTGGGATAGAAAAATGTAAGAGTGGCACGTGTGTCGGACACACAAGTAAAGCGCGTGGAGTCAAGCAAATACGATCCATTATTTAAGTCTCAAACAATGTATTATAAGAAGCATCCATAGGACTCGCCTCTCTGTTTTTGCTTTCAAGAGTCTTGAAATACTTCCTTTCGTTTCTTTTTTCTATGTAAAAAATTAGCAGTTGATTTAGACGATAATGTAGCAGCAGAGATGGGGAGGAGAAGGGAGAAAGATTCAACAAGATCTAAAACTCTACCGCCCTCACCGTCCCACTCTTTCTCGTCATCGTCCTCCTCAGACTTCGAATTCACCATTTCAATCTCTCCACGCAACAAGTCTTCTTCAACTCTTTGCCCAGCCGACGAGCTATTCTACAAGGGCCAGCTTTTACCCCTCCATCTCTCTCCTCGAATTTCCATGGTCCGTACACTCCTTCTAGCTTCCTCGAGCACCTCATCCTCCTCCGACACCACTACCACCGCATCACGTGACTCCACCGGTAGCGCTTCTTCTCAAGATTCCAGCTCTTCTTTCAACAGCGACCTCGTGTTGCTTGCTGAGTGTGACTCGTCACGACCCAGTTCAGTCACAGAGGACGACGAATTCAGAAGACTGAATGGCAACCAGAGTTTTCAAAGCCAGATCAAGAAAAACAAGTACTTCTCTTTGTCAAGGTTATCATCCGTGTTCAAAAAGGAGTCCCCAAAGAGTCGTGATCCAGATAACATCACTAGTTCTTCTGTAAAGAGAATGAGCACGTCGGCCAAAGAGGTGATAAGAAAATATCTGAAGAAAGTGAAGCCATTGTATGAAAAATTATCTCAAAAGCAACAGCAAAAAATGGAAGGAGGATCAGTAGGAGCAATAAAAGCCGAGAGATCTGTAAGAGATATGGTCATATCTAGTAAGAACGCAGTAAAAGAAAGCAGTAGTGGATTCTCCCACTCCTTCTCCGGAAACTTAAGGTACCCAAGAAGGAGAAGCTGTGTTTCAAGCTGTCCATCGTCGATGAGGTCGTCGCCAAGTCACTCAGGGATACTTTCTCGAAGTGGGTTCTCAGGTATGACTGGAGGCAACGCCGGTGGCATCTACTCTTCAAATTCATCGTCAATGGAAGAGTTGCAGAGTGCAATTCAAGGTGCAATTGCTCACTGCAAAAACTCAATGAACAAGAGCTTGGCCAGTAATGAAACATGAGATTCGTTATTGTTATTTAACGTGATGATAATATAAATCTAATTAATCCCAAACTTCTAATCAATGTATCATGTCTCTGTCTTCATCTCTGTAACCTTTCTCTCTTCATCTTGGAATGGCGTCTGCTCTTAACTTGTCGTGGAATTTTCACTTCTTGGAATTTGTAACTTTCAGGTTTTTTCGTGCAAAACCCATTTGCCTATGCGCTCCCTTTTTTGTCCGCATCTTATCTTCTCTCTACACGAAAGAGCTTATCTTCGTGGCTGAAAATTTGGCTGCCATGGCTCAGCGCACAGTTCAGAACGTAGATATTGACAATAATGTTCTTAATTGTATTGTTATTTCAAATTCAGGTGTGAGATCGGTCAGGAGAATCACCCATGTGCGTGAGACTTAACGAAGCTTCAGGGCTTCCGAATTTTTTGATTGGATAAGATGGTGGTATTTATTACTCTCTTTATGATATTATTCCACTTTCGAATTGGACGTCTCCCTATGCGACGAGTATTGCTGCGTAGCGTGTGGGCCATAAATATGTAATGAATATTGCCATTGGCCGAAGAACTTATTCCTATCCAAAGTTTCACTTAAAAGATGAAATCTCACGACGCAATTTTCTAAAATTTAAATATTTTTTCATCTAAATTTGCTAAATTTTTTTAAATTATCAAAGCACCCTTATCCAAAAAAATAAAATATTATAATAAAAATAAAAATTAACATTCAAATAAAAAATAACAAAATTTAAAAAATGAATTTAAAAATTATGTTTTTTAATTTTTTAAAATATTAAAATATTTTATATTTTATTAGCTATAACCAATAGAATATATATTTAAATTTTTAAAAATTAATAAATATGAATTTATTCTTTAGATAAACTATGAGAAACTTACAATTTGGTGTAATTTAAAAATCATCTATATTATTAACCATTAAAAATAAACAGATCATTTTATAAATCAAATTAAATTATAATTTTTTGTAATTCAAAATAATTCTATGATTTGAATTGAATTACACTAACTCTACTCCTAAGCGAATTTAATTAGTAATATTTGATATATAATAATTAGCAAAATAATCCAAATTGCTTTATATAAGCAAAAATATAAAGATAGTGAGCATGATTCAACTCTTGGAGGGGATGATTTTATATGGACGGCTCTCAAGAGCAGGGCGGCGAACTTGACGCGCACTTGGCGCCCAAGGCAAGGGCTTTGGTGGTGATTGTTATTTTGTGTGGCTGGAAAATACAGGGTCCTGGCTCTGGTTCTGGTTCAGGCGCTGGCTCGGTAGCAGTGGGACAGGACTGATACGGAAAACTTTATGATTTTGATGATGCAATGATAACCGTACATCGGCAGTGATTTGTCAGTATTGCAATTTGATGGGGTCTGGTGGGTGGTTCAGAAATCAGAACGGACACATCCAATGAACTGGTCTTCATCGCTCATCTGTAGATCTCTGCAAATCTAACTTTGTATATGGCGCAAAGAACTTGTTCCTACGCATAGTTTGAGGCAGGCACAAATCCCACCCTCCAAGTTTAAAAATTCAATCTCTAACTTTTAGAACCATTTTTTATAATTTTTATAATAAAATAATTAAAATATCTTTTTAAAAAATAAAAATTTATAATAAAATTATATAATAATTTTTACAAATAAATAATTTCAAAAAAATTTAAAATTTTTTAAAAATATATTAAAATTTTTTAAAAAGTAAAATAATCACCACCACTAACACTAACGGTGGTGGTTGTCACTAACAGAGTTAAGTGACATTTTTTACCATTTGGTTTCAGACCTCTTCGTTTGGTAGAGTAGACCAGATTTGGCCATCTCTGCTAGAAACAAAGGTTGAAAACTATTAGTAGAACTAAGATTGACCCTTTCCAACTGTTTCTTACTGTTTTTTCTAGCAGAAGTGGTCAGATCTAATTGTCTCTACCAGATCTGGTTGCCTCCATCGAATGAGAAGACCATAAAACTAAGTGACCGAAAATAGCCACCTAACTTTGTTAGCATCGGCCACTGTCGCTAGTGCTCGTAGTATGACTGTTTTATTTAATATTTTATATTTATATAAAATTTATTTTATTATTTTATAAAAATTTAATTTTAAAATGATAAAATTACCTCTGAAGTGTACTTATTTACCATTATATTTGATATTAAATTTGATCAAAGGTGGAAAATTAGGTTTTTAAAACTTAGATGGTGGGATTGTCTCTGTCTCAAACTATGGGCGGGAACAGGTTGGGCTTGTGTATGACGGGTCCATATCTAGGACCTCCGCATAATATATGTCTACATAAATTCATGACGTACCCCTGCGCCTTTGACCCATTGTTAAGTCCATAAAGTTTGATGTGATTTAAATTTGATATTTAGGCATAAGATATGACCTGCGATGAAATATTAGCTGAGAGGGACAAGACAAGAAGATCATACTGGCCAGAACGGATCAATTATAGAGTTTGATGCGTCTCAAACACATTCTAGTTACGTGTGTTTGCGTTAAACACGCCATTAATTGCTGTCATTTGAACTTAAATTTTGTCTCTCTCTCTCCTTCCCTCTTTCTGATT
This sequence comes from Anacardium occidentale, assembly GCA_026122585.1. Lineage (NCBI taxonomy): Eukaryota > Viridiplantae > Streptophyta > Magnoliopsida > Sapindales > Anacardiaceae > Anacardium > Anacardium occidentale. The sequence continues at coordinate 855,546 of JAJEJH010000023.1, forward strand.
GAGAGGGAAAGATACCAGATTAGTCGGCCTAGGATAGCATTCCAGGGAAACTTCATGGGGTATTTTCTCGTGAAGCCTGGGAAGCCACCCCAGATAATAACCAATACGATAATCGTATACATTTACAAGGGGATTAATGACAGGACTTGCGTATTTAGGAAGGGGTTGATTTGAGGAGGAAGAGGAAGATCTGAAAGTGCAATGGAAGCTGCAGGCAGGTCACATGGTAGAGCACAAGTGGTCCTGCAATTCTTCTTCACGTGGCTGGGCCTTGGCTACATGTTAAACAGCGCCATTTCAGGACTCAGCAGGACTCATTATTGACACCAGTACCTCCATAAAAGTCCTTTCCCTTTCTACGAATTTGCATGTGATAAACATAAAGATCGTTGGGAGGAAGGAGTCTGTGAAGCCCAATGTAACAGTTCATCCAGCTTAATGAGGGCAGACAAAATAATTAGATTAATAGTTGAAGCATTACTTAACAATATTGCTCAAAACTAAAGCAGGTTACGCCCCCACCTGCCATAATTTTAGCCCCAAGTCACCCTTCTCGGAGGCCTATAGAATCCAAATCTCAAAAGCCATCGACAAAATGTCAAAATGGCTGCTGGTTGAACTTGACCATGTCTAAGCTTTCTTGTGACTGCATCAGTGATAATTAGCTTAAAACTTGAAGCAGAATTCTGTCATTTTTGAAGCCTCTGCTTTAATTATAATTCTGTCTGCTTAAGACACCTTTGGACAAAGTGAGTTCAAATAAAGAGTTAAGAAGTTCAATCCATGATATGCATTTCTGGCCAGATGTCCTACAAGTCCTTGAAGCCGAGTCATGAGCATTGACTGCTTCATTGTTCTCTTGTAATCATACTCAGAAAAAAAATAATAATAATAACACCAGTTAATAAATATGTCACATTATAACTGCAAACCTAGCATTGTTACTAAATAACCCTTCATTTATTTTATGTAAAATTACTGTTATACCCTTTATTCAAGATTTTTGTTACTCGCCTTTATCTTTCTTGGTTCCAGTTTAATTATTTTCCGCAGCTTATAGATAAGGTTAAAACTATTTGAGATCGCACGCACGCTTTGTTATTCTGAGCAGGAATAAGAATTTGTCTTGGCCCAATCATGGCGGGGACTAAGCCTTGATGTGGCCAAGTCACTACTCTTCTCGGGAAAAACAACATTTTGAGTTCAGTCTTATGATTCAAACTCAAAGACTTCACTTATTTCATATGTCACGGGGTCAGATTTTCAGCATCGCAAAACCGACACCGTGCGGCACTTGACTTGGACTTCTCCAAGCAAGTAAGCCTTTGCTCAACAAATATATCTGCGAAAATACGAATACCGCACATAACGGTTAGCCAACGTGGGTTATCGCAAAACATCGCAACGTATCGCAGCTCGTCTACTCACAAGCAACATTTATCATATTCAATAAATCATTCACAATGCCATTCTCAAGCATAATCAAACCCATTCAAAGCATAAATATGAAAATCGGGACAATCGTAAGAAAACGGGCTACTTATCTCATTAATATCTCATCTCGAAAACGTACATCGTTGAAGGTGGACAAGGGGGCATCCACCAAGCAACAAAGCCCAAGCCATCCAACGTGATTGTGAGATACGATGTGATTGTTTCAAAGATTTGGCTCGGATTGCCACTGCTTTTTCAACTTTAATGCTATGCAGCCTTAATTAAGTAGTAGTTTTATCATTAATAATTAAATTAGATTTAATTAAAATTAAACTTATGTTTATTTGGTATAATAATTATGAATTAATTGATTAAACCTGAAATTTTTGTGTTTTCAACTGAAAACTGAAGCATAATCCGACATAAGTATAGAAGAAAATTACTTTGGGCTCCTCCACTTGTTAAGAATAATAATGGTTTTGGCAGGCTTTTGCATTAAACCATAACTAAATTAGATTAAAATTAGTGCAAGGGCCACTGTCAAGTCCTTTGCCTTGGAGTCTTTTCAGGGTCAATTGATAGTCCCAAGAATAAAATAAACAGATGACACCTAAGGAGCCTTCTAACTTCCAGGTGATAACAGTTTCCTCCCTGTGCTTTGATTGAAGTAGCAAAAACACCCCCCAGATAGATTTTTTCAAAATCACACTTCTTTTATACTAGGTGAAACCCCGTTTTGTTTATACTTGATAGATAAACCATTTGGGGCTTTGTATTCAAGACCAATTAATTATGGGGCTGGATTAAACTAGAGTTGGATTTATAATGATCTATGATACAATTTTATAAAATTATTATTTTTATATAGAATAGAATCTCCTTTTGTTTGTACTTAATAAATAAATTATTTAAAATTTTATGTTTAAGACCTATCAGTAACGAAATTGAATCAAATTAAAATCGATTTTATCATAATTTATAAAATATTTGATCTTAGCTTAAATTGGAGCTCTTTCATTTATAGTTTTTTTATTATTTAAAATATTTTTATTTTTTCGTCCAACAGCCCTCAAATCTGTCACTAATATATTCTGACACCCTTTCATTGATTAAGAATTTTACTATTTAAATTGAATCACTTTAATATCTTATTTTACCTTTTCCTTTCCTTTTTAATAAATCTAATGCCCTCTTTTTCAGACCCTATTTGTTCTTTACTTAAGTACCACATTTTGTAATGTGAGCCAAATATTGAGTGGATTTTAAAAGTTTTGACATATTAGGGTCCTGGACGAGAGATTTCAGAATCCCTCCAGCTTGTTGTCTTTTCATTTGACCGCAAATCCTTTTTTCCTTCATAATTGAAGTAACCAAGCGCTCATGCTCATCATTACTTCTTAAAGTGTCCCACTTGCTTGTTTTCATGCCTAAAGTTCACAAAATCAAATGAAAAACACCCACTTTCCCTTATAATCATAAACTCTGTTTCATTAGTAGCATTGACCTTTCTGAAGAAAATTCTAAAATCCCATGAAGGGTTTTTGGTAATTCAATGAAAAAAAGAATAAAAGCAAGAAAAAAAGGGGAAAGAAAAAAAGACCAAGTTGATAAAGACAAGAAGAGGAATGATGATGTCCTACTGCATAGAAATGGCTTAATGTTGAATTCTCATAGCTATCACATAATTGATCTTAATTCTGGTTTGGGAATCACATGAAGTTCTTGTTGTTTATTGATAGCCTGTCAAGCTTCAACATGATTGTCTCCCTTAATTATTATTAGACAAAAGCAGGACCACAAATTGCCCACAGCAAGACTAGTGCATATTTATGAATAATCAAAAATAACCAAATCACACTACAAGTATAACAATAAAATAAAGAATGCCCAGGAGATTTTACTCTTATGTTTATTAGCTGGCTGAGATTAATTAGAGATGTCCAAATCTTAATACAAGCTTTTAAAGAACTGAACATGATATCTGTAACTTGAATTCTGTCAGCAGATGACAAAAAAGCCCATGGTGTATCCGCAAAAAGACAGAGTATACCAAGAATTCACCAAGGTGTTTGAAGGGTATTTTGGTTAAGAAAATGGTATTGTTTATATGCAAGATTAAGTTCTCACATGGCTAGAAATTAGTCTCATGTGAGTCCATGTGTGTGGGACTCCAACAGAGCCAATAGGATGGGTCAAACCAACAAAAAGCTTATTCCATCTTGACTAGTCCAAATCCAAATTAAAAATCAATACCCCAATTGCCTAATTAACACTTAAAACCCAAATCATAATCTCATATAATTTTGACAACCTTATAAATATCTTTCTAATTCTAATCAAGGTTTTTATTTACCTAAAAAAAACCCCATTTTCTAATTGGGTTGGGATTCTAAATGGGAATTTTTTGAGGGTTGGGGATTTTGGATTAATAGTAATGCATGAAAAACAAAGGTGAAAAAGGGATTTGTCTTATATTTCCCAAGGTGTCCATGTGATGTTTCCATATTCTAAAACACAAGCTTAACTCACTTGTTTCGCCTTCACCAGACCACTTAATTTTAATAATCTCACCGTCCAAAACCATTTTATTTACAATAAGAAGACAAATAGATTACAGTTTCTTTGCAAATTACAATAAAGCTTCTTTCTCCGTTCTCCTTTTTTCGCTTTATAAATCACAACCTTCGTGCACTTTGCTTCAATCACATCTCTCCTCAAGCACAGCCAAAATGGTCTCGGTAGAAATTGTTCAAGCTACTGATGCGACCTCTAGATCTATTAATGAGCCACCCACAAGTCCTAGAATTTCTTTCTCTGCTGAATTTCTTGATGAAAACAACTTCATTTCCATCAGCCCCCACTCTGAAATCATTGAAAAAGACCAAGAAAAAGAGAAAGAAAAGGCCAGAATCAATGCAGAATTTGAGTTTCTCTCTAACAATAATGTTAGTAGCCACACCATGCTAACTGCAGATGAGCTTTTCTTTGAAGGAAAGCTCCTACCTTTTTGGCAAATACAGCATTCCGAAAAGCTCAACAAGATCAGCTTGAAGTCAAAAGATGCCGAAGAAGAAGAGGATAACAAAGAAGCGGCTGAACCTAGAGTAAGTTGGTTTGTTGATGATGACCCTTCTCCAAGGCCACCAAAATGCACCGTTCTATGGAAAGAATTACTGAGGTTAAAGAAGCAACGTGCTTCTTCTTTGTCTCCGTCTTCTTCTTCCTCTTCAACATCATCATCTTCAAGCTCACTGGCTGATGTGGCGACTACTGAAGCCAAAAAAGAAGGTTCTGGGAACAGAGAGAAGCATGTTAAGAGGATAAAGAAGGGCCTGGAGAGAACAAGATCAGCGAGTATCAGAATAAGGCCAATGATAAATGTGCCCATTTGCACACAAGTGAAGAACAGTGCATTGCCACCTCTATTTCCCCTCAAGAAAGGAAGATTAGAAAGGTGAATCAAATAGATCAGATGCTGCATGTAGCGGAATTTTTATCTCGTATCTAGTGTTGCTAATGTTCATTTCTTTAAATTTCATTCTACATTTGAATTTTTTTTTCCTCTGTTTTCTCGTTAGATTAATGTTGATAATGTTGAATCAGATGTATTACAATGTAAATGCTAACTTTTATAGTTATTGCATGGTATTAGCAAAATAAATCTTCACCTTTTCTTTTGTTAATGGAAACAGCATTTCTATGGCTGTCATGGATAGGTATAAGTGTATGACTAGTCATGCCACATGCAGGCTGCTCTGATTCTGAAGCACAGGGTCCTACAAAAAAAAATTCAGCCACATTGCACAGCAGAAGAATCTGATCAATGGGCTTAGCAGTTTGCACTAATGCATGTTGAACGCTTTGGGTAAAAGAGAAAGGTTTGGAGACTATATGCTCTGAGTCTCCATTATAAATCAGAAAGGATATTATCTTTTCCCAGAAAGGAAATAAGTAATTGGAGGATAGGTGGAGTATACCTGTGTTAATCTGACCATACAGCTCAATTTCTCTTCTTTTTCTATAAAGGTGAGGGACCTCGATCTACTCTTTGCAGTAAATAATCCTTGACTCATTTAAGACCTTCAAACCCAAATGGATCAAGAAAATTCAACTAGTTTAAAGTAATAAATAATTCTTACACAAATCATCTTTTGAGGAGATTAAAAAAAAAAAAAAAAGTCGATTTCTGACCTCTTACGTCTAACTGCGAGCGCCTGGCAGTGGCCAACTCAACCATCCATTTCACTTAAAAGTCACAGGTTCAAATGTAACAGCCTTTTACCACCATTTTCAATGAAATGGTGATGGACTTGTCAGGTGACAATGGAGTTCCTTTCAATAGCAGGAAATTTCAAACTCCCACAACATTACTTAAAGATAAAAGCACATTTAGAGGGTTGAACAAGTTTTAATTAATCAGACCACCAGATGTCAGTCAATCGGCAGAATAAGAAATTGTGAAAAAAAACAAACAAAAACAAGGTATATGCATAAATTTGCTTCCAATCAGTGAAGCAATAAAAATAATAATAAAAAAAAAAATTATAGCTACATCATACGGGGCGTACATTGTTGGAAAATTAGTATAAAAAAAGATATCTCTACAAAGACAATGTGACATACAATCTGAAAAGATCCATTTATGCAAAGGAAAAAAAAGGAAAAAAGAAATTCCAAACTGATCGCATGTATACGGACAAGAATGATTAGTATACAATTAAATGGAGGCTCCAAATTGCATTCACTAGCTTTTACATAGTCAAACTAGAGAAGCTAAGCCATGAGAATTAAATTTCACATTTTGTGCAAAGTAATCAAAATTTTCAAAACTAACTGTTATTGCTGGGGCTAAACATGTAGTTAATATACATTCGCACAAGTTGTTGAAATCAAGTTCCAGGATACAATGCTGTCACCTTCATACCAAATGTAATCATTTGCTCAAGATGGTGGGGGAGAAGAAAGCTGATTTCCAGGAGAATTCCTGATAAAGTAAGTTAAAACAATTGGCATAAATTGGAATTGCAAAGGTGTTAAAATAGGACTTGCAATAATTAAACTGACTTAAGGTTTAATCCAGCTTGTCTACGGACGTTACTTGGGATTTGACCAGTCAAATTGTTGTTTTGTAAGAATCTGAAAGACAAAAGGAACTCTGTCAGATGCGTGAAGAATCAAATCATAGGTTCCACTCGACAATCCAGAACAAAACTCCAGATGGCAAAGAGATGCTACAAACAACCATCCAATTGTGTTGTCATGCAAGGCAATAATTGGAAAAAATGATCTGGCTATATAAAAAAAATTGAAAAAATTATGTTTGCGTATGAAACATATAGTAAAATGCATCAACAATAAGAACAGAGGAACGGACTAACTTAACGTAAATAAATGAATAGAAGGCCGTAAAAGTCTAAAATTAAACTTGTCAGAATCATTCTGTCAGATAACAAAGCATGGATCATGAAAAGTCAACTGGTAGTTATTCTACACACACAAACTAGACATGTAGATGGTAATCCTGCAATATTCATACGGCAACTTATGGCCCCATGAACAGACATCATTTTGCTAGCGTCATTCTCAAGAAAAACTTGTTCCTACAATATCCTAGAAACTCCTCAAGATGCCAACCCATTATGGAGCTTCTGTATATAAAAAATAATTATGACATAATGATCATAAAGTTCAATTCTGAAACGCTGGCTCATAAGGGGTATTTATGTAATCTATTGTTTTGCAGTGTGACATAAATGGTCACACATACTTTATATGGAGCACTAATAATGCGCACCTTATTATTGTAAAATTCCCAGAAAAGCTGAAACACTGTCCACTTGGGCTGGGAAATGATAGATGCAAAAATCAACGCCCATTGATTGAGGCAGGTTCTGATTTTCATGATGTAGTTACTACCCTAAATAAGGCTTGCACATGTTCAGCCATTAGTTTTAATGTTCCATGCAGGTGAGTGTGCTTCTTTTACCAATAAACAATCTTAGGATAGCTGCTAAACCTTTGTAGGAAAGTCATATAAGGTGAGTATGAAAGAAATGAAAAATGAGGTGTATAGGCATTTGTCTAACCTTGCTTCAAAAGCTTATCTACAAGCTGTGAAGAGATACAATCGGAGATTTAATATATATTACCCATACCATTACAGTGGTTCTAGATTCTAATTGAAAGTCTCGCTATGTTTCAGGAAAGAATCCCATTTAGTTAAATAAACATGAATTTACCTGTGAAAATCAATACTTCCTGAATACTTTGATTCAGAAACACTACTTGACGATTCTGTAGTCTTAATAAAGAAGCCATAAGCATAAAAGACCTATAAATATACCATTGAACAAACAGGTGTTATGCATCAAATTCCTGCAATGTGATACTAATATGTAAGACTAAAGTGATGTTTAAGGAGGCAGAGTAGAGAAATCATTTAATTACATATCTGAGAGAATGACTTACAGTTCACGCAAGCCAGTGATGTTTCCCAAGGATTTTCGAATCCCTCCACTAAATTGATTGTCTTTCAAACGCCTTTAATATAAAACGACATTAAATCAGAGATTTGAAATAAATTCCATAAAATTTGTCAAAACAATGGTCCCTTTGGTTATTGATAAATTAACACAAAGTAATAACAGGCAGATATATATAACAAACCCCAGATTAAAAATGAATTACTCTATTATAACTACAGGGATAATGGATTTCATGTTCAATTTATGATAGCATTTTATATATTGGTTCGGTGATATATTCTATGTGCAATCCAATGTCTCAATTAAAACAAAACAAGAAACACTAATGCAAAAGCAGAAGATAAGTAAGAACATACAACTTCCCCAGATTCGTTAAGGAACTGAGATCAGGAATCGTTCCAGACAAGCTGTTGTTTCCAAGCAGGTTGCCAATAACAAGAGACTATCAATCAGGAAATTCTTATTTCTAAATTCCAGTAATTGGCAATTTTATCTGACAACTTACATGCCACTCAGAGCTGACAATCTGGAAATATTGGGTGACATTGTTCCCGACAGACCCATATTTGTCAAATTTATGGAAATAAAGAAAAGAAAAAATACAGATAATAGTAGACTATTAGAGATGATAACGTAATACAAAGATGATAACCTCAGAAATGTCTAGTTCCCACTGACAAGGTAACTACACGAATTTGGTGGCCATAAGAGCATTTAATTCCAGTCCATGGATATTGTTGTGGAAAACAAGGATCACTCAATGGACGATTCTGGAGGGTCTTCTTAAACTTTTCTAATGCTATTACGGCAGTAAGATATTCAAATTTATGTATTACCCAAAGGCAAAGTCCTAGGCAAGTCATAATGCCCAGTGCATGGCAGAGCCCATGATAAAACAATCCTATTGAATTGCATGAAAATCACTATTTGTTTTTTGGATTCCTCAATCATAAACCTCATTTTCTCGTTCTTTTGATAATATATATGAGTTTCAACCAGGCACAAACAGGTCCTTGAAGAAGAATGACAGTTTCATGAGAAACAAAAATTTTTCGCCTGCCCAATATATTTTTATACATTGTCGCTTACCATACCATCTCAAGTGAGAGTTCTACTTCCAACGTCAAAAACATGAAAGAACTCTTCACCATTGATCAGAGGACCTTTTTCTCAACCAGCAATAGGAATTAAAGTAATATTGGTGGCACCTTCAAGAGGCCATTGTTTGGGAAAGATAACAGCACCATCTGGTTTCACATTCAGGTTTCTGTAGAATGGTACATGATTTATAATGATGTTAAACATCCTTGAGGGCCCAAGAGAGGAATAATAGGATTATCTGTAAAATATAGCGCAATACAGTATCTTGGCTTTGCAAGTAACACTGGGAACCAGATCAATTCCATTGCATTTTCTAGGCCAGTTGCCAATGCAGCTTCATATATATTCTTAGGTGGAAGATTCCAGAAACTAGAAACTGATATATTTTTGTTGTCAGCTATTATATGGGCACTGTCTCCAAATGGCTCCCAATATCAATTGAATTTGTTGTCAGGATATATGTTCATGCCCAAAAAATTCGAAATAAGCGAGGGTATTCAAAATATTAAATTGGAAAACATGACTGTCATCTCTTGAAACTTATTTAGAGTGCATTTGCAGTGCTTCTGAAGAAAAACAAGTTTCCCAGTATACAAAAAAGTGCTTATTATTTACCTTTTTTTTTTTTTTTAGGGGAACACAGCACCTATCAAGTGTTTTTCCTAAATGCAATTTTGGGGAAAAAAAGAAAAAGAAAAGGGATCTTCAACCAAACACTACAATCAAAAGAGCATTCTTAAATATTTGAAAGCGTTTCTAATATAGCACTTCCAAACACAGTAGTATTATAACTTGCAACAAGATCATTTTTTCTGTATGATTCGGGAATTTGATGTTAGACTTTTATCTTCGCAATAATTAAAATTTTCTGATCAAATAGATTAATAAGTAAACTATTTTTGCTTGCTTATGAATATTGCATTGATTTTTATTCCAAAATTACAACGCATGTTCACATATTAACAAAACCGACAAAAGTGAAATTCTTCTATAAAAACTAATAACAGAAACCAAATTCTAATTAATACGAATTTAAAAACACTGAGGGAAAAAAGAAAATTATTAACTTACTTGATGTTGTCCGTTTCATTGTAACCAAAGCTATGCCAGGAAACCAAACTGAGCACATACTTGCTAAAATCCGTGGCATTATAAACCGAATCTTCCAGAATCACAAACTCCAAAGCTGAAATAAACGGGTTCGAGACCGTATGATTATTTGACCCGATACACATAGTCTTTCCTTGAGCCAGAAAGACTCCCTCACAATAGGACGACAAGCCTTGCTCGGGTTCCCCAGTCGTGTTGACCCCGCTCCAGAAAGTTCCATCCAGCATTTGATCGAACACCGGGGAAGAACCCTTGCCGTTGACCTCTCCGTAGTAGTACGTGGTCCTGACATGTACCACCCCTTGCGAAACACGGGAACTTCGTAACAGAGTTTACGGTGGAGAGAGTTTCTACGGTGAAGGTAGTCAAGAGGTTCTTGGGGGTCCTACTCGAGACGTAGTCGGTATCGGGGAGCCACTGGATTCCGTTACCTGTAGATCCCAGAAGAGCACTGCAGTTTATAAAATTGCCTAAAAGAAAAGAAGAATAAATTGTTGGATTAAAAAGGAAAGATTGCGATTCCCTCATGGGGTGTGAGCGCGGGAGAGTCTGTGAAGAGAGGAAAAGAATTGGACTTTTTTTTTTTTTTTTTAAAAGTTTATTTGGTCTTTGACGCGGGAAAACTTTGGGCCTAGTCATTCAAATCAAGGCTGTCGGGTATCAGGGTTGTGGACCCCCTGAACTTCCAACAAAATCCTAATTTACATAAACCCCAGCTTACATATATTTTCCAACAATTAACAAAATTCATCAAATTCACTTTTATTTTATTAATGATTAAATTATTGTTTATTTAATCAAAAGCATATTTATAATAAAAAAATTCGTTATTTAAAAAAAATAAAAACCCAAACACGAATAAAAAGATAGGAGAAGACGGTTTAGAAACTGTGAACAGTGACAATAAGCTCTTAATATTGTAATTATTAATAATTTGCAAATTATATCATTAAGTTTACACAGTAATTAACTACTCTCATTCATGAATCATGGCTCTAATAATGCGGATAATAATTGAGTTTTATGTCAATAAATACTAAATTATAAGTTCATAAACACTTAATTAATTAATTAATTAATTAATCAAATATAATCTCTCAAGATCTGATTAATGGAGAAGCACGATTTGTCTATGCTTGCCATGTCACACTCATTGGATTCTCCTCTTCTCCTCTTCTCCCTAGTCTAAATAAATGGTTAACATTTATTTTAATTTTTAAAGACATGTTTATATATAAATATATTTGTTTTGTATATGATTCAAAGGTAATTTATTATTTTTCAGCAAAATTTTGATGAAATAATAATTTTTACTTTTTAAAGTTAAAAATTTTGTTTTTCATCTATCATTTAAATCCATTTATTAAATTTAAAAGAAAAAAGAAAAAAGATAATTTAATAAAATAAAAAACCCTTAGATTGAAAAATAATTTCCTACCCCCCTTCCTTCTTCCCAGTTGATGAGATCGAGAGGATTCAGTCAAGCCAACGGCGATTTAGTGTTTGAAATTTTCACTTCAATAACACCCATTTTCTAACAAAAACAAACCAAACACGTTTTCATAATTTTACTTCCCTTGACAAATCCCTTCGGCCAAAACCTTAATGCCCTCACAGTTTTTTTAATTGAATTGACATCCCTTAATTTTTAAAAATTCAAATACTCACCTCTAAAACATTTTTTATCCAATTTTGTTAATATTTATAATAAAATAATCAAAATACTCTTAATGAGAAATGTAAAAATTTATAAAAAATAAAATAATATTTAAATAGTAAAAAAATGCAAATCATAAAAATAATTAAAAATTAAAAAAAATATTACCACTAGCAAAAGTCAAATTTGATGGCCAAAAATAGCCATCAAACATAAGTTCAAAGCCATCAATAACATCATTTTGTATGGCAGAAATTTTTTATGATTTTGATTTTTCGTAATTTATCGGAGTGAGTAATTTTGAGATGAAGACATTTAAAAGAGAAAAGAGAGAAGTAAAGAATATTTACAAAATTTTATTAATTTTGCAGTTAAAATTAATAAAATTCATTTATAGAATTAAATGACATACTAAAAGAAAAAGAATTTTCAAACATAAGAGGATGATAAATTGTTGTATTGTCAAAGTTGGGGTCAGAAATTGTCCTTCCGCCTATCATTCAACCCCAAACTTAACACCGGTACATCTCCTCCAAATGGACCAAATCCATCACAAACGTGCACCACGAAGGGCCCACCATTAAAAAACGCATCCCATGGGCCCGTCCTTCTACCCACTATCCAAACAAGGCTGCGCATGTTAGTCTTTGTCCGTTGCAGTGGGTGCGCACGATAGCCTTTATTTGTGTTTTATTAATCTCAGACCGGAAATTACGTGGCCGGTCCAAGCTTTAATTCCGACAAGAAAAAAAGAAAAAAGGTATTTTCTGAAATACCTAAACTGCCCTTAGTCCCTCATCCGTTTTCAAATCTCAGTTTCATTTCTGATCACACTCCTCTCTTTCTCCAGTGCTAAATTGATGGATTCGCAGAGACGCCATGACCAGAGCGTCCCCGAGAGGAAGGGGCAAAAGCGGAAACTAGAGCAAGAAATAGTTATTGAACATGCACAAGAGCAACAACATCGAGAGATCTCTTCATCGTCTTCTTCTGTACCTTCTGCCGATGCGCGGCAAGCGTTGTTGTGCGAGGTTACTGCACAGGTTAATATTCTTAACACTACTTTCTCTTGGCTCGAAGCTGATCGTGCCGCCGCCAAACGTGCCACTCATGTCCTAGCTGAGCTCGCCAAAAACGGCAAGTTACCTTTGGAAAAAGAAACCTCCCCTCGATCTCGCTTAATCTATGGTTGATTAATGCATAATTTTTGTGATTATTGTCACAGAGGAGTTTGTGAACTGGATTGTTGAAGGCGGTGCTGTTCCGGCTCTGGTGAAGCATCTTCAGGCGCCGCCGACAACTGAAATTGTCCGTGGTACAAAGCCGTTTGAGCATGAAGTCGAGAAAGGAAGCGCTTTCGCTCTTGGTCTTCTCGCCGTAAAGGTGATCTAATTATTATATTTTCTCCTGGTTGTAAATTCGTGGTTAAGTTCCACTGATTAAATTTGGTAACAGGGGGAATATTTGTTATATATTTGATTTTTCATGAAATTCTGTGAAAATTGTATAAATGGTTGGAATTTACTATCACGAGAAGTGAAGATAAGATGTTGAGAATTGAATTATATAGATAATGAAGAATGGATCTTTTGTTATAATTGTGCATTATAGTTCTTAAGGCCGATCTTGAACTTGTTTGTTGTTGTGATGATGGTTGCATGCACCATTTTGTCTTACATTTTGAGGAATAGTGTTATTATCTTAATGAGGCTAACAAAGATTCATGCTATTTATTTATTCATGGGTTGCCAAACTCCAAACGTAGTTTTAATGAACTCTATCTATATGTGTGTTCATATGTATGTAAGAGGGAGAGAGAAGAAGGAACCAGAACACATGAAAAAACGTGGAGAGAAGGAAAAAAAAAAAAAAGAATAGAATATGGAATTTTATGTTTTCTTAGGTAGACAAGAAAAACTGGGGAGGAAAACTGAAGAACTTCATTTAATCTTATTCATGGGCATTGTCATCACAAACCACCACGTAAAGTTATGACTTTGAAAAACATCAAGATTTGCTCTATAAATTGGCTACTTTCTGCCAACGTCCCTTAACTTATCAAATTCCTATAATGTTCTCTTTTCCCAGTATATTTCACAATAATTTAGGAAAAATAATGTTTCATTTACTTTTCTCCTTGTATCTCTTTCCCCTAGATCAAAGCATAGTTAAATCAGGAAACTAAATTTTAAGCCTATTTAGTGATTTAAGAACTTTCCATGAATATCTCAAGTTCTTTTATCATGTCTCCTCTCCTTTTCTCCTCCCCCTTCTTCTGCACTAGTCATCCCTAAAATGAAAAGGACTAAAGAGTGAGTCAAAGGATTTAACTTTGGAGAGGATGCAATTTTCCTTTAATTTTTTAATTTTGTAAGAATGTCTTTGCAGAGTCTTATCTGTATGGTATAACCACTATTGTTATTATCTTTTATAGTTTATCATTTGATAATTATTCTTATTATACTTGCAATAAATTTGGAATTGATGCATCTGGATGCTGACACTTAAAGAGAAGTAGTCTGTGTCATATCGCTGAATTGTTGATTTTTGCTTGCTTTGGTGTTAACAGCCAGAGCATCAGCAGCTTATTGTTGATAATGGGGCCTTGTCACATCTTGTGAATTTGCTGAAGAGGCACAAGGATAGTTGTGGTTCCCGTGCTGTCAATAGTGTCATCAGAAGAGCTGCAGATGCTATCACGAACCTTGCTCATGAGAATAGCAGCATTAAGACACGTGTCAGGTTTGTCATTTTCTACATGTTTTAGTTTTAAGTGTGGTATTTAGCAATGGTTATCATATTTATCTCATGGACATCTGGAATGGATAAGCAGGATGGAAGGTGGAATTCCACCTCTTGTTGACTTGCTTGAATTTACTGATACAAAGGTGCAAAGAGCAGCTGCTGGAGCCCTGCGAACGTTGGCTTTTAAAAATGATGAAAATAAAAATCAGGTAATTTGCCTTTCTCTAAAAATTGCATCTTGTAAGGTTTTCTTTGACCTCTATAGATGATAAAAATACTATTGTTGGCAGATTGTTGAATGCAACGCTCTTCCTACTCTCATTCTAATGCTTCGATCTGAAGATGCTGCTATACATTATGAAGCAGTAAGATCCTATTAATTAACTTTTTTATCATGGAATTACATCAATGCGATATTTTATATTTGCACTTCATATTGGATGTGGAATGAATTAGTTTTTGATGATTTGTAGGTTGGAGTGATTGGAAATCTTGTACATTCATCACCAAATATTAAGAAAGAAGTTCTTGCCGCTGGAGCATTGCAACCTGTCATTGGTTTACTTAGGTATTCATATGTTTCTTTTTACCCCCTTTTGTTTTTTGTGCAGGATTGTTGTGATGCCATTCCTTATACATTTGCTGAAGCTTTTCTTTTTAAGTTCTTATTTTACATATTATCTTGGGGTCTTTTTTCTAATGAATATGCTAATTTTTATTTTCCTTTCGTAAACGATTAAGTTTGTTTGTTGGATGACAGCTCCTGTTGCTCTGAGAGTCAAAGGGAAGCAGCTTTATTACTTGGACAGTTTGCTGCAACTGATTCGGATTGCAAGGTGGACAGAAATTGCCTTATCTTTTTATCTTAATTTTTCCTTTCTAAAATTCAGGTTCTTCCCTCAAGTGTCTGTTGTTTATTTAGATGGAAGTAAGTGATTGAAATTGAATCTCTTATAGCGGAAATATCAAATGAATTTCAGTTTAAATTTCTTTTTGTCTGTCCTTCTACAAGGATTGTTTTTGGTCTCTTGATGACTACTGGTTGATGGTCATAAGTGTGATTTTTTCATCCATCCATGTTTTTTTATTTATCAATTTTTTTTTTTATTTCCTTGCCTTTTATCTGTTTTCAATATTGAAGGTATAATTTTTGCAGGTTCATATTGTACAGAGGGGTGCTGTTCGGCCTTTAATTGAGATGCTCCAATCATCTGATGTGCAACTAAGGGAAATGTCCGCCTTTGCCTTGGGGAGGTTGGCACAGGTTATTAAATTGTGAATCATAGTTGTTCTTATCTTAGTCACCCATCATGGATGTTATTATCATTGTAGACGAGGTTTTCTAGGATATTATAATTGCGCTAGATGACTATGGCTTGTGAAGTCATGTTTTGTTTGGCTTAAAGTAGTCGTTGAATTCAGGACACACACAACCAAGCTGGAATTGCTCATAATGGTGGTTTAGTGCCATTGCTGAAGCTTCTTGATTCAAAAAATGGTTCTCTGCAACATAATGCTGCATTTGCTCTTTATGGTCTTGCAGATAATGAGGTATGCTATAGTTTCTTTTATTTTTTTGTTATTTTTCAATGAGTATTACAACTAGTTGATATTTTAATAGTTTTACAAGTTATTAACAATATTTTTATTGGTACAACCTTCTTTCATAGGACAATGTATCTGATTTTATTAGGGTGGGAGGTGTGCAAAAGCTTCAAGATGGAGAATTCATTGTTCAAGTATGTTGGACTCGTTTATTTCTGAAAAATTAGCTTCAGACTAATGTATCTGATCTTTTAATTGTCTTTACATATGTTGGAGATTGATTGTTCATCTTTTTCCCTGTTGATCCGACTCTAATGGGTACTTAAATATATATATTCTTGCAGGCAACAAAGGATTGTGTAGCAAAGACATTGAAACGATTGGAAGAGAAGATTCATGGACGAGTGAGTATTTTCTTACCAATCTTTTACTTTTATATCATTGAAATATTATCCCATTTCTTCTGTTTTTGGTTAAATGTTTCAGTGGGTTATTGTATTAAGAGAGTGTCATTCCCTGCTTCCTTTTGTGTAGGTTTTGAACCATTTGTTATATATGATGCGTGTGGCAGAGAAGTCTGTCCAAAGACGAGTTGCTTTGGCTCTTGCTCATCTTTGTTCCCCTGAAGATCAGAGAACTATATTCATTGATAATGGTGGTATGTGCATTCTTAGTTATATTCTTCACTAACTATACATATTCACTTTTATAATTGGTTGGACTAAGGTGTTGTGAAGTTTGGGTTCAGATGTTCTTGATGGTTTTCATACTCAGTTAAGTTTTTTTTTCCCTGCAGGATTGGAATTGCTTCTTGGGCTTCTTGGTTCTGCAAGCAGTAAACAGCAACTTGATGGTGCTGTTGCTCTTTACAAGTTGGCCAACAAAGCAATGACACTTTCTCCAATGGACGCAGCTCCCCCCTCTCCAACACCCCAGGTGAGTTGTTGAAGCAGTTCATTTCATTCCATGAGCTTTACATAGTTTGCTTTTAATCGGGAGGGAGTTACGCAGTTCCACATAAAAAAATGATATATAATGCATGCTTGCAAGCAACCATAGGTGTTACTGAAGTCTAGATGAGTAGCTCGTGGTGACTCTTTCTAAGCTGGCACTATAAATCCTGTAATATATTGACTCAGAATTTTTCCTTTCCCCTTACCTGCTCCAAGCTATTTTAATTACTCCAAAATCTGGCCCCATCAGATCTGGTTGAGACATTCAGAGAGAGGTTACAATTGAACTGCTACTACATCTTTGTCTTGTTATTTTACCACTTGACTCGTGAATACGCTTTTCAGGTTTTATTGACTTGACATCAATGCCACAATATATCTTACTTTCAAGATATTTAGAAATCGTTATAGCAAAGGAAAAAATGGCTTTGTGCAGTTACTGAGAATTTTTCGTTTTATTGAGTTAACTTCTGTTTTTTTAGACTTTTTAGTTTGACTCAGTTGCATTAGTAAGGGCTTTTAGATCTCTTATATGCATTTAACATCCTGTTTAAATTATTTCTTTTATAAATGATTCAAGTTTTTCTTCTTGGTGCAGGTCTACTTAGGGGAGCAGTATGTAAACAGTGCTACCTTGTCAGATGTTACCTTTCTAGTTGAAGGTTCATTGTTATATGTTTAATACTATAACTTCAGTTTACTTAATATTTGGAACCTGTTAGGACAACAATTAAATGAATATCAGAATAAAAGTTCTGTTAGTATGAATTTCTTCTTTCAATCTGAACTTTCTTTTGCAACAGGTAAACGGTTTTATGCCCATCGAATATGTCTACTCGCTTCTTCAGATGCGTTTCGT
Source organism: Anacardium occidentale (assembly GCA_026122585.1). Classification (NCBI taxonomy): domain Eukaryota; kingdom Viridiplantae; phylum Streptophyta; class Magnoliopsida; order Sapindales; family Anacardiaceae; genus Anacardium; species Anacardium occidentale. The sequence continues at coordinate 873,435 of JAJEJH010000023.1, forward strand.
GCAATGTTTGATGGTGGTTACCGGGTGTGTTTCTGTATATAATGCTTTATTCCTTTTTCATTTGGAGTGTAGTAAGGTGTTGTGTGGTTTCATAATATTGGTCATGGAGAGTTGCACTATTAACTCTTTGGTTTAGTGAACGATATGAGATATTCCCTCTACTGCCTTGGATATTGTGCTTAAAATTCATGTGGCCCAAAAACTTTGAACTCAGACTTCGTTTTAGTTGATAAAAGCTTAAGCATTCAATTGTGCATTTGTCTTTAAATAAAAATTGAAATGCACATTAAATGACTCAAAGTGTTGGCACCTTATTGATAGTCACATATTAATCAGTTTCTGTTGGCATTTTCTTGCAGGAGAAGGATGCTAGGGACATTGAAATTCCTAATATTAGATGGGAGGTTTTCGAGTTGATGATGAGGTTTCTGAATTCTGTGCCTTCCAAATCCTTACAATTCCTTTCCTGTGAGCATATCTAATGCATTTGTCCTGGAACAGATTTATATACACTGGATCTGTAGATGTTACACTGGATATTGCACAAGATCTCCTGAGAGCTGCTGATCAGTATCTCTTGGAGGGACTTAAGCGACTCTGTGAATATACAATTGCGCAGGTGAGCTACAAATGCTGGTTTCTATTTTTTGATTGAGTGCTGCTTGTAAGTTGTAAGCAATCATCTTATGGAGTCTGCTATCTTCATTTTAGGATATATCATTGGAAAATGTTTCTAGCATGTATGAACTTTCAGAAGCCTTCAATGCTATATCATTGAGGCACAGATGTGTCTTGTTTATCTTGGAGAAGTTTGATAAACTGAGTGCGAGACCCGGGTATGTTCTTCTAGCATTCTTTTATGTTCCTGGTATTGTCTACTTTGTCTTTTAACTTAGGACTTCTGTTATTTCCATTTCTATTGTCTGATAGAGAGTTAAAATTTAAATATTGTTGGAGTTGGAACTATTAAGGTAAGTCAGCCACCTAAAATGTTTCAGCTATGTAATCGAAAATATAATAAGGTGGACATCTGTAGGTTTACCTTCTTTTCAATATATAAAATGCAGATAAGTTTTTTTTTGGGTGCCATTTGGAAGGAGAGTTCTTGTAGAACCTTGCCCTATCAAGTCAGTTCACTTAGCTAAATTACAGCAATGACCTTTTAGTGTTAAAGGATTTTGATGTTCTTTGTAGTAATAGATATGGCCTTTGCATATTAACCAGTTCATACTGTGTCTTATAAATAATGTTCTTTTAATTTTCTTTTTATCCATTGTTTATAAAATTTCCTTGTAATTTATCATGTTTCTAAGCTATATATAAAAGTAAGTCCTATGAACGGGAGCTTGCATGAATGAATCAGCTTGGGTTTATGTTGATTTAAAGCAGTTGATTTTGGGGTTTCCAAATGACATTTTTGCAGATCATATTTTTCAACTTAATTTTGCTTCTGTTCTACTGTTTCTGTGTGTTTTTTTTTTTTTTGAAATTGTGGAATAGTTTTTCTCCCATAGAGAGAATAGTGGAGCTTTGCTTGACTGCTATGTTGGTATGTTATCATCGTTTGCTGAAATTATCTGCATAATGACAATTTGCAGGCATTCCCATCTGATCCAGCGTATTTTACCTGAGATCCACATTTACTTCATGAAAGTTCTCACTAAACCTAACCAACATATGCAGCTATAGATGACCACTTATTAATTCTGCCGGTTGTTGGCTCTTAAACTCTAACTAGAAACGGTGTACAGAAAGTAGTAGATTTTCTCACTGTTATCGAGCCAGTTAAAAATTCTAATTCAATGGCTCTTAACCCATTCCTGATGCCAGAGGTGTTGTTTGTAGACTTCCTGTAAGTTTCTTCTGCGGGCTTATAATCATTCCTGTCCCTGATGCCAGAAAGAAGTTGTTTGTACACTCACTGTAAGTTTCTTCTCCTACCCCGTTTGTCTTGGGCTGGGGTATTGCGCCTTCACAAAACATTGTTGGTTTTCATGGATTGTGATGGTTGTAGACTCAGATGAATCTTTTGCATTTGCAATAAATAGGCTTCTTGTCTGCTTGATTCAAATTGATTCTCATCAAACCATATAACCATTATAAGCTTCAATAAAAATGTTCATAAAACAGAATTATCCATGATAGAACAAGTATTATTTGGATGAAACTTTCAGTGGGTTGAAGCTCAAGGGGATTTTTTCAGGTTAACATGATTTTCAAAACAGAATGCTGTTAGGACTCTGAGTAGGCTTTGCACACTCTATGGTTCAATCAAGCCAGTCAAAACGAATTTTCGGCACATTTCTCCATTTGTCAATATGGGTTCCATGGACGAGGAGGTAGTTTCAGAGCGTCCCCGTTTATCTGAAATTACAAAGATGGGTGGGTTGAGCGAACAAGAGGCTCTCCCATTGTGCGTCCATCGCCTGAAGATCCAGAAACTGGAGTCTCATTCAAAGACAGTTGTTTCTGAAAACCCCAAAATCTCAGCAGAGTCAAACTTGCCAGACTCATCCAACTCATTATCACCCCAAAACTCCCAGTCTAGGTTTATTATACCATGGCGGAGCCTTCTGCATTGAGTCTGCCTTCACTTTAGTTGAAGCTAAGAAACTAATGAACGCCTAGGTTGCTTAAGCCAAAATTGTTGCAATATCAATAGAGTGCGATGAACATTTATAGACTGCTCTCAAATGGGTTGCTCACATTCTGCCGATGATGGTGGCAATAAGAAGCCATGGTTATCAACTTGTGGAAACTTACAAAAAGTTTTTATCAGTGTTGATGGTACAGGAGGTGGTAGTTTATATAATACATTCTTATAATGGAGCAAAGATAGCCTGAAAATAAAAATTAATTTCATCATTTGAAAAAAAAACCTTTGTACCTCCTTGTCTGGGCCATTCTCCACCCATTGAACCAAAATTTTTCCTCCAAGACACCACCGTTCAAGCCTGCAACGACTCATGCGCCACCTTCCTCACCTCCAACTTCTAAATCATCGTCTTTTCATGTAATCACAATGACAGAATAGGTATTTACTATAATTATCACCCCCAACTTTCTTACCTCCAACTTGTTCATATATCATTTTACCATATACCCAAAATCACATTCATAATATTTACCCCCAAAAAAAAAAAAAAATCACATCCACAATAAAGAATTATAATCTTAAAAAATTTAAAAGAAAAATCATTCAAACTTTGAAGATCCAAAGAGGGAAGAGACTATAGCACGAAGAGTTTATAGACATGGTAGATTCAATTTCAATGCGGTAGAAAGTTGAATTTGATCCTATTCACCAGTGATTGACAAATTGAGTTTGATTGATTTTGGAATTAAACCCTTTGCAACTGCCATACGAGTAGAAATTTTGAGTGTTGGAAGGACAATTTGAATGAAATGAAAAGCAAAATCACAGTACGGCACAACTTTGTATACCCAGGCTTTAGTGCATGACAGGGGAGGCACGACTTCGAATCCAGGGCATTGTTGGTTGGCCTCAATCTAGATAGGTTGCAACCCAAATGACCCAACCGAAGCTGTGATTTGGTCAAAAAACAGGCCAAGCGGCGCTGCTTAGGCTGTGATTGGCCATAGTGTTGTAAAACATTGTGATTGGATTAACTTAGGTCTTCTCTGCTGCTGGTGAGTGCTGCTCAAATGGATGAGCTGTGGAGTAGATAGATGTGTTTTATACCATAATCAAAGTGAACGAAAGTGGGCGGAAAGGAGAGGTAGATCTTGTTGATGTAGAGGGCGAGAACCATGCCTTCCATATCTTGAATTATGGGCCTGAAAATGCTAAGAAAATGATCAAACGCTTGGCTTCTTCTATTCTCAAGTAGACTCATCATCTTTTCGTTGAGTTTCTACAAATAAACTGATTGAGGATTTATGGATTTACATGCCCACCTTGAGTTTCCCATCATCCCTTTTTAAGTTTTCAAAATTTACAGCTTGTGATTGTAATTTAGCTAAGCGTTTCATCTTCATAGTATCCAGTTCTTGGTCTTAATGTGCCTGCAGATGCTTTGTATGATACAAAAGTTGCATTGCCTCTTTTTCCCAGAAAGGTTTTGGGGGATTCTTATCATAAGTCTTTCATTGAGTTTAATCCCTGTAAATTTGGCACAATTGTGAGAACATATTTGCAATACCTGAAGATACTTATGAAGAGAAATTTTGTTATAGTTTTGTCCGAGTAAATTCTTATGAAGAGTACTGCCATTCTAGAAACAATGTGTCCGTCGTGTTTCAGGGTCATCTTAGCTTTTCTCCTCTAAGCAAATTCTAAAACAATAGTGTGATCTTTGCACATGAAATAAGAATAATTCTATTCAACATGAATGATCCACACGGCTCCATGTTTTTCACAATAATGGTCCATATGTATATATTTGAATGATGGGCTAAATATTAAAAAGAAAAAAACAAGCTGAATGGTACACATGACTTGCAGGTTTTTGACTTGTATATATTACTATTGTTGTGGTGCTACACAACTTAATTGGTGCAGCCGCCCTATCATGTAAGCTTAGCCGCCTCTCAACTAGCACCTAATTTTGAAAGCAGGAATTTGATGTTGATATTGAAATTGCGGTCAACAGAAATTGCAGTTCGGGCTGCGCAGATTCATTCCAGAACACTCGATCGTATATAATTCTGGAGAATTAATTTCGTCGGTGGTCTTCTATACATGATCACAATGGGTTCTGTGGCCAAGGAAATTGCTTCAGAGTTGCTTCCCTTTCTCCGGGTTTACAAAGATGGCTCGGTCAAGCGTTTATATGGCTCCACCAATGTCCAACCATCTCCTCAAGACCCAGAGACTGGAGTCTCATCCAAGGATATAATCATTTCTGAAAATCCCCACCTCTCAGCTAGAGTTTACCTTCCAAAACTAACCCAACCGAAGAAAAAACTTCCAGTTTTGGTCTATACTCATGGTGGAGGCTTCTGCTTTGAATCTGCCTTCTCTTTAGTCGAGACGAAGTTAATGAACAGCTTGGTTTCTGAAGCCGAAGTTGTTGCAATATCAGTAGAGTACAGGTTAGCTCCAGAAATTCCTATCCCTGGTCTTTATGAAGATTGCTGGACTGCCCTGAAATGGGTTGCATCACATTCAGCTGATGACAATGGCGGTAATAAAGAGCCATGGTTAACGACTTATGGCGACTTTGAACGGGTTTTTATTGGCGGAGATAATGCAGGAGCCAACATTGCACACAATTTACTGATGCGAGCAGGCAAAGAGAGCTTGCCCAGTGCTGTAAAGATTGTCGGAGCTTTTCTTACTCACCCATACTTCTGGGGCTCCAAGCCAATTGGGTCAGAGATTGAAGGCCCGGAACGTGAGAAGCTTGTGCCTCATGTAGTTTGGAACTTCTTATACCCAACAGCGCCCGGTGGCATCGATAATCCGATGATAAATATCGTTGCCCCTGAAGCGCCAAGCTTGGCTCAACTGGGGTGTTCTCGGCTGCTGGTGAGTGTGGCGGAACTGGATGTGCTGAGGGATAGAGGTGTTTTATACTACAATGCAGTGAAGGAAAGTGGGTGGAAAGGAGAGGCGGAGTTGGTTGAAGTGCAGGGAGAAGACCATGCCTTTCATATCTTGAATCACGAGACTGAAAATGCCAAGAAATTGATCAAGCGCTTGGCTTCTTTTCTTGTCCAGTAGATTTGATCTATCGTCAGTCCTTCAAATTTCTGATACACCTTTTTGTTATCTAAATTTACCTCATTCTCCACTTCTTAAGTCCGCTGTTAATTCCTATGAACTTAATTAACAAAATGTAAAATATCATGAAAATATTAAGAGTACTATTGTTAATTATCTTTAATTAAAAAAATTATAAAATTTGAAGTTTGAATTATATTTATTATTTCTCCTTTAAACACGTCAATATTATGATAAACTGAACTCAACTTTATTGTCAAAAGAAAAGAAAAAAAAAACCTATCCTCTCCACCGCCCTTCTTTCACCGCTTCACCAACCACAATAACCTTCAACAGACCTCACCTCCCTCCCTTTTTAAGCACAAGAGCATCACATAGTGCTAGGTCATAATATTGGTTAACGACTATTGAATCATACCCAAAAGTAAAACGACTCCAATTAGAGCTCTTTAGAGTCATTATCTTGTTATCCCTTACGTATTTTTGATTCATTGAGCAAGAGCCGGTCCAATGAGACTTTCAAATCATTATGACTGAATTTTGTCTTAGTTTGAATAATCAGTCTCAAGTAGGCTTATACTATTATGGTCACAAGTATGATCTTAACTTGAGCCTACCTTCTCACACCTCAAAAAACTTGTTTTTTTTTTTTTTTTTAAATTTTGTGGGATATGTGACGACCCTCATGTAGCTTTACTCCTTGGGAAAAACCTTACTCTCATTGTAGCTATGTGAACAGAAACATGGAACAGAAATGCCTAAAGAAACAGTGCAGTTTCCTAGTTGACGGTGATAAGCTTCCAAAAGGTCATAGAAATTATAATTTCAAAAAGAAAAGTATTGCTGACCCAAAATATTAATTAAAAATTTAAAGTAACTATCAATTAATCACCATCAGTTTCACATATTGATTGGATTGAGATCCACCCCTTTACCGTGTACTTATCGGTTCTACGGTCAAGAAGGTTGCTTCAGAGCTTCTTCATTTTCGTCTGGTTTACAAAGTTGGCTCGGTTGAGCGGCTATGTGGCTTTCCCACCGTTCCATGGTCAACTAAAGACCCAGGAACTGGAGTCTCATCCAAAGACATCACCATTTCTGAGAACCCCCACATCTCAGCTAGAGTTTACCTTCCAAAATGAACCCAACCGGATCAAAAACTCCCTGTTTTAGTCTATACTCATGGCGGTGGCTTCTGCTTTGAATCTGCCTTCTTTTTAATGGAAACTAAATTGATGAACAGATAGGTTTCTGAAGCTAAAATTGTTGCGGTTTCAGTAGAGTACAGACTAGCTCCCGAAGTTTCTATTCCTGTTGTTTATGAAGATTGCTGGACAGCGGTGCAATGAGTTGCATCACATTCGGCTGATAATAATTGCGGCAACAAAGAACCATGGCTAGAAACTTATGGAGATTTTGAGCGAGTTGTCATAGGCGGGGACAGTGCAGGAGCCAACATTACCCATAATGTACTCGTTCGTGCTGGCCAAGAAAGTTTGCCTGGCAGTATAAAAATTTTTGGAGCTTTTCTTACTCACCCATACTTATTGGGGTTCAAAGCCAATTGAGTCGGAGATCGGAGGTCCAGAACGTGAAAAGCATGGGCCTCACGCGGTTTGGAACTATTTATATCCAACTGCACCCTGTGGCATTGATAATCCGATGATAAATATTGTTGCCCCCGGGGCGCCAAGTTAGGTTAACTTGGGGTGCTCCATGTTGCTGGTGAGTGTTGCGGAACTGGATGTGCTGAGGGATAGAGGTGTTCTACTATAATGCAGTGAAGGAAAGTGGATGGGGAGGTAGAGCTTGTTAAAGTGGAGGATGAGGACCACGCCTTTCATATCTTGAAATACAAGACTCAACATGCAAAGAAATTGATCAGACGCTTGGCTTCGTTTCTTCTTAAGTTGCAGAATCTATGCATCATGTCAACGAAAATAGAATAAAGACTGGTTTGGAAATCATGAAATACCATATCGATCTTTCTTTTCTTTCATAAAATATACTCCTGGTGAGTCGTCTAGTTTTATTGTAAACTATCTAAGCTTTCAAAACAGAAATAACGTCCATCTTTGGTGTTTCTATGTCTTCTATAACTTCCACATAAATAATTAGATTGATGAAAATATCGACAAAACAAATAAGCAAATCCGGAGTTCTCTATTTTTTTCAGCGGTAATGTTGGCAGTAGGCAAATTCCCAGGAAATTCAGTTACGAGAATTATAAGCTTTCTGGAAAAGTAGGCTTGACGCAAAATAATGTACGCATATTATCCCTTAGAAATCTAATCTGGTCTGAGATTACGAATTCGATAGTTTCGAGTCTTGACTTTTGATGGCATAAACCACCATTGCACTCATATCCACATCTCCGAAACCACCACACCCACATCTATCTTTGCAATTGTTGCTACCACCATCCGCATCTATACCCTTTTCTCTAAGTGTTTCAACAATGTCGTTCATGTTCTTTAATGTTGGATTGGTTATAATGGCATTTCCACCACTACATTGAGAATGAATAAATAAACAAGACTCTTGTAAAACCTTTGACAGATGCTCTCAGTATCGCTTACAGTGCCCCAAATATCTACTTTCCTACAACTCTGAAAGACTTCAGGATATGTGTCAAAAGAAACCCGAACATTTGGAGTCTGCAATCTTTTCTAATAAAATTTCAAATAAGGCTGCTTGCGTGGCTCTAATCAATTCCCACAGCCCTAATTCTACTTTTTTACTTCACACATAATCTCTTTCAATAATTTCAATGACTTCCACGTTCAAAGAAGTTGGCAAGGAGCTCCTTCCACTGGTCAGAGTCCACAAAGATGGCTTCGTAGAGCGTCTAGTAGGATCAGCTTATGTCCCTCCATCACCTGACCAAGATCCTGAATCTGGAGTCTCATCAAAGGACATAACCATTTCCCATAATCCTGCCATCTCAGGTCACCTTTACCTCCCGAAACTCACCCAAACTCATCAAAATTGCCCATCTTATTGCACTTCCATGGCTGTGGCTTTTGCATGGAATCCGCCTTTTCATTCCTTCAACACAGATACCTCAACACTTTAGTCTGTCAATCTCAAGTGGTTGCAGTCTCTGTAGAATACAGGCTAGCCACAGAACACCCTCTTCCTGTCGCGTATCAAGACTGCTGGGCACTCTTCAATAGGTAACATCTCAGAAAATCGCCGAGGATACTAATAAAGAGCCGTGGTTGTTAAAACATGGCGATTTTGATCGAGTCTTTATCGTTGCTGACAGCGCCGGCAGCAATCTAGCACATAACGTAGCCATGCAGGCTGGTGTAGAGATTTCAGGACCTATTCTTTCATATCCATATATTTGGGGCTCAAGGCCCGCTTGGATCAGAGGCTAGTAACAATCATGAGAAGAGTTTTTCACATTTGGTGTGAGAGTTTGTTATCCATCAGCTCACGGTGGTATTGACAATGAGAAGGTGAATCCAGTTGCTCCAGGGAAGCCGAGTTTGACTAAATTCTGGTGTTCAAGGCTGCTGGTTTGTGTAGCGGGGAAGGACGAGATCTGCGATAGGGGTACGATGCTACAGTGGAGGCAAGCGGATTAAATAACAATTGGAATGAGCGTTCACAGTAGTAAAACAATCGTTTGTCATTTAAATTACTATATTGAATTTAGATGATAAGAGATTAGGTTTCTATTCATAACAAAGTAGGTAAAGCGTAATATGACGAACATTTGTAAATGTTGTCATTCCAGGCATCACTCGCTTTGCATATGATAAAAAAATAATTATTATAATTATTAGGATCATAAAAATGTTTTCATGATAATATGAATTGTTATTAAATATTGATGAGATCGAAAAAGTTGTGCAACTCTCAACTCTTGCTCTTCTTGCTAATTTTGAATAAAAATGTCATCTATCTGTATTTCGAGTCAACTCATATTCTAATGATATATTTGATTGTTAAATATATAAGTTGTTGTTATCTAATAATTAGTTATCTTTTGAATGTCAAATTTGTAAGTTTGATCGATAAGTTTTGTCACATAACAATTTTTTTAGTTTTCAGGTGTCAATCTATTTTTGGTTATCTGATTATGTTTTTTATAATCATTGTCGAATTTTTTTAAATTATTATTATTATTTTTTATTTTTAAAAATTTTTTATTTTAAAAAATAACAATACTCCTTTAATCAGTTAAAATTAACGATTAATTATTAAATTTAACTATTAATTTTAATTAACGAATAAATATTTATTTTTTAAATTAATAGATGAAATTTTATTATTTAAAAAAGTTTACACAAGAAAAACATTGTGTGAGAATAATTAAAACAAATTCTTTGCATATCATTTAAACCTGAAAAAAACCTTTAAACTTTTTTTTTTTTTTTTTTTTGCCTAATTTCAAAGTCAGTTAGGTTTTTTTCTTTTATATAATTTTTTCTCAAATTAAACTTAATTAATGTTTTATTTACAATTTCCAAAAAGAAAATGATAATAATTTCAACTAATAACGATAATAATAATGAAAACTTAAACGTGTCATTATGCTGAAACTTCTCTAAGAAATGAATCTCAGTCGTCCATCTGAAAACCCTTTTTTTACCTGTCCTATATCAGACGCTGGCCGTCCATCAAAAAACCCTATCTTTAGGGTTTCACGCCACCACCAAGAGCATACGCGCACTTCACCAAACATGGCTGCGTTAGCTCCTGCCCAAGTCGAATCTGTACAATGTTTCGGCCGCAAGAAGACGGCCGTTGCTGTGACCTACTGCAAGCGCGGGCACGGCCTTATCAAGATTAACGGCTGCCCTATCGAGTTGGTGGAGCCGGAGATCCTCCGTTTCAAGGCTTACGAACCGATCCTCTTGCTTGGACGACACCGCTTCGCTGGAGTTGACATGCGTATCCGAGTGAAAGGAGGAGGACACACTTCTCAGATCTACGCCATCCGTCAGAGCATCGCAAAGGCTTTGGTCGCGTTTTATCAGAAGTTTGTGGACGAGCAGAGCAAGAAGGAGATTAAGGACATTCTAGTTAGGTACGATAGGACTTTGCTTGTTGCGGATCCAAGGCGCTGTGAGCCTAAGAAGTTTGGAGGACGTGGTGCCAGAGCTAGGTTCCAGAAATCTTACCGTTGAAGAAGATACACAAGAGGGAGAGGTTTATGTTGCTTATTTTTTGTTTTCCTTTAACGAATTAGTATGTGTAAGCTTATTGAGATTTTGAAGGTTTAATTTCTTTAAGGTTCTTTCAAGCATGTTTCATGCTTTTGAGATCTTATGGATTTTATGTTCGATGTTTAGTTAAGAAGTTCATTTTGATTATTATTATTATTATTGCCTCCTTTGTCCTGGAATTAATTAGACTTATAATTATGCACTAGTTTGTATTTGGGAATAAGTTTCCATGTTTTTAGGAGCAAATTTTGTTCTTAAATGAATGCAATGTTCAAATGCAATGGTGATAAGACTTAGTGGCTTGTTATTAAAGTTTCTCTTTTCCATTTTGTCTTTGTTGTTTGTCTAGGTGTCTGGGGCTTGATTATCGATGTCTAGAATCTTATGGTTACCTTAGATACACCTGAATGGTGGAATGGATTTTGAGTTAATGTGATAAGAATTTCTCCTTGTTGCTCATTTGATTTTGTTGCAAACACCAGAATATAGCTTGGGCACTGTCTTGCAGTGTGTGTATGTCAGCACTGTACAAGGCATTGAAATTCTGGTTGTATATATTTCAGTTTATCTTAGTTTGTCCGTCATAGTGGCTGAGTCGTGATTGTTTGGTTGTCAAAATCGTTGTTGAGATGCGAGTACACTATTGCTGGCTATATTTGAGTAGTTGCAGAGGTTTTTTACCAAGTTTTTTGTTACTTCAACCTATTTTTTCGAAGATCACAAGTTGATACTGGATGTGTGCAAATTTTATGGTAAGGTTATAAATTGTTACTGGAAGTAAATCATTGCATTATGTATGAGCAACTAACATACGGTACTTGTGCCTTTGTATTTGAAATTAATGCTTCAGACGATAAAGGATCTGTCTAATAATTTGTTTCAGCTTTCTCACTAGCTGCTTATGTGTATCTTTCTAGTGTTGGTATTTGGTAAGTGCTTGAGGTATGATTGATCATTGTTAATTGTTGAACTGTTTGTCTGAGGTTATGATTTTAATTTTAGCAATGACTTTAGAGGAATACTTAGTTTCAAGTTTGTGTGAAGTGGATGTTCCCTTCCTAATGGCTGACAGATATTCCAGGAAGTGCTCTTATTTATCTTCTGAAGTTCACTTTGTGCTTGATAACTGTTGCATTATATCTATTTTTACTGTGTAACAATTACATCAAGCTTGCAAGCACTTTATCTCCCTTTTCTTGATTCTGGAAGCGCTCTAGTTTATAGATTTTGCTTCTGCATCAGCCTTAACACTGATGATTATATCAGAATTTACAAATGCTTGGTTTCAGATTAGATTCTTTATTTTTCCAGTTGGAATTAAGAGTGAGCGTAAATTGCTAAGAAGTTAAAGCCAAGTTGCAAGGTTTCAATGTCATGTGTAATTTTATCAAATTTCGTGTGAGCTTTACATACTAAAAGGTTTCGATGTCTTATGTATTTTCAATGAGGTTTCAATGTAAGTTTAGTGTGAGCTTTACATACTACATTATAATATTCTTTGATTACACTCATACTAGTGACAACCCATGAACATAAACATTTCAAGCATTAGGTCAAGTCTAAAAAAAAATCATGCATATCATATGCTCTCTTACGTATCTCTATTTATCTTCTCATATATTTTAGCAATCTAAGTCTTATTAGATTCTAATTGTTGCTACCATATCCTTGCTTGGGTAAGACACTAAATTGCGTATATGAATTGGTTGGTGATGAGAAGTTGCATTGCATCAATATACCTAAAGGAAAACAATCCTTTATTGAGCCTGGGGCAGAGGAGAACATAAGGCCATAAAGGAGCTTGGAAATTCTTATATGGAGATACGCTTTAGCAATAGAACTTTGGTTGAGGAGCAGCTGAAGTTGCTGAGTCCATTTTGGTTTTCTTTGGCGGATCCTTTATTTTAGTCTTCTCGGTTGCCATGGAAGGTAACGATTTGAAGTCTCTAAACCTCTGGATTATTGCCTTGGGTGAGGGAGTCAGGGCATTGGCGGCTCTCTTGGAATCACTGAATTTCGTCGAGGGGCTCTCCGTAATGAATGATGGTATATCTGAAGAGGCTGCATGTGCAGTTTGGGAATTGATTCCCTCTATAGGGGAGCCAAAGGTCTGCTAGTTTCATAAAAACATGGCACGTGATCAAGGGGCCCTTGCTATCACTGAGGTAACAAAGAAGTCTCCCTTGTGAGAGGATTTTTGGTGCTCCTCATCTTGGATAGGCCCAGGAGTAATTGCTTTGTCGGAAGCACATGAGCTGTCCCCCCTTGAAGAGGCTCGACTTGTGCGATAACATGTGTGGTATTTCTTCTCTTGTTAGAACTTTAATGGTGATAAAAAAATTTTAATTGTGAAATAAAACTAAATTCATCCAAATCAACGGCGCGGGGGGGTTGGAGTGGTATAATTGCTGTAGCCTATGCTTTGGCAAAATCTGCTTCTTTATTGGAGTATTGGAGTGGTGTAGCTGGCTGGGAATGAGTTAACAACTGATGCTGTTGCTGCTGTATTGGCTTTTATAGTAGTGAAGCAGCATCTTACCAGGTTGAACTTGGCTGAAAATGCACATTTTGATGAAGCTGTTGTCTGCATTGGTCATAGCTTGGAGGAGGGGCCTGACCAACTGAAGGAAGTTGATATGATCTTCAACTTAATAAAAAGGAATGGAGCTTGATGCTTGGCACAGGTGGTAATTACAAAACCTGGATTTAAGCTTCCGTACATTGACAATAATATTTGAGGTGGTGAAAGAAAATATTTAAGAAATCTCCTGATTTGCCTGGGCCCTTAGATGGGAATGATCCCACAGGAGGTGGATGACAACGAAACTGGAGAGGGATAAACGTAGTGAGAATGAACTGGATTGAAGCTGAAGAATCTTGAAATTGGTCAAGATGAATAAAAATTCTCTTCCTTGAGTGCCGTTAACTATCCAGGATTGAGAGTCTACAAAGGGATTCTACAATATTCAACGTACAGGGAGAAACATAGGGAATTGGAAATTAGGTCTGGATTGCATAGATGCAGAAACAATAATATATTCGTAATGAAGAACTGGGTTAGGATTTGATTGCACTTATCCCGGACTTTGGGCGACTGTAGCAAAACGGGCTTTGGCTAGAGAGTTTTGTCTTTTAGAACGAGTGAAAGACAGCTCTGCAGATGTATTATCGAGGAAGGTGGTCCATCACCCATGCCCCATGCAAATATGTACAACGAAAGCTACCAAATCTCTGCACGATAAACCAACTTTGTTGGTCCGTATTAAAAAGAAAAATTATTGCAGTCAAAAGGCTAGAGTGATTGCCAATCTTATCAGTCGATGTTCATTAACTTGAAATCAAGTGTTAAATGAAATGATGAATTAGTACCCATTACTTCTTTGTCTGTTCGTGGGTGTTAAGTCTCTTCTATAATGATTTCGCATTATAAAGTAGGATGGATCATGGGCCGCCACCCTCCGCCCACGCTACTTTATTGGCTGCCGCATTTCATTGTCTCTTGTCGTATCATAGTGGCTAGCAGTAGATGGCCTGAAATTTATGAACAGGATCATCAACACATTCCAATTTTGAATTGCCCCTCCTCGTCAGAAATTTTGTTTTAGATTTTCTTATTCAAGAATAAAAATAAAACCTATAATAAGACTAAGCTTAGATTTTTATTAAGTATTTAATAATTCATTAAATAAAATTTTTAATATTTTTTTAAACAGTTTATCCATATATGATCGTGGTCAAACCGATTCAGAGTACGTTGCTGCCACGTGGCAAGCAGACTTGGAATAAATGCCAAGCAGGAACATAATTACTGGCCTGTCCAAGCAACGAACGAAGCCTCCGTTTAATCATATAATTGGTAGATTCAAAGACCTAACATTTTGCTCTCTCAGTTCGGTCTCCTTTTCGTCTATCTTTACTTCTCTCTCTACATTACTTGTGAATCAACAGAACGAAGAGGAGATTCAGATTTTGAGACCGAATAGAGAGTAACAACAAGGTATGCTCTTTCTTTTTTTTTTTTTTTTTTGTTTTCATTTAAAATTTGCTAGGTTTTGAACTCGTGTAAAATGAGTAAAACTTGTGAGTATGCTAAATGATTCGTTTTACTTCAGATCTGTTTATTTATAGGTGAGAGTTTGAATCTTTTCTTGACATTAGTTTGTTGGCTGTTTATCTTCTCGTTTCCTAATACGCCTTCTTTTTAGAAACATTGTATATTTTCTGTTAGTTACTCTGTTGTATTTGTACTGCATTTGCACGCTTGATTAGGCTTTTATGTTAATAATTCTTATTACAGATTTATTTGACGTCAGCCTATAGCGTAAAATGAAATTATTTTGGCGATATATTTTGTGAACGTCTTAGTTTGGTAGTTGGGAAGATTTGAGAGATATAAAAGAAAACTGATTGAAAATGGTGAAGACGGCAAGTTCTTTTCGGGGAACAAAATGGGGTCTAAAGTGTGTCTCTTAATTCTCTGGTCTCTGTTTGTTTTCTTAGTTAAAGTCAATTGGAAAGTCACAAATTGTTAATGGCTTTCACTATCGTCTCTGTTTATGTTCATCTCCTTTGCTATTTGCAGGATTTTCAGTTGTCTACACTAACAGTTTATCTCAAAATTTGCATCAGGTTATTTCTACATTCATTGTTAAAGATGTCTTTCGCACAACTTGAAAAACCCTTATAATTTAAATTGAGAATGTGCTTAAGAAGATTCCATGTTTCCTTATTGCTCAGTATCATTTTGCTTGTTAGTTTGGCAGTTCATATATATATATTGTAATTTTATTTCAGCATTTATTTGTTGAGGCTGCTAAGATTTTTCTGGCACTTATCTGTAGGTTGTTCTGCAATGGATGTCTCAACAGAGAATTCACAACGCCGTCCTTTCTCAATCAAACTATGGCCTCCAAGCCAAAATACACGCCAAATGCTTGTGGAACGTATGACAAAGAATCTCACGTCAAAATCCATTTTCACCCAGAGATATGGTGTTCTGACCTGGGAAGAGGCTGAAGAAAATGCGAAAAGGATTGAGGATACCGCTTTCACCACTTCAAATCAGCACTATGAGAAAGAGCCTGATGGTGATGGAAGTTCTGCAGTCCAGCTTTATGCGAAGGAATGCAGTAAGCTCTTGCTGGAAGTTCTTAAGAGAGGCCCTGCTAATAAGGAAGAAAGAGGTGTTTTAGCATCTGAGGAAACCAAGGATGACAAGCAAGAGCTGGCATCTGAGAAGGTCAGTGCAGCTCATGAAAGCTTGTTTGACATATCTAAGGGGAAGCGAGCCTTTATTGAGGCAGAGGAGGCTGAGGAGATCTTAAGGCCATTAAAGGAGCCTGGAAATTCTTATACTAGGATATGCTTTAGCAATAGAAGCTTTGGTTTAGGAGCAGCCAAAGTTGCTGAGCCCATTTTGGTTCCCCTCAAGGGTCAGTTGAAGGAAGTTGACCTTTCAGATTTTATTGCAGGAAGACCAGAAGCAGAGGCACTTGAAGTTATGAATATATTTGCGGCTTCCCTGGAAGGCAGCATTTTGAAGTCTCTAAACCTTTCAAATAATGCCTTGGGTGAGAAGGGTGTCAGGGCTTTTGGAGCCCTATTGAAATCACAGAGTTCCCTGGAGGAGCTCTACTTAATGAATAATGGTATCTCTGAAGAAGCTGCACATGCAGTCTGTGAATTGATTCCCTCCACAGGGAAGCTTAAGGTGCTTCAGTTTCATAATAACATGACAGGTGATGAAGGGGCCTTTGCTATCTCTGAGGTTGTTAAGCACTCTCCCTTGTTAGAGGATTTTCGCTGTTCCTCAACGAGGATAGGCTCAGAAGGAGGAATTGCACTGTCAGAAGCACTTGAGAGTTGTACCTGTTTGAAGAAACTTGACCTGCGTGATAACATGTTTGGAGTGGATGCTGGAGTTGCTCTAAGTAAAGCTCTATCTAGGCATGCGAATCTCACTGAGGTTTATCTGAGCTATCTGAACTTGGAAGATGAGAGTACGATTGCTATAGTCAATGCCCTCCAGGAATCTGCTCCGCTGCTTGAAGTCCTGGAGCTGGCTGGGAATGACATTACAGCTGAAGCTGCTCCTGTTATATCTGCTTGTATAGCAGTGAAGCAGCATCTCGTCAAGTTAACTTTGGCTGAAAATGAACTTAAAGATGAAGGCGCTGCCCACATTAGCAAGGCCTTAGAAGAGGGGCATAGCCAGCTGAAGGAAGTTGATATGAGTGCCAACTATATAAGAAGGGCTGGAGCTCGACTCCTGGCGCAGGTGGTCATTAAAAAACCAGAATTTAAGCTTCTGAACATTAATTCAAATATTATCTCCGAAGAAGGCATTGATGAAGTGACTGAAATATTTAAGAAATCTCCTGGTTTGCTTGGACCCTTGGATGAGAATGACCCTGAAGGAGTTGATGGTGACGAAGAATCTGGAGAGGGTGAATGTAATGAGGTTGAATTGGAATCGAAGCTGAAGAATCTTGAAGTTGGTGATCAAGATGATTAAGCATTCTTCTATTTTTGGTGTCTTAATGTAGAATTGCTGCACTTGTAACTTCTGGGACCTCAGCACAGTGGGAGACGATTGACAGCATTTTGGATTAACCTGTTAAATCTCCATGCATTAGCTGAGCAGGGTAGTGGCTGTTTTGTGGACGCTAGAGCATGTAGTCTGTACTCTGTAGCACTAGGTTAAGTTGTAGGGGAGTCTTATGCAGTTTTTTCTCCTGGAACCTCTAGATTTTCAGTCATTCAACTTATTAGCGAATCTTAACATGTTCACTCTGATATTACTAAATGATGCAGTGTGGAAAATATTGATGAGTGCTTGAGTTGCGCCCACATATTATGTTCTATGATTAAAATGATTATTACTTGGGGCATACTGTGGAAATCAGCTTTTTCTCGAAGTTTTTGTCTTGCTAAAATTCTATTTCAGAGTCCAAACCTAGATAAATTCTACAAGATTCAACCTTTAGGGAGAACCCTAGGGAATTGGAAATTAGGACTTGATTGCATGGATCTGGAAACTATAGACAGTCCTAAGAACTTAAGCCAGAACTTGATTGAATGGATCCCTACTTTGGGTGACGCTAGAAAAGGCATTTCTTTCATAAGCAGATTCAGTATTGAAAACAAAAAGGAGAGAATATTTTCAAATGAACACCATCGTCAAAGTCTCGTAAAAAAGCATTAGAAAAATGATAATAGGATTTATAAATTACCCACTATTATTCCTTCGATTACTTGCCACAATTTTCTTCTTACGTTAAGATATAATGGTAAAATTATGTACACCTCATTTGGGTTCTTTCTCTTCTACCAAAATCCCTATAACAGATTGCAGCACAGAAGTTCTTTATCAGCTTTACTATTCCGTTTCTGGTAATGGAAAATAGATAATGTAAGAGCAGAAGCATCTTTACCATGAGACTCTGATGCCAAGCCGAGACAACGAACCAATATTGATAGAGAGATAGGAAGGATCATTTATTAATGTGGCAGTATTACATATAGCTTACATGGGCAGAAGACATTTTAGAAATGCTGGAGAATAACAGGGAACTGGAGAATAAGCCACGACCACACCAGTTAAAAAAAATCATTTTACCTTTGTGGCTTGAGAACCCTAACTTCTGCTTTAGACAACTGCTAATGCTGTATGAAATTCCAGTAACTTTGCAACAAATCTGGAATTAGCATAGAGTGTTCAGGTTCATCCTGTCATTTTAGTCAAGTCGTATTATATCAATTCCACACATTTCCTCTTCCATTTGAATTCTGTCCCCTAGAATCAGATGATGAGCTGTGAAAGACAAAACTTGATCTCTTCTTCCTGTGGGTAGTCCATGAAAATAAATGCCCATTCAAACTACTGCCTTGAACACCTTGATGTTCAGGCTTTTCAAAACTCTGATATTCAGCTTTTTCTGAATTTCCCCTCTCAAACTTCAGTCTCTTTGGGGCTGAACCATAGGTATCCTCACTTGTTCCCTCACTGGCAATAGGCAGATTCCCATTCTTCACTTCTAATACCTTTTTCTCTGCTCCTGTACTATTACTAGCTGTTTCATTATCCTCCAATGGAAGATAGTCTCTTCTCTTTTTAGTTGAAAGCTTCAATATGTCTTGTCCGTTTTCTACAGCTTTCATCCATTGCAAATCACTTAATGTATCAGCGTAAACCACTTCCTTCCTTTTACGTTTTCCTGTAATGTTGCTGCTATCATGTTCAAAACCTTTGTTCTGACCTTCCTTATTATCAGGTGCAGAATATGCCCACTCAGGAACTTCATGCTCTTCCATAAGACGAGATCTGTAGTTCTCTTTTTGCCTTCTCTCCTCATCCATCTTCTCAAACAGCCAAAATTCCTCATCTGAGCGGGCTACAAGATGGTTAATTTCTCTCTCACTTGGTACATCTGTTCCAAGGGAGCTTGTACCTTTACGCATGATCTCCTTTAACATCTCTCTTCTATCCTGAGCTGCAGAAACGCAAAAATATCACATTAATTTATTCTGACATTTTCTTGATCCAAATAAAGAGGAGAACCACAAGGGGAGGTGAGGACTAAAACGTGATCATTTCAAGCAGTTGTCAGCGTGAGTACATAAAAATAGCAACAAATGGTTGGCAAGCAGATGACATAGAGAATTAATTTATATTGGTCTTCAGTTAATCCAAACAAAGGGATGAGACATGGCGAGCAAGAGGTGGACACCATTCAGGAGTTTGTCAGTATGTGCTAATAGAGAAACAGAAACATAGCATTTGTATGAAATGGACTTTAAATTACTAAAACCAATAAAGTTCAATAATAGTTTGAAGGCATGTGGTACAGGCAGCATTTTATTGGCGTGGCAGCACTTCATAGGAGTGGTAGCACATCCAATTCTCCATGAAACATTTGAGATATAAATGCAGTAGCATGGAGAAAAGTTGGCCAGAAAATACTATCTCATTCTTTCAATTTAAGGAAATAAAGGTAATAACTATTTCCAAGTCACTGCATTAAGTTCAAGCACAGCATACCAGTGGAAGTTGTATTGAAAAGTCCAGCCTGGATAACCTTGGCATCAATGCCCATCTTCTGCTTAGCACGTTCCAAGATTACCTCTTCAATTGATCCAACACTAACCAACACAAAAACCCTGACTTCTTTCTTCTGTCCAATTCGATGGGCCCGATCCTCTGCCTGTTGGTCCATTTGTGGATTCCAATCACTGTCAAAGATTATTACAGTATCTGCTGTTTGCAAGTTCAAACCAAGTCCTCCAGCACGTGTACTCAAGAGAAACATAAAATAGGGAGAGTCTGGAGCATTAAATTGCTTCAGCAATGCCCCTCTTTCCTCTGTTTTTGTTGAGCCATCAAGTCTAAGAAACTTAAAATCATTTAGTTTCAAATATATTTCGAGAATGTCCATGAGACGAGTCATCTGTGAGAAAAGGAGGACTCTATGCCCAGATCTACGGAGTTTCGGGAGTAAACGATCAAGTAGCTCAAATTTTCCAGATGCTCTGATGATCTCCTCCTTGCGCCACATATTGTATTCTCCAACAAAAAGGTATGGGTGGTTACAACACTTTCTGAGCTGCATAGACAAGTTCTGCAGACTCTTTGATTTCCCAGAACCTGAAAATTTGTGTAGTCTCAGTAAATAAGGAGAAATTTTATTCCAACAAAAAGAGAAAAAAAAAAAAAAAGGATGCTACTACATTCACAGAAAGAAAACAAAAAAAGATGTAAAAATAAAGCCATCATGCAGTTCTAGTAAAGAAAAGTTGCAGATGAATTATAATAGACATAAGAGAAACTTGATAGCTACTAAATATGAATTGCCTGAATCACTCAGAGACATGGAGGAACTAAGAAAGGAGGTTGTTCCAGTGGGATAGATGGGTAGGGGATGAAGAGTTTTCTTTTACTTGAGTATAGGAATTAACCCACTTGACAGATAACTAGAAATGGATGCTGACAGATGGCAGATAGGATTAGAAGCTACAAACCATTATCTAGTCCAACTCTACCCAACTCTGTAACTTGGTGGTAATACACTTTTTGCCATGCTGACATGTCGCATTTAAGTATGACCTGGGATTTCCCAGGAAGGTACTTCTCTACCTCATCTTTTTTCCTCCTCAAAATGAATGGCCTTATTACCTGACAACCAAGTAAATCCACTAGATAAAGAAGTTTAAAAGATAGAAAAAGAGAGGAGAAATATACATGAAACCTAGGAGCAACACCTACATGATGCAAACGACGGATAATCAACAATTGCTCTTCATCTGTAAGAGCAACCTGTCCCCGATCTTTGAATGGAGCATTGAACCACTCTTCAAAGTTCTCAACAGAATTGAAAATGGTTGGGAGAAGAAAATTGAGGAGGGACCATAGTTCCTGCAAACTATTCTGTATTGGTGTCCCAGTTAACAAAAGTCTTCGTTGAATCTGATACCTGCATAAGTTACAATTGATCAGAATAGTCTTATCTTGATTGTTTTGTCATGATAATGCCCAAAATGACACTACACAGCCAATAAAAAAGATCAGCATAATCTAGGGACAAAGTTCATCAGAGCTATAAGAAGGCCATATACAACATGACCAGAGAAATCACTTGAAAGTACAAAAATCAATTCTGAACCAAGAAGGTTTTACTTAACTATAAAGCGGCTACTAACAGGCAACATTAAGCAAAGATGGGATGTATTCACATTTAACTGAAACATAGCAACAAATTCAGCAAAAACAATTGGAAGAATAATAATAAATTCTACTACGGACATCATACCCGGCAATAGTCTTTGCAAGAGCACACTCATGATTCTTTAAACGATGCCCTTCATCGACAATCATATAGGTCCAGAAAATTTTCTTCAAATATTGCCTATCTCTCATTATGAGATCATAATGTGTGATCAAAACATTATATCGTCCTCTCTCTGAAAAGAACTCCTCCCTTAGTGCCTTTCGCTCATCTGGTCGTCCATCATAAACAACTGCTGCAATACTGGATTGGAAAGTAAATGCATAAACAATTCAAGATAATGTTACATGTGATTCATCACAAGCAACAGCTGCAAAACTGGAAAGACAAGAAAATGCATAAGCAATTCAAGATAAATTTCCATGCACAACACACACGCATACGGACATGCATGCACATGGATAGAGAGATGGGTCTTTAAGAATGCTCTGTGCTTACCTGGGAGCCCACGTTGAAAATTCATTTATCCAATTGGGTAGCACAGCCTTTGGAGCTACTATAAGGTGGGGGCCTGTAACACCCTTGTTCTCCATGAGATATGCAACCAAAGATATTGTTTGAATTGTCTTTCCCAGTCCCATCTCATCAGCTAAAATTCCATTTAGGTTGTTATTGAACAATGAAAGCATCCACTGGAGCCCCTCTATCTGGTATGGTCTCAATTCTCCACCTTGAAGTAAGGTCGGTTGCTCAGTTACCTGTGGCAAAAATAAATTCAGTTAGGTTCTCTAATTTCAGCAGATTGAATGACAGAAAACATAAAGAAAAAAGAAAACATTTAAGGGAACTCGCCTTATGGCTTATGCCATCAGAAATTTATAACAAAAATATAAGAGGACTAATTAAAGTAACTAGCAATCATAATTTAGCAGCATATGCTTAACATCCAAGCTATTGTACAGAAGCATTTAACAGATATTTGACAGGTAGGCCATTGCATGCCAAGTAGGTTGAGCAATTTAAAAGCAAGCAGCCAAGATTTTCTGGCCCTGTGTTGACTAGTTTAATTAGGAAAGATTTGATTTAGTCTTGATTATATGTTGACTAGCTTGATTAGGAAAGATTTGATTTAGTCTTAATTAGCTTGATTGTAGGAATTATTTGATTAGACTAATTATTTTATTTCCTAATTAGTTATAAAATTTGTGTATAAATATCTTGTTCAATAGGATGTAAAATTATTGAGAAATACAAGAATTTTTTACTTCAAAAATCTTCATGGTATCAGAGCTTTGCTGTCTTTTGAGGTGATTTTTTTCCCTTTGTAGCACTAGGGTTCTTCTCAATAATATTGTCTTTTTCTACTGATCTGAAAGAGGTTGAGTTTCCTCCCTCTTTGACTATCACTACCCATACAACAAGAAAGCACAGCCTCCAATCGACCATTACCCAAATTCCGACCGCCATCTGTTGTCACGCTTGGGCTCACGTGCCGATCAAAGATTCTGGATAGATTCCACTCGCAGACGTAGGGTGATTTTGTTGCTTGTTCAAATTATTTTTCTATGAGAGACACTAAGGCAATAGAAAATATCTCTCTTTCACAAATCAGTGCTGTTAAGTTGGATGGGGCTAGTACGTATCTTGCTTGGTCACGGGCTTGTTTGCTGTTTATTAAATCTAGAAAATTGCTAAGTTATATTATTGGAGACAAGAAACCTCCGAATGTGTCTGATGCTGCCTATGCTCAATGGGATTCTGAAAATTCACTTGTTATGACATGACTTTTGAATACTATGCACCCCCGAATTTCCAAACAGTATTTATTACTTGACACTGCAGAAAAAATCTGGAATTCAACTAAACGCACTTATTCTCGAAAAGGGAATGATGCCCAAATCTTTGAAATTCGGAATAAAATCCATGGCACAAAACAAGGCGAGTTGACTATTACTGATTATTATTCTGAATTAAGTGGGTTATGGCAGGAGATAGATTATTATCAGGATCTCCAAGCACATTGTATTGAAGATGCAGTCTTATTTCAAAAACTAGTTGAGAAGGAACGAGTCTATGATTTTCTAGCTGGATTGAACCCAGAGTATGATCAGATTAGGGTTCAAGTTCTCGGAAAAATTCCTTTTCCTTCTCTTGAGGATGCATACTCCCATGTCCAACAGGAAGAAAGCCGACGAGGTGTCATGCTTTACTCAACACCAACGGAGAAGTCTGGGTTAACTGTCTCTCAAGAGCAACCAGAGGCAACCACTTCTGATAAAGATCACTTGCAATGTGACTATTGTGGGAAGCCAAGGCATACAAAAGAGACTTGTTGGAAGTTACATGGTCGACCAACTAGAGGTCGAGGGGGAAAACGAGTCAGTTCATCTAGAGTTCAAGCAAATGTAGCCAAAACTGTGAAGACATCCAAGGAAACAGGCCCTAGAGAAACTTTGTCTTCTGATGAAATTCAGCATCTCCGCCGACTCTTGACTAAACTTGACTCTTCCACCATTGCCACATCTAATTATATGCAAGCAGGTACTGCTCTTACCGCTCACTTTAATTCTTGGATTATTGATTCTGGTGCGAATAGACACATGACAGGCTCTTATAAAGGCTTTCAAAACTATTCTCCATGTCTTAAAGGAGAGAATGTCAGAATAGCCGATGGCTCTTTAACTCCTGTCTCTGGAAAAGGTTCTATTGCCTGTACACCTAATATTAAACTTTTATCTGTTCTCCATGTACCTGAGCTTCCTGTCAATCTTTTATCTGTTAGTTCCATCACCAAAGCCCTAAACTGTAAAATCGAATTCTTTCCTGATCATTGTATTTTTCAAGATCTTCAAACAAGGAAGAGGATTGGCAGTGGTAGATTGCATGATGGCTTATACATGTTCGATGAAACTCGAAACTCTGGTCAAGCCTTTTTTGGAAATAATAAAGATGTTAACCAAGAAATAATACAGTGGCATAGGCGGTTAGGACATCCATCCTTTTTTGTTTTTGAAGAAGTTATATCCCAGTTTATTTTCGAGAACTCAGATTGAGTCATTATTTTGTGATGCTTGTGAGTATGTCAAACATACTAGAAACTCTTATCCTTTGAGTAATAATAGAAGCACTATTCCATTTATGACTATTCATTCTGATGTGTAGGGTCCTACTCAAACAATTTCTTTGTCTGGTAGTCGATGGTTTGTTACGTTTATTGATTGTTGCACTCGGGTGACTTGGGTATATTTATTAAAGGCCAAAAATGAAGTTTTCTCTTGCTTTCAGTCATTTCATAAGCTGATTTGTACTCAATTTGATGCTAAGATAAAAATCCTAAGAACTAACAATGGCACAGAATACATGGATAAAAATTTTAGTGCTTATTTGGAGTCTAACGGGATAATCCATCAAACTAGTTGTCCTTATACTAGTTCTCAAAATGGAGTAGCTGAAAGAAAAAATAGGCATTTGTTAGAAGTGGCAAGATCTCTTATGTTCACCATGAATCTACCAAAACCTTACTGGGGGGATGTCATTCTAGCAGCTGCTTATCTTATCAATAGAATGCCACTCAAACCACTTGATTTTCAGAGTCCTCTAGAAGCTCTAAAAGGTAAGAATGAATATACTGTTCCTCCAAAGGTATTTGGGTGTGTTTGTTTTGTTCACACTAGAAATGTTGGGAAACTTGATTATAGAGCCCTTAAATGTGTTTTCATTGGGTATTCTTCTACACAAAAAGGTTACAAATGTTATCATCCTCCTTCTAGGAGATTTTTTGTCAGTATGGATGTTACCTTTAGAGAATCTGAGTCTTATTTCAACATTTCCCCATCACCTCTTCAGGGGGAGAGAAATAAGGAGGAAGAGGTGATTTTTCCTAGTGTTGAACCTCTTGTTGATATAGTGGAGAGTGAAAGTGGAGAAAGAGTTCAGAGGGAGACTAGAGTTCAAGGGGAGATTACTGGACGCTTAGATAGACCTGATTTGTTAAGATATTCAAGGAGAAACAGGGCAGAAGAAGAAGAAGCCATTATGCAATCTGCAGAATCCTCCTCTACTGGTGAGTTATCTACTTTTCCTAATGAGTTAGATTTGCCTATTGCTCATAGAAAAGGAGTCAGGTCTTGTACTAAACATCCTTTATCTAACTTTGTCTCCTATGATTCCTTGTCTCCATCCTATAGAGCCTTTATCTTGTCTATTTCCTCTATGTCTATTCCACAGAATTGGAAGGAAGCTTTCATAGATCCTAAGTGGAAGCAAGCTATGATTGAAGAAATGAAGGCTCTGTCCAAGAATGAGACTTGGGAACTTGTCACTCCTCCACCAGATAAGAAATTGGTTGGCTGCAAATGGGTCTTCACTGTGAAACATAAAGTTGATGGTTCGATTGAGAGATACAAAGCTAGATTGGTGGCTAAGGGATTCACTCAAACTTATGGAGTAGATTACCAAGAGACATTTGCACCTGTTGCTAAAATGAACTCTATCAGAATTTTGTTATCCTGTGCAGCTAACCTTGATTGGGACTTACAACAGTTTGATGTGAAGAATGCATTTCTTCATGGGGACTTAGAAGAGGAAGTGTATATGGAGATTCCTCCTGGATTTGATAATGAGCAAAGTCAAGGGAAAGTGTGCAAACTAAAGAAAGCATTGTATGGATTAAAACAATCTCCTAGAGCTTGGTTTGACAGATTCAGCAAAGCCATGATCTCCTTCGGCTACCAACAAAGCAATGCTGATCATACCCTTTTTATAAAACATCAACAGGGTAAACTCACCCTTCTCATAGTTTATGTTGATGACATAGTAATGACAGGAGATGACAGAGAGGAGATGACCCGATTGAAGAAGTTGTTGGCACAAGAATTTGAGATCAAAGATCTAGGAAAATTGCAGTACTTCTTGGGAATAGAGGTTGCCAGATCAAAAAGAGGAATCTTTATTTTTGAAAGGAAGTATATCTTGGATCTCTTAAAAGAGACTGGTATGACAGGTTGCAAACCAGCAGAATTGCCTATTGATAATAATCATAAGTTACAAGCAGGGGTTGGAGAGTCAGTTAATAAGGAGAGATATCAGAGGTTGGTTGGAAGACTCATTTATCTCTCTCACACTAGACCAGACATAGCCTATGCAGTCAGCTTGGTGAGTCAATTCATGCATGACCCCCAAAATTCTCATATGCAAGTTGTCTTCCACATTTTACGGTATCTGAAATCTACTCCAGGGAAAGGTCTACTTTTCTCCAAACATGGTCACCTTCAGATTGAAGCCTTTACAGATGCAAATTGGGCTGGATCTATAGATGACAGAAGATCTACATCCGGTTATTGTACACTGGTAGGAGGGAACTTAGTTACTTGGAGAAGTAAGAAGCAAAGTGTAGTTGCTAGATCAAGTGCAAAAGCTGAATACAGAGCTATGGCTCAAGGTGTTCGTGAACTTCTTTGGCTACAAAAGTTACTAGAGGAATTGAGACTATCGGAAAAAGAGAAACTTTCCTTGTATTGTGACAACAAAACTGCCATCAGTATAGCTCATAATCCAGTTCAACATGACCGGACAAAACACATTGAAATTGATAGACACTTCATAAAAGAAAAGCTTACAAATGGTATCTTGAGTTTGTTTCATGTATCATTAGAAAAGCAACTTGCTGACATGTTTACAAAAGGTCTCAGTAAACGAATTTTTCATATACTAGCTTGCAAGTTGGGCATGTGTGACATCTTTGCACCAACTTGAGGGGGAGTGTTGACTAGTTTAATTAGGAAAGATTTGATTTAGTCTTGATTATATGTTGACTAGCTTGATTAGGAAAGATTTGATTTAGTCTTAATTAGCTTGATTGTAGGAATTATTTGATTAGACTAATTATTTGATTTCCTATTATTGTATTTCCTAATTAGTTATAGAATTTGTGTATAAATATCTTGTTCAATAGGATGTAAAATTATTGAGAAATACAAGAATTTTTTCCTTGAAAAATCTTCACCCTATCTGCTAAGATTAGCTCAAAAATCATGTCCACTCTTCAAATGAAAGAACTCCTATATAACCATCAAAACAATTTAGGAGATCTTACAAGTTTGATAACATGGAAAGTTTGGACCGGTAAAGCATATCAGCCTGAAGAAAATGTAGAGATACAATTTTCAGAAAAAAAAGGTTTAAGTCCATGAAAAAGAGAGAAAAATGTCCCTTGTATGATCACCATATGACAAAGTGGTCGATAAATGAACATACAAGGCCACATTATGAAAATCATATTATTGCAGGCCATGATTAGATGATAATGCCATTACAATTTGGCAGTCTAAATTTCAAATTCAATAGTCCAATTATAGAGCAAAATGAAATTCATGAGTATATAAAACAACACAGGTCAACTGAAAAAATTCCTGCACAGAAAGCTAACAGAGTAGAAATACCATGTGACAGACAACAAGGGTTCTCCTTTACCTTCTCTTCAATTGAGTGAATTGCAGAGTTATACTGCCTCTGGCCTTCGAGTAAATCAGCAGATTCATCATTATGATCAGAATCAATAATGTCATCTTCCTCAGAAGGTGAATCCCGAGGAGTTCCATTCTCTGAAGCATCCAAGTCAAGCAAATCATCTTCTGACTCTTTCAAGGGTTCAATGCCATCTAAATGTTTAGCATCTTTCTGACGTTGAACAGCAGCTCCCAAATTAACAAGGAGCTTATTTGTTTCTTCAAGAAGTGTGGTCAACCGCTCATTCTTGCTCTCTTTGACTAATCTCATGTATGCTTCTTGATCATCAGCCTTTAGAGCTTGGAACCTCAATTTCTCAGCCCGTGTAGCACGTTGCCTTTGCCTTCCATGCCATGCCTGTTACAGTATGAAACATATAAGGGATCCTCCCATAAAAACTAACAATATTAACCAGTGATAACTTATCACTCAATCAACTACAATAACAGACAAATTAACATATAATGGCTTCTCTTATTTCCTGTTTCCTTCTATACTGAAGGAAACTTAACAATAAAATGTGACAACTAGCTCCTTTCCCACTTGCAGTTATCCTGTTAACCAAATAAAGGAGAAGGGAGAATGGAAGCTTTCCCATCATTCTTTTTTCCTTGCTTTCACCCTTTCACTTCCTCCAATCAAAGACTATGCAGGCATAAAATACACGCAATATTTTGGCTGGAAAAGGAAAAAGAAAAAGAAAAAGAAAAGAAAAGGTTTTATATTTCTCTTTCCACTTGTATCCAAGTTAAACCACGATTCTTTGCCAAAGCACTCAGAAAATTAATAATTAAAGTTGCAAGTTGTCTAATTTCATAATGAAATCTGGGATCTTAATGAAGTTCCATAATAATTCTAATTTATGACTTTATAACAACACTTTCAGACTTTCTCAAAAATGTCTCAGTTAAAATGTCTACATAGCTTCATCAGTTATCTTTCTAAGATCTACATTTTAGTTCCCCTTTACATTTTCTGTCCTTGAAGTTTCAACCAAAACAACCTAACATGTAAACATGATTTTCAGACAGCATTTCTGAAACCTATTTTCCATGCTACCTCCCATCTCCAACTCCTATTCATGTTATCATGCATGGGGAAACAATAAAACAGAGCAATATAAAGAGACAAACTGCATACCTGGACTCCATCATTCCTTTGTTTTCGGCGTTTTAAAGAAGCTTGAATTTGCACTTGGAATTCGCGGACAGCATTAAGTATTTCTGCAAAAAATTTTCTTTTTCTAGTCTCAATTTGGTTCCTTGCCTCCTCTTCCAACCTTGATAGCCTCTGTATAAAAATTATTTTAACTAATCAGCAAAATGCAAGGACTTTTTAATAGATCTGGTATACATAAAGTAAAAAAAATCACTAATATATATTGTTCAATTAAAATAGAAAATGATCTTAAAATCTATTGATTTTTCTTATAGCATATCCCTCTTTCGTCAAATAAACATATCAAAGTTGTATGTACTAACCAACACCCATTTCTACTATCTACATGTCTCTAAATTTTAAAATGTAAACCTGGTAATTATATTGTGGGCACTTTGTCCTTCTTATAATTTCAGATACACTATAGTTACAACAATCCACAAAAATCAATATAAATGGCCTTCTTAGCTTCTGAGAATCAAATCACTCCAAGAGTAAGTACTACACTATTTAGGGACACCACATAAAAACTAGAAAAAGAGCTTCCCAGAATATAAAGGAATAAATTGATATTACCTCAGCATCCCGCTTCTTCCTGAATTGATCATCAGCTTCCATGGCAAAAGCATCTCCGACACCATACAGAGGACGGCGCAATCGCATCATACCCCAATCAAACAGTTGCTTTTCAGGACATGCACAGTTCAAGCGAAGCCAGTATTCTGAACTCACATCTGACCGAACTTTGTTTTGTAACCCTGCTAGCTGTAAGGAAGAAGTTCATTGGCCAGAATAACAGAAACCATGTTATGCCTTAATAACAGAAGAAAACAAACACACACAATCTATAGTTTACGTCAACTGAGGAACTTCTTAAGTGGCAGGTTCAATTAAACTGTCAATGTAAGACAGGAAATGCACTTGTATATAACTGACTTGTTAATTTAGCAAAGTTGGTAAAGCTTCAAAAATTTTCCATAAAACAATCACAGCAATCACCGTATATCAACCAAATGCTTTCCTACCTCCAGTTCATGATTGATATATAAGCTAAAATGCAGTACATACTCAAGCAAGTAATCAATTGGGAAGAAGACCAAATATAACAATAAAAATAAAAACAACTTTTTGAAACAAACTTAAATGTATCAATTGTACCTTTAGTCCATAGAGTTCTAGTAAGCACTTTGACTGCAGCTCCTCCCCTCTACTTGAAGGCAATTCTGAATTTAAAGCACAGATATATTAGTGCTGCTCAATCATTATTAAAACTATAATTCAAAACTGATAACGGTCAATTTGAAAGGACTTGACAATGAGTTTTCATGGTGAACGATTGAAGTAATTTAGTCTTCCAATGCCTTAGAGGAAGTTCCCAACCTGAAAATCTTCGTGGGGAAGAACGAATTGATAATTCCAATTGGTTTTCAAAATGTAAAATGCAAATTACATCTCAAGAAAAAAGGAAAGAACGCCAGAAAATAACGTGCAAGAAAACATAACAATAGGTTTCAATGTTATACCAACATCCATTTTTGTTTATTTAAATCCAGGAAACTTTAAAGCTTCAATTTCTAACCTAGATATTCATGTAAAAGCAAAAAGACAACTACCATGAAAATAATTAAATGGTTTGAACAGCAAGTTCTATAAACAAGTAGATCTGTATGAGTTTAATCAAAAACTTTTGAGCAAACCAAGCTTTAAAAATGCTTATTTAAACTTCACTGGTGAAATTCTCACAGACTAGATGGATCGAGAAACAACATAAGTTAATACTTTCCATCACACATAAGTTATCTATGTTCAAAAATAAATGATATACAAGTTGAAGTTCATTCCAAATGATAATAACCTTCAAGTTCATTTAATCGGTGCTGAATGTGGCTCTTATAGCGATTTTCCCTTGACTCTTCTAATCCAGTGCCTGACATGCATTTTGGCCGTTGCTTTGACAATGAATTCTCAAACTCACTCATCAAATCTGCTCCATTAGGAATCTCAAGACCATCCTGCAGCATGAATTTACATCAACATTCAGAATCAAAATAAAACACTGTAAAGTTACTCTTCAAAAACTGACACTACATCCACTTCAAAGGAATAGCCGAATATGGTATAGTCACATTTCCATATGAGGAACAGGATTCCATAACAGTATAAATTGGTCTTTTAATAGCTTTGTCATGATGCAGACAACAAAGAGTGATATTATGCACTTAATTCTGAAGAAGACTAGATCTAAACGTTTATTTCAACATGAATATGTCTTGTTACAGATTGAACTAGAACTGCCGCAATTATGGTTCTAATACCAGAGCCAGCATCTATAAGTACTACTTTTCAGCCTTCATTACATACAGAAGATCTAACCAAAAACAACCCAAAATGCATAACTCGTTCATACATTAACAGTTATCAATGCAAAAAATGAAATTCAATTTACGAAAATCAAAAACAAAACTTAGACTGTGTTATGCCTAAAAATTGCTAAACTCATAAGCACAAACTCTATAAAGGTAGCCACCCTAAGCACCAAGAACCCTTAATGTAAAATATGCTACATCCACATCAAAACCAACAATTTACAAAAAGCAATCAACACCGTCAAAGCCCTGGCCCCAAAATCTCCTTCCAGAAACACAAAATGCGACAACAAAAGCACATTCCTATATCGATAAGATAGGCAAATTCCACCGGAAACCTCATCAAGTCGATCAAAACCTAATCCCAATAGCTCCGTTCAACAACACGACAAACCATAACACCAAAAGGGAATCTTAAAAACACCACAAAAACCCTAAATTTACAATAATTCCCTACACCAGAGACCGAAAATTCAAAAGGGTAACTTTGCAAACTCTTACCAAACCCTTGTCCGCCACGGTTGTCTGGTCAGATCCATCGGCACCAGGGACCTCATCATCAACAACCTCGGTAACGCCCCCTTGGTGGCCATAATAGATGGATGAAACGGTGTCGAATAACTCAGAAGGTAGCGGGAGGTCTCGAGATATGAAGTTCAATGCACAGATCAGAGACTTTGCCCTCTCAACATGGTCTAAAGAGGGAGTCACACTCTCCTCAAGCTGAGTCACCATGGGGGCGCGCCCCATTTAATCAACGGTTATATTTTTTTTTTAAACGGTTTTTTGAAAAGAATTTATCTGGTGTTTAAGAGATAACATTCGCACGCACACATACCCTCGCTATTTCTATAATATGTGCGCGTTTTCGTATAATCCCTCCTTTCTTTGTTGCGCCTTGCGAAAACCCTCGCGCTTTCTTTCTTTTCTTTTATTTTATTCTCCTTTTTCCCCGTACGCAATGAATAAGGAAGAGAAATTTTGAGGAAATTTTGAAACGGCCCTATCTATTCATTTATTGGTAATACGCCTCTATTGTTCTGTAAAATGACTATCCAACCCTTTTACATTATGATTATATTATTTATGCCACTTCTAAGACTTTTTTTTTGTTGCTCAGGTAATGCCACTAGATGTTTTTAATGTAGCTCATGCCTTCACTTCACAGTTTTGTTCTCTCCGTAGTCCTCTTTTAACTGTTGAATAATCTTTTATTTATAAGATTAAAAGTTATGTTTCTATAGAATACATTTCATATTTAAATTTAATTTTAGATTCAAAACCTTTTTGATTTCATATGGAAATAAAATAATTATACAATCCCGAGTTGGTTGAAAACTATTACTTGCATATATAAATATGAGATTAGAGCGAAATGTCAGGTATTTATTGCCTCTGAGTGATGGGTTTTTATTTGCATATTAGGTTAATCCATGTGTAAAGGATAAATTTGGTTGCTATTTTTATAATTTGTCATTTTAGAGTGGTTTGTTGTTTTTTGGGTCTTATTACGTAATTTTGTCAAGGAGGAATTTTGTTATATAACAATTGCATAGATGGATGACATATGAAGACTTAGGGCTCTCTTTTTACACGTTTAAAAATGACTTTTCTGCTTATACATATATTGTGTCACACGCTTTGTGTCTTATGTCTGTTATGTCATTTCATCTCACTATGAGTTCTTATTAAACACATTTCATGTGCATCATTAGATCGATGCATGTGCCATGGGCTTGGCTTCTTTCTTGCATTTAGTCAAAGAATTTTTTTCGTTGTATAATAAGACGGTGAGTGTTCCTAGCTTTGTTTGATGTATTTTATTGGATTGTATAAACTTTAAGGTTTTGTATTATGTTTATGATGATGTTTAATGGTGGAGAGTCATGTAATCTATTTCTTTTTCTTTTTATTTGCACAATACAAAAAGACTAACATTGCATATTATTCAACTATTCATGGCTAGAAGAGGAAGCTCATAGTTTGAATTCTCTTTTAATGGATCTAGCTCGACGAATAACTTTCTTACTTGTTCACCATATACACAATGGGTAAGCGAAAAGTGGCCTTTTGGATTCCATTGCAGATAAGAGAAAATGATCTATGGAGTTACACAAGAAAAGGTTATGCCTTGATGGTGTTCCTAATATGTTGTGAAAGGTAGTCTTGTGTGAGTTACTCAAGCCTTGAAAAAGGCACATGTACTTCTTCCTTCTTCTTTTACAATTTGCCATATTGAATCATCCATTGGGAACTAACTCTAATTTCACCATAATGGCAATAAGGTGTATCTTAGAAAAGACTCGGATGCTGTTTTAAGAGTTTATGTACTCATGAAGTTCAAGACCTTCATAGAATGTGACACTGACGTAGATTGCACCTTCAATTCTAACTAGTTTGAAAGTTTCTTCTTTCAAATTGTAACATATTTCTCGAGACATTTACCTTCTAAGGAGAATACGCGCCTAAAAAGGAAATGATACTTATTAAACTATTCTTGCCATGTAGAGAAATGCTTATGTGGAAATATTATGTAAATAAAACTTTAACATCCATTAATACGAAAACAAAACATCGTCAAATAGCATGCAAGAAGTGTAATAAGGTTTCTCAAAGGTAAGGAAAACATCCAAACATAAATTATGCTAGGAAAATAAAAACATAACAAGTAATCAACATCATTTATGCCCTCATACATCCACTTAGTTGATCATGACCCTTCGTAGCCATTGCTTATCTTTTACTTACAAAACATCGAAAGTAAAAAGTTCCAACCTCAAGGTCTTAAATCCAAATATGAGGGAGTCATAGAATTGATAACCTTTAAGATTGACCAAGAGTAAACTTGACCTAGCCCCA
Organism: Anacardium occidentale; assembly: GCA_026122585.1. Classification (NCBI taxonomy): domain Eukaryota; kingdom Viridiplantae; phylum Streptophyta; class Magnoliopsida; order Sapindales; family Anacardiaceae; genus Anacardium; species Anacardium occidentale. The sequence goes on from JAJEJH010000023.1 coordinate 907,912, forward strand.
CCTTCATTGGAAAAACCATCCATATATAGGTTCCAAGCTATCCATTCTATAAACTTATTTCTATCTTGTGTAACCATGTCTTTAAAGTCTCTCTGTTGTTGAGTAGGTTCATGCTTGGGTTGGTAGATGAACTCAAATATGAAGTTTAGTAATGCTTATCCCTTGATTATTGTTTAGGGCTTGAAGTTCATGTCAAACTAACTCAATTCTATTGCCTATTTAAGCAATTTTCTAAAGGTTTAAGGCTTCTATAGCACTTGATAATGCAAGTACTTTGTAAGTACATTGATGAAGTATATTTGAAAGTGTGGATGCAATTTCTTGGATGTAGTTATCAAGGCTAATGCTCATCACTCAATCTCTAGATTTTTTTTTTTTTTTTTTTTTTTGCATCAAGTAAATGCTTTCTAAAACATGGGTCGCAAAACTTTATCTTCTTCTTAGACAAAGGTTGCATTGATCGTATGTTGGGATAACGACAGGTATGCAAGAAGAGTTTCTCCCTCTATTGGTTTTGACAACATCAATAGTCATTTGAGGTGTTCCTTCAATTCTTAAAATGTCTTCCCATATTTTTTCATCCATTCAAACTTCTTTACCACCGACGTATTTTGAAGAAAATGAGGTATCTATCTATCACCTCGGATATGAAACAATTTAGTGCTGCTCCTCTACTTAGTTTTCTATATGTTTTGGCTTTCTTGGACTACTTATGTGCAAAAGCATTTTTATTTTGTGTGTCACCATTTATGTCTTTAAATTGGATCTTGTAGATTGGGATTTTGCATCTCTCTTCTAATTATCAAAAACATAATGAATTCATTAGAAGAAGGTGGTTTCAAACTCTACCAAAAATATTATTACCAAAAAAAAGAAACTCTACCAAAAATATCAGGTATCATATTATTTTAGTTATTTTTATGGTAAATAGATATGTTATGAACAAGTTAATCAATGTTTCCATATAATCCTTACAATTCTCATATGTCAATATTTTAATTATTGATTGACACCTTGTTAAAGTACCAAAATCTATAAAACATTATACAGACCTACTTTCTTTAAGCACAATTTCTTACAAACTTTTAGTTGACTTTTTCCTATATCATATTTTACATTTATTTTTTTAAAATAAGTATATTATATTATACTGAAATTACGAAACAATCATTATCACTAAACATAAATATTAAATTACCAATTTAAAAATTAATTATTTAAACTCTTAAAAAATATAAAACCTCTAACAAACTTCAATGTTCTTTGGTGGGATTTTTAAGCATGTAAATATTATTTTGAAACTATTAACCAACATATCAAAATTTTAAAAATTTTATAAGCACTCCAATTTTTTTCTAAATTTCCAAAACTTCCTAAAAATTTTATTTAGCACTTAATATTTTAAAAAAATTTACAGCTTCTCTCTCTAACTTTTGAAAAAGAAAAATTAAAAAACCTATACAAAATGACAGTTCTTGCTTCTATACTGGGATGAGTATCTGACTTTTTGAAGATTAAATGTGAAAACTTGTCATTTGAACGAACCTTGGGTGGGAAACACTCCAGGGGCTTTTAAATTAGAGATAAATTGGCATCATTTTATTTTTGAGCTGCAGGGCATTCTACCCAAGAATTGATTTTGTACCCTTCAATCATAACGTGTTTACAGAAAAAAAAATCATAGGATCATATTTTTATTTTATTGTTATTAAAAATTAAACTTGATATTTAAGGAATGGCCCGTCCAGGAGTAGCAAAGTTGAGATTTAGAGTATAATTTTTTTTTTCAAATATAATAATAATAATAATAATAATAATAAATGTTAAATTACCTCCCAAACAAAATAAGGAATTTTAATAAAATAAAATCATATTCAAACCAATAATATTCCAAAAACCTAGCAAAGCAAGATGAAGAAGCGTTTCGGGAGAAAACGGGGTGATTGACCGTGTCTCAATGCCACCATATAGGAAGGCATTTATCCCGAACTTGAAGATTTTCGAAGGAGAAAATTGGGAAATGAAATTCATCTACAAAATTTAAATAAATTACAGGGCAGCATTCTTAACAACCAGATAATCAATTCCCTTTGTAATGCCAGAAAACCTAAGATACGCATTTACCTTCACATTAACTTCTCTACTCTTCTCTGCAATGCTCGACTGATTGGCTCTTGGAAGTACTGTAGAGAGATAAAAATTGCTTCCTATTGCCAGATATGCAATCACAAATAGTAAATAGATGTTTATGAGGGTAAAGAACCAATAAAAATAATTAAAAAGGTACCTCAGTTCGAATTGTCCGACTTCCTTGATGGGGACAAGTGTTGAAATATGAGTCAAACACCTCCCAAGCATTTTTTTGCTTTTTATAAGGGAAGAAAAAAAAGAAAAATTAAAAAAAAAGGCCAATAGCAACAAGAAGACCGATTAAATTAGCTAGCAACAAGTTAAAGCCTCAGCTATTTCAGTCTCCAACTAAAACTTCAAATAAAATGTTTTCCTTAATCCATGCAAATTATATCAAATTCAAAATTATGGCAATGTAAAATATTTATCTGAAAGGAAGCATAATTGTTTCTTTCATTTGTTACAGGTTTTCTTTTTCACTTGCAGCATCACATAACATTGAAAGAGTGGGAAAAATCTCAATTAAGAAAAACACATTTTAAAAGGCATGCTGCCAATTTACACAATTCTAACTTTGATTTGGCTATATGAAAGAGTCCTTTGTGTTCTATTACCATTTCTAGTCCAATAAGAGTAGACAAACATTTTTAGAAAGAGGTGTAATACGGAAGTTGCCAGGTAACTCAACCACTGAATTGAAATTAAAGAACTCATGCACTGGTGTTTATTCCGTTCCAACAGCTAAAACTAACCCAGGATGTTTCATGGCCAGTAACATATCAAAGTCATTTAAAAATTACAATCAGTGTCTTGGGAATGGTTTTAAGACTACAGTCTCAAATTAGAGCCAAACATGTTCATCCTTCAAAAAGTGAAAATCTCAATAAAGACACAGATTTCAACAAAAATGTACCTTCAAGTTATCATCTTCTTCAATACTCTCTTCTAATCCAGCAAGTCCACCAAAAGCAATCAATAGATGCCTGACGGATCATGTATTTTAGGCAAATTAATGGCAACCATGAATAGATACAATAGCTCCATAAGTTCATCTTACTTCATGCCGAAAAGATTTCCTTAATATGGGTTCAGGTAAGAAAGATGTAGATTGATGTTCAAAATACAATAAAAATAAAGAAATAGACCTAGAAAATCTGAGATAACCTACAAATATATTAAAATAAAAATGGGGTTGTCAAAATAGAGTTCTATATTTCTCCAGTACTAATGAATACCTTCACCAGTCACACTGGATAATTCTAGTGGAAAAGTGGCTTTTAACAATGGTTGCCCTGTCTCACCCTACCTACATACTTTTTAGAAAGTTTTGTCACTTAAAAAGAGCCTTCATGTGGCTCATTGTTGAGATAGAGGGATGCAATATACACGATAAGGTCATAATAGTCCATAACCTAACAGCACTTCCAATTCCAAAGCAAGCGCCCATTAAATTTCTTCTAATTTGAAAAAATCATATGAAAAAAAGACTGTCCATTATCCACCAAACACTTGTAAACATATTTTTATCACACATCAAACTACATTCAATGGAATATTGGGCCACAAATTAACAACCACCTCACCAATTTCCATATTCCCTAAAATATATCATTCTAGTCATGGATCAGCTGATCTTGAGCAGCCATCATAGTCTTTAGCCACACAGTACATGAACTAGCTTCAAATATATAATTATTTAGATAGAATGAGCAGGACAATGACGATTCAGAGTTAAACACCTAAAATATAGAGAAAGTGAGAGTCTACCCTAGGTGCAAAAGAGATGGTATTCAAATGGAAATTACAATTACAGCTAAATCAAACAAAAAATATACCTGAAATTCGGCAATGTAAGTTCATATGAATTAACAGTATCACCATGCTCTGAGGTGCCAATCAGATAATCATAGCCACCCTATCATATACATAATAGAATTTGACTGAAAAAAGACTTACTCAGCAGAAACCCATACATTGGTTTATATAGACAAAAGAATAACAGATCATCACATGTATACCTTATATGAGCAATCCTTAAATACAGAACTAATATTGGAAGCATATCGCACTTTATACCCCCAATACATTCCTGATTCTTCTTTAGGCTTGGATGCTGGGACAACCTTGCGTGGGAAATCTATATAATGAAATAAAAAATCATAACCTTCATCAGTTGTAGACTTGTACACGCATGAAATTAACTGAAACTAGAAAACAATATAAAGGACTATAAACAAAAGCTAATTATGACAATTTGTAGTTCAATTACAAAAGTCACAACTTCAATTTGGTCCCAAAAATTTTCTAGAGAGGCAAGCTGAAACAAGAAAGACAAACCATTTATTACCAGAATCCAAATTTCGGCTGGTTCCCATTGCTACAGTGACTCTTACTCCAGGTTCAAGTACTTGATCAATCAGAACATTCTGCATATTTTAGAATTATATCAATCAAAAGTTAAATTCTTTCTTCACCTGACTTCAAAAGCAGGAAATAAGTATAAATTGCAGTATAGAAGAACATCACTTCTGAAAATTAAAAATCCAAAACAGTTAATGTAAAGAGTAGGATAACATTTGGTTCAGACAAACTTATGCATTAAATATGATATACAGGTCACAACTCTATAGCCATCTAAAATATAGAGAGAGAAAAATCATAGTAAGAATTACATCATATAAAATTCATGACAGCTCATTTTATATGCGCCCATGTGGTGCAATGGAGGGCAGCATGGAGGAGATTGATATTATTAAGGTGATTCAACTCAACCACCACCCTTTCCTTCAAAAAAAAAAAAACTCAGAGAAACAGAGTAATTTAAAGTTATACCTTCAAGAGGCCAAGTAAATAAAATTTTGCCTAATTTGATTGGCATGACCTCTTATCCAAAAAAGACTGGTATGACCAGCAATTTAATTAGGATAGAAGTCTGGATAGAGAACATGAGCTTTAGGATTAGAGATCAAGATAGTAGTAAACACCACAACAGCAAGAAACACATTAAGATAGAGACTTAGGCACAAAGTTGAAAGGATGAAACATGTATGAGCATATAATTTGTTTGTCAAACCTAATCCATTTGCAACCAAGTGTGAGGGACTTGAGTGATGAAATGAAACATTACTGCAATATTTTTATGAGCCTCAGTTTCATTACATATATATAATTAAAAATTAAAAAAAAAAAGGGAAATGGGCAATATTTTTTTTCTTGACAGCCAACAGCAACTGTCTCTGTTAATGCCAAACAACTCCCCATTCTATCATGAAAAAAAGGCAACCTGTGAATTAGTGACGGTGATACATAGGAAGCTTTAGTATAATCAAGCGGAGACAAAATGCAATAATACCTTATTCAAACCCACATCTACTAGTGTTCCTCCAGAGCTTGGCACTCTTTCTTTTAGTGTGACACCTACAAAGTTATCACAATATAACAAAAAGTTGTTTATAGCTTCAAAAGAAGGATCTATACAAACCAACAGATAGTAAATTGTTCATGGAAAGCTTTCAAAACCTCTTATAAAAAGAAAAGGGGGAAAGGTTGTTACAAGTCTCCTACAGAGTTACAAAGCATATGCGTATGCTAAATGTCATACCAAAGGCAACAATTTCACTTTAACAATACACAACATTGAGCACTAAAGCCATTCTTAGACAATAAAATAAAATTGTAACACAAGTGCCTAATGCACTGATTCCTATATACAATTAGAAATAAAAACAAAAGAAAATAAAGAAAAAATGCAAATAAACTAAGGCAAACAAAGTAAAATTAAAAAAAAAAAAAAAATATGTAAGGAAAAATGAATACCTTCCCGGAATGGTGCCCACTCATGTTTGCGCAAATGATGTGGAGCATCAAGTGGGGGCAGCATACCCTGTAAAAACACAAGATACCAAATCCCTCAACTTACAACAAACCAAGAATCACCAAAACAAATTCACTGTGGAACAAAATCAGCAACTTGCAACCAACCTACAACTCACCACAAATCTTAGGCTGCTATGCATCGGGAAGAGAGCTTTTCTTAAATACTGTGGTGTTTCAAGATATCGCAAGATTCTAAACAGAAAAGCAGCCCCGCTTTCATTCTCATCTGCATTATTAGAGGCCGGATCTTTCTCTGAATTGCTATTACTATCAAATACCACCACCTATTTTTCAAATTAAATCCATTACTATCAACATCAAATTATCAAAACAAACTTCAAAACGTGCTCAAATAATAAAGAGAACACCGAACAGAAAGCCAATATGCTAAACAGAACCTGAAATAAATATTCCTCTTTTGAACTTAATATCCAGTAAAACTCATAAATAGTTATGAAGCAAAAACATAAACAGAGACCTCATCAATTCGGAAAATCGTGGCCGCGCGAGCAATCTGACCAGCCAACTGCCGAAAAAGGAGCAAGAGTATAAAACTTAATACAAGATATTACACGAGCGTAAAAATTAAATGGGAAAATAAATTACCCGGGTAGCGAGTTCGAGAGACTGAGCATTGTCAATGATGGAACCAGGCACGGCTATGCTGACTGTAGGTATTTCGTTTGATGCGCCGTCGTTTTGCTTGTCTCTCTTCTTCTTCTTCTTCTTCTTCTTCTCTGCACTGTTGGAGAGATCGAGCTCAATCTGAGTCGCTTGATTTTCTGATATGGTCTGTGGTTCTACTTCTAATTCGGCCCTCTTCTTCTTCTTCCCCATTTCTGTGTCTGCGTGTGGCTTCGGTCTAACTTCTCAGTAAAAGAAGCGCGGTTTCAACAAGGGTTTATCTGAATTCAGGGTTTTGTATCGTGCGCTTTAGTGGTTTTTCCACTACTCAGACACATATATTTCTGACTCTAATTTTAAGATAAAAAATAAAAATAAAATTGAAAAAATTCAGTGAAAATTTATAGTAACATGAGATACTCCAGCCTAACAAAATTTACGGCTTGTAAGTTAAATGCATATTATTCATCTCATTATAATATTATCTTTGATTAAAAGCGCATATACCAAGATCATTATGCTAATTAACTCCGATTATTACTAATACTAGACATATTATGACTTGTTTCAAATACTTGATGAAACATGTCACCTCATTTCTTTCTTATGAGATCATCCAATGCCCGGCCGGCTGCCACCCAAAAACATCTAAAGCTACCTGCTACCTAAACTGACCGGATGGGCGGTGGCATGTAAGTTGCATTATGGTAACCAAGAAAAACACGGGTAACATCCACTGATGATTGATTGCACACTAAAACGACCTCAGGATTTTTATATTACGAATCAACTTTACAAGACTTTCTGCATGTGCAGTCGAAATCTAAGAATATTATGGATGTGTTATCCTTTGTTTGCAGTGTTCTCGCCTCACTCAACAATGCATTTTGCAATCTTCCCCGCTGAATTCACTTTTTCTGCAGAGAATTTCTCCCTCGTCTGCTGCAACTGACATGAAAAATAATTTTATTTTTCGTCAATTAAGGATAAGATTGACCCAGAATTATTAAGAAATATTGAGTAATTTATGCAATAAATTATTACCTGAAGGACTAGCTGAATTGCCTTCTTAGGGCTGATGACATCCCAAAAACTATCACTGAAATATTGAGGAAAAAGAAAATTTCAAAGACAATGTTGATGGAAAACTGAAAATACATAGAAAATAAGCAAAAAAAAGTAATGGGGCTTAACAACAAAACCTAGTATGATGAAACATCGCTTTTTGGCCACTTAAATATTCCAAAATGAGACCCATAATCCATCAGATATCATGAACCAGATCAGGCACAATAAACAAAAAATATAAAAAAAATTTGATAGCATATTAAGCGAAAAACATGGTATATATTACTAAATATACGAGTTGAATGAAAGAAATGACCCATAGAAAATTCGCCTAGCCAAAATAGCGAAGCCCTTGCTTGTTTGATCAATATGTACAACTTGACTTATATAAGGCTCTGAACCGAACCAGGCCTCCTGCTGTTTCAGAAATTTGTCTCCAAGTATTCGAGCGAGGCTTAAGCCTAAATCAGAAGAAAATTGTTGGTGCTTGTCTAAATCCAATGAATAAGGCAACTGACAAATTAATTGAACCAATTATATGCCTACCAGAGAATCTTGTTTCCCTGTGTTTCAGTGGTTCTCCTATTTATTTGATTTGGACCCTTTCAGAATTACTAGCAATCCAAAGGTCTTCTTTCATCTTAATCTGCTTCGCATCAACACTACAACGATAAAATCATATTCAGTCATAAACAAGTAATAAATTATAGTTGCAAAAAGCAGAATTTCAATTCAAGTAAACCAAAAGGACTACCAAATTTAACATTAATAAATATTGATATGCTGTAATCTTCCAAGAATTATAATATGTTTTGAAAATTAATTCTGTCAGCGGAAACAGTGTACATTAGATTTTGCTACATTAACTTTATTAGCACAATAAAAATCCTTCTTTATATAAAAAATAAAAGTAAAAGAAAAACCCCTAGGTTAACTAGATTTCCTGTTGTTGAGTCATCTGGGATGCACCAAAGGATTTCATGATATGAACAATTTAACTTACTGCATAGATTTTATAATATTAACTCCCTAGAGATCCTATGAATGAATTGAAAAGAAAAAGAGGGAAAAAAACATAAACGCATACTTTATCACACAAGCAGAATCCCCAACATTCGCACATAGCGCAAAGAAATTTTCGTCAGCATCAGTCCATACCAGAAGTACTGTTGCAGTACAGCCCTACAAGAAATTGATTATTACAACATGAGAACCTTGGCATTTTTACCCTGACAGCAGCACAGATAAAGAGAAGATGAAATATGGAGCCAATTTTTCAAAATTTGTCACACATCCAATGATTGAATCTGCAACCAGTCACTAGAATGTGTATATGTGTATATGCTAAATTACCAGAAAAAGAACAGAAATGGACAGGCAACACACAATACATTCAACAGAAAGTGCTCTTAAAAAAATCAGAATCAAGTTGGAAAAAAAAAACTAAAAGTCTATCAGGTTGATAAAAATTTCAAAATATCAATCACCATACTCAAGTATCTGGTTATGAATCATGACTACTCAAAAATACACAAAAATTTCAAATTATAGCCTGTCTGTTTACACCATCTATTTGCTGTGATACATTTCCATTGGTTATCAAATTGTAATACACACACACACATTTAATGATGTAATAGAACCCAACCCAAAAGAAATGACAGTTAAAACAGCATAGTAGTTCCTCCCATGTAGGGAACTAACAGAAGTAACATAACAATAAAGTATCAAACCACATAATTACCACATTAGAAAAGCAAACAGAAATTTCAATACATATGTCAAAGCTTTCAATATCAGCACCACCAAATTCATGTAAAAAGTGGAGGGAAAGAACATAAATGAAACAAAATAGGATAAAAACGTCATAATAATAATCCATGATGCTCCTGTTTGAGAAAATGCATCCCTAAGAACATCTGAAACATCACATTGCGCCAAAACCGTCTCTCTTTTATGCATATCTGATAATATATCAGCCACCATTTTAGGAAGTGTTCTAAAGGACAAAATTTATGGAAAATAAGTACTAGAGTTGATGGCTCAAAAATCAATACCACAATGAAAAAGGGGAGGACATAACAGATCTGATGCTTACTACAGGTAGCTTCATGAAAATGTAAATGCTTGGAAAACATGATTGAAGGGAAATAAAGTGAAAAGAAATTTGAATTAAGTGCCATAGGAGTTTTAAGAAAGTCAATTCTTCGAACAACTCAACTTTGAACTTGAACATAAGAAATAAAAAAAAAAGTCAGAGAAACAAATAATTTTATTGGTAGTGGTAATGGAATTAAACCAGTTTATACTGTTTCAAACATTTGTTAAATATTTGCACGAATACAACCAAATGCCATAGACCACATAATCAGCTAATATTGTGAACTGCAGAAATCACTTCCATTAGGCTAGTATCTTCATAATTTCTCTCCCCCCCCAAAATAAAATTTGTAGCAGTAAAGCAGATCAAGCACAAGAACACCAGTGGTTATCATCCTTCTTAGATGCAAGGATAATTCAATTATCATAATTGCCATCTTGTCTACCTTGCTTCCTCAATTGTATACACCCATCAATTCAATTCCCTCCTAGTGACCTCCGGTAATAAACTCTTGAAAACATCCACAAAAGGTATAAATAATATATATATATATATATAGAGAGAGAGAGAGAGAGAGAACTAGTCATAAGTATGGGCATTGGCAAAAATGAAACTTAAAATATATATATATATTGGAAGCTAGCACATAGAAATACATACTCACTCGTAGATTTAGCAGCTGCTGCACCATCGTGTCCACCACAAATACCAAATAACCCAAACTGAGAAGTAAGTGGTTAGATAATAATGTAAGCCTTTCATGAATATACACATATTTCCCAGAAAACAAAAATAAATAACTCTAACAAACCTGATCAACCCCAGGAGGAGGCCAGTGATAATAACACACATCTTCGATTGGAAGTTTCTTTTCTCCCCGACACAAAGCCATGGCATCTGACGCCACACCAACTCCAAAAGGAATCTGAGTCTCAGTTAACGATTTGATTTGAACCTGCCACCAAGAAGAATTACATATTGGGTAAAATCTTAGGAGCTAGCAGATGCAACTTCATAAATTTTACAAATTAAGGATTAAATGTACTAATTCAAATTATTGCCAAATAAGCAATTAAGAGTACAGAATGTAGAAAAATAAATCATGTCAAGATATACTGAATCTCTAAACTGTTTTTGCTAATAGATGATTTCTTATTAGTGGAAATAAAAATATAACAATGTATTTGTTCAGGTGCCATATAAATCTAAATTTTTTAATCTTATCTATGTGCTTTTTAAGCATGGTAATGAAATAGGATGAAACAAGTTTACTTAAAATGAGAAGAAAATAAAAGCACATCCAAGGAATGTCACATCTCACTAAACTTGTCATGCACTTCAATGATTATCATGTTCCGCAAACCTACAGATATTTTCCAGAAGAAGTATAATATATTGGCTAGAAATTATGATAACAATAAGAACACTGTCAAAGTATGAAGATGCCAGAAAAACCAAACCAACTACAAACCACATGAACATTTTGACACTCTATTAACTTACATAAATGTTCGAAGTTGTGCCAAGAGTAATAATGTCTCCACTAGTAATCTCAATTGGATCACCCCAATGTCTACTTCCAGATTCAGGACGGTTAACCGACTGCAAATTCCATAGAGTTCCATTTAAACTACCAATGTCCACCAGCTCCCATTTCAATTTCTGAAACCAAAACATGTCAATTATGCCAATCAATCATATTACATAGCACAATTCCAAATGCAGATCAGAATGGAACACTTCATGAATATTACATTTGAATTCCAGTTTATCAATGCATGCTTCCCGGACACCTCAGAATCTTTCAGTAACAAGTCACTGGGAGAAACTCTTCCAAGAGTCAGTGGCAGCCTAGAAGCATTTGATGACTGTACAGAACAATAAACCCCACGAGAAGGACCAGATATAAGCTCCAGGGAAAGGAAGCTTCCTGCACTTCTAACAGAAAGATATGATGGCATGTTTTACACATTCAGCCACATGCAATGGCATGTAAATAATTAAACTCCTCATATAAGTGAAAAGAAAAAGAAATTACTTTGATCTGCAATACCCTTGGGTACATACTCTTGAACCTTACCACCACCTGCAACAAACTTCAGATTAGGACTTAAATCTTGCTGTCTCTGTTTTTGCAATTCTGCTAAGTGTTCTGTGGTAATTGGCCTCTTAAGTGTCTGGCCAACCAAAAGATCCTCTGAAATATCAGAAATTACATCTAGAACCACATTATCACCTCGGATAAGTTAATAATAAAACGGTGATCATACTAATAACACATATGGAAACTAAAGCATAATTGAAAATGCAAAATGACGAGAAATTTCTAAACCTTGATTTACAATGGAAGATGCAGGGGGAAGCCTCTGCTTATGAACAAGTCCATGTGTTAGAGATGAGCGCAAAAACCCTTCTTTTGATTGCAAGCTCCCTCTAGATCATAATTTCTGTCAAAATCATTGCTTTGATCTAAGACCACAGCTACATCATCGGATACGAGAGGCCTTTCTAGTTCATCAGCCTACAACAAATTTTCCAAATGTGAAGAAAATGAAGTCAATGTGAAAGTTAAACCGCAAAGAATATACATGAAGGAACATAATCAGTGTGAAATTGTAGCATATGTGGATTCCTCTAACATGGAGTGAAATCAACACAAATGTCCACAAAACACCAACACAAATCTCTATATTTATATAAACAAACATGCTACAACAACATCATGTCCAATTCTAAAGCAAATGACAAAATCTCATGCTCAAAGACATATTTCAAGACACCAAATGATGCAAGAGGCTTCCAATCAACATTTGATCCATTGATTTGCTATAGGATACAGTGAAAACTAGTTTAAATCAAAACTCATATGCAGGAACACAGAATCACCTACACGTTATGTCCACTAAACCTGTGGTGTTCAATAAGAAGTTACCTATCCCTAATGATAAAGTAGATTTTCTATTCGTGTAAAAATCCAGTAACAGTTTGTGATCTCTTACAGCCAAAGTGAGCTGAAGCATTCAAAATATCAATTTTACATTTATTAAGTTTTTACCTTCCGAAAAGATGAAAGTATCACATCATTCAAAAGAATAATAATGACAATGATCAGGAGCAACCATCAGAAAAAATGAATTCATGTCATAAATTACATACATTCAAGTATTAGCATTTACCACTCTTAAATCACTCCATTTAAGTACTTCTGAGATTCAACAGGTAAAAAATACTCCAAAAGAAATCATATTGAAAAACGTTCACAGTATCTGAAACGAGTAAAATGCATTCAACAAAATACATTTCAAAGCGTAGCTAAAGCACCGATTTAGCAATCAATTAATCACAATCAATGACTAAAACAAGATTTAAGCAACTAAAAACGACAACCTAAATGATAGTAAAATACAATTTGAAACTCAACTGATCAGGCGCCACAAAACCAAAACCCTCATGGTACATTTCCAACTAAACTAACCCAAAAAACAAAAATGAATAAATCAAAAAAAAAAAATCTGAGAAACCAAAGCCGTTGATCATATAAAAAATAAGGATCAGTATCAACATAAGGAGAATGGCACGCATGCATGAATATCTTGCTGTAAACTTCAAGGATTAAGGTGCGGACAACATGCAGAGGCAGACATGGCAAGCTCTTCATCCCTTTCCCTCTTTCATAAATTCATGTCTTTTTGTTCAAAGCCCAAGGACTCACTCCCACCCAAAAGGCTAAAATGGTATCCATTAATTTTTTAAAGTTTAAATATTTATTATCAAATATTTTAAGCTAATTTTATTAATATTTGTAATAAAATAATCAAAATATTTTTATTAAAATATAAAATAAATTTAAATATTAAAATATAAAAATAAATTAAAAAATTTTAAATAAAACAGTCATCATTTTGATATTTTAAAAAAATTTTTATTTTATTTTTATATTTATAAATTATTTTATTTTAAATATTTAAATTATTTTTATTATGTTATAAATTTTTATTAAAATAATAAAATATTTTTCTAATTGTTAAAATTTAATTATTATTTATTAAACTTAATCATTGATTTTAATTAATAATATATATTTAAATTTTTAAAAATTTGGCAAAAATCATTTTGTCTTTTAAGTAAAACTTGGACGGGAACTAGTTCCTTGACCTCTGTTTAAATATTATTATTAAAAATATAATATATTTTTATGTGATGTTGAATGGGCTTCAACTGTTTGTAAAGTTGGGTTTTGCGCCCATTGATATTAAAAATGTAATATACATTCTTATGTGATGTTAAATGGGCCTCAACTGTTTGTAAAGTTGGGTTTTGGTCCAATTATCTTCATAGGTTTTTTTTTTTTTGGGTAAGTAATTATTTTCATAGGTTTGATCATAAATGTTTGTAATGATATTTTAATTTTTAATTTTATTTACCCGTAAAATGTTAAGAAAATTTATTTGTTGCAGAAAATGTTCTATTATAGTAATTAACCAAATTTTATATAAAAACAATATATAAATAGAATAAAGCTTAAACTTAAATTTTAGGAAATTTTATTAAAATAATTTGTTTTTAATTATAAAAAACATGTTTAACCTTTTTTTTTTGTTTTTTGCATTTGACACATATAACTTGTTTTTTGCATTTGACACCTAAATTACAAAGTTCACCAATTGGTGTTTCTTAGTACAACACAACCTATGGATTATATCGGATTCAGTCTAACATAACTCATTATTGTGTCTTTACATAAATAATTGTTTTTATTTTTTGGTCACAAAACGCGAAACCTTTTTGTGCGTTGTTGTAACTAATCATATTATTATTTAATATTTGATAAAATATTTTGTTTGATAATAATCATGTTATTACATATCGTATTTTAATACAACATTACCTGTTTAGTTTGGGTTAATTTCAATCAGGTTAGGTCAATTCAAAAATGTTTTAATTTAGTTTAGTTTATGATTGAAAATTTTCGATACAATTCTATTCCAGATCGAATTAATATTGAAGCTCTTCAATTCAAAACTCAAATTGACACAATAGGAACATAATCAAATGACACGAACTGTCAAATCTAGCTTTGATTATAATCGAATAGGATTACTAATGATTTTAGATATAAGTTAACTCATATACTCAATTGTTTTAATTCATACTCGAATAAAGTACGTTTGTAATCTGAGTTTGGTTAAACATGGTTTATGATTGAGAATAATAAAGATCAACAACTCTCTCATCATCGTAACCCCAAACAATTGATGTGGTTGAACCAATTGGTAGGTATTTTATATCTTGTTAACTTGAACTTAATTAAATTTAATTATTTTATCATTAACAAATCGAGTTATTTGCAGACATGGGAGTGTTATCGAAACGATTACAAAAACGATGAAAAGTTGTAAAAGATAAAAAAAACAAGAGGATATAATTATATGGTACATGTTCAGCCCTTTTTTTTTTTTTAAGTTCCATTTATTTTTATAATGTTAAAAATTAAATTATTGTAGTTCGGATTCAGGAAATTACGCTAAGGTTTTTTGATGATTGATAACCATGGTTCAGATTATTCACGGGATCGTAACAACCTAAATGTTGTATGTTATTTAAAAATTACATGCAGAGAGGCATGTAGCACCAGTGGTCTAGTGGTAGAATAGTACCCTGCCACGGTACAGACCCGGGTTCGATTCCCGGCTGGTGCAATCTTGTAGAGCTGTGAGGAGTCACAATGTTGATGGTTGGGTCCATCACCACTCATCCTCTGGATGACAACAACGGTGTCTGAGCTCTCTATATATTTTTCTTCCTTCATTAAATATATATATTTTTTTTAATTATACCCACACCCGCGTATAAACGATTACATGGAAAAATGGCAATACGATTTGTGATCCTTAATCAAAGATCAACAATGGAGCCTTTTTTTTAGTTGGCTGCCAAACTTTTACTTGACTAAATAGTCATGCTGTCGCTTTTGCAGGATTCGCTTGATTTGTGCCAAGCAAAGGTCATGGAAAAATGGCAATATGATTTGTGATCCTTAATCAAAGATCAACAATGGAGCCTTTTTTTTTTCGTTGGCCGCCAAACTTTTACTTGACTAAACAGTCATGCTGTCAATTTTGCAGGATTTGCTTGATTTGTGCCCAGCAAAAGTTGCTAACTATAAGGAGAAAATGAAGAACTTTTACACAGAGCACACACATGCTGATGAGGGGATACGCTACTGCTTAGACAGGAGTGGATATTAATGATTTATGTTTGTATGATGTGCAGTTGATGAGGCTCTTTGTGGGTGAACCAGTATGGACAGCATTTAATCATCCTGCAAGGAAGGAGTAAATCAAGGGTTTGACTGGGAAGCTTGGAGTGCCCATAGAAGCTCATTAGATATAAGGACATGATGCATACCTATTGTCTATGTGCTGTATAATTATACCTTAATGGCTGAATGATTCTGTCTTCTGATACACCTTATACATCTTATGCATATGCGATTGGGATATTGATGAACATGGACCTTATAACATAGCATCTTATTGTAATATTTACTCTTTAATGATGGTATATTGTCCTATCATCTGTTTTGCTTTGAAAACTTGTTACAGCCATATTAGGTGTTAATTTATGAGACTGGCAATAATATATCTGCTGATTGTCCAATATATAATCTTCATAAGGATTTGATTTTAAGTGGCTTGAAAGAGTAAAGATCAAAATTCCTTGTTTTCCCTTGCAATTTATTTTGCTAGATTGTCCAATACATAATTTCACACAAATTCACGATAATTTTCATACTTTTATTTCTAAGGGGACAAATTAGACAAACCCAAAATCACTTTCAAATGTAATTAATCACAACACCATGTACAGATATTTTCATTAGTGTGGTAATTACCATAAAATATATTTTTAATAATAAATTATAATCTAAAATATTATTAATCAATTTAAAAGGGATTTATATAGTATTATAAAATTGATGTTAAATATTATTATACACTTTGATACGATGAAATTGATGTGTTTTCAATAACTATATAAAATTGTTATTATCTTTTCATGATACAAGTTTCTTGAATTTCAGTATTTAATAAAAGAAATATTGATGTTAAAGCAATATCGGATTTTTTAAAATAAAAAACGGCTTGATTTGAGAAAAAAAGTAAAGAAAGTTAGGTTTTATAATCGGGTAAACTTGGACGGAAAGTTGTTATTTGGTTAATTATTATAACACTCTCTGATTTCCCTGTTCTAATTAATTGCCCTTTAAATAGGTATAATATCGCTTAATCAGAAGGCCAAAGAACTATTTCCCACCCATAGTTTGAGACGGGGATCTGCCGCCCTCAAGGTTTCAAAAGCCTAGTCTTCACCCTTGAAAGAATTTTTTATAATTTTTCTACTAAAATGACTAAACTACTCTTTTAAAAATTAAAAATTTATAATGAAAATATAAAATAATTTTTTAAATATATAAATATTTTAAAAATATTAAAAATTAAAAAATATATTTAAAAATTTTTAAATTTAAAAAATTTAGCGACCTGCATGATTGCTTGGCGATGGTGCCCTTATAATAGAATCAGATGACCATTTTCGATCACTCATTTCAGGGGAGGCCTCGGTAGAAGCGGTCAAATGGACCGCCTCCAGTTTTGGAGGAGGCGGTCAGAAACGGCGTAAAGAGCCGACCTTAGCCCCACTGGCCATTTTTGACCTTTATTTCGGGCGGAAGCGGCCTAATCTGACTGCCTCAACCAAAACTTGAGGTGGCCGATCTGGCCGCCTCCACCAAACGGAGAGGCAAGATCTGGCCTCCCCTGAAACCAAATGGCCAAAAATGATCATGTGGTTCTATTAGGGGCGGCCACTGCCACCGGTGCCGGCGGCAGTGGTTGCTTAAATTTTTTAAATTTAAAAATTTTTTAAATGTATTTTTTAATATTTTTATTTATATAAAATTTATTTTATTAATTTATAAAATTTTAATATTAAAAAGATAAAAATTCTCATGTATTATTACTGTACACTATTATTTTTAATATTAAATTTGGCTTGGGGTGGGAGTTTGGGCTTTTGAAACCTTGGGGGTGGCAATTGTCCCCGCCTCAAACTATGGGTGGGAAATGGGCTTTGGCCTAATCAGAAACCAATTTATGAAGTGTGGTATATGCCATTAAAGCTAGCGCGTGACAGATGGAATACTTAGACAAATAAATAGAAAGAAATTAATTAATTAAAATAATCTATTTTTAATATATTTAAATGATATTAATTAACTTTTTTATAAATATAATCAAAACCTTAATTTAGTACTTATTTAAATGATATTAATTTAATAAATGTGCATTATTTACTACAAATTTAGAGTAATTATTTATCAAAATTAGTCTATGTTTATAATAGATTTTAGAGTTAGGAATTTTGACAAAACGTTTTTTTTTTTTTGTTGTTATTTCTATCTGTTAATGAATATTGTTTAATCCTAATAAAATTAGATTATTTTAATTAAATTCTCTATATATAAATTTTGTGTGACCTTTCTTTTTCAAAAAATAATGCATAGATCATACACTAATATCTTATAATCGAGTATAATTATAAGATACATTAGTATCTTATTCTTCACAAGGATTGAAAGACGTCCACTACAAACATGTTACATGCCTAATAAAATGCATTTAATTGAGACAGAAGCAAAATGATAATTTTGATAAATAATAACTATAAGAAAACAATGACAGTAAATAATATTATAATTATCAATAGATAATAACTTTAAGGCTAAATCTTATTCACCCCTAGAGTTTTGTTCGAAGGCAAAATCTTATTCGTTAAGTTTTTAAAATTCAAATATCTTCGTGTTAACTAAAGTCAATAATTGAGTTTATTAGTTAACTATTAAATATTAATATTCAAAATAATATATTTGTCTTTTTCATAATAATAATTTAAAAAATAATAAATTTTTTTTTATAAAAATATTAAAAATGTTAAAATAAATAATAAAAATATTAAAAAATAATTTAAAATTTAAAAATAAAATAAAAAAAAATTTAACAAATATAAAAAAACAAAGCAACAACCATCGCCAATAGTAATGTTTGCCTAGAATTGAATCAGGTGGCCACCTCCATTATCAACAATGATTAAAAATAACTAGAAATGGCAAGTCTTATGCCTAATGATAGTTTTCAATCATCATTAATGATAAAGACAGTCAAATTTGATTGTTTTTATTAAAAGCAGGGTTGCTCGTGAATTAGGTAGCTTTTTTCAGGTTGTTTTATTTTTTATTTTTACATATTTTTTAAATATTTTATATTTAAATATTATTTTATACTTTTATTATAAATTTTTTGTTTCTTTTTAGTGTGGGTTTTGGTTATTTTATAAAAATTTTTGTAAATTTGGATGAAAAATGCTTGAGGGGGGGCTGTTTGAGCATTTAAAAGTTGGTGTATAAGTTTAGAGGAACTATGAGGAGCATTAAGTACTTTGACTAAACCTCAATCAGGAGTCCTTTATTTTTAATTAAATTTTTTACTTGTCCGGTAACGAAGATTAAAGATGTTTTATTGGGAATTTTATTCTCTGAATTTCACCATTCTTGATTTGAATGACTATGAGAAAAAAAATATAATGTCATATATGAATGGTTTGGTGCCTGCAACGCATTGATTTGTGTTTACAATTCGTAGAATTAAGTTCCAAAAATTCGTTGTTCCATTTTTTATATATTTAAAACCATATATTTGACGTGGGGCATGTCTCGAGAACCAAATTAAAAGAGAGGTAGTGAATCACTGGACAAAGAATAAGGCCAAATCAATTCAAACCTGCATTACGGTGATGAACAACAAAAAGAAAAGGAAGGAGGATTGATGTAGAGTGAATTTTATTGCTGGGTATGAAGCTTTTGAAATGGTCATAAGTAATGACAATGCTATTAATGGCGCATATTGCATGGCAGTCAACAGTATTATGTGCAGAAAGAACCCTTAAGGTACATTGAACTGTGTGATCTATGAATCCGAAATTTAAGTTGATCAAAAAAAACGACAAATTATTCTGATTGGGATACGCAGTTGATGCCAAGTGGAATCTGATGACTTTGACGTTCTACTACATTTTGTGCTTGAGATGTGCCAACAGTCATAGAGGAGGAATCTTTATTTGGAGAACTCATGTGCTTGTCAATTTTATCAATCACTTTAGAAAGAATTTTCTCATTTTTTTCATCAAAATGGACTTACGTTCATCCATAGTTTAGAGGAATTTACAAGAAAACTGAAACCATGTTACACTTTGTCAAAAGTAGTTGGCCCCATTGAACATATTAAATCGTTCTATATTCCATCAATCCATGCTGCATTTACCTGTTGATGACAATAAATTTTTCTTTCTGAAAATGATTCTCCAACTGGGTTGGAAATTTTCAACGTGGGGTTGCTTTGTAAAGAGATTAGGTGTTTGCTTGACACATGTTTCGTCGCTGTCATGTACAAGAAGAAAGACAGCAGCCACCTATTTATTGACTAAACACCATCTTAATTTCTTCACTTATACGCATGTTTATGTCTGTCCCAAGAGGAGCTTCATCTGGCGAATATCGTGATCTTCTGTTTCTACTTTTTGACTAAAATAATTCTAATGCTAGACTTTGTGTAATTCACATTGCTAGCTAGATATTTATATAGGTTAAGAGCTACTGGGATCCTGCAATCAAAACTCACATGGGAGATCCGTGATTGAAATCTTCTTTTGATTTGTCAGTTATATTTGTGAATCAGTTGAAAATAAGTAGTTGTGAATCAGGTGATTCAACAGTGAGCTTATTTGGATTATTATTGAATTGAATTAAAGAAATAATGATCCGACATTGGATTAACATGATCTTTCAGTATAGAAAAACAAGAACTGCACAAGAAACATGTCGCTTTTTGTTACTTTAGACAGTATTTTGGACTTGTGCTCACAAATTTATGTTTATCATATGAATGATAAGATTCATTTGACAGATTTCTAAGATTTTCCAAAAGGCAAATGTATTGATCAGTCTCTTCTCTTCACAGCTTCCATTTTGCTTGCTGTGAAAAGTAAGTGATTTCATTCATTCTTCTCTCCCCAATACTGACAATAACATTCATCATTGAAGGAAAATATTTGATCCAAATCACAGATCCTGCTTTCTGATTTTCAGAATTATGCAGTTTTTTTTAATTCAATGGACTGATATTAATGTTCGTGTTTAACCGGGGTATGTCAACTGATTCCTTCTCTTTATGAAAGTAAACTGCTAAAAAAAAAAATTGGTGGATGCATGAGGAATTCCCTGTATGTCCAGCATTACTTAATTCATTTATTAAAGTATACATTAAAATATATAATTAAGTATTCCTAACATGCCATATTTTGCTAGGCAGTCAAAATTTTCCTATCAAAATGAGGAGCATAAACACAAAGAATAACTTAATTTATTCTGTACCAGGAACTAATTTAATTGATTAATAAGTAGAGTTAATGCTGCAGCACAGAACTAATCTTTTCTTCAGCTTTTTAGTCTGACAAAGCTGTGGATGACTCTTTAATTTGATGGTCGGTATCAGGTGTCTTTTTCCTGGGGAAAAAAAAAAGAGAAAAATAAACAGTTTTCCGCCTGAATTCATATTTTTATTTGAATCTTTCCCAGTTCAATTACATTTGACTTACTATATATTGGTATATTTATTAATTATGCAACATCTTCAGTATAGAAGAAGTGAATATGGACATTTTTTTACCTTAAAAAAAATATGGTTTCTGGGATTTTTTTCCTGCTTACATTCGACTGCTTGACTGACTGTTAGTAAAAGAACAAAGAAAGAAAGTAGAAAAAAGATTGGAAAAATTAAACTTGGGCCACAGAGTACGTACAAGTTCAAGTTTCAATGGAGATTCTGCCAGCCGAGCAATATTCAGGCTCAGGGCCCTTTAAACTTTAATTGAAACTTAAAACAACACGTCTATTCAAATAGCGACTGCTGCTTTCTGTGAACTATGAGAGCAATCTATGCAAAATTATTCCTTCTGTCTGATTACTTTTGTCATACACACGGTACAGTTATTCCTCATAGTGCCATAAATGGTATGAAGAAGTAACATGCAAATCTAAATACAGAAACCCTCAACATCAGTAGTAACAATTAACCATTAATATAATACAGTAAACAACAAGAATCACCGTACTAATCATGCATGCCAGTGGAGGCTTGGACCCAAATGGCCAGATTGCGAGTCACTGTCTGTAAAGCTGATCTTCGAACGTCGCCTCTCGATCTTTTTTCTTGGCTCAATGCATAATTAAAACATCCATGTTGTAATTAGTGATAAACTATCACGTACGATCAGTAGTTGCATGACATTTTGCATGTCTTACGTCGCTTTTTAGGCTCCCCTTAATTAAGTTTTTTTTTTCTAATTATTCCTTAATTAAAATATTTTAACTAAAGAATGGAATGAAAAGGTGGCACTAACATGGTAAAAAAAGGCGGAGGAGAGTGCTTTTTGTTTTCATGCTGATGGAAGCCATGAACTGGATTCTGTTGTCTTTCGTGAATTAAAATATGAATTTTCGACGAAAAAATCAAACCCTCACCTTTAGGCTTCAGTGAAGGCCAAGGGGATATGACGTACTCTCATTTAAAGATTCTCCATTACTTGGAAAGAAAAAAACAGTGGACTTCCAAACAAAAAGTTGATGGATTCTGATGTAAAATTCATTCTTTCAGTGCCATGGGCATAAACTTAAACAAGCCAAAGAAATCCCATAGCTTCGGTATGATGCAAAATTTGATGCCCTAGAGCTCTTTCTTCATTCCCAAGTAGTGAAAAGCTTGCTTTTGTACTAGGGAGTGAAGAGGACCATCAACTTTTAGAGCTACCAAAGGGTATTATTATACTTAATTTTGTAATCAGCTGGTACTTGCTATATAATTAGGACCACTTAATTTCTTTTTATGGGCTTGATTAGTAAGAAAATGAGATTAATGTAATATAATGATGTCCTAATCAATTGGCAACCAAAAAAAAAAATAAATAAATAAATAAAAAAATAAGAAAAGGAAGAAAGAAAGAAACGTTCAAGGTAGATGGAATATGGCCCTGATGATTTCTTTTTAAGATTGGCAAGTTTTGACCTAGAAGGATTCTTAAATGGTGGCTAACTTCCAAACTTATCCAAGAAATAAACAGCTCAGTTGCCACTAATTAAAACGATATTTTCATACATCTTGGAAGAGAGGAATATATAGAGTACATGATGTACATGATCAAATTTTTAATATTAAATAAGCAAAACCTCAATGCAGCCAACTTGATAAAGCCTTGCTTGACAATAACAATAATATTTGTTTAAGCAGATACCATAATGGAAATCCAGAAAAAAAAAGGAAAGACTAGAGATTAAAAAAAAGGTTTTTTTTTTCTTTTATTTTTTCAAAAGGCGACTTGTCCATTCAATTTTATTTCAACATCAATTGATGGGCTTGCTTGGGAAGTCAGCATCTTGCAGCTTGCTGTCTAAGAAAATGGTAAAAAAGATAAGAAAGATGAAATCTTATCTGGAAAAAGAATTGAAAAGATAGAATATTGTACAATTATATTCACAATTTTCTCATTTAAATGGAATTCCATGGGTGATCGGTCCTTACTGTTTAAATATCTTCACTTTCAGCATACCTTTCCCCCATCCCTCGCCAGCCCCACCTTTGCATCAAAATATTAAACAAGAATCACCATTAAAAAGTTACTTTTATTTCCTCCCACAAGGGTCTAGGGTTTGAAGCCTCCTCAAAGACATCTATATGGTCAAAATCTATTGTTTTCCACTTCTAAAAGTTACAGGGAGATTACATTTCGAAACCAGCCTTGCAGAACAAGTGCCAGAGAATACCCAGATTCTCAAAAAAAAAAAAAAAAAAAAAGAGCAATGTATACGATCAGTTCTGTAAAAAGTAAGAACAATATTTTAAGCTCTTTTTTTTTTTTTTCCCATCTTCTATGATCAGATTTTTACAGTGTGGAAATCATGTGGGGAGTTGTTCATCTATGTGTATTCACAAAAATGCAACGTGAGAAAGCAATTAATTGTACACTTTAATGGCGATACCACTATCTGTGATTCCCTTTTGGTTTACTTAAACGGTGCAAAGAACCCAACTTTTCTATACATGGAAACCCATGACTGAGACGCCTCCAAGCAGCGAAGAAAACACAAGTTGAAACAGTTCTAGAGTGAACAAGGGGAAAGATTCGCATAATTTTAAGGTAAAACCATTTTCCTACCTATAAATTTAAAAAATGACATTTTCCCCGGTTTTGTTAATTTGTAGGATAGATTTATCGAATCGATAAAAATACTCTTTGTTAATTTTAATGTTTACCAATGCTCAATAATATTTTTCTTTTAAAATTTTATTAAATATAATTTTTATCATTAGTCTATATTAATTTTATGATTAACAATTATAAAAAATAAATTAAAAACAATAGCAAGACGATAAATATTCCCGATTAACAGGCTAAATTTAATTCTGACCAAATTACACTTGAGATGTGATTATAGGATTCAAACTAACCAAAGTTAGGATTTGAGTTCGATTATTTTTTTAATTAAAGATAGAGATTAGATTAATAATTTTTTAATTTTGTAATTAAAAAAATATTTTATTTATATTTTATAAATATAAATAATATTAATCCTATAATATTTATCATTTATAAACTAACAAAAATATGCTTTTATAAATAAAATTTACATTTGGATCTTAATTGAAGTGGTAAAAGTGGAGTTTTTCAAGTTCAATGGTGAGAAAAGGTCATTATGACAAAAATGGGGTGGGAAAATTTTCAACCTAATTTTAAACAATTTTAGGGTAGGTCATTTGTCGTCAAACCCACATGGCCTAGGGATAGAAATGGAAAAAGCTGAATTAAGACGTGTTTATTTTTCAGTATTAAAAAATTAATAAATAATATGGAAGATAATCTTATTATTATATATTTTTAAGTATCAAAATATTAATAATATATTTTTAATTATATTATAATTTTATACATATTTAGTACTTTTATAAAATCATTTTCATCTTCAAATGATAATTCGAATAGCATTAACGTATATTTAATAATTTTTAGAAATAATTAAATTAAAAATATATTAATATCAAATATAATAATCATTTATTAAATAATAATTTTATTAAACATAATAATAACAACAATTTATCCTAATAATTTTTAGGTACACCTTACCCGACAAAGAACGGCCTTAGTGGAGGATCGCTCCTTTCCTTTTCATTTCTGTTCTTAACATCTCTGTACTCTTGTAACGGCCGTACATTTACCTCTTAATGTTAACCCAGAGACATAATCATTCCAGCACTAACTAAATCCCCTTTTTCAGGTAAAATTCGGTGGCTCTCCAGTCATTTTCTTTTTTACTGTGGCCGGTGCTGGTGCTGGTGCTGGTGCAGGTGCTGGCTGCTGGTTGTTGCACAAAATATAATAAACAGAGTTACTTTAGTTCTGATTTTCAGGTGGGACTCACCGTTCTCCAAATCAATGGTGGGTCATGAAGGTGTCGATTTGGTGGACACTGTTTTTTCCCTGGACATAATTATACATGCAGGAGGCATTCAGCCTCCCCCACCCACTGAAATCCCACCAGAAAAAAAAGAAAGAAAGAAGGAATTACCCTTTACTTTGAAAGGAGGTGTTGTGTTTTGATGAAATGAATATGGTTTGAAATTCTCTTTGAAATTGCGAGGATTCTGATGAATTGACAAGTTTGGTCGGCATCATGGTGTCGAAAAATGTAACTTCATCTGCTACAAAAATTTCAAAGTTGTGGGTAGATGTTATAATCTTGTCTTTGCTTTTGAATTCCATTAGTATAAGTTTTGACTGAATTAATATGGCTAGCATATTGTTTTTCCTTTCTCTCACTCAAGGATTAATGAAGAAAAGAGGCAGATCACTGTCATAGAATCAAGAAAAATATGGGAGAATCCTTTGTTTCCTGCCTTTTCTTGGCTTTTCTTTTGGAATAGCAAGGCTGGTCATTTTTGGAGGCATGTTACCACGCATCTGTCTTTCCCTTTAACTACATTCATCCCCATGTCAAGACACTCTTCTACCCACATGAGATTTCTGTAGAAAATTAGTGTTATTAATGTCAATTCTGCCCATTAAAGTCAATATCATAAAATAATAATAATAATAATAATAATAAGATTGTATTTTTCTCTTCCCCACATTTATGTATCTTTATTCTCTTTTGCAGTGTGTGGCAGAGTTGAGAATTGTTTAATTCAAGTGGTGCAAAAGGGCTCTGTCTATGCTACAATTCCTGGCACTTTTGGGACTACAAATTCACACCCCACCCTTCACTTGTCCCTCATGTTCAATCTCCTTGTCCCTCTCCATTCTCTTTTTCTTCTCTATTTTCTCTCAACAAGACACCAACAATCTTTGTTTCTCAATATCTGAAAGCCTAAATCCTCTGTTTTTCCTCTGCCTCCATATTTCTTTTATCTCTGAAATTTAGTGATCTTGTTGTGTCATTTCTTACTGAAAATTTTTGTTGCCATATATCTACCCATATGGCAACAATTGTGTGCCAAGATTTGCAGTCATGTCTAGAGTCTCAAGTGCTCGAGCCAAGAACACTAAGGCTCAGATTAGGTTCACTTAAACCCCACTGCTTTCACCCTCTTGAATTAACCTTTAAATCTTGTTTTGTAGATTCCAGCACCAAACACCTTGAAGAGAAATGCCATTCTCAAGAAAATAGCCAAAAATCTGACAGTGTCGATTCTACTGCTGATTCAGGAAGCTGGAGCTTCCTCGAAGCTATCACCAATGGCTCCCAATTGGGCAGCTCCAGAGAAAGTATAGACAAAGAAAACACACCATATATCCATCCTCAAGTTAAGCGTTCTATGTCTTCCCTTAGTGAGAAGAGCTTGAAACTATGCACGGAAAGTTTAGGTAGTGAAACTGGCACTGACATAATTGAAGACAACATTTTCTCATTGTCTTCTCCTCCTCCTTTGTCATCATCTGCATTAGCTGAGAATTATTCTTTTTCTCCCACAAGGGAGCAACAAAAACCTCGTCAACTTTTGGGAGCTGAGAAAGCGAGTTCTCGTAGTTTTCCACCTCCCTTGACGACAATACGCGGATTAGAATCACTTCAAGTCAGACCCCACCGCGAAGATGGACGTCTAATTATCAAAGCTACAAAGGCATCCTCTACAAGCTCTCTCTTTCAAGCAGAAAGAAGCCATGGCCGCCTTCGACTATCCTTTTATACACTGTTTCATCATGACTCTGAAGAGTTTTACCAAGAAGAAGATATCGAAAACGAGTACCTGGATGAAGATGAAGATCATGAAGAAGAAGAAAAAGAAGAAGAAAGAGAATTTGATCTTGAAGAACAAGAAGATGAAGAAGAAAATGAAGCCTATTCGGAAGAAGATATGAACGACAACAGTTTAGATGTTGGGGTTAAAAAGGAAATGGAAAATTTTCAAAGGCCTGGTAGGTGCAAAGAAGAAGGTGAACCAGAGAACAAAGGATTGATAAATTGGAAGTCTGTTTGGGTGGCTACATCCTAAAGCTTTTATTTGGATATATATCCCTCTATAATAAAATAGTTTGTCCTTTTATCTTCCTCTATAAATCTCTTGTTTCGAAACAAAAGATGCTTGTGGTAGTAGGTAGTTATTATCGTTATTTGAAGATGCTTGCTTTACATCTTTCTCTTCCTCTCTTGCTCACACACACTGTGCCCACTGACTTTGTCTAAATAAATTTAGCAGTTCAAAGGCATAAAGCTGATGTATATCTACAAAAGTTATAGCCCTTGTGACTGCATTTGGGAAAAAGATAACAAGCCTCCCAATGAACCCCATAATACTACATCTATAATTCTCAAAAGATGGGGATTGGGGTGGGGAGGCCTTATCCTTCAGCTTTTTCAAGCAAAATACGTGGGTTGATAAACGATCATAAAACAAAGATACGCATCTGGACCGTACAGTCTGTCGCAATCTACATTGGATGTAGTAAACTTGCAATATTGCATGCCTGTTGCCCACATTTCAACTTGGCAACCCTGTAAAACGACAAACACAGAGCCAGAGCCAGAGCCAGAGCCAGTACAAATACAAAGCTATTAGTAAAATTTTAAAGAGGAAGTTGCTGTGTACGATTAAACTGGGAAACCGCAAGTGGCTGCGGTGAGGTAACTATCAGGGTCAGGTTTATGTGATGCAGCCACATGCAAGTTCAACCTTCATTCTGCACTGAACCCACCCAACTTGACTGACTGCTAGCTATGGTGACGATTAGAGCCGCAGACTGAAGATGTGGGATTGAAGCACACATTATCCCTCCAAATTAATTGAAGCACGTGGTGGAATGGAAATACGAAGAAAAGGAACCCCGAAACCAAAAAAAAGAAAGAGTAATTACAGAAAACCCCCTCTCATTTGAAGAAAATTAAAAAAAGAGAGCTGATGAAAGATAGCATTGGAAGAAATAATTGAAGTCGTGATGCAAAAGGGCAATAAGTAACTAAATTTGTTGTATATATTTTTAAGGCCAAAGACTTATTCCCACCCATAGTTTGAGGCGGGAATAAAGTCTCATCCACTAATTTTTAAAAGTTTAGATTTTTACGTTTCATCCAATTTTTATCTAATTTTATTAACCTATTTTATAAAATAACAAAAATACCTTTATTAATAAAAATTTATAATAAAAATATAAAATAATATTTAAATATATTAAAAATTTTATAAAAATTTTAAATTTTTAAAAATAAAAATCAACCACCGCCAAATATCACTAGGTGGCCATTTTGGCCATCTGGTTCCAAAGGAGGCCAGATCTGGCCTCCTGAATCGACGGAGGATGCCAGATCTGGCCGCCTCCTCTTTTGGCGGAGGTGGCCAGATCTGACCACCTCTGTCCGAAACCTTGGTCGAAAACGACTGTTAGGGCCAAAGTCGGCCATCTTCAATTGTTTTTGATCTTTTTTTCAAGCGGAGATGACTAGATCTGGCCTTCTTTGGAACCAGGTGGCTAGAACGGTCACCTAGTGCTATTTTGCGGTGGCCACCGCCGCCGGCACAACGGCGGTGGCTGTTTTTTATTTTTAAAAATTTTAAAATTTTTTATAATTTTATAAAAATTTTTAAAATTTTAAAATATATTTATATTATTTAAATATTATTTTATAATTTTATAAATTTTAACTTTAAAATAATAAAATTACCCTTTTAACTTAGTGTTAACCATTAGATTTAATAGTTAATAGATGAGATTTTGGGTTTTTTAAATTTGGTGGATGAAAATTTGACTTAGGACCAAACTCTGGGTGGGAACATGTCCCTTAGCCATATTTTTAATTGAAGAATGAAAATTGGGATGACATATCTTGATCTAATCCACATAGACTTGTGGAACCAGTAATGAGATGCCACGTGTACAAAAGGACACAATTCGCAGAAAGTTGTCTGTGTTGCTACATTAGTGGCTTTAAAAGCAGCAGCAATAAGAAAGTGCGTATTCTTGGTAGAGGAAAAGGAGAATTCCATTATCTTTACAAGTTTGGCAAAGCCAATCGTTAACCAACACATTCTTCTAATTATGGACAAACTTTTCTCCTCTAATTGGACAAGATAGAGTGCTTAATGAGGTTGGTTTTATGAATGCCCTCTGTGGGATGGCGTCAACAACAAAAGGGTTCCAAACAATATATGAAAAGCACCCCACCACCATCTCTATGAGATGGACAATCAAGGCAAAATCGACTCCTTTCTGGATATATATGGTTAATACATCACAAGAGTTGAATATAATAAGTCTAGTTGAGTTAAGGAAAACACGTACAAGAGCAAATACACACACAAATATTACAAGAATCCAGTGTGTATGTAATGGTTTTTGTGGCTGCAAAATCATAAGCACAGATAGTCACGATGTTTGCTGAGGTGGGTGATGGAGTTGATATGCAAATGCAATCCACAAAATAATAATTGAAAGCCTTGGAACAAGCAGCTTCATTCTTTCATTATTAATGGTCATCTATGACAACCATTGGCTCTATTCTCACTGTCTCTTTCGTTAAATGTAAAATCCAATAATTGCATATGAGAAAAGTCATGCATGCAGCTTCAATAATTTATATTAATATTATGAATGTCAATATAAGTGCTTGCTTAAACCTATAGCCAAGCTTATGAAAAATGAGTGAGCGTGAGCCATGCATGAAACTTACTTGGTTATCGATCAATCAATCAACAGCACCGGCGTCTCTTTGTTCTTATCCTTGTGAATTTTCATTCCCAGATTTCTTCTGGACTATTGTCAATATGACACAGGAAAGTTTTTTTGAATGGCTTTGTTTAATATCCCTTTATTTAAAATAACTAAAATTAAAATGTATAAAATAAAATATTAGTTTGATTTGGGTTAATATCATAAATATAGGATTTTGTTGGTTTTAGGGTTTAGACTTTAAAAGACACCTACAAAAGGAAGAGACAGTAAATTTACATTAACCTAAAAATTGTAAATTTACTTGACCTCAAAGAAAAAGATGAATAAAATCTAATGTGTTTTATTATTATCAATCATATAATTACATTATAGATCTCCTAGAATCCAGGTCTTTTACGTTAAGAGGCTCTTTCCACAAAAAAATAAAAATAAAAAGGGCACGTCCAATCCATCCCCCATATCAAATCATCTTTTCATTCACCTTTACTTCTTCTCTTGTGATCCATAAATCAATTTTACTTTTGCTTTTCAAATTTTGATATGTTTCTCATTCATTGCCCACGAA
This sequence comes from Anacardium occidentale, assembly GCA_026122585.1. NCBI lineage: Eukaryota > Viridiplantae > Streptophyta > Magnoliopsida > Sapindales > Anacardiaceae > Anacardium > Anacardium occidentale. Next base: position 938,607 of record JAJEJH010000023.1, read on the forward strand.
ATTTTAATTAATTTCAGGTTTGACTTCACCTACCTACAGATTTGAAAGAAACAAACAGAATTTTCAAGAGATTATTGTAAGGCTTTTGACATGAAAAAAATGGGAAACAGATTCCATCATCCTGCATAGCAAGGAGGAAACATAAGGACAAATTCAAGAGGTGACAACCTCCCACTTACATAAAATTTTTGTGATTTCTGTTCGTGGTCCTATTCCTCCTGGCACATGCAAGTAATCAATAATCATTATTATAAATTTATTCATATTATGTGCTTCTTTTGACTGGTTTAAATCAATCAATGAATATGTGCACATTGAAATGAACTTGTTTTCTGACTTCGGAAGAAACCCTTGAAATTGCATGCAAAAGTATTATAAATATTTTAACCAAGTGGATCCCAATCCTAATCATCTTCTAAGGGCTCCGTGACAATTGAAACTATGCAATATATAATATTTAGATTTGAGTTGAGTTAGTAGAATCCCAATTCAACTGTTATTATACAGATATCAGACCAATAACTTACTATCGTAACTAGGAAAATGAAGTTTCAGAGAGAAAAGGGACCATCTAATTGGACAGTTTTTGAAAAGCATGTGATGATGACAACAACCTACTGGTTTATTCATCGACAATCAAGGTACAAGGTAAAAAAAAAAAAGAAGGCAGGAAAGCTTTAAACAAGAATGTCCTTTACCTGTCAAGACAACTGATTGGTGTCCGCCGATGTCGCCTACATTTTTGCTTTCTTTAGCATAGTTGTAACCATTTGTTTTTTCCTCTCAGACGAATATTCCTTCAGATTCATCCCCACAATAAAGTTGTACACATTCAGGTTATTGCAAATAAATCTAAAAATTTCCAACGCAGACTATGGTGATTAAGGCTTTCAGAATACATTCAGAAAATACATGTATTTCTTTGTTTCAAAATCCACAATAGCATACGCCAACTTAGCTAGGAGAAAAAGGAAAGAGGAAAGCATACAGAGATGCAACCTTAATGAATTTTGGCTTAACTGTAAAAGGGCATAACATAGCATGCTCTGCTACTCATTGAGACATGGCATAGTAAACCAACTATATATTATTAGACACCATTTTTTATCAAAGAAAGAAAAAACAAAACTAAATACATCAACTCAAATCTCCTAGTGGAAAAGCATAATTAATTCCACAAGGTACTTGTACAAATACAGGTGAGGTACATGCATTTTACTTGCCAGGGAATGCAAACTGTAGCAGCTCTCTTGCTTGAGTTAGAATCTGATCCTTGGAGATGATGTCTTCCCTCCTATACCCGCCTGCCACTTCATCTCTGCAAGAGGCACTTTACAAGTCATAGTTCAAAAAGAGGTAAACATATATTCAACTCATGATTTCATAGTAATTCAAACAAAACTACATTAATCAAGGGAATTAAAAAAGAAGAGGACCCATTATCCCAATCAGGTATCAGATGCATCCACTGTGTTTGAGATCACAGTATCTCACAATAATTCTGCACATGGTCGTATCATCTGATTTTCAGCACTCAGTGGCCACCCAAAAGATTTGAACCTGTGGTCTAGCAATTTGATTACCATGACTTTTACATAAAACCTCTGTTTCTATGTTTACGTGAAACCAGTTCACATGCCTAAACATGCTAGGTTAGGTTTGATTAAGGATGGATTTGTGTACCAAACAAGCCACTGAAGAAGCCAATATACTTGTGAACAGTTTGAATAATTTTTAATTAAAAGACAAACATTTCAATCTTTATCTTTCATAAGCTAAACCAACCTATATTGTGGTAGTCTAGACAGGTTTCATAATTCCACAAGCACATTCATCAAGTTCTACAAACAAGGACCCCGGTTACATGACCTGATATAACAGGAGACTTTATAACAGTACCTAACTGCAATTCAAGGACTTCAGAAGAAATTACAACCTCTTTTATTTACAATATGTTTGGTCAATTAATTTTGAAAAGGTATTCTCTTTTATATATACTTTCTTAAACCTACATGCCAAGGAAAAGAACCTGTGGTTTACTGAGATATTGGTCTCTATATCCATTAGACTACCAAAGACATAAAAAAGATGAAATTGTAAATTTAAGATAATTTGCTGAATCTGGAACTTGCCTCGTTGTCGTTTGAGCTCTTCATGAAGCTCTTCTTTCCATTTTCTTTGTTTTTCTGAGAAGCTCATGCTGCAAGAAAAACTGCAGTAGTTACCAAGTTACAGAATTGCTAAACATCAATAAACTAAAACAAGCATCAAGCACCAACAAATAATAAACCTTGGTCTAATGGTATCCTTCTGAGGATCAAGTAGTTCTTTCCACTCATTAAGCTGAGGTGGTGGAATTTCTTGCAAAGCTCGATCGTGCATGTTGTTGAGCTTTGATACCGGATCTGTTTTACTGCCAGGACTAGAAATATTAGCAGTAAAAACAGCTGCTGAGAGTCTTCTACTTGGAAGCCGCTTGGGTGATCTACTTTTAGGAGGTAAGTTCAAACAATTTTCTCCACTAGCAATTCCAACAGCAATTGGGTGACCAGTTGCATTCATTGTGTTGTAGAACTCTTCATATAGAGGTGTCTGCAGCTTCTTCAGATCCAGAGCCTAATAAAGTTTTACAGGAAGGCACGAAACATTAAACTTTCTGTGACATATTTTTCTGCAGTCATAATGTTTTAGAGAGCAAATTTGAAGGAATCATTAATGCCATTTCAAATTCTCTCCACTAAACATTCTTAGGCCCTTGGGATGTCCACTGCTACTTTAAATCCAGAGCCTAGCTGGGCTTTACAGATGAACATGAAATGTTAAAGTTCGATCATATAATATCTCATAGGTCATGATATTTTATGAAGCAAATGTGAAACCACTTTTTTTTTTTATTTACTATAGTGTTGCTTTTTCATATGCAGTCCACTGTAATAACTCAGGCTACTGGGGGAAAGGTTACTTTAAACGTATGCTATGCCTTTGTCCTTTCTGTTTTTTTCTAGGAAACTATTTTGCCCTTTTTTCTGTTTTTTTTAATGGAATAGTATGATATAGTAATTTAGTTGGCAAAACAAAATCACATGACAATCCCATCATTCTTTTACAGAAGAGAACTAGACCAATACAAACAGAAAAAAAATACCTTCTCATCCAAAAAGGCTCTAATTTTAGACTCTGTGACTTCATCATCATCCTCAGGTGCTGATGAACCACAGGGAAATGAGAAGTCATTCTCCTCCTTAACAGATAATCCAGCATCAGAAGATAAATTCATTCCATATCTGCCCATGTCTGGACTCTCATCAAACTTGCATGGCCAATCATCAGTTGGTTCACACATAGGATTAAAACTCTGATTCAAGTAAACAAATCAACTTGGCATCATTAAAGATTCACAGTAAAACATGAAATAAATTAGACCAAACTAGATTGGCACCTTATTTAGATCTACAGATTCAGAGGTAGAGTTCAATTTTACACCCCCAAAATCATCTTTGTCATCTATCTGACACATGTAATCATCACAATTGCTTGCCCCCCGGAAAGATCCTGCAGATAAACATTCTGGATGCACTATTGAGCACCTTACACTACCCATCTCACAAACATCCTTCAAGCCTGGGCAGGTTGACTGTCTTATCAAAGAGTTCATGCTGTAACATCAATAAAGTTTCCAGAATCAAGATTCACAAAGAATCATGAATCAAGAACCCATGGAAGTGTAAAACACATGAAAATGAAACACTTACGAGTTTCTTGGATTCATTCCTGGTGTTGTCATCAAATTTCCCGACTCCTGATGATAGAAAAAAATGCTCAGGTTGACAAAGAATGGTCAAAAGAATAAGACTACTCCAATTGATGAAGCTTATAGAATTAGATTTACCATGATTGAGTAGCGGAATAGAAGATGAGATTCCTGATACGTCCCAGTGATGAATGGGTGCTGCACATGTTTAGAAACAGATAGTTATACAACTGTAAAGCTAAATTTTGCATTATTTTTACATGTCTAAATATATTGTGTTGTGGAATATTGTAAGCAGAAGAAAATTTACAATTTGAAATTACCTGCTGCAAGTCTGATGCTGTAGGTCTGAAGTTTGGTTCCCTGCCACCACAAACTGATACACATAAGCATAGAAACGACGTCATCATACTCGTGAATTTTAAACTCAAGATAAAATAATAATGTTTGCCCTTTGAATTTTAGTTCCTAAAAGAATTTTGAGCCAGAAACAATATAAAAGGGTGGCGCATGAAAGAATGAAAAAAGAATGTACTTCTGCAAGCATTTTAATAGAAAATCCTTTGCTTCAACAGAGAGATGTTCAGGAATGGGTGGGTGGGATTTAGTTGTTCCAATGTGAAACAGAGCAGCGACCTGAAAGAAACATCTTATCTTAGTCTGCAAATTTATGTAAGAACTTTAATACATTTTAGTAAGATAGTGCACATATATCAAACTAACAAAGTTTAATAAGTAGTGCAATGTATGTACCTCTTGATACTGTTGGCTCCATGGCGGCTTTCCTGAAGCCATCTCAATCACAGTACATCCAACACTCCATATATCAGCAGAGCTAACACAAGGAAATTTGAAAATAATGAGCTCCTAAGATCAGAGAAATAGAGAATGTGTGGATAAGATTCTATGTTACACTATAATTGGAGAAAGTGAAGTGAGAAATATTACATCCTATGATATGCACGGAGATTTATCTCTTACTACTCAAACTAAGTTTTTTTTATCCATTGTAGCAGGGACTAATGCTTGGTGAGTCGAATTCAGTTGAACTGAAAGAATCTTATTGTAGTTAGATGTTAAACAACTCATAAGACGCTTCCAGGAACTTAGGACCAGGATATTCAAATATGATTCACTTCCAAACATCTCATAATATGTTTAAAATTATAACTTCCTGGAAATTCAATGCTATCAACCCTACCAACCAGAAATACAAATTTTAACTACTCCCACGATGGTCGAGGAAGCAACAAAATTATCTTTGCAGTGTAATACCTAGAAGGGAAAACATCATTGAAGCTTATAGTAAAGTATACGTTACACTACACAACTGCCAAATTTGGAAAGACACTGAAAGAAAACCAATACATGATAAGTTCAGCACTCTGAAACATTCTAGTTTTCATTATGTTTGGAAAACACATTATATAACAGCCATTGTCACAAGAAACAAAACCTGTTCAGTCAATAAAAACCAACAAGAACATAGAAAGAGAAACATAATTCCACATAAATAAACGTTATATGTGTCAAGACAATTGTAAATAAATCTGAACATACATAAACATGATTTTCTTACAAGCTATGTCCAGTCTGTAGAATAACTTCAGGAGCCATCCAATATGGAGTACCCTTCATTGACTTGGCACCATTTATTGTGGCCTGCACTAACAGAGAGATCGCATCATCAACACATGCAAAAATTATATTTACAAGGATGTCAAAATTATCTTTTGTAATTGAGATACGCGTTGTCCTAACATGTGCCCGAAGACACTGGAAAACAAAGATTTTAATGGTTTGATGCATTGAAAATTGTTTTACTTTTTGTCTTGCTGAATATAATGTACATTGAAATAAGTAAATTTTTTGTCTTCTAGTATACTTAGGGCACACGATTAACACAACCCTTCATATATATATATATATATATATTCATACCAGCTCTACAACTTTCTTGGATGCACCAAAGTCCGCAAGCTTAATACACCCCTTATTATCAACAAGAATGTTTGCGCCCTGAGTGAAACATGCCTATTGTTAGAGTAAGGTATAATAGAATGAGTTATAGAGATTTCATCCAAGGACAAAGCAAGAAAAATACCTTGATGTCCCTATGCATAATTCCATTTTTGTGAAGATATTCAAGTCCTAATAACAATTGTTTCACATACATTCTAATAACCTGTAATGGATTCCATTTTGCAAAGCAAAATAAGCACTTCAGAATACCCATATTTTGAATTTTCACAACTAACAATATTTAATACTCACTGACTCGGGGAAAGATCCGAATTTTCCTAATAGAGATGATATGGAACCACCCGGTACAAATTCCAACAGAATATTCAACGAATCATCCTCTCTGGCAGTTCCCAAATATCTCTAAAAACATAGCATTTGGGTGGGAAAATATCAGAGAATGAGCAATTGAAATTACTTCTCAAATACCTAAAGAGATCAAACTTACAACGATGTTTGGGTGTGAAAGATTCTTCAAAAGCTTTACTTCTTCCTCAAGTTCCCTAATGTGCGCCTAAAAATTTTTAAAAAAAGAAAAATTACTAATCAGCACAAATTCAAATAGACTTTAGCGAGGAAAGTAATTGTTTGGTAAGTAGTTTTTTTTTTAATAAAATTTTATTTAACTCCAACTCATCTATGCGACATTCAATGCCGTTACAATCTAAAGAAATAAGCTAAATTTGTCCCACAAAAAAAAAGAAAAGAGAACGTTCACCTTTATTTTTTCTTTTGAAGCACTGCTCGCTGCTATTGAAACCTATCATCAAAACAAATAAAACAATTCAAAAATCAATTTGAAAACTAAACCCAATAACAATCCTTAACCACTGAGCAGTGTAGTTACCTGTTTAATGGCTAGGAGCTCTCCGGAGTCAAGATTCATCCCCATATAGACCCGACCAAACGCGCCACACCCTATCAACTCACCTTTCCTCCACCGGATCGGCGTCGCTTCGGTTTTCACAATCGGCGGCAGAGCGGGCAGCTGTGGTTTACCAAATAAACCGATTCTCGATTTACGAATGCTTGAGCCGATCTTCTCAACCAAGCCTCCAATGCCTACTCCTCCATCATCTCCCGATGTCGACCGAAACACCAGGGATCGCCGAACCGATCCGAAAATGTCCTGCATATTAGAGTTTGTGCTACGGACTCCAATTGTATCGCCTCTTCCTCGGCTGTTTCGCTCAAATCCCTCTATCAATGTTAGGTTTCTGTAAGGTGCATAGTCTGTTATGAAGTGAACGTATAATTGAAACAGAGAGTGAGAGTTTACGAGAGAGAGAGAGAGAGAGAGAAATTTGAAGGAGGGAAAAGGAGGATCTATTTTTGAATAATAAAGAAATGCATGGTAACATGATGATGGTGATGGTGTTGCCCGTTGGAATTTTGGGGGTATTTGTGTAAATTTGGTTTGTTGTTTTTATTTTACGGGCTTGGGCTATGCTTATGCCTTCTAATGTTTGAATATTTTTCAATTTTTGTTGACTTATGATTCACGATTTTGAAATTAGCATTGCAAAAAGTCTTTTATCTCTTGTGTACCCTTATTTTTAATATTTTATAGAAAGACCTCATAGATATTAAATTGTCACTAACTTCTCTCGTCATCTCAGTGACCATTAGATTTCGTAATTATTGGTAGGGATTGAGTTCTAATAAATATTAATTCAAAATCAATTTGAATTTAAAAGGCTCAGTTTGAGATTAAAGAGTTAAGACTCAAATTCAATTTAAAAAACATTTAACTCTAATTTTGACTCAAATCAATTAAAACTCAAATATTTGAGTTAATTTAAATTTTCTCTATTTATAAAAAAAATTTAATTATTGACTTAAACTCAACTTATTTGATTCGAGCTATAATTAGTATTTGAATAGTTTGAATTAAATTCAACTCTTGTAGGGAGGTAATTGATTTTTTCCATATCTTATAGGAGTTTATGAATAGTTTTTTATACATTAGGGATTTTTAAGCGTTTCGTTAAACTTCAGGGAGTGACGGAAAACTCTTACAAAAATGCTTTTTGAGGAATGTTTAAAATTTTTTTTTATGTGAATATAATAAAAGTATTAATTAATTAATATATTGTTTTCGTAAAATAATATGAATAAATATAAAAGAAAAAGAAGATCTATATGATATTTCGAAAACAGGGGGCAATCCGTTGAGTACATGGATATCCACCCAACCGTACCCATTTGCAAACGACGTTAGTGTCAGCCGTTTAAGACAATGAGAGAAAAGAAGGAAGTTCACGTTTCCGATTCCCGAGAAGATACAATCACCTAAACTAATTTCATTGGCTTTTCTTTATTAAGTCACTTTCATTCTCCTCTCCCTCCTGATTCAAAGCCATGGCTTAACTCCTCCATAATTTATGGATATTTTAGGCTCAATTATCGACATGTCTGAGCTCTAAATATTGTTTTGTGAACATGGGTTTTGATCTTGAATCTTTGTCAGAGGCAACCTCAGGAGCTATTGGAGCTCTGGTTAGCACCACCATCTTGTACCCTCTTGATACTTGCAAGACCAAGTACCAAGCTGAAGTTCGAGCTCAACATCAGCAGAAGTACAGGTTGAGTTCGTTTAATTATTGATTTATTTGGTTGGGCCCTACTCGTAGTTGCGTTTTCTTGGTATTATTTTGGATACTTTTCTCTTTACTAGCTCAACTCAACTGCCTCTGTTTCGAATGCTTTCGTTTATTTATTCTTAAATTATTGACTGAGAATTTTAACTTTGGTTTTAGTATTTAATTACTGAGAGAAAGGCAAGAAGAAATCATAATGTCAACTTCTGCTGGCCTGTTATCTTATTTTCTCAAGCTGTACCGTTTGTCTTATTAAGTTAAATTGTTAGTTTATTGGATATATTTAGTTTTTAGTTAAGAGAGATTCAAAATTAAGAATAACACAGTAGGCAGGTTAATTTTTCAATTTCATGGAATCAAAATCACTGATGCTCGGATAAGATTTCCCTTATGATAATTGATCTAAGCTAGTTGCATCTGTCCTTTTATTCAAAGACATGTGATTTCTTATCATAAATATTCCTTCCTTTCTACTAAGATGGAAGAATTAGGACTGTTGTCTAAAGAGCATAAGCTTAGTTTGTCTTGTAGTTATACCAGATAATGTAAGAGATATTCATAGTGAAGACATGATACTCATCTTCTGGGTGTCATAATGCTGTATTCTTAGCCTGAACTGTCAGTTAAGTGACTGCTATTGAACACAGTTTCCTCTGATTATCAGCTCTGTCTTGTTCAGGAATATTTCCGATGTTCTCTGGGAAGCGATTTCTACTCAACAGGTTCTTTCACTGTATCAGGGCCTTGGGACAAAGAATCTGCAGTCTTTCGTTTCACAGTTCATTTACTTCTATGGCTACAGCCTCTTTAAGAGGCTGTATTTGAAGAAGAGTGGTAGCAAAAACATTGGAACAAAAGCAAACTTGATTGTTGCGGCTGCTGCTGGGGCATGTACTGTAATAATAACACAGGTAACTGAAATTTTTAAGCCCTCTTTTGCTTGATAACTGATGGTATACATCACTTCTCTTAAGGTTTTATGGGGTGCCCTGAGCCATGCTGTCTTGTTGTAGAGATTAAAAAATGTTATGTTGTAATACTTTCGACTAAAACTCAAATTCATTCCATCCATAGGTATTGAATCTCTAAATCCAAACATCACATCGGATAATTTTTTCTATAAATGATCACATGTAACCTTATTGTCTATTACTCCTCTTATATATTGAAGAGCTCAACAATTTCAAATGTTGAATTCCCATCCTCTAACATTACTTGCCTTTAGCCCTTGGATACAGCTTCCTCAAAGATGCAGACAAGTGAATTTGGGAAATCCAAAGGACTTTGGAAAAGTCTTTCAGAGAGTACCTGGACTGAGGCATTTGATAGTCTTGGCATATCTCTTCTCCTGACAGCGAACCCGTCGATCCAGGCATTCAAATCTCCCTTTATTTAAATAGTTTGTATTTATGGCTTGTTTGAGAGTAAATTGGCACCATTTATCTAATATGAAATATCAGATACTGTGGAGCATTTTTTTTTCACTTAACTTGTGGTTGCGTATTTCAAAAAAGCATATTAGAAACCCCACTAACCCTGAAACAGATTTATGATTAAAGAAGAGTTTCACTCGAAGCAGAAATTGAGATAAAAGGTTAACATATGTGAACAATAAATAGCAGCTAACTCCTCGTAGGCAAATTCTAAAAGTTTTTAAAAGTAGCAACAGATGGATACATCAAGAGCAGACTGTAGGTTTTCATCCTGCCAAAGTTTTGTTCAAAGTTGGTAACTTCTAGTTTCAGTTTACTCTATATATGTTTTTGCTTTTAAGAAATTTTGATGAACATGAACATGTAAGCTGAAACTAGAAGTTTCTTGTTGTATAGTACACTGCATTTGATCAGTTGAAACAAAGGCTTCTCAATAGGCAGCTGAAGAGAGAAAGTGGCAAAGAATCAGCCCCAGAAGCTCTTTCTGCGTTATCTGCTTTCTTGCTTGGTGCAGTCTCAAAATGTATTGCTACATCCTTGACTTACCCAGCTATCAGGTGGATTCCATATTAACCGGTCTCCCTTACATTAAATCTCTCGGAAATAGTTTGTACCCTAATCTAAACTTATTTGAATCAAAATGAATTATGTTGCTTTGTCAGACAATTGAAAAACGCATCATTAAAGATAAAAATTTTAAGTCATTTTACAGCACTGTTGATAACATTAATATAAATTGTGGCCAGGTGTAAGGTCATGATTCAGGCTGCAGATGAAGATGAAGATGGGATTGAAGAAGCTCCATTGAAAAATCAAAAGACAGTTTTACGTGCGATCTATACCATTTGGAAAAGGGAAGGTCCCCTGGGATTTTACAAAGGATTACAAGCTCAGATCCTGAAGACTGTGCTAAGCTCAGCATTGCTTTTAATGATAAAGGAGAAGATCACAAAAACCACATGGGTTCTAATGATTGCCCTTAGAAAAGTTCTATTCATCACCCGCACTAGACTGAAGAGTGGTTGATGACATGGAGAGGTGTATGCATTTTGTAGCCTTGTAAATGAGATGGCCCTAATGGATTTGTTGATTTCTAGACGATTATTCTAAGGAAATGCAATAATGGTTGATGCTACCTGGAGGCACTTTCTGTTATTCGTGAAGAAAAAGCATTATTGTAACCACAAAGATATTTACTTTGGCCAATAAAATTATCATGGTTTAGGCCTGGATAAGCTTTGAATTAGAAGTTCTCTGCTACTCTTATTGGTAGCTGCCTCTTAACAAATAAATTTCACTTAGTATATGTGCATTCGGACCCTTCTCTCTTCTATTTTGAATCTCCATCACAGAGCTTTCATTATCTCTTTCTCTTATAATCCGGTAAGTATACCTGTTTATTTGAATGTCTTTTAATTTCTCTGGACTAATTTTGCTGAATTTATTGTTGATTATTTTGTTCTTTTTTATGGACTTGCTATATTTCTAGCGTTTAGGGCTTCTTGTGTGTAGATCGGTTTATGCAGATCCAATGCTAATCATTCTCTTATAAGATTTTAAGATTTTGATCTCTTTTATTTTTCTGTTAAACTTTTATGTTATTTTCTGCTCTAAAAGTTATTTGTGACATATCAGTTTGTATTTTGGGGAGATTTATTGATAATTGTAGCTGATCGATCTGTTTAAAGATGGATTTCATCTGGAATCAACTGTTTATAAAATATTTCTAGAAGCTGGTTATTAATAACTGATTTAATTTTTGATGAAGTTTTGTTTTTTCCCCTTCCTATTGTAACTTTAAGATTAAATAGTTTCGTTACAGTTATTGAATTTGTAGCTGTATTCAAAATGGTTAATTTAGGGTTTGGGGATACGGTTTAGACGCAGTCCCTCCTGATCTTACTATAACAGTTTTTGATTTAAACAGCTTTTTTTTTAATGTATTTTATCTTCTGGATTTTAATGAAGTCTTTGTTGATCTCTTGTTTTCTTGTCTCAAAGATCTGAATTTGACTTGTAGATTTCATTGTTTTGTTGTGTGGGTTCATCTGTTTACTCTCAGAACTCATCAGTTTAGTTCTGCTCAATTTAGTTTTGTACCGTTGGCTGTGATTTTTATGTTTGTCTCATTAATTTTATACCGCTTGGAGAACTAGAAAAACCTTTTAACCTATTTAGTGTGTTTTTGGAATTTTGGATAGAGATCAAGGTTGGTCATTTATCATTTTTCATACTTGAAGGGCATTGCTACACGACCCTGGATTTCACTTACTTTTTTGTTCCATCCTCATCATCAGCAATGACTCTTGCTTTTCTCTTCCTACTATTACTTCTCTTCCCGCTGTCTCTCCCCCTTGTACTACACTTTATTGTCTGGCTGAAGCCAGTTAAAATCCCAATCAAGAATAGGCATGTGTTCATCACTGGCGGATCTAGTGGCACTGGGCTGGCCCTGGCCCAATGGGCCACACAACAAGGGGCCCATGTCTCGATCCTGGCACGGTTCCTCCAAAAGCTGGAAGAAGCAAAACAGTCAATTCACCCGACCATTGGAATCGAAGTGGTGACATATATGGTGGATGCTAGGGACTTTGAGGCTGTGAAAAAGGCTGCTAATGAGGCAGGGCCCATAGACATGTTGGTGGTTGATCAAGGTGTGTTTGTGCCTCAAGAGTTAGAGAAGCAGGAATTGGATTAGGTGAACTTCATGATTGATGTGAATTTGATGGGAAGTTTTGATATGGTCAAAGCTGCATTGCCACTAATAGAGAAGAGGGATGGTCAATTGCTCTCATGTTGGTCTCAGGCTGATCAGGTCTTGTATTCATGATATACTTTATGAACACTTACTAAGGTGTAGTTTAGGAAAATATAGAACCTTACATTTACAACTACATAACAACTTTGATATAATTGTATTTTTAAACAGATGACTTAGTGAGTTAATAAATGAATAATGTTATTGCAAAATTACTATGTGACACTAATGTATAAATATGTACTAAATTAGTGAGTTAACACAATCTTTCAATTTTTAAAAGAAAAATGGTTCTCATAGCACTTCAGGGATCATTCTGATTACAATAATTAGTATTAGTTCTGGAAGTTGTTAGTTGTTAGCATGGAATTTATTTTTTTATTTATTTATGGGCAGGTGGGTATATATGGTTACACGGCATATTCGGCTGGTAAGTTTGGCTTGCGAGGTTTAGGGGAAGCATTGCAGCCAGAGGTTATTGCAGATAATATCCATGTTTCTCTTATATTCCCTCCCGACACAGAGACTCCTGGTCTTGAGGAAGGTACTATTTGTAATAATATATTTGGCTGCTTAGTAAGACTTGTTTCAAGTGTGTCACCATATTTTATGCTGGTTCTGTTTTGTTTAAAAGGAATTGTTAAACTATATTAATGAAGAGATTGAGTTAGGTATATTTGTAGACTAGAATTCCTCAAATAGCTCAAAAAATCTTAAAAGAACAATTTTATACGAGAAAGTGCAAAACTATGTCAGAATAATCTTCCTTTTTGTGTTGTGTTTGGTGTCAAGAATAGTTGAGTTACGTATGTTAATTAGAAAGTGCGACTTATTTGCAGAAACCAAGAGGAGACCACAGCTCACCAGCATTATAGCAGCCTCATCTGGTGCAATGAGAGCAGATGAAGTTGCCAAGAAAGCTTTTAATGGTTTACAATCTGGTAGTTTCATTGTCCCTCGCAACTTTGAGGGAGTTTTACTGTTTATTGCAACTGCTGGTTTACCTCCTCAAAGATCATTTGGTATGGTATTTGTTGAAGTGGTTACTGTTGGTATCATGCGCTTTGCTGCTCTATGCTTTCAATGGAATTGGTATGGAAGTACAGAAAAGTGGCATGCAGAAAAGAAAAGTAGTCCACAAATTGATTTATAACATATAAGGGGTATCAAATATTTCTTACTAGCAAATATATCGCTTTGATTGTGTTTAGAAGGGTAGTTTTATTGACAACTGTTATCATATATGATTGTATTTCATGATATAGCATAGTGAGTTGGAACAGAGTGGTGCTTGATTACATGATTTGTAAGTACGATCTACTGTGTTTCTGTTGTATTTAACACTTTTGTTGGATTTTTTGGTTTCTCATCTAGTTTGGGTTATGTCTGAATTCCTCCTTTTTCCTAGAAAGACTCAATAAATGTGTTCTGTTTTGATATGTTAAAAGTGGGACATATGGTTTCATTTTCCTTTATGATACTGTATTGAAGTAGCAGGCACAGTGAATGTTAAATAGCAATAGAGGCTTTTTTTTCTTCTAATGTTTCTTCAACTGAGTTTACTTGAGATGCCATTTGGTTGTATTTTTGGCTGTGTGACAATGCTAAACCACTTCTAATTTCAGGTACAAAGAAGTTCTTGTTGCTTGATATATGTGTACGCTCTGAGTCACCATTTGACTCATTTCCATTGCAAGGAGTGCAGGGCTCAACCAACCATTACTCGAAATAACATCAACCATAGCCTGGAGCAATCTACTATCTGAAAGGAGAAATTCCCGCTGGTCCAAAGCAAGGTTCCCACTCACTTATTGCCTTGAGAAGTGTGCTTGAAGAAGAGCATTCGCCTTAACATGTGGATCAGTGCATCTTGGATTCTCAAATGAAAATCTCTGGTGATTAATTAGCTTCCGAACCGCCTCTATGTTGTGAGTTACGGATGAGTCGTGTGGAGAATCTAGAACTGATGACATGGCATAATAGGACCAACGATAAAAGAGAAAGTTATGTAGCGGGGAGAGGTGATTGGTTGAGTGTTGTTATTTGAAGAAGGTTCATGGTGGTTTGGTTGAACGACCAATCAAAGGTTTGTCTTTAAAGATTGCCTTTTAAAGGTGAGAGAAATTAGTTAAAAACATAACCCTAAATTTGAAGATATTTTGGTAATTATTGTTTGCAAAGGTATAATAATTATTTAATCAAAATATAATAGAAATTATTGGCTCTGATAATGAGTAAGAAACATCTTTGACTATAGTTTGGGTGGTCAATAGAATTTTGGCCTTATTATTTTTACTTCGGTTTCACAGGAAAGCTGTCTTTCATTCGTAGTCATGGATAATGCGTAGCTGCCAAGCTTGTCCTTCTCCTGTACTTCCGCCAAGAAAATCTCAATCAAACACGCTGCAATTGATTTCATCTGACATATGCCATCTCTTTCCCGAGACACACTCTCGGCCCCCTTGAAAAACCTGGTAATGAAACCGGTTCTTGGGCCTGAATATTCCATTTTCCACCCATCTTTCGGGTTTATATTCGTCCCAGTTCTTGCCCCGTATGCTCTCCATTCTCCCCATTGCACATGCATGCTAGACAATACACCACCCTTTGCCCATAGAAGTACCATTTGGCAAGATATCGTCGTTCATGCAAGTTTTGGAATCAATTGGAACTGTTGGGTACAATCGCGTTGCCTCCGATAATGGATATCTCGGAGCTCGGCAAAACTGTAAATATCGCCGATACCTTTCCCTTTTTGGGCCCGGATCGCCTCATGCTCATTGAGCGTCTTTTGCTCAACATCCGGGTGGGAAGATATGGCCAAAGGAACCAAGTTAATGCGGAGGAGGACGTGTATTGTCCTGGAAGAATGAAGCTTATAACGATTTGTCGGAGAAATTCGGTTGAATATTGATCGTGGTCTCTAATAAACCGTGGCAGTAAATCTTCATTCCTATTCTCTGCGTTTACAAATGTTGTCAAATGCAAACCTTTCTAAAATATCCTGCGAATCCAACTCTTGCTCTGTTTTTGCAGCTTTCCTTGAAATGGGATGTAACCTCGACCACGATCAATATTCAACCGAATTTCTCCGACAAATCGTTATAATCGTTATAAGCGATTTCGTGTTGAACTAATAGCTTGCAGTTTTCCTCTGAACTTTCCACAACTCTTCGTCGGAGTTAAAGATTCCACTGCCCAGGAAATCTTCAACATTCTTAATAAACCAAGCACCTTTCGGGCAGTTCTCAAAGTTAGTCTGGAGAATACACTCGACGTTTACAGGGTTGGCCGTGGCGATGCTGCGCAAATTGATGGGACGGCAAATGAAGTCAGTGTTGGTGGGGCATTCTTTAAGATTTTTAGTTGCTCGCTCGAGAAACTGGTTCCAATTTCTGAAAATTCCCAGTGAATGTCCTACAACCGGGTAATATTTACCCTAGGATTTGAAGGGGAATACAGAGAGAAAAAAAGGAAGGGGAAGAAGAAGAGAGTATTATTTAGTTCAAAGTTTTTTTTTTTTTTCAATGACTTTATAAAAAAATTTAATTAATTTTGTTAAAAAATTATCATATAGATTAAAAGAAATGACTTTTTAAAACTCAAAAAATAAAAAATATCATTTCAACAAACCTGGGGTGGAAAATAGTTGAAGGTGAACTTGCCTACATTTATCCCCAGATTCACGAATAGCTCCGGCCTTGCCTTGCTACTCACTCATTGATTTTTTATTTTTTTTAATACAAACGACATGTCGGTCTGTCGAGATTTCACACACGACGAGCAAGTCAATTAACAACCGAGACCGAGAGCAGACGAAAACTGAGATGTAAACAGTTGTTTTGAGCAGCAAAACAAAACAAGACCATATCATGGTCGACTTGTTTACTTTCTTGGCCAGTATTTCCCACACAAGCAAAAATCTAAGGCAGCAGACTTGAGAATATTCCATGATTCGTAATTACTTTCAAAGTCCCAGGACTTACCTGTAAATACAAAACTTGGTTGAGAGAGCCACACAAAGTCATATAAGCTAAAAAAATTAAGTCAATTGGTGGATGCAATTGAATTTGGATAACGTGGCTTAGTCCTCCAGTAGCCTGCATGCATTCCATGTAAGCAGCGCTCAGCTCACCCTGTCTAGGCCTTCAACCCACAAGCATTCCATAAATTCCATTGACTTGAATTACAATTTTCTCCTTGACTCGGAAGAAAATGGCATTACCGGCTGATTACCGGTTTTCCCTCTCAGCCGCTGGGGGCGCCACGGGCTTGGCGGGGAGCAGGCACTGGAGGGTTCTGAAGTTCTGCAATGGAGAGTTGATGGGCAACAAGTTCAATACGAGAAAACTACAAAATGGAGGTTCTGGGAAGATTGCTAAGCAACGTGTTTGCATGTCTCTTACTGCAGATGTAGCAGGCAAGATCAAGGTAAAAACTCAGTTCTCCCTCTCTCAAAGCACACAATCTCAAGGGATATATATATATATGGTTTCTCACACTTCAATTTGTTACTACATATTGATCAGATGAATGATTTGATTTGTGATTAAATTTTCATGGGATGAATTTAGTTGAGAGACTTGGATATGGATAAGAGAGATCCACGTACGGTTGTGGCAGTTATTCTGGGAGGAGGAGCTGGTACTCGTCTCTTTCCTCTCACAAAACGCCGTGCCAAGCCAGCTGTAAGTATATGACCATTTTCTGAACTTTATATCAAATGGTCTGAAAATTTGACTCGTTAGGAATGGTCTCTTGTAGGTTCCCATTGGAGGTGCATACAGGCTGATTGATGTGCCAATGAGTAACTGCATTAACAGTGGAATCAACAAAGTCTATATTCTCACGCAATTCAACTCGGCATCACTCAACAGGCATCTCGCCCGTGCTTACAACTTCGGCAATGGCATCAACTTTGGAGATGGTTATGTCGAGGTATAAATCTCTGTACGTTTCAGAATTCTTGAAAACCAATCCATAGGTCAACTGCATATGATTTTGTGTTTAGATTTGTTACCTTGCAGCACTCAAACACCCACATTAACAAGCTTGCTGATCTTATGAAGCACTTAATTGACTGTTGCTCTAAATCAGGTTCTAGCAGCCACTCAAACTCCTGGGGAAGCCGGCAAAAGGTGGTTCCAGGGTACTGCAGATGCTGTACGACAATTTCACTGGCTTTTCGAGGTATTTGTGTCATCCCCTTATCTTGATGACCTGAAAACCCCCGGAAGTTAGCATGCATGATGGTTTACAGTATATTCTTCACTTTCCATAGGATGCGAGAAATAAGGACATTGAAGATGTTCTGATACTCTCTGGAGATCATTTATACAGGATGGACTACATGGACTTTGTTCAGGTAATGGCATCACATGCAGTTTACTAGAAAACGATGACTATTATATATATCATCCACCATTAAAGAAAAAACTGCAGCTTTACTTAATTTTCATCTCCTCATTACCAGAATCATCGGCAGAGTGGAGCAGACATCAGTATTTCTTGTTTGCCGATGGACGACAGGTAGGCCCTTGCTTTAAGCAGAACTTGTCAACATGAAACTCTATCAATCAGATCAGTTTATCCACAAAAACTGTGACTCCTCTGTTTTATGATAGTCGTGCCACAGATTTTGGTCTGATGAAAATTGACAACAAAGGAAGGATTCTTTCATTCAGTGAAAAGCCTAAAGGAGCCAACCTGAAAGCAATGGTGATAATCAGGTTTCTGATACATAGTAACTCTGAAGCATGTATCCAATTAAGCTAATTTGCTTATATTGTAGGCAGTAGATACCACAGTTTTGGGACTCTCAAAAGCAGAGGCTGAAAAGAAACCTTACATTGCTTCAATGGGAGTGTATATCTTCAAGAAAGAGATGCTTCTTAATCTTTTGAGGTACTACATGCACGCACGAGCATTCAGTGATGCCATTTCAAACCTTGACATAGGAATACTGAAAGTTTTTAATATTGCTGTCGAATCAGATGGCGTTTTCCGACTGCAAATGACTTTGGATCAGAAATAATACCAGCCTCAGCCAGAGAATTATACTTGAAGGTCTGTATCTGATCTAATCTTTTCTTTATAACTGGATGGCAAGCTAGTTGACTATTTGGGAGAAAGACCCTACTGGAGAGCTTAATTATCAGTTCTTCATGCTCATGTACAAATTTTTTTACCAGGCTTATCTGTTCAATGATTATTGGGAAGACATAGGGACCATCAGATCCTTTTTCGAGGCAAACCTTGCCCTCACTGAGCATGTAAGAATCAAATTGAAAAATCACTATATCTTATTAGTAGCATTGATGCTCAAGTTTATGTTTAAAGATACACAAGCTTTTACAGCCTCACATTTCTTTGTGAATTCCAGCCACCAAGGTTTAGTTTCTATGATGCAGCAAAGCCAATGTATACATCCAGAAGAAACTTACCACCGACAAAGATTGACAATAGCAAGGTTAGCCACCAAGTTGTATTCTAAGAGCTGTCCTCGTATAAATACAAAAGTATGCATGCGTAACAGCAAATAGTAGAAAGACTCACCATTACCAGACTGACATTACTTGCCTTTCTTTTGCAGATTGTTGATTCAATCATCTCACATGGAAGTTTCTTAAGTAGCTGTTTCATAGAACACAGTGTAGTGGGTATCAGATCTCGGATAAATCCGAATGTTCACTTAAAGGTTTGTTCCATAGATCCTTGTGGGAGAATTCTAGAAATATGTACGTCACATCAATTTACTTTAAATGTCAAACTACTTAGAGTTTCAACCATTAATTTCTTCATTGTAAACCTAAGTTGTCATGCAACTTTTTTTTTATTTTCTACCTTTCAACATGAACTAAATACTCCTCTGTTACTCTTGCTTACCATAAACTAAGTGAACTGTAATAATGCAGGATACTGTGATGCTTGGTGCTGACTTTTATGAAACAGACTCAGAAATAGTATCACTGCATGCTGAGGGACGAGTTCCTGTTGGAATTGGAGAGAATACGAGAATAAAGTATCAACTGCTTACACCTCTCGTTCTTAGTTTTACATGAAATGAAATTCTTTTATCATCTCTAATATATCATGACTCCTGTAATTATGTTATACAGAAACTGCATCATTGACAAAAATGCCAGAATAGGGAAGAACGTTGTTATTGCAAATTCGGAGGTATGTAGTGGGTATGGGCAGATTTATAACTGATTTATCCACTAACTACAATAAGTTAAGGTTTCTAATTGTAATCCCGGTTTAACGGGATGATTTCAGTATTGCTCTTCTGTACTCTTCACCTGTATTTGATTTTCATTTCCAAATGGATTCACAGGGCATCCAAGAGGCTGATAGATCTTCAGAAGGGTTCTATATCCGCTCCGGGGTTACCATCATATCGAGAAACTCGGTAATAGAAGATGGATTTGTAATATAAAAGATTTTTCTTCCTTTGTCATTATGTTGATGAGGATGAAAAATTTTTCAATGAGATATGAAACCTTATGTGAGCTAATTACAAGTATCCATTTGATAAGCCTGTGTACAATTTGAGGTCTGTAAACACGGACCTGTATTCTAATGAATCTATTTCTCAAAAACAGATCAATGAAAAAGATATAAACATAAAAATGTAAAGGATAATCATAATAACAATAATAATAATAATAAAATCAGAAAACAACAAAATGAATATGATTAAC
Organism: Anacardium occidentale; assembly: GCA_026122585.1. Lineage (NCBI taxonomy): Eukaryota > Viridiplantae > Streptophyta > Magnoliopsida > Sapindales > Anacardiaceae > Anacardium > Anacardium occidentale. The sequence continues at coordinate 958,874 of JAJEJH010000023.1, forward strand.
AGAACTTATGTGTTGAAATGAGAGCATAGACCTATATGTGTTTCACAAGATTCACTGTCAAATTTCCGTTATTCTATCTCTTCACATAGACGAATGCAACAATTTGAAAGGAGAGCAATAACAAGGAAACAACTGCAGATTTGCAAAAATGATAGATTAACATTGAGCCTGTAATGCAACCTCTTCACAGTCAAACTTCAATTCACTTTCATATCTTTGCAAGACAAATGGTCCTCTAATGTTATCATGTTGTTAATAATGCATTTCTCATCTGAAAATGGTTCCCTACCTGTTCTTCCAGCTCAATGAAGATAATCTATAGCCGTTCTTGGCAAATCAAAATTGTAGATACGAGTTGTCTCTGGCAAGTTTGTTCCTCTTGCCGCCATATCTGTAGAAAAAAGAAGATAGCCTCCCCCTTGTCTTAGTTTCAGTATTTACAAATGTATATCCATATCCAAATATGTAACCTTGAACTAACAAGAAAAATGCTCTTACACACACCAGTCAAGGAACTGAAGTAGTGTAAAGCATAATCAAAAGGAAAATCAAACAAAAACTACTGATTGTGAATCTGCTTGTGAATTGAAACTCATGTCTTCCTCCAGAAGAAGGATCTCTGAAGAACCACAACGTGAAGTCTTCAATAAATTAATTAGAAGGATTGATAACAGGGCTTTTCCAGCTTTCTTTGACTTCTCAGAATACATAATTATTGATAGGAGGAGCCCCCGCATATAGTGTGGCATTGACAAAAAGAAGATTCATTGAACAGTTATGCCAAACATGATTTCCACTCTGTTGAGCGTATATATTTATATTTTATACTTACATTTATATTTATATTTAGGTAAAAAATTTATAAAACATCATAGAGTAACAAGCTGAAAACAGATTTCAAGCCTATCATATGTTCAAATATAATTAATGCATTTATCAAATGAATTGACAAAATGCTTTACAAACCAGCTCACTGATAAGAACCTGGGTGCAGAATGCAATTGAATCTGTGGCTTAACTGCAGGTCCCGAAAAACCAATCCACATTTGTAGCTGCTACAATTTAGGGAAAAACTTGACGGAGCTTCCCCTGTGTTCAGCTGCTTCCCTCAACACACAAGCCAGTAAGAATGTGGAATCCAACAGCATAACAACAGCAGAAATGGAGCTATGACGTTTTGATTGTGTTTATTACAAAAAGAGGAAGAGGAGAAAGTAGGAGTGGCAGTTCATTGTATAAAATATCAGTGTCTATGTTGAACCCAGAAATAACAGTTGTATTGTTTAGATGGTGCAATTTTCCACCCAAAGAACACAACAAAACAAGTAAAGGTAATATTCAAAATGGGTTGGCTAAAACCTTGCCACAAACCGTACAACAAAATGTATTCCAACTAACAGATAGTTGATGATCAAAACGCATCCCCAACTCTCTCATTCTCTCCCTTTTTATGCTGCAGTGTCTAACAGAACCTCCTCCATTCTACTATCCTTCGCTGCCACTTGTCTTTCTTCTGGTCCCCCACTTGCATCTGCCTCAATTCTTTGTTTAGGCTGATTTCTGGATTGGAGACTTGGGCTGCACTAATAGACTTGGACTCTCTTGCCCCATGCTTAATTTTCCTTGCTGAATTTGAGACTTGGAGCATACGGGTGTAAACAAATTTGATCAGGGTCTTATCACTCACCAGCAAAAAAAATGCTAGATTTGGGTGCGTCAGACTTCAGTAAGGCTCATTACATGCTTCTTTTTTTTTTTTTTTTTTTTCCGCATATCTATTGAGTGCCAAAGAATCAGCAGATCAAAGTCAGATTCATAGTAAAACAACGTCACATAATACAGAAGTCTTTGACGAGGGAAAGCAGTAGTAGATAAATATAAAATCTAAAAAGTTAATACAAGCTCAATTTGGTTATGAATGAGGATCTATCAAAAAGGAAATCTAAATTATAAATTTTCTTACCATAAACCTATGATGCAGACATAAAAGCAAGAGTTTTATCTCATTGGCATTAACATGAACCAGTCACTCTGAAAATAAATATTAAAGCCGGTAATTGCATAAAATTTGCAACAATTTTGCGTTAAATCACAATGAAGACAACATATAAAGCAGAACTATTCCAAAACCTTGGTCCATTTCTGCTGTATGCAGTCATGTATAAATGGAGATGAGGGATTGATGTACAAGCAAAATCGTCTGACGGTTGTTGCATGATGAATATGATACCAACAGCCTTTTAAGAGAACCAAATTGTTTTGAAGAGTTGAACAAGAAATCAACCTAACAAATCAATAAATACAAGACTTCATTCCATCAAGCGAAACATCTTAAAGGAAGCTTTTTGGGTTTAAGAAGTTTATAACTATAGGTAAAAAGCTCACAAAGAAGTCACCTGAGAAGCATGTGGACGGCAACATGACCTTGGCAGAGTAGACGGATAGTGAAAGCATTTTCGTTTCACTGTAAGCTTCTCGGTGTCAGCGAAGATATGAAAAGGCTTCCAAAGGTCTGAGGAAGTGTGAACAGATAAGAGAGGCCAGTTACTGAAGTAGAAGAAGATGATGGTTTAAGATTTGGTCGTGAAATAGTAGCAAGCTGAGCATCTGAAATGGCTGCCATTTTTCTGCTTAATGAAGAGTCGAAGAATAAGTTTTTTCTGTACCGAATATCGATTGGAAGGGACTGCAGATAGATGTTGCTGTCTAGAAACTCATACCGTACACGAGAACGAGAGCGGGTCTCGTTGTAAAAGTTTTTCGAACTTGTAATCGTGTGATCAATGATGATGGATGGTGCCGGAAAACGGAAAGCAGGCCAGAGGACCAATTCTCATCTAAGATTCTAGGTAAACATAAAATAATATTTTCTAACTTCAAAAAATTTATATATTTATTTATTAATATATTTTTAATTTTAAAAAACGTATATATTTATTTATTGACGAAAATTAATTATTAAAAATTAATAAATTAAATTTTATAAAAATATAAAATATTATTTAAATATAAAAAATATATAAACTTTTTTAAAAAGTATAAAAAAATTAAAAAAAATCTGATTATCTCGTTTGATAAAAGTGATCAAATTAATCGTCTCTTATTTTGACAGAAATAACTAGATCACTTGTTTTTTATTTTGACTAAAACAAACAAATCTAATTAACTCCTCTAATAAACGTGATCGACAACGGTGAAAAGTGGTTTTGATTTTATCAATCGTTTTCAACCATAATAACTAATGAAAGCGGCTAACTGTCTTTACAAATCAAATAGTCATTTTTTTATTAGTTTTTAAAAAATATTTAATATTTTTATATTTAAATATTATTTAATATTTTATTATAATTTGTTATTTTTAATAAAATTATTTTATTAAAAATAATAAAAAATTAGATAAAAAATAATTAATAAATAAATTTTTAATTTATACAAAATTAAAGAATAAAATTTTGCCTTATCCTTTGCCCTTTTTTAAATTAGGCCAAAGGATTTATTCCCACCCATAGTTTGAGACGGAGATAAAATCCCACCCACCAAATTTCAAAATCTTAGTCTCTTACCCTTTTACCAAATTTAATATAAAATGTAATAGTAAACAATAACCATCCAGGGGTAATTTTTTTATTTTAATATTAAAATTTTATAAAATAATAAAATAAATTTATATAAATATAAAATATTAAAAAAATTTTAAAAAGCCACTGCTGTTAGTGCTAGCAGCAGTGGTCACCGATAAAAGAGCCAGGTGGCCAGAGACGACCACTTGGTTCCAGGGGTTCGGTAGTTAGTTGAGGCAGTCAGATTTGACCACCTCCACCAGAATAAGAAGTCGAAAACAGTTTAAAATAGACCATTTTTGTCCCACCAACCGTTTTCAGCCTTCGTTTCTAGCAGAAGCGGTCAGATCTGACCATCTCCATCAAATAGGGAAGCCAAATCTAGTTTTTTCTGAAACCAGATGGTCATTTCCTGCCACCGCCGCCGACACCGGTGATGGTTGCTACTTTATTTTTAAAATTTTTTTTAATATTTGTTAAAAAAATTTTATATTTGAAAATTATTTTATAATTTTATTATAAATTTTTATTTTTTAAAATGGTATTTTAGTCATTTTATTATAAAAATTATAAAAAATGACTCCAAGGATGGGAAAGTGGGATTTTGAAACCTGACGGGTGGGATCTATCCCGCCTCAAACTATGGGCGGGAATAAGTCGTTTGGCCTTTAAATTATGCCTAACCTTTAAGGCCAAAAAGTCTAGATGCTTTAACGTTAGCTTAAACCAAAATGCAAGTTATAGAAATTAAGAGTAAATCACAGATTCCCACCAAGGTTTAGCCTAAAAACATTCTTCACCCTAGATGCCAGAAATAGCATTTGATCACCCCAAATCAAACTCTAATACAATAAAAAAGAAAACAAACAAAATCGTCGTTAGCATTGATTTTGAGTAATTAAAAGTTTCTTTGATGATAATTAACAAAATCATTGAAAAAATAAAAAAAAAACATAGAGGTGTCGATATTTAAAATGCATTTAAAAGAAAGATTATAAAAAGATGGTTGCTTGCTAGAAATGAGAATGATGTTCGGGTTTACGTGCTGAAAGATATAAGGGGTAAAGTGAAAGATAAGAAAAATTTTTTTTTTTTATGTAATTTAAACATTTTTAATTTAAATGATTTTTAAATTTTTATTAATTAAGATTATATTGTAATTTTAATATATAAAATAAAATTTTAATTAATTAATGAAAATAAAAAAGAAGAAGTAAATAAAGAAGAGAGGGTTTGATTCCATTCAAAATGTAACCGTCTGAATCGGAAAAAATTACCTTTTCCTGCGTGTTCTGCCTTTTCTTCTTTTCTCTTTGATTCTTTTCTTTTGACCATTCACACTCTTTGTTAGGGTTCCTTTCTTTTCCTTCATTGCACTCTTCACCTTTCTCTCTATCTCCTATTTCAATTCCTCTCCTCATTCTCCACTTCACGTCTTCTCTCTATCTTCTTCCTCCACTATCACTGTCACTCTCATATTGTCCATGGCCTCCTCCTCTTCTACTGCTCCTTCTCTATGTGAAAACCATATGGTTTCAGCTTCGTCTTCTGCTGCTGTTGACGATTCTTTCGAAGACGCTTGCAGTATCTGTCTCGAGCCTTTCTCCACCGCCGACCCTGCCACTGTATTTTTCATCCTTCTTTTTTATTTTTTGGTTGCTTTATCGTACCGTTTCAGTTGTTGTTTGTGTGTGTAATTTTATTCTTAAGTTATGCTTTATATTATACTTTATGGTTTTGTTTGATCAGCATTGCCTTTGGAGTGTGGAGATCAAGTGTTTGTTTGAGCTTTTATAGTTTCGGAAAATTGATTGTGGTCTTGCATATCCAGCAGCTGATGAAGTTGTATTTTCCTGTCAACTGAATTTATAATAAACAGTATGTTTAATTAGGTCTTGCTGGTTATCTAATTGTTCATTACCGTAGATTTGGATGTGGATTATTCGGGCTGCATGAGATTGATGAGATTTCTTTAATATCATTTGCTTTGGTTATTAGTTTGTTAAATAGTGTGAGGCATTTCTTTGTCCATTATTTTCTAGTTATGAAAAAAAGTCCTTTGTGTAGTTGAACAGTCTTCCTGGTTAACCGAGAAGCTTGACAGTTAAAAAAAAATAATGGAATGCATTGCGATGTTCATTGCCTTTGGTCTGATTTAAACTTGATTCTGAAAAGATGTTTCTATGTTGTGGAATTTTGTAATCTGAAGTATTATTGGGGCTTCGCTGCTATGTTATTTCTTATAAAGGGATTGATGTATGATAACTTGTGATTTCTTAATTTGAATCGATCGAGTCTAGGAACATCTTCCATGAAACATTTTTAATGCGATGATACTTCTAGCCTTGATTAAGCTTCTATGCTTCCCTTTTCAGGTAACTAGCTGCAAACATGAGTATCACCTTCAGTGTATCCTGGAATGGTAGGTTCATCCAGATGTTTACATTGTGCTTAAGTTGTTGCTGAGATATTGGATCAACGCCTTCTGCCTCTTTTGTCTGTAATTTGATGAGGGGAAAGTTTCTGACTGAGCCTTTTTTGTTTTCTTTAGGTCCCAAAGAAGCAAAGAATGCCCAATATGTTGGCAGCTATTTGTTCTGAAGGATCCAGCCAGGTATATGACATTCCTCTTGAAAGCTGTCCTATACATGTTCATGGATGCAGGTGTATTTATATGTTCTTTTTATCCTGATGAAGAAAAGTTAATTGTTGTTTGCATTCAGATTTTCATTTTTTTTCTTGTTCTAATTCACTATTTATATTCTGTAGCCAAGAGCTTCTAGCTGCTGTAGAGAGTGAAAGGTGCTCCAAGTCAAGGAACATAACCACCTCTGTGCCCAGTCCTCATGAGGAATTTGATTTTGGACTGGTGACTGTTTAGTTTAATTTAATGTCATGTCTTAATTTCTTCCACTCTTTTCCGGTGAGAATGAATCTTCTAGTCCTAAGATTTGTAATGGATATTTTTCTAGGATCCCACTTACATGGATTATCCTGAAATTGAAGAGCGTGTTATGCAGCATCTAGCTACTGCACGTTATTTGCGCAGAAGAGAGATGCAGAGAGCTTCTGGATTTGATCATTCGCAAGTTCTAGTTTTTACTTCTGCTTCAAATGCTCCTGGAATGTTATCATCAAACACAACTTCACCAGATTCTAGTTGTTCATCGTCTGAGGGGGATTCCCCAACTTCTAGCATACAATCAGCTGCCAGTATTCAACCTTCCTCGTTTCTCACAGGACCTGCTGTAACTAGAGATGGCCCTTTTAGACCAAGGTATTTGCTCAGAACTAAAAGTCCAAATATTTTAAGTGTTTGTCGACTACCATCTGAACTGTTGTGCTCAATTAATCAGGTGTGTTTTCATTCTTTGATCTGTGGTTACAGGGATTCTTTTTCTACTTTTCAAAAACTTGTTGATTTCTTTGCACAAGTGGATTTCTGATATTAAAATTTGGAACTTTTTGCTCTGAAGAATTGTTTTTTTCATTCCACATGTTTCTGTAAATCCTTCTATGCTTTGATGTAAACATATGTAAAACTAATTGGGTTATTATTTAGAGCTCTCTTTAGACAGCCACAACCTGATAGTCCAAGGAGATCAAACCCAACTGAGATTCTCTCATTGTCGGATTCTATCAAATCTAAATGGTCTGTTGCTTCAGCCAGGTAGATATGTTGCAACTTGAGTACATTTTGAACTGATAATTACTTGTATCAACATGTCAATCTGAAAGGAGCTTTTTATTTTGTAATAGATATAAGGAATCAATCTCAAAAAGTACCAGAGGTCTAAAGGAGAGGTTGCTTGCTCGTAATAACTCTGTTAAGGAGTTGAGCAAAGAAGTGCAGCGTGAGGTGAGTGCAGGAATTGCTGGTGTTGCAAAAATGATTGAGCGCCTAGATCTTGCCTCTAAACGAACTGGAACTTCTGCTCATACTTCTGGGTACACGGTGGGGACATCTAGTATCATATTTAAAGGAAAGGGTGTGCAAGAGAGTGCTATTAATAAGAAAAGTGTGGAAGTTTCACCAGATATTAGTACAGATGTACCTCCTTATGTTCATGCTGGTACCAACCAAGGCCAATTGGACGTGATGCATGCACAGGTTATGTTACTTTCCTCGTATGTGGCTCTGATACTTTTTTGATATCTGTCTTGATATTCAATGCAGCATCAGAAAACACAAGTTAAGTTGTAACGTATCTAGGTTGTAGATTGCAAAAGATGAGCATTCTATTGATTAAAGTAAAAAGTAATATACACCATATTTGGTTATGACTAATATTTGTTCCATATCTTTGGCAGAGAGGACTTTGACGCTCTGAAGTTTGGAACTGGCCACTAATTTTTATATATTGTGGATAATGCAAGTGACGAACAGTTACCAAATGCTCATTGGTTGGCATCCTGCATTGCCACCTTATGCAAAGTAGAAATTTTAGTTGGCAGGTGAAAACTATATCATCACGAATAACTAATAGTAGTTGTTTATTTTGTGGTAGACGTATTGGTAGAGTTGTGGAGGAATTGCTCCTTCCGTTAGCTTTTATTTGTTTGCACCTTCGTTTTATCAAGGAACTGATTGTACGCCTTTTGCCATGTTCACTGGTGCTAATATTGTTTACTGTCAGTTAATGATAATGTTAAGTGTTTCTGTGGCTAGTTGAGTGTGATTAGTTGTTGTGTTTCTTCATTTGGAGTACTTGGTTATTGATCTTTTAGACTTGAAAAATTGTGGGCACTCTGATGATACTGAGACTGGATACCATGTTGATGCCGGATAGATGCTGGGTCCCCGTAACATAACCCACGCTTCACATTGTTAGAATACTAGATTTCTTCTCTAAATGGGCAGATAATTTTCTTGCTTGGTGCATGACTTCTTCCCTTGTTTTTATTATCAAAGCAGAGGAAAATTCAACGAGGTTGGCTGGTAGAAGAGCCTGCTTTGCTCGATAATATATAATTAATGAGGTATCCCCTGACCGCTACCCTGTTCAATTAATAGCATCACTGAAGTTAAAACGTTTGCTTTCTTTCTTCCTAAACTGTCGGCATCTTCCTGATTAAGCAAGTGCTTTTATACCTACATGGATGGTGAGGAAGTGGATTCATGAATTGCTCTTTGCTTGGCTAATTCTTTCCACATCGGCTCACATAAAATATTCATTTTAAACCTAAACAATTATTACATTACTAAATATAAACATGAGAAATTCTTTAAAAACACCCCAAACACAGTCGTTCAAATCAAACTTCAGAGGTGATTTTAGCGACTAGTCATAAAAAATATTATAACTATAATTATTATTATTATTAGGTAGTTAATAAATTCAGAATTCAACGCTCTTAACGACACACACAGGATTCCCATTCTGTCAACTTATTCCTCAAAAAGGATTAGAAGAAGATAGACACCACGTAACAGTGGAATGGCCACAAATCCGCAAAAGCATAAGTTTCTTCCATTCATCTCTTTTTTATTCCTGAAGCAAGAGACGTTTTTGTAGGATACTTGATTGCATATGGAACTAATGTATTATATCTGTCCCAAAATGACCTCCGCACCAGAAACCTTCACCTCAGATGGGGCTTCCTCCACGTTAAAAGCCTTGATCTTTCCATCATCTACATATGCTGACCATCTACATACACCAACGATATTTTAGTAACTGACAATCAAGGCAATTCAAAAAAGATTCGCCCTTTTTGTGCTTAATACTGGACCTGCCATTTCAATCAAAAGGATGCATATGGTTTATCTTGTCTGCTGACAAAAATTACAAAAATTACCGGCTTTTAATTTTTTTTTTAAGAGTCATATCATGGGCACCAAAAGTTCATTTAATAGAGTAATAGTAACACATGTTTATTTAAATTTTCTCATATTATATTATGTATAAAAATATGAGCATCAAGAAGAAAATAAACCTTGCCAAAATAATGAGGTCAAGCATTCTAAGCAAACGATGCAGAATTGTCCGATGAATTTTCCTTGATTTGTGTAAGATCCAGACGATTTTAACAAGAACATATAGCTGTAATTACCTTTCAGAGCGAGGCCCAAGCAAAGCAGCAGAGAGATCTTTTCCCAAGTCCAAGCTCTTGTGAAAGCTTCCATCAAAGTCGCCATAAAATTCAATCTATTAAAAGGAAAAACCCGAAAAAAAAAAAATTATGTTACTCGACCCTTATTGGAGAAATTTGTTATCACCCTGACAAAGGAAAAACCAAATACAAGTGCTACATAAGAAATTAGAACTAAATCTAAGTTATACCATTGATTACATGCAGAAGAAAATGGTAATCACTAAAAGAAAAAGAAAGTGTTCATGCAGTAGGGAGGATAACAATTAACAAGCAAAATTGAACACAAAAGAAAAATTTAGATATTCATCTAGGTAGTAACTCTGGTTTGACTCAAGCAATGCATTATTATAAAATATCATTGCTCTGAACAAAGATGCTAGAAGGACAATGAAGAAGAGAATCATGACTAAAGTGGTCCATGAGTCACAACCAGATAACAGAGCACAGAACAGCAGACATATCATGATTTAAAAAAAAAAAAAAAAAAGAACACATCTAAAACAGAAATCTCATACAACTCCAGAAGAATGTAGTAGAGGGAGCACTTAATTGCACAATTGGAACAAGTAGGTTAAGGCCATTCAATATTCAAGTAGATGCTAAAGGCCAAAGAAGAAAGCTCTTAGTGAACAAATAATCCCTGATCACTTTTCTCTTGAAGTAACATAATAAACTAAGGAAATAACTTACAACATCTTTGGCTTGAAGTTTTTCTGCCCAGGCATTTAAAGTGAATGGATCATTGACAGCCACACAGACTACCGAATCGATCCCTTTAGCCTTGAATTTATCAATATTATTCTTGTAACCAGGAACATGTTGATGGGAACAAACTCCAGTGTATGCACCCTAGAACAATATAAATAAAGGTCTGAGAAACTATCAATCTAAGCAAAACATCAATCAAGGAACAAGAGAGATTTGCAAAAGAAGATGTTAGTATCTGATAAAGTACTACTCATTGAGTGTACATATGCAGGCAAAGGAGGGGGACCGTCAAGGATTAGCAAACGAGTTAAGACGAGAAAATGGTGGTCTAGGGGCAATTGAGTATGCCACGTGAATGTAATTGATTGTTGGTTGAAGGAGAAACAGCTATTAGGGAAAAATAAAAGAAGGGAGAAAGAAGAAAAGAGCCAGAGAAATTTGGAATAACTGAGAGATTGGTTCTTGGAGAGAACTGACCTCTTGAAAGCAAGTGTGTTCTTAATTCTCCCATAGAGAAATTGAGAGGGAAGTTAGTGGGCTTTTAGTTGAAAACTTTTGGCTCGATTAATACAAGAAATCTTCATTTTCATTATTCCCGCAATTGTCCAGATCCATTGTGTTTGCTGTTGGATTGCTTCCTTTGCATTAGTATTATATTCTGCCCTGGGATACTCTGCATTTTCTGGTTTTTGGATCTGTTGGTAAATCTATTGTTCGACTTTATTGTCTTCTTGCTGGAGTGAGTGGCGTTAAATGGAAGGTGGTGGAATATTGGCTTGGGTTAGCATCAGTATCTTTTGGTATTTACTATCTATCTTCACTAGACCAAATCCAAAAATTTTACCTCACATAGATAATAAAATGTTAGTCACAAACGTCCAAAAACTTAAAGCAAAATAGAGAGATTTCTCTTCATATTTATTTAGTTTTGAAAGCAAAACCCGTAAGAATGAGATTCAAATAACATAAAAAAAACTGCATCCTTTCTATTTTCACCAATTTAGATCCCTCTCATCAAAGCAATTCAGTCTATCATAACAGTATGAAGAATGCCCACCTAATAGATGCTGCTTATTATCATCATTTTAAGTAACTAACTCTTTGATAGTTTAAGCTTCGGCTTTCACACACAACTCACTCAGGAAAATGGGATTTTGCGGTGCCTATTAATAATAGCATGAAAATTTATTCAACAATTCAATAGCTAGAAATATGAGGCTCCGACCAAAATATATTTATCTTAGCTTAACCGAAAGGACATAACTCTATTCAAAGCTGATCATCAAACGATAAATTGTTCTAACAAAAGAAAATTAATTTTCAAAAAAAAGTTCATTGAAGCGTTAAAGAACTGGGAAATACTTACAGGGAGCCCAAAAATGACCACTTTCTTGCCCTGGAAAACATATATATAAAAAAAAAAAAAAAGTTAACTAAAAACAATTCAGCCAGACTCCAATGTAACCACCAAAAAAGTAAACGGAAAAAGAAAGGACCTTGAAAATATGTTTAAGAGGGGTGGTGGAGAACTTCGAAGAGACACCTTCGTCCCAGGTTCGAGCTTTCTGGAGAGAAACATCGGATGCGGCAGAGACTATATCGGAACCAACTGCAACCGATGCATATGCTCTTGATGACATTCCCATCCGAATCCCATCTACCACTGACTTCAAAGCAGAGGGTCTGCTACGCTTCAGAATAACCGACGCCATGCTTTGCCTGTTTGAGATCCTTCGATGTGCAAGCCGAAAAGTCGTTAAACTCTCGCGGGCAGTTGAGGGTTTATATATAGGCAAAGCTGAGTCTCTGTGACTCGGAGCGCACGGGCGGTTTATAAAAGTGGCTATGATTTCCTAATGTTTGTCTCATCCATAACAGAATAAAATATTTTTCCATAAAATTTAACGAGAAATTAATTAAATTAAGTTATTTTTAATATCTTTAAATGATTTTAATCTAATTTTTATTGATTATACAAATATAACTAAAAAGTATATATATTTTATCAAAAAAATCAGGTACTAAAATTTAAAATAAATAGTAATTAAAAGTGATAATCACAACTTGAGGTAATAAATAATAATTAGTGATGATAAATAGTGATTAAGAATAATGAATATTAATTAATAAACAGTTTTATGCCTCAACTTTTTATCAATAAAAAAATCTATCATTTTTCCATAAATTAAACAGTTTTTACACACACAAACAAGTAATTTCGATCAGCCAACTACTGCCTTTCATTTTAATTTATTTTTGATTTAACTGAATTTCAAATAAAATTTTGGATGAAAAATATTTGAGAGTCTTAGAGTTGAAAAGATATTAAACTGGTGTGTTAACTACATTCTAGTAATCCATACAAAAGTAGTTCAAATCAGCTGATTCATAAAGCTCTTAATTTCAATTATTTCACTAATGTTGGACTCGCGATTTACTCTTTAATACTGTAAGTGAAACCACCCGTTGTTCAAACGGCTATACAACGGCAAATTTGAGATCTTGTTTTGCGCACAGGACAGGGTGTAGTGACCCCTTTTTGCCGATGAATGGCAAGCCTATTCGAGAGACATTCGCCATATTCGACAACACTGGCTCCATACCCGAAGGATAATGTGGTATGGGTTAGTTTAACACTTAAAATTTGTGATTTTTTTTTTTTCGGATTTCTGAATGAAAGGAGGGAGTCTTGTTTGTTGAGAACGATCTTAGAATCTTGATAAGTCCAGTAATCACCTTCCGGCAATATTCACAAACCATTGGGACAGCTACAAACCAACAAGAATGTCGTACGCATACACATACATATATATCAAGCAGCAAGAACCTCTATGTACCTGAAATTCAAAGTGGTTTAGCATTGTCACATTCCCAGCCACAACACCGTTTCACACAGCCAAAAATACAAGAAAGGGCATATCAAGTTAACTCGGTTGAAGAAACGAAGATCAAAAGATGCCTCCATTGCTATTTAAAATTCACTGGGCATGCTGCTTCAAAACAGTATCATAAAGGAAAATGAAACCATTTGTCCTAGTTTCAAGTTATCAAGACAGAACAAATTTATAGAGTCTTTCAAGGAATAAGCAGAAATTCAGACATATCCCAAACTGGATGAGAAACCAAAAAATCCAACAAAAGTGTTAAACACAACAGAAGAACAACAGATCATACTTACAAAATCATGTAAATCAAGCACTGCTCTGTTTCAACAAACTATGCTATATCATGAAACACAATCATATATGTTATCAGTTGTCAATGGAACTACCTTTCTAAACACAATCAAAGTGATACATTAGCTAGTAAGAAATATTTTATCCTCCTTATATGTTATAGATCAATTTGTGGACTACTTACTCTTCTTTTCTGCATGCCACTTTTCGATACTTCCATACCAATTCCATTGAAAGCATAGGCCAGCAAAGCGTATGATACCAACAGTAACCACTTCCACAAATGCCATACAGAATGAACGTTGAGGAGATAAACCAGCAGTTGCAATGGACAGTAAATGTCCCTCAAAGTTGCAAGGGACAATGAAACTACCAGATTGTATACCATTTAAAGCTTTCTTGGCAACTTCATCTGCTTTCATTGCACCGGATGAGGCTGCTATAATGCTGGTGAGCTGTGGTCTCCTCTTGGTTTCTGCAAATAAGTCACATTTTCTAATTAACATACCTAACTCAATTACACTCGACACCAAACACAACACAAAAAGGACGACTATGTTTGACATTGTTTTGCACTTTCTCATGTAAAACTGTTCTTCTTTTAAGATTTTTTTATCTATTTGAGGAATTCTAGTCTACAAATATACCTACCTAAATCTCTTCATTAATATAGTTCAATGATTCCTTCTAAACAAAACAGAACCAGCACAAAATATGATGACACACCTAAAACAAGTCTTTCTAAGCAGCCAAATATATTATTACAATACAATACCTTCCTCAAGACCAGGAGTCTCTGTGTCGGGAGGGAATATAAGAGAAACATGGATATTATCTGCAATAACCTCTTGCTGCAATGCTTCTGCTAAACCTCGCAAGCCAAACTTACTAGCTGAATATGCCGTGTAACCATAAATACCCACCTGCCCATAAATAAACAAATAAATAAATTCGATGCCAACAACCAACAATTTCAGAACTAATACTAATTATTCTAATCAGAATGATCCCAAAAGTGCTATGAGAATCATTTTTCTTTTAAAAATTGAAGCATCATGTTAACTCACTAACTTAGTTCATATTTATACATCAGTGTAGTAATTTTGCAGTAACATTATTGATTTATTTAACTCACTAAGTCATCTTTTTAGAAACACAATTATATCAAAGTTGTGATGCTGTTGTAAATGTGAGGTTCTATATTTTCCTACACTACACCTTAATAAGTTTTAATAAACTATATCACGAATATAAGATACCTGACCAGCCTGAGAAGACATGAGAGCAATTGAAGCTGGCCCGTGACCGTCCCTCTTCTTCATTAGCGGCAACGCAGCTTTGATCATATTAAAACTTCCCATCAAATTCACATCAATCATGAACTTCACCTCATCCAATTCCTGCCCCTCCAACTCTTGAGGCACGAAGACGCCTTGATTAACCACCAACACGTCTATGGGCCCTGCCTCATTAACAGCCTTTTTCACAGCCTCGAAGTCCCTTACGTCCGCCGCATACGTCGCCACTTCCATTCCCGTGGCCAGTTGAATTGACTGTTTTGCTTCTTCCAGCTTCTGGAGCGACCGGGCCAGGATGGAGACACGGGCCCCTTCTTGTGCGGCCCGTTGAGCCAGGGCCAGTCCTATGCCGCTAGATCCGCCAGTGATGAACACGTGCCTGTTCTTGATTGGGATTTTAACCGGCTTCGGCCGGACGACAAGGTGTAGTACGAGGAGGAGAGATAGCGGGAAGAGGAGGAGTAAAAGTAGAGAGAGAAAAGCGAGAGCCATCGCTTTCAAGTTAGAAAAATGATCCTAGTGAGTGTCTCTATGACTTGAACGATGGCGTCGCTTCGACTGATCCGCCCAGATCTAGCCACGTAAGCATCAGCCTCCGTTAATTCAGAGCCGTTTGAAGGTTTAGAGACGTAAGGGCACTTCTGACATTTCATTTTCTCAAACGGTAACACAAGAGAGTTTCTTTCTGTATGCCTGAGAATATCAAAGCAGCAACAAGAGAAACAAAGGTAGAAAAGGCCATTGAATGGAAAGATAGAAAGGGCCCACACAATCTTATACCTTATGACAGGTTTTCCAGAATCCAAAGGCATGAACTGAATGCAGCAAGCTCAATTATCTTCTTCTACACAAGGTTATTCGAGGTGGTGATGTTAAAGAGCATTCTTCAAATGCTAAAGCATCATTTCATTATCTTTGGTTTTCAATCTGAGCTGGTTTTCATGTGCCCACTGATCTCCTCTTGTATGCTGGTGGGTTGTTTTAGATGTGGAGAACAAATGTGTGGGAACCCACAATACGTCCATTATTTTCATTAATAATTCACCGAATGTTTTATCTAGTTTTGCATACAACTTCGTTAGTACTAGATTTCCTTTCATGAATTTAATAAATTCTCTCTCTTTATTCAAAGAAATCAGTGCAAATATTCCCTATCTAGCTTTGTGATTTCCACACCCTTCTCTTTTTTCTCTCTTGGTGAAAACTGCTGAGTGATATTAAAGCAGGCAACTTAGTTATGTAATCAACCAAGTTCTGGTATTAGCATTTTAGCTTTAGGTTTCCAGACAGCAGGGCCCCTTTCTAAAAGTGAGGTCATGTGAGATGGTGTAGGGTTGTCAATTTGAGAGAAGGCTATGAAAACTATATGGGAATTCAGGAATGGAAATGAAAATGATGGCCTAAACAAAATGGAAATCATGCTTGTTGAAAAAGGACTCGAGGACGACAGATGTGAGATTAAAGAAAATCTTCAAGTGAAGGCAGGGATGCATTTATAGAAATCAAGATCTAAGCGGCTGCTTTTCATTATTGTATGATTTTGCTTGCTCAACAATAAAATTGGTAGGTTTTTAAAGCATTTTTTTATCAGCGTTTTTAACTTGAGAAGTTTGAGGCTGAGATGAGAGTGTCCATTCAACAAAATCAGTATAAACAGAGGCAGAGATTAAAAGATGCCAATTTTTTTCATAGTTAATAGAATCCAAGAATGAACAGAAGCATACTTGAATATCTTCTTAATATCTTTTGCTATTTAGCTGTGCTTGCTACTAGCGCACTGCTTGAAGTTGTCATTTCAGCTACATGATTTCTTATCTTATCTATTCAAAATATCAGTATCTTTTCAAACAGGCGAAGATTTTGACAAACAAAAGAGAATTTGCCAGTAACAAATCAAATTTCAGTTCTGGGATTCTTCACTACTCTCTAGTGAATTTCAGGGAGAAGAAATAGAACCATCTACTATGTCACTTCAGTGGCTTATTTCTTGTTTAAGATAGACCTATATAGCATGAAGTTAGTTGAGTTCTTGTCAAATTTCCATAACCCAGTACAGGATGCCATAGCCTTAGCAGACAAAAGCTAGAAGAAGAGAGTAACACATTAAATTAATTATAATCGAACACTAAATCAAATAATGATCTGCATTAATTGAACATGACAAGCTTATCCCATATCATACCCAACAAGAACAACAACCATACAATAATTTTCGTTACTGTTGAGATACAAACCTTAGTGTACCTCCCCAAGACCAACAAAAGAACACTTATTTAATTTAATGTACATATCATTGTCTATATTAATAATAAAACCATAAATCCTTGCCTCGGCACTTTGTTGGTGAAGGGATTAGTAGTGATTATTGAATTTTACACTTGATGGAGGTGTATCAATCTTAGCCTTTTTTTGAGTTAAAAGAATGGTTGTAAGATGATACTTGAGAAACTGTTCTTGCTTTATCATGATGCCTGTGAGATTTTGAGTTGAATGAACTGAATCTTCCCTGCCTGTGCTTTCTTCTCGGTTGCGTCGACTGAGGGATAAACACTCCAGTTCCTTTGCTTTCTCTTGTACAGCTTTGCTCATAGAGAAATGGGGAAGGTGCTGTTGAATAGTTTTCTCTAGAGAAGGCCTGAAATTTTATTTTACAGCCAAATTTAGTTCCCTTGAAGCTCAGCTGTGTACACTTGAAGCAAGTACAAGATATGCAAGAAAGCAAAATTACTATATAGCAAAGAACATGAAACAAACCTCGAAAGAAACTGAAGGGCGTCTTGCAACAGGGTCCTCATCATCATCCATGATGAGAAGAGAGATTTGCTTGCTTAAGTCTGCAAAAAACAAATCATCCTCTGCTTCCATAGACACTCGAAGCAGTAAGAACTTGAACAAAGCGTTAAGCAAAAAAAAAACACGGGAGAAAAAGATACTCAGCTTATAAATCTTGAAAATTAATCCCAAAAACTTTTCCTTTTATGCAATGGGATATAAGTGTTATAAATAGGGCAAGGCAAGAGATGGAAGAGTTAAAGTTGACATGGGTGAAGCATGTGGGATGGTGGGGTTGGCCAATCTGGCCAAGCCCCACAAGAATCGTGAACTGTTGTCATGATATTGTCCAGTTAAAGAAAATAGATGAGGAGCAGCAAGTAGCAGCCCACAGCAAGATATCTAATCCAAGATAGACTCCCGTCTCCAGCATACTTGGCTGTAAATGGGTGGCTATCCTATCACTACTTTATCTCTTTTTTCATCCCAGAAAACAAAACTAGGTATGGCTCTAAATTTGTAATCCACAGTCCACATATTTGTCACTAAAAACTTTTATCTGATAACTTGATGGAATTCATAGTCAATCTGTTTCAGCATTAATACTATGCAACAAGACAGTCAAACTGTAGTCCCAAAGGATCTATCAACTTGAAACCCTTGTCTGTAGGGCTGGCCCAAAAGTGACCGCTAACTTCAGCTTTGCATGAGTTTGAAGAATCATTTGCCACTGTACTTACTTCTTGGACTCCTAAAATCTTAAATTGATAGTAAATTTTCCAGGGATTAGCTTCTTCATACAAGTTGAAAAGAACTAAATTTTCTATTAACTGACTTTTTGAGTTCATCTCCATAAATTTATAACACGAGGTCAAACATATATTGGAAAAATGCATAACTTGTCCAATGGGCAATAAGAACCCTCTTTTCTTTCTTTTTCTTTCTTCCAACTTCAGAGCCAGCTGCATGAATTACTTTTTCTTCAGAAAGCAAGAAGTTGAATTATAGGAGTCATTTGGTCCACACGGTTTGCTGGCTGGCTTAGGGACCCGCCCATATGCTATGGCATAATGGTGCATCGGCCTTCATCACCCCTTGACTTGATGTTTGGGGATCCTGATTATTATTACACCTTTAAATAAACATTATGTACTTAATTTGTTTCCTTTCTTGATGGGCTGGAATGATAATTGGTTGCAACGCCTGCAGTGGAGATGAACAAGCACGTTACATTTTGTTTTCTCTAAGCCCGGCTAATAATATTTTTGAAAAATAACATGTATCTGGTAAGTTATATTTGACAATCGGATGAAAGACTTCACATAAATGAAATGGAGCTAACATGAAACGTCGGCTGATTCTGATTATATGAGCAGGGGATATACTTTTCCAGTTAGTTTTAACAAGTTGCGATTGAGGGAAGCGAAAGGCATAGCCAATGACATTATATAAGCTCAGAAAATTTTGTTTATATCATTCTTCTCTCAGTAACAGAAAAATTTGGAAGAATAATCCATGAGAAAATGTAACCAGGAACAGTACCATCCATCTATTTCTAACTTTTCCCACAGTTTTAAATGTTTCTCATTTCTGAGACAACGCGTTCAGTTCAAGTAGAAGTTGGTGCAATGAAAATCATGCTCCTCCAGCCATGTCCATGTCTGTAACTCCATCAATTCCTTTGAATACAACACGCAGTTTTCTTAGAGATGAGGTCTTCTTGTCATTCTTGCTTGTTATACCAGTCACATGGACAACATCATTCGGAATCTTACCCAGAAGGTTATAAAGTGGTAGGCTTAGGTTTGATCGGGTCATCTCTTCTAGAACTGGTGGTGCTTGCATATACAGATTCTTCCCATGGTGTGAAACACTTGCTTTTGATAAAAGCAGCTGAGGATGCTCTTCAAGTTGATGAATGAACTGTTTCAACAAAAAACCATCAATTAGATATGTGCATACAAACTTTCAATATGCTAGCAAGCATTCCATTCCAGGGCTCAGAGTGGCTTCATAGATAAGTCCATATCCATGTGGTCCATAACTCATCAAACAGGTTAATTCCACTTAGATATGACCGGGAGGTTGAAGCATTATTCTCATTTTAATAATCACGGGCCCCCAGAATCTCAAATTATTGGAAAAAAACTGACTGGTTTGATAAAAAACCAGTCATAAGAATTTGATCCTTGGGACAAGCCAAATGAACCAAACTCTAAGCTGACTTCTCTGTCCAAAACCAAGACTAAAACAAGGCCAAAATTATGGTAATCAACAACAATGTTTAACCCCAAGTTACAAAAGAATATAATATGAAGTCCATGATCACAAACTAAAAAGCTACCATTTATTTGCCAAGACCGTGAGAGAAATTGGCCAAGAGAAATAGAAATAACCTTTTCTAATGTAACTGAAGTGTCCAACTCAATAAGAACCCCCGGACCACACACAAGACAGTCCTTGTCCCTCACAAATTCAGTCACTTTTATATGTAAACCTCCCACTCCATTATACCTGCAAAAAGTTCATGGAAATTATTAGTCTGCCCAAAAGTTTAGTTACAAAATGAAACCAAAATACTTAAACTTGAATATGAAAAGTAGTGACCAAAAATTACCAGATATGATTAAGAAACTGAAGGATCTAGTCAGTTGACATAGATAAAGATATATGTCTCTGTGTGTGTGTGTGTGTGTGTGTGTGTGTGTGTGTAACTGGCTTGTTTATTTGGTTGGACACTCTTGTGCTAAGATTTTATAAATAACAATAACTACCCTAGCATCCTTATGATCAGAGAAAGAATTTAGTTCACCATCTATCTATAAATTGAGAATAATCAAGCCAAAATATTGCACAGCCTTTCAAACACTGCTCTTTCAGCAAAAAGAGTTGCCTTGTTGAAGGCAAAATTATTAAAAGAGAAACGGATAAAAGAGTTGGACATACGTTAAATAGTTTGATAGAGTTTTGCTACACCCTGATGCAATCTTCAAGGTTTCAAGGGCACATGCTGCTGATATGATTGCATTGGTGGAAGCAATTGCTGGTATGATGTTCTTCACCACGCCCTGTAAATAATAAAGATCTTATCTTAAAGTAGGATATCACATGAAAGACGTAGTATACAAAGAATAAATTTACGTATAAAGAATTTTAAGCCCACATGTTATTTAAAGGGATAAAGAAGGTATACCAAGAATCTTAAATATATATATATATATATATATAGAGAGAGAGAGAGAGAGAGAGAGTCATAAACTGACAATATTGATTCAATACTTCGTTGTTTTCTTTATGTGGTCATAAACTGACAATATAACAAACAATCACAATGCCAAACCACAGCATTATCAAACAGATTTAAACAACTTAAAAGAAATAATTTTTTTATCATCACAGAATGAATCTATACCTGAGTAAGAGAATATGTAACTCCTGGAATGCCAAAAAGCTCAGCTCTCTTGACAGCCTATGGAAATGGATATTGGTAGCATTAGTAAAAGGGGCAATAATGAAAATCAATACCAGGAAAAACACCACGTGGTAGCTCCATATAATTAACCTCGGAGTAGACCCACTTCATATGTTCTGAGTCATCTGCATCAAAAGCCTTTCCACTATGAACCTGAAAACAAAAAGCAAGATAAGATAACACACAATAGGCCTGAAACATCAGTTGAAAAAGAGAAAAGAGCAAAATATAACCTCATCCCATTTGATTAAGTGGGCATATTCAATACAATGGGCAGCATTTCTAGGGGTTTCTGCAAGAGTGCATAAAGGAAACTTCACTTGAGGTGGAAATAACCAGATTGTACACTCAAAGCATGGTGTGACCCCTGGCAAAATAACCCTTGCATGGCCCTTGAAACCTTCAGTCCCACCATCAACCATAGGTTTTATTGTTTCTTCCCGTGGTTGGTCATCAGAGTCATACTCTATATTTCCCAGAAAAAGATGATTCACAATATATTAGGATAAGCATAACTTAGAATGCACTTTTACAATAAATTTTCTGATTTCCATGGAATAAAACAAGGTCTGAATAACAAAATTTTCGAATCACAACTTAAAAAGAATCATCACACAAGAAAATCAAAAAAAAAGTAAATTCCAAATAAATTAAATATTGCCAGATGTTGACAAGGAAAAGGAGACCATTTATTGAACTGCCTAACGCAGCTTCTCTTAACGGTATCATTGATGGAAACCCATAAGACAAAACATCTCATTTTCAATGAGCAAAGTCATTCACACCCAAAAAGGCATAAGAGAACTGCAAAACAAAAAAAATAAGAGCACCTTTGACCATATAAAGTATGCTACAATTAACATCTTTAGCTCATTCATCAATGGTGTCTATTTACCCATTTTTAGCAAGTTCATGACAAAAGCATGAAGCTTTCACAGCATCCATGCCTTATGTTATTCCTTATAGAACACAAAACAATCATGAAGAAGGATAAAAAATATTACATTACATATCAAAAAATAGTAAATGGAAAAGGAAAGCTCAATAAAGCAATTTAATGTTAATACATATGAGATCAGATTTAATGTTAATACATATGAGATCAGACAAAAACAGAGAAAAGGACAAAAAAGGATTTGGTTAACTTCACAGAACATATAAGCACAGATGATATAGGAAACATATGAGAAAAATTGAAGAGGTCAAAATACGCACCAAGAAAACTACAAGCTACAGCATTTATGTAGCTCCGAGCCTCAATGGAATCAAGACCAAGGACAATGATATTAAAATCATTATAGAATTCAATTTCTTTGTCCTCAATCCGGCAAAAATGAGGGACAATATTCACACCACTGACTCTTTCCTCGACACGCTTAGCTGCAACCTCAGCCTTTGGCTTCCCAACATCTTCCAACCTACATTAACAACACCAATATTATATGAGATATCAAATGGAAAATTCAATACCCATGACCTCATAGTAACCAACCCATTTGAAATGGTGCACTTTATTCTTTTTAGTATAACAATGTGTTCTTGCCTTTTGTTCAGGAACTTGAGATTAGGACAGTTAGCCCAGTCAACACTCATCAAAGCATATTTGTTGCTTCTTCAATGTATGGTATTACAACTTTATAAACACCATCTTTTAACAATAACACCTTCAATGTATGGTACATCATAAACACTTCCCCAATAAACACCATCTTTTAACAATAGATAAAAGTTAAAGAGTAGACACCAGTTACAACTTGATAAGCAACATCCAATAGAAACATGCTGAGCTTTGTTTCTTAACTTATTAGTGTTTAAAAACTCAAAATATATGAAGTAAAACATTTCTATGCAATTGAGAAAGAATCCTTGCGTGGCATCATTACTATAAAAGCTCACAAAATGAAGAAACTGGATATACTCGCATAACACTTCTTACTTACAATTATCAACCCTTTATATATCTCAATACACAATAAACAACCACACATCCCTAGCTCAGCTTTGAGCAACTTGATTTTTCCTTGGTTTGGTGATAGCAACTCAGCATCATGCCACTTAAGAAATACAAATACATCAAGATGTGTTTAATCGCTAAGACGAAACATAACATCGATTTTGAATAAGCCAAAGAAAATTAAACATAAATTATAAAATCAAATATAGATGCGCTTAAAATAAAAGGAAAACCTGAAAAGAAACTGTCGATTGAGATTAGAGATTTCGATACGGTCCATGTCAATAACCTCTAGATTCTTGAAACCCGATAACGCCAAGTCTTTTAAGAGTTCGCAGCCCAACCCACCAGCCCCTACCACCAAGATTCGCGCATACTCTCGGAGGTCATCTCTCAACTACAGCAACAAGAAAATCCCAAAAGCCAAAAGAAAAAAACATATAAACCAAAATTCTACAGAAAACCCATAATCGCAAGCCAGTTTTTTTGTTAAAATGCGACAACGAACGAGACTAAGTAATTACCTCAACGCCGGGTTCGAAAGTAGGACCAACGAGATTGCCGGGTCGGAGAAGAAGCTTGTCGAGGTCACGTGATCGACTCGGTGTAAAGATTGAGTCAGCCATTTTAGCAACACTCTGTTGATATCTATTCTATCACTCTCCCTGAATCTCTGGTAGTGATTTTGTTTGAAAAGGGAATTAAAATGTTTCTGAAAGAAAGGCACAAAACGCAAATATGCAACGTTGGGAATTTGAGTGTACTATATCCATAGCTTGGCTTTTACGCTTGGCCTCCTTCTACAATTATATTTTCTTCCCACCCTATGATGCCCCTGAGATTTAATGAAATTCCGAGAAGGCTCCCATATTTTCTTATAAAATCTTGTATCACAAAATTTCAGAATAATTAAAAATATAACCTTGTTTTTTATAATTAGTTTTACTGTTTTACCCTCGGGATAATTATTTTTTATAAACATGTTTTCATGTTTTATTTGAAAAAGTCGTGGATATTTTTGTCTTTTAATAATCGTCCGGGGTATCCAGAAAATGGTCTTGCAAAAAGTGAATGAACAAATGGCATGCAGGAGAGGAATATTGAGTAGGGCCCAGTTTTGGATTCTGATTTTGTCCAAAATTGTATTATTAGATGCAGATTATCAAGTTTAATAATCATGAGATAATTGACCCAATAATATTTATCCAAATTTTGAGATTATTTATTATTTTGTGTAAATTACATATTCCCACCCGGCTTATCCTAAAACTACCTTCACCCCTTAAATAACATAAATAATAATACAAAAAATAAAATTATCCTTTTATTTATTATTTTGTTTTTCAAAATTATTTATATAAACTCAAATTAACCCAAAAAAACTGTTTACATATTTAAATTAATAAGAAATCCACTAATTTATATAAATATCTAAATTATATAAAAAATAATTTTTTTTTGTTCCATTTTTATCTCATTCTTCCTCTCTTTTCAGTTTCAAAGTCGTCATCGATTTCACTTTTGTTCTTTATTTTTTTTTCCACTTTCTTTCACTTTTTTTCATCTTTTTCCTTATTTTAACTATTTCAAATTATCATCGATGACAAATTTTATTCAATTACATTGTTAATTGTTGATGAGATGACAATTTCTATTACAACAAAAGAGAAGGCAGGGGTGTGAAGAAGTGACACCAACCTATAGAGTTTCAACAAAATTTTAAGATTGTTTTTTCATATTTCGAACTTTTTAAATGACTAAATTGTAATATTTAGAATGTTTAAATTTGATACATAAAAGAATTATGTTTATTTTTTTTTAAATAATAGTAAAGTTACTATACTTTATGTTTAATCATTAATTTTTTTTAATTGATTTTGAGTATGAGTGAAAAAAACATTATTTATTATAATTAGAGGTAGATTCAAACTAAGTCAAACTCAAATTCAGTTCAATTTTATAAGAGTTGAGTTCGAGTCCAGATCAAGATTATCGAGCTCAACTCACTTGAGGTAAATTAAACTCGAGTTTATCTTAATTTGATACGTTGAACATATTAAATATCTAAAATAATGTCATTTTAATACAAATTGATTAAAACGACGTCATTTTAATGTATATTAATTAAAACGGTATCATTTTTTATTAATGAATAAATAATCTCCGACTTATAAGCTTTACAAACCGACTTCTTATAAGCTTAAGTAAAGCTTGCAAAATATAGGTTGAGTTCACTCTAATCAAGTTTGTTTTAAACTCGTTCAAACTTAATTTTAAATTAATTCGATCCAAATTTAATCATAATTACAACTAGGGTTTGAAAAGTGATTTTCAATCAGGATTTGATGGAAAAAATAGAATTTACTCTATTATTATTTATTTCCAGCCCACCCCATAAATAATCTTGATTGAAAGACATAAATTATCGGGACTACAGGCGCTCTAATTGGGCACGAACAAGTAGCTTTTCCATGCCTATGTAATTGCCCATTACAACTTATCCACTCAGAAATTTGAAGCAAAGTAGATTACTTAAAAAACCCCAGAAGATTTCAACTTTCCCTTCATCTCACTTACATAGCATAGATTTCTGCGAGCTTGCTATCCAGGTAAAAATACTAGATATGAGTAAAATTGGTACAAAACACCCCAAAGTTCTCTTCTTTCTAATCAACAGCCTCATTATATGGGAAAAAATTTTAGTACTCAAACTGATCTTCATCAGCATCATACAATCTCATATATGCATTTGACCCCTTAACACAAAAGCACGAATAAATCTAACTTTACATGCTATTTTCGGTTGCCCTTTTGTTGAACAGTTAAAGTGATTATGTGCAGAGAACTTGTAATATGAATAAAGAGGGGTTTTTCCCTCATCAATTATACCTGTGCTCTGTATGTTGATGTGTTTGATGCAAGAGTTGTCTCACGCTTTAGGAATAATGCATAGAGTATCTCGTTCCAAGAATCGGGGACTCCAGGCAGGCACCAGTGGCTGCAATCTTGTCGATGGAGA